>OX419338.1:8158704-8218704 GCA_948470475.1 Galaxea fascicularis | reverse complement strand
TCATCGTACGACCGACCGACCGACCGTTCAACGGTTGGCTTCCTCCCTTGAGTATTAAAGAAATTATCATATTTGTGGCATACCTAGTAAGTTGCTCAGTTTCCGGCAAGCTAGTCCGGTTTTCGGCTATCGAGATATAGAACATTTCCTTGAGACCGCTCGACTTTCAGTCGACCAAAACCGACTTGTCAGTCCCTTCCCAAGCTCAAAATGGCTTAGTAACCGTACACAAGTTCTTCCAAGCAAAATAATTACTGAGGGGTGGATTAAGGGTGGTTGGTTTTTGCCCGGCACATGGCGCGGGCGTTGTGCTCAGGGAGGAGCTCGGGAAGAGATATGCGCTTGCTTTGGCTGCTTTTACACTTATTGCTTACGTTTCATTAATTATTTGAGCAGTAGATTATAAACTTTAATAATATCACCGAAAAAAACTAAGTTTTAAACAATGTGTCTTTTGGTGGCCGGAAACTGGCACAGTAGCTCCAAATCTTCGTTAAGAATTTGCGGCTGAAATTTAGAAACAGCTTAATTCTAGCTTGTCGTGACAAAACCCCTAATCACTTTCATCTTTAATCTAAACTTTGTCAAAATATTATGAAGCTCCTTCATATATTTCCTACGAAACGAGCTACTTGCTTTTATACGGTAGCTTCGGTATGCAGTGAAACTCGCAAAAATGAGTCTCTGAACGTTTACTCACCTGAACAAAATTCTTCCTGGCTCGTTCGTTTCTTGTCCAAAAAGTGGAAGAGAAATTGCAAATCTCAACGAAAACAACCGATTCTTTGTTTTTTGGCCGGCAGCTGGTACCGGCCGGAAACTGGGCACACTGTAGGTAACGCCTAGTTTAGTACGTCGCGCTATCGTCGAATTTAATTCAAACTAATTTAATTCAAAGTCCCAGAAAAATTCGTCTGTACTAATTTCGACGTCTTAAACCACACAGCAAGTTATGTCGTCGGATCGACGAATTTAATGTGAATTAAAGGAGTAACTGCTGAATACCCCGCAACTTCTGACCACTGTTGTCTTCTTGTAGCGGCATCGTTTGAAGAACGAGACAGATAACAATACACACTATTCACATGCAGTGAGGAATTAAATATTTAATATTTATTGCTACCTAAATGTTGCTTTTTATGCCTGCTTTTTCCTTTACGAACTAATAAAGTTGGTGAAATAAGTATTTAAAGATAGTTAATTATTGAAATTAGTTTTAGTTTTAATATCAGCTGAGATTTTGTTTTATTAAACAAAAGAGAGAGGGAGGGGAGGGGAGGGACCTAAACCTCCCCCATTCCCTCCCTCTTCGCGGTCCCTGACGTACGTTAATTATTTCGCCTGATCATTGAATTCGTCATACCCTCAGGGTATGTTATCTTCTCTTTACCAGGTGCTAAGATGCAGATGGTCGATGTAGGCTAAATTTTACATTAACAGGCGGATGCCAAAAAATAAAAGAAGTAAAACAGGCAAAAACACGAGGGAGCTCTATGCACTAATACTGTTTTGACGTCACTGAGTCAGTGACAGCACGCGCCAAACGGCGGGAATTCTTTATTTCATTTCCGAGTCAGTTTCCTGATCTATTTGATGACAACCTTGTCTCGTGTAGTTTATTACCGTTAAAACAGAACAAGACAGTAGCAATATTTTCAGCTTCCCGGTTTGCAAAGTGAGTGAAAAATGCTGTGAATAAAATTTTAAATTGAAGATCAAAAACAGCTGAGGAATTGAAATGTCATTTATTACAATTCATTTTGGAGGTAAGCGGCGTACGTTTCCGTTGATTCATTTTTTTTTTTATCTAATTTATTAAAAGAGGAGACTTTTTAACCTGTTCGCTTACTTTAACAGACGACCAAAAGCTGCTTTTTAACCTACTCTGTCCGACGATTACTTTGTACGAAAACATCAAGCTTCGATGTGGCTGCAAAGAGCAAGGTTAGAAAACTTAAACAAATTTAAGCTTAACTGTCGCTAAACTCTCAATTTCTTTTTATCAGTGTGGCAACGACCACGGAAGGGGTTTGTTTTACGCAGTTCTGATAAAACATGACAACAAAGACAGTCCATGCGATGTGTAAACGTGTAGAAACTATTTTCTTGATTCTTAAACTCTCTATAGCCATTTTCTTTTTTCTTTCTGCCAGTTATTGTAGACATTGCAGATGCAAATGGTTCCCTTAAAAGCCTCTCTGAGCGACCACATGAACAGTATGCGTCTGAGTACCTTCAGGGAAGAGGGAATTATGTGCTACTTAAAGTGACAAGTTAGTCAACTATAAGCTCATTAAGTGTTTCGCTCTCAAATAATTAACGGGGGACTAACTTAACTACAAAATCAGCTGCTAAAATTGTTTCCATGGAAAGTTCCCAACCCTCATATCTTGGAAACCTTAACTTGCACAGGCTAGCTGTCTGGCTACGTTTTTACACTCAAAAAGGTTTTCAAGATTTTCGTGTCTCAACCATAATTGGTGAGTTAAGTGACCAGACCAGAAAAAAAGCCTAAAACTCGAGTGGCGTACACTTCTGGATATCGAAAATGGTGCCAGTGGTTAACTATCGTCAAGGTGCAAAACTCTGCTTATCGATTTTTTGAAATCACGTTTCTGTGAGATTTATGACGTCATAAGCACGAAAATTCATACCATTTCGGTATTATCATTGCAGTTATGTGCGCTAACAGCAATTGCGTACGTACACTTGTAAAGAAGGCTGGAATATCTCCGACTGGCAAAAAAAATCGGAACTACAAATTTTCTCCATGTTTTAGGGATTGTTCCCTCTAAAGCGCGTGTGAGGCCCGGGGCAAGTTGTGCAATAACAATTTATAAATTTCACATGTTCACCTTTGCACGTTTCACCACTATAGTGGCAAAAATACCGAATAAACAGTGTTTTACAAATACAATCCGTAAAAATCCCTTGGCATCAACACTAAGTCTGTAGTTAAGTTAGTCCCCCCTTAAGCTTATATTCTTATGCTTATAGGGGACTGGAGTTACATTTGTTCAGGGTATACATTAATTTGAAAAGTGATCCGGTTTGGAACGCATTGTTTACATCTGTTGTAATGTACTTGACTCATTTTGTCCATTTCCTTAACGCAATAAATCTTCAAACGACTGAATGATTTGGCCATTTCTCTCCAATTTTGTTTCTTTTTTTTGTCCATTTATTTTTGCCTTAAAGTTGTGCCACAGCCCATCAAAATTTTTACTTCGTTTTGAATGGGATTGAATCAAGAGTACTGTAGAATATGCATGGGGTATTTAATCAAGGGGGGGTTTTATGATAAAGAGCCAGAAGTGAGCATTTTGCTTGAATTCACCACTATTCTGATAATTGTTTTCATTACTGTTCCAGAGAGGATTGACAGCTCAACAGGAAAGGAATTCTCCACATTTGAACCACTCTTAAACAACCTCAATGAAATATACCCTGATTTAATGAGTAAGTGCCTTTATTTTTAATAATAATATTTATTATTTATATGCAGATATAAAATAATCATATGCACATAACAGGATTTCCAAAAAATATTGATAAGTGTATAACATGGGCCAGAAAACAATGTGTAGGTTTCAGATAGCTTCAGAAAGCATGACAGTACAATTGCTGGTGAGACAGAGGGTGTTTCAGATGGAAGGCATCCACCACAGGGCGCCCACAAGAGTTAAGAAAAAAAATTAATAAAATTGAATTATTGGCATATGTTGATTGTTTCTTCTGGTTTTCATTAGTCTACATGCGCATTCAGTTGACATTTAAGGGACAGCACTGTAGTTGTGTGAGGAGCCAGTTTTTTGGGTGAACGCCTTGAGCTTTATGCTAATTAGCTACATATCCCTATGTATATAAATTTGACAATTTTTATATACATAGGGATACATAGCTAATTAGCATATTAGCTCAAGGCCCTCACACTCCTCATACACGACTATAGTAGTGTCACATGAATATCAACTGTGCGCAAATGTAGACTAAAGAAAAACACAAGAAACAATCAACATATGCCAATCATTTAATTTTATTAATTTATATTTTTCTCAGCTCTTGTGGGTCTTCTGCGCATCCACTAAAACAGACAAGTAACCATGTACCTCTTCCAGACCTCTATTTTCATTGACCCCTATGACCTGTAGCATCTTTTGTTATCAGGGTTAGGGGTATTGCATTTGTTTTGTTCTCCAATTTTGTAGACCATGTCTGGAAAGCTAAGGCGTCTCTCAAACAGACAGGCTCTTTATACTCACTGTATAACTAACAGCAATAAGGTGCAACCAGATCAAATTGGAATTGACAACCTATGACACCACACAGACGTTTTTAGTTCAATGCATCATTGACATTTTCCATGGATCTGTCTGCAAAACCCATCCACCCAGGGGAAGATTTGCAGAACTGGCAAATTATTCTGCATGAAATGTGATCTTGAACCTGTATAGCACCTTGTGCTTGCTCTATTTTCTAAATGGCAGCATTACCACTGATAGCTTACAGAAGGAGAAAAGCTGTTCAGCAATTAAGAAAAAGTAACAAATTTCTTTCAGCAAAAGTACACAGCAACAGAGTCAATCCAGATGTAGGCCTTCCAATTCAAAGCTTTATTCAACCTCCTCAGAAGACTGCAGGGCTAGCCAGAAGTAAACCCAACCCACGAGGAGGGAATAAACAAGGGTCTCCAGCACAATTAAGGGCAGGCTCTTTAGCAGGAAATACACTGCCTAGCGACACCAAGACAAAAAGTGCCGTCAGAGTATCAAAATAGATCCCGTCAGATTATTTTTTAAGTGTAAAGTTTAATTTTTTCAAGGAACCTTTCTGGAATTTGATCACAAAAACACATCATGAAATTTAAGAGTTACTGTGACAGAGAACGCATTTGAGAAGTATCACTTGTATCACTTGCTTAAAATTAAAATGTATACAGTGCTTCAGCTTGTTTTTGACACTTAAAGAAAACAAAAGAAAATTACAACAATATCAAGAAATAATCGGGTGACTTCGGTAAAAAATGACCCAAATAATTTACTCAAAACTACTGATATGTTCCGGCAAGATTGTGAAAATGGCAGAGAAATAAATATAATCAAGTTTGGTGGCAAAGAAAAACTATGGCTCAAAGATGAAAGATAAAATGTTATTGACGTTCAACCATTTTTGTATCTACAGTGTTCAAAAACAATAACAATAAAAATGTTGATATTAGTGTCAATAAGGCCTCGGTCTTCTGCCCATTCTGGGTGGCTGAACAGCAACATCAATGAAATCCCCTATTTGAAACTTTTTAGACTCTAGAGTTACAGCATCATCAGTTCCCTTGCTTCCTGTGACAGTGGAGCCAATCTCTTTCATGATAAATCCACCACGGCGAGCATCAGGAAATACAATGGCAAAGTCAAACACTGTGCCTCTGCGTCTTGCATCAGGATTAACTTCTTTCACAAGACTCATCAGCTCCTTCAATGTGGCATCTTTCCTATAGATTTATATATATATAAAACATTCTTTTCAGCAACTAGCTCATCACTATCAAGGAAACTTGACTTTAAAAAAACTACAGGTACAAAGGACCCTTAAAAGATCCAAATGGGATCTTCAAGCATGCTGTTGTGCTGATTCTATTGAATACCTTCCCTTCAGGGTGTGTCCCCTTTGAAGCAGGATCTCATCATCCTTCAAATGGGCATTTGTCAGGTAGTGACTCCCTTCCAACAAATACATTGTACCTACAGTACTATATTGAAGGGGCCCATCAGAATACCGGGGTACTGCACATTTTCAAAATAACTTTCATTACTCCTCTCTAACCATCTGCTTACACCTACTGGCACAGTTCTGAATTAATGAACAATATTTCCTGCATAGTTTAAAATTTCAAGAACTATACTTTATTATTTTTGTAAGTGCACTTGAAAATCATAAGAACAAAGTTGATAACCACCAAAGGCAACCTGATCTTAAATAGAATGTCAGTAAAATACCCGACTTCTCAAAAACATTTTAATGTATGGAAGACTCTAAACAAATTTGTGATGTACAGCAACTTTGAAAATTCATGGGACTGTCAATACAAAATAGTCTTTTGCATGGAAGGCCCTGAGTTGTTTTTCTGCATATGAAACAAGGGATAATCCATGATTTTGGTAATGTATACCTAAGTGTTGTCACACTACTGTATCAAGGTTGTCAAAAAGGACCAGCAACCGGCGATATTGCTGGCTACTTTCCTAGTTTTGCCAGCTATGATTTGCCTGCAGTAAAAAGAGAAAATGTGGGGGGAAAACTGGGGATGTTACCCCGAGTCCCATCTACATGTAGATTCTCTTTCTACTTAAAATCTTTTTGACAACCCTGTACTATGATGCATGCTGCAAAAAAATTGACTGTAACACAGACTGACATGAGGAAGTCTTGCAATTAGTTTGTTGCTGCAATCACTGGGAGAAGCAGACAATGGTTCCATTTTTCCAACACTTCTCACAATACTGTAACACCTTTTTCAAGCTTTGCATAAGGGGTGTCATACTAGGCAACACTTCCTGCAATTTTTCTCACAACAGGACAACAAAATTGTAAGAGAATTTGTAGAAAAACTAAATTTATTATCCAGTGCGACAGGACAACACCTTAATGAATTTGTACTTCAGGAAACTTACACCTCAGTCTTGATGCAGCATAGCTCCTTTAACCCTTTAACCCCTGAGGGGTCTCCCTTTGACGAGTAAAATCGTCTGGTGTTAGACAGAGTAAAATCTATAAAGTCACTCTTAGGGAGGAAAGGGTTAAGCACTCCCACAGAATAACCTGGGAATATACTTTTGAGTCCCTGAACCCTTGTCTTTATTGCTTACCATGTGTATACTTGAAGCTCATTTGATGGCAAAGCAGTCCTAGAGTACTCATCTAACCTGTTTTAACAAATGACAAAAGGGAATAGAGGAATTAAATTCAACATTATGTGCCCATGCTCTTAACCTATCACCCACAAATTGTTCGTACCCTTGTTTCAAAAACAAATTTTCAGGGATTTTCCAGGCCTCGTAAAGGTTTTTCTAAGACCCATAATACACAAATAAGTATTTTCAGTTGCTGGATTTTCCTATCTGGCTGCTCCCCAATGTCTCTCATGAAAACTTAATCACTTGAGTTTATAGTTTTCAGGGATTTCAAGGACTTTCCAGTTTTGAAAATACTAGACTACAATTCAAGTACTTTCCACGGTTTCCAGGGCCCGTACGCGCCGAACATTGACATTTGGTATCAGAGCAACTTAAACATTCAAAGTGGACAGACTGCAAATCGTAGTGGTTGCCAAAATATATATCTACGCGTCGCAACTGTTCATCAGTAGGATGCCTAAAATGTGTGTAAGTCCACAATTGGTTTTGGCTCCATTAAAAAAAGGAGATTTAACTTCCAATGCAAGTCAAACTCTAATTTACCTGTGATGTCGTCCTTGGTTGCAAAACACTCGAAGTAGTAAAGGGCAAGTCTGTAAAAAAAACAGATTTAAACAGAAGCACAGTTAGTAGTGAATCAAGCTGAACCTTCAGTCGTTTCACGACAACTCTAAAGAGTAAAACAAGTGTTGATAACATTGTACCAACAGCACTTAGTTTATTTTGAATCATCGCTTCAGAACATCAGTCAGTGCTGTGACCATGTTAGGAAATTACCTTTTCCCTATCGATTGAAACCTTCTTTTCATTTGTCTCTGGTTCTTTGACTCGATCTCTGTCTCTTGAACGGTTTCTAGCTCCTCTTGCAGGAGAAAGTGCTCGGCTCCTCGTGTCCGCCATGTTGGTATTGCAAGCGCGTACCTTAGTAACCGAGCCTAAATTATCCATGAGCCATACTTTTCCCGGGCCCCGGAACCCGGAACCGCTTTGAATGTGCTACCCTGACGTCACTCTTACTCATGTCTTGGACATAGGGACCTTCAGATTTGAGTACGAGTACGACTTTTCAAATCTTTTCCTCGTGCTTCAGATGATCAGTTGTGACACCAATCTTGTTTCTACGATCTAGTGATGTGCTGGTAAACAACAAGGGAGAGTAAGGGTTGAGGGGAGATGACTGGTTTGAAATTAGAAATTCGTACTCGTACTCGATCTCGTACTCAAATCTGAAGGTCCCTAATGGTTATCCCTATGTGAAGCACCAACCCAAAGGCAACACTAGGGGTGGTCACATCCAGGGTTCGTTACATCCCTAGTAGTTCTTCAGCGTCCCACAGAATCAATTATGAAGAGCTACGGTTTATCGCGTCCTTATCCGAGAAGAAACATATTAACGTCGCCGACTTTGCGCCCCTAATTGGTTACTAGTGTCTCCAAAATAAAAAAAAAAGAAATAGTGCTGCACCTTGCTGCATCTCATCACCAAAACCAAGAAATTTGAGCATATAACACCTTCGTTACGCGAGATCAAATGGCTCACCCCAGTAAATTAGCATCTTCAACAAGGCCAACTGCTTAAACGTCACAGACAATGATGCCATCACCCTGAACTTTTGTGGACCCCCGCGGTAAAATTGGCGCATTCAAAACCCCCAACATTGATCGCAACGGGTAGGGAACAGTGCTGCGGTCTGACCTGCCATACACCTATGGGTTGGATGGAGGCTGGATGATGGGCTGAACACTTGTGCCCGATTGTACAGAGTTCGCACCCTTTCCAGGATTTTTCCACGCCTCAGATACATTTTTCCAGGACCCATAATGCTCAAATAAGTATTGTTTAGTTATCGAGTCAAGAAAACTAATCACTTGAGCTTAGCGATTTCCGGATTTTCTGCGACTTCTTACCGTTTTGAAAGATTTTCCAGTCCTGGAAAATGTTACACTAAAATTCAAGTACTTTCCAGGATCTACAGGACCCGTACGAACCCTGGTCGCGATAGCCTCAGTTTGTTACGGTACCAGCATTCACAAAACGTTTACGTTTCAGCCAATTATCTTTACAGCGGGACTAACAAGAACACTTCTTTTCTCAATGAAAGTTCCAGAAAGAAAAACGAAACTTAAAAAAACTAGTTGGAATGAGGCTGTGGGGCTTCAACACAGTCAAAACATTGGTCTGCATGACAGGCGTTTATTTAGACGTACGCGAAGCGCGAGACCCGAGAGCGGAGCGCGACGCAAGAGGAAGAGTAAAATTTCATCCCCGCGCTTCTCACTTGGCTAAATGCCTGTTATGCAGGCTAGCAAAACATTTGGGCATGATAAGGTGTATGAAAACTTCAATAGCTTTTGCTGTCTGTGTATATGAGCGTGTGTGAAGCGTGCGCATGCGTTGTAGTACCTCCGGCACAAGTTTGCATGTTACCTTGGCACTTTTCGCTTCTTAGTTATTTCAGTGAGCCAGTACCTTTCCTATTCTTATTACGTTTCTTATTGAAAAAAAAAAAGTGTAAACGAGGTAGAAATAAATTGTTGTTGTTGACCAGTCAATTTTCATTTGCTTTCTAAAATACAACTTAAGTTCCTCACAAATGCGTATATTTCGCCACTTATAGTCACTTCTACAGTGACTTCTAGAGCCTGCGTGGGGCTTCCTGTGTGCAAGATCCGAAATTAGGGTACTTTGAAGGCAATTTTTAAAGTCATTATCATTTTAAGTAACAGATGAGGAACCAGTCGATAAAAAAGCTTTTTTAAATAGCCTTGCTCCCGTGATTCTACAGTATACCTGCCAAGTCTTACGCCTTAGGCGTGAGTCTTACGCCTGCGGGTTGAAAACTTCGATCTCACGTCAACTCACGCCTACGAGACTAATTTCTCACGCCTGGTTGAAAAAATGACACACTTTCCAAAAATATGTAGCTTCAAACCAGTGCACTTAACGAAAAATCCATGAAGAACGAGTAGATGACGATGCTTTTACCGAAATTTTTGATTTTTGAAAAACAAAGTCGCGTTTGGTGTTATGCATCCTGGGTTCTGAATTATTCGGAACATCTTCCGAACATCTTCGGGCGTCTTCGTTAGTCTTCGGACGTCTTCGGGGATCGTCGGAAATGGTCGTGTCGTCTTCGAATATCCTGGCACTCCCAAGATAAAAATCTCACGCCTTATAGTCAGAATAAGTTGGCAGGTATACTACATGTGCATGAATGGTTGACTCCTGGGCAGTATTTTGTGTTATTTTTCTTTCTTGGTGCTGATGTTTGCACTTCTACAAGAAGAGTTATGCTATGGCCTACAAAGGGAATCACAGCAGCATCATGGATCTTGCACTTCGACCTTGTGTTTGGCTAACTTGAAGAGTGATCCAGCCTTTGAATGAAATCAAGGATGTACATCTGAAGACGGACATCATCAGGATTATTTGTGATGGAAAACAATGGTACACCAGCTCTCTGGTGACAAAAAGTTCACACAGTGTTAGGACATTCATTTCAGGTCACAGATACAATGCATTCCAATAAAATACTCATTAAAAGCACTTGGTAAGCTTGTGTGTTGGTGATACAGTGACTGCACAGGGGGAGGGGCCAGGGGCCCCCACGTTTTGTGGAAAAAATAATAAATTAAGTAAAATACATTTCCAAACTGAAAAGTACTCTCACAGGACAATAGTGGTAGGCTACAGCTGGCGGATCCTGCAGGAAAACATCCAAATTTATGACTGTTCATTTAACCAATTTTTTAGAATCAGCCCCCTCCCCTCAATTGAAGAGGTGGCAGTGCCCCCCACACTTTAAAAACTGCGTGGGCAATGTAATAAGCATATTGAGGGCTGATCAAGGCAATGGTAAAGATCATGTAAAGTCCGGCTGTCTTCCTGAAATTATTTGGGTCAGAGTCTGGACTCTGCTTATTCTGGAGCTGAGCATGCTTGCAAGTTAAATTAACTTGCAGTTATTAACAAGAGTAAAGTTCACACATTTGACAACATTAAAGAAAGCAAAACCACAAGAAATTAAGAAGTAGAGGCAGTATTTACTCTAACATCAGATCGTCCTTTCTTCTGCTTGCTCAAGGTACATTTTCAGTGAACTTGCTTTATGCCATAACAAACTCTTTGTGATTATCTACCCTGCTGTCATCATTTACAGATGCTAAAGCTACTAGTAGACTCACCGACACAGCCTTTTGACCATAAATAAAGTAGGCAACTATTGCTCATTATTTGAAAGATGAAAAAGTCAATTTGCATTCATTGAGTCTCATCATTTGGGGCTGCTATTGATTCAGTCATTTACAAATAAACAGTTTTTCAAGGAAAGCATGGATTGGGTACATGTAGCATGGTTATAAACATTGTTGAAACAACAAACAATATTTTCATAAAGAGTTTTGCCTCATGAACAATCAACTCTGATATCTAACCTAAAGATTACTGCATAGGAGTTATTAGAGTCCAAGCTTTTGCTATCCAACTTACTTGGAGAGTTGCCTGTTGATCACTAACCAACTGGTCCAACTCCAAAACTATTTTCTGATCAACTTGGCTGATTTCTGCTTCTAACCTTTCCTCCATTGTCTTTGAAAAAAAAGAATCATTAGAGTATAGTTAGCTACTAGACAACTTTGAAAGGCATATTGCTCATGCATGGAACATGGATTACAGCATAAATTTCCTGGACCACTTTGGTCTCGATAGTAGAACATTTTGTACAGCATCAGTTTTTGTGTTGTTCTGAATTCAATGTGAACAGGTGAGTGAATCATATAGCAGAGCATCTTTCATGTCATTGCTCCAGTGTGACAAATAGAAATTTCTTTATGTTAATTCCGTCAGTACTGTGGAACACCTATGCTATAACTTCTGCACCATTGCTGTTCACATCATGGAAGTGTTGGTACAAATATTGATGGAGTAAGATGTTAATGTACCCCCAACTACATTGACTTCTTACTTCTACAGGTAAGGTAAGTTTAAAATATAAATGGAACATGTTAATCAAGTGGTCCAGCTGGTTCTCTATGTTAAGCTAAGGTCTCTCCTAGTCCCTGAAATAATAAGCATGGATGTGATACCACAAAATATCACAAAAAACATACGAAAATACTACCAGGAACTGAGGAAACTGGACCAAGTTGTTCAATAGCCGATTAACACTAATCCAAGATTAAAAATTAACCAAGGAGTTTATTTCTCTACCCTCAAACATTGTTCAATGCTGATTTTCTGCAAACTTTTAAATTAGAGGAATTCAATCTTGAAAAACCAAAAGCAGCGAAAGAGACTTTAAACAAACAGTTAAAAAACTGACACCAAAGTTTACACTTATTCCGGATTACAGAAAGTTAATTGGCTTTTGAACAACGCAAGTGGGGCCAGTGGCAAATCAATAATATTATTAATGGTTCATCAGAGAAATCATGGTTCTTTGTGAAGTATTTTTTCCTTTCAAAATATATATCAGTGTAACTGGTATGATGTGGCTTAATTAATAAAGAAAAGAGTGTCAAAATAGTCTTTGGAAGTTTGTCAGTAATTCAGTAGTCTGGGTACAGATAAATACTGGTACAAAATTTGACTGTTTAAATACTCAAAAATTGGCACCTTCTTTTCCTGTGCATTTGAGGCTTCAACAAGAGGTAGATTATGTGGTCTTTGTTCACAGCTTTGAAGCATGTCTCTTTGTTTCTTGGACAGTTCCATTTTCTGAGCTTAAATCAAGTCACAATGACTTCATATCAGCTTTAAAGACAATTTGAAAGAGCTACTGGAGTGCATGATGAGTGCATAACTAGTCAAAGAGACTCCAGTTGATGTTTTCATGAATCACACTTCGATTAAGGGCAGTTTGTATCCTTCTTGTCCCAGTTTTTCAAAGAGCGAGTAACTCTTTCCACTGGATAACTTAGTATCCAGCAGAAACGGTGCTTTCAATAAGATTTGAAGTAGGTGGCTACCTTGGAACAGCACCCGCCGGAGTAATATGAGAAGCCTAGGAGAATTTCAACTGAATTTTTTACTTCAACACGGTAAAATACCCGCCAACTTTCCACAGAATACCCGCTGGAGCTCCGGTGGGTGCTATTGAAAGCACAGAGATAAAATGTGTTGCAAGTGATACATTTTACCTTGCAACACATTTTACCTACTGGATAGCAAGTTATCCACTGATCCAGCATGTCCATTCTGGGTACCTCAGAACTGTGTCTTTGAGTAACAACCTTTCAACTAACAATCTTCCCAAATGTAAATGTGCAGTCTTAGAACATATCCACACCTCCCCTCAGGAAGGTCAGTAGAAATTCCAATGGGGAGGGGCTGGCAGAAACCCTACTATCTAGCCCCCTACTTAAAAAAAGTAGGGGGGCTAGATTGGAATTTTCAGAGGGGTGGGGTGCAAACCAAACACCTTCCATAGGGGAGGGGTATGGATATTT
Organism: Galaxea fascicularis; assembly: GCA_948470475.1. Taxonomy (NCBI): domain Eukaryota; kingdom Metazoa; phylum Cnidaria; class Anthozoa; order Scleractinia; family Euphylliidae; genus Galaxea; species Galaxea fascicularis. Next base: position 8,205,346 of record OX419338.1, on the reverse strand, counting down.
TCTAGAAACACACAATACAGAGACCTTTGTGGTTAGTGTTACTTTCCCTGGTTTTAAAGTTTGCCTCCGTTGGAAGGCTGAAGTCTTTCCATAACACTGGGAGATTATGTTATGGGGATCCAGTCCCTGGTAGGTTAAACTTTAATTTCAGGCAGGTTTCTATTAATATTGAAAGACTCACAAGACAAACCCTGGACCTACAATGCAGGTCATAAGACCTTGGGACACTTGTCAAACTTGGGCAAAAACTAGAAAATTTCACTGCGCACACTTCTATCCTTATAACACCAACACATGTTGTTCTTTTATCACCCTTTTAAGAACCCCCCTTCTACCCAGACAATGCTGAAATATTCAAGCTGTTGATGGACCGATTGTCCTTTTCGCACCCGCTAAAAATCAACAGTGTAATGGAGGGGAAGGGAAAAGTGGGAATTGTCCCAATACTTTTGTCTTGCATTGTAGCAAAGTTGGGAGGTGGGCACAGTACCTACAGAAAAACAGAGGAATTACCAACCCAGTATAATTTTTTTAATAATACATTCATAATAAACCTATTTTTGGTAATGTACAAATTTGTCTCACCTTTTTGTGAGTTGACAATTTTCATTCTTTTGTTTAGCAAATTTCTTTCTGAAAGTTGCTGTATATCTTCAAGTCCTTTCACAATCTCAAAGACTGTGCCATCAAGAAGGCAGGTAGCAATACCAGAGAGAACATCGTATGTAAATTTCTTTTTGTATGTTCTGAAATTTAAAGCAAAACAGAATCCATTGTTTACCTTTTAGAAGGCCATTTTAAGAGGTGTTTTGAAAGAGAAATCAAAATCAACAATTACATTATTATATAACTTTTTAAGAGTACCAGGTTTCAGATTTCCGCATAGGCATAAATCACATGCAAAGGTTCTCATCTTCCAAGGATCTAAATAGAAGGATCTATGTCAAGGGTTCACACCATTAATTTAGTGAAAAAACTGTGAGGATGTACCGAGTCAATGGCTTGTTCATCTTTTTTGGTGTGGGCTTATACTATAGTCAAACCTCAATTAACCCGCCCTCTGTTAAGCGGTCACCCTCTATTAAATGATAAGTTTGTTGAAAAGATGAAGCAATCTTTATTGTTTAACGAACAGGGAAGTTGTTATAAGTGTCTCTGCGAGCTCTTTAATATCCTTTGGTGTTTCCGTTTTGAAAATTGGTACGATAATTCAGTTTCGATAAATTCGATATGTAAGAGATAAATACCTCGAACGTCGGTATTAATCCATATACATCCCGAGGGCCTACGGCCCTCGGGATGTATATGGATTAATACCGACGTTCAAGGTATTTATCTGACTTATTTCATGAAATTATTCATGAAGGATCTTTATATAGCGATCCTTTGTTCAAGGGGACAAACGCCGGCTAATTAGTACCGTCACACTTAGGTGAGAAACGGAGAACAATAAAAGCAACCTGATGTGTGCGTTTCTCGCAGTACTGCGAAAAGTTGTTGCTCATTGCTCCCCGTACTTTCAGTTAGTTTAATATTCATGAAGTATGTAAGTTAAATAAAGGATGTTGAATAACAAAAGAAAATGTGTGATTCATGAAATAATTATTGATAAAATCGATAGCTCTAACTCAAAAATCGATAATTATCGATTACTCACACCAAACGCTTTTAGCGATTTTTATCGAATTTTGAAAAAATTAATCGAGTTTTATCGATTGTTATCAAATGTTATCGATTATCGATGTTATTGAATGACTACCCCGGGCAATGTGATATTTCAGGATATTTTGACACAGTGATACATGAACCATGTCCAGTTTATTTCAACAGCTCATCAAACACAACATGATGTACATAAAAACTAGTAATAAGAGTGGTTTTGTTTGGGCTAAAAGGCCCACCGCAGCGCATGTCAAATACCTATTTTATCAATTTCGCTTGCAGCCAACCACAAGAACTATAAGCGTGAACTTCCTTAATATGCAATTACTTGATGTTTTTCCAATATTTTGTGTTTCTATTGTTGTGAACTGTATACATGCTACAGGTGGCTCCTTCCCGAGGGTGACTGTATTTTAATATCTCCTCCACAAAAAAAGACAAGAGAAGGAGCAACTAAAGTTGAAACTGAATCAGTGACCAATACAACAGAAATGTTTAAGTTACAAACTTTCTCTGCATTTTTCGCCCGATTAAAATATACGCAAACTTTAATTTTACAGCATAATTAAGTTAAATATAGATCCCTTTGCTTGAATTAAATATCGATAAATTCCTACCCAGGCAAATCTCGAACCATGGCTTGTAGTTGGGTCAAATAACTGGTCAACTTTTTCTTTTCTGCTTCAATCCGCTGCTGTTCCTTCCTATACTCCTCTTCTTTACGGAGCATTTCATCGCGTACAGTGGCTAATAAGTTAGAATCTAAGTTAGGCTGATAGTTCCATTTTGGCTGCCGCTGTCCTCCTCCTCCACCACCGCCGTAATAATACGACATTTTGAATTGAATGAGGAAACAAAAACTAAATGACAGAAAATAGTAGATTGTTGTCCTAAGGAAACAGACAGGCGTTATCTTGGTGCACAGGAGACTGGGGGGAGCCTTCCCGCCAGACCATGCACGAGAATGCACGACATATCATGGCGACCATGTTCAAGAAGCATTCAAGACGAAATTTTCGCAAAAAGAATGTTGACGAAGACGATGAAAACGGCAATGATGCTGAATCAGAGAATACCTCTGCAATAACAGAAAGGGTGGTTGACAATTTGAAACCAACAGAATCGGGAAAGTCGAAGATCAAAAGCGGAGCAGTCTCTTCTTCGAATCCTCTCCTGAGCTTTGACAACGAGATTTCCAAACCAAAAGAGAAGGGAAAGGCAAAGATCAAAGTTGTTTCTTCGTCGAATTCTCTGTTAAGCTTTGAAGATGACATTGCAGACGAAGGCGAAGTTTTTAAAGTTAAGAAATCGAAGGAAAGCCGGCGACTGGCTAAGAAACTAGAACAACAACGTAAGAAGAAGGATGCAATCGACGAGAAAACGAATGATGGAGAGGAAAACTTTGAGCAGAAACAAGATGATACTAATGAGAAACTTGCCGCTTTGCGAGCTGAACTGAGTCAAATGGCGGGTGATGAGGATGAAGAACTGGAAAATGATGACACAGATTCTGTAGGTTCGGAATCTGTCAAAAAAGAACCTATTACAAATTCAAATATTAAAACGGTCATTTCTGATACCAGTATACCAGATGCTGCAACAATTCATGCTGCACGTAAGAGGCGTGAAATGGCCCGACAGACAGAACAGGACTTTATCCCGTTGGATGACACAAAGAGATATGAAGGGAATTTTGCCTCCACAGGGCGACTAGTAAGAGAGGATGAAAATGATGTCAGTGATGATGAGGATGAAGAGGGTGCAATAACATTTTCTGTTCCAACAAAGCGTGGCTTTCCTGCTTTGGATCGTCGGCGAGAGGTGGAGGCAGCTCTCGCAAATCAAGAACTAGATGAAAAATCTGATAATGAAGAAGAAGATGATGAGGAGTTAAAACTTTGGGAAGATGAACAAATTCGTAAAGGAGTGAAAGGCGTTTCTGTTCCCATTGTAGAACAAGAATCCTTACCAAATTCTGAAGTTACTAATTCGCTGTATCCTCAACCATACACTGACGAAAAGTCTTCCCTTTTTCAGCTCCCACCAGAGCAATCTTACTCATATGGAACAGGATATTCTGAGATGCGCATTAATGGAAATCAGATCTACGGATCTGCAGTAACTTCACATTCACTGCAATCTCGTCATGTTGTTACTGTTGACATGATTTGCGATAAGATGAAACAACAGCTTGCTTCCCTGCAAGAGGTAAATAGAGGGCATCAAATGGACAACGACAAAGTATCATCTCAGTTGGAAACTGCACAGGGGAGCATAAAAAAGCTAGAACGCCAAGGAAGAAATGCAGAGCAGAGATTTGGTTTTTTTCAAGAGATGAGGGGGTATGTCAGGGACTTGATTGAATGCCTTAATAACAAGGTGGGTGATACAAGCATGAACCAAGGCTGTTAAGGGTGTTCTTAAAACTTATGATAGCAACTTTATTTAGTTTGAAAAATTCCAACTTCATTTATAATTCCTCTTACAAAATTTGGTGTTAGATTTTCTGTAGAAATTGGGGATCAACTCATAAGAGAGAGTTTGGAGTTTGAGTGACTGTTTGTCAGCTAAAAGTGTCACAAACTCTCATGCTTCTTCTGTAGGTTCCACAAATTGATGAGCTTGAGAGGTCAATGCATGCACTGTTGAAGAATCGAGCCAGTAGTCTGGTGCAAAGGAGACAGTTGGATGTGAACGATCAGGCACAAGACTTTTTAACTGCACAAACTGGTTGGTACAATATAATGTTGGCCAGCATCTACAGTGTAGTTTCTCCCTGATTATCAGTACTCAGTTGAATGGATCATGAGAATAAGTTTTAATGGAATGATCACCTCAGGGGAAATGCCCCAATGATTATGTATTCTCGTCATTGCTCTCCATACAGTTCATTATGGATCTGGTTGGAAGAATTTGATTGAACATCAAGGCATCTTCTTTTCTGACCATTTTCTTTATTCATATAACCTGTCTGCATGATCATGCATTGATACTGTAAGAAGAGATTACATGCTGGTCGCTTTTAGAGCTTAAACAGAGCTTGAAATTAAAAAGAAAATCCAGTCGCAATTTTGCAACTAGATATGAAAGTTTAGTTGCAATTTTGCAAATTTTAGTCGCAAAACTAAATAACTGCATTATTAGTGAATAAATTACTTGACTTTCAAATGAGTAACGAAACTCTCAACACATTTCTCAATTATACACAACATTTTATTTATACCAAGTGCGTGGATACGTCATAAGCTTACAAAATACAGTTCTCCTGTCGCCAATAATGTTTTATTGTAGAAGGAGTGATCGTGTTTCATTGCCAAATAATATAATGGAGACAGCGTTAAAAAAGGCAATCTCCATTTGGTTTGCTTCTTAGTGCCACAAGTCGATTATCAGCTTCGGTGACATCTTCCGCAATGGGTGAAGTGCCATGTTCATCGCGAAGAAGATGGCTATAACTAGGATTTGACTGCCATTCTAATAAAATTTTTGCTTTGTCAAACTCGTCCTTTAACAGATGACTTTGGAAAAAAGTTAAATCGCTTTCATGTGGCGCTCTTCGTGTACTTAGAGCCAATTGCAAGAGTTTAACAAAACAAAATATGAGCCTGTAATACATAAATAATGTCTAAAGAAACCGCTGTAAATGGTGATGATCGAGGGAATGGTGTTGTGTATGTAACATTGCTGTAATTTATGCTACATTTTTGCCAAATAACTTCATATTAAAATAAAATTCAGATGAGAAACAAAATCATTTTTTCATTTCTTTATTTATTTAGCAAAAGTAGCAGAAAAGTAGCAACTGCTAGCCCTTTTATTTTGTAATAGCGAAGGTGAAAACCAGTCACAAATTTGCGACTCCTCTAAATGTTTTAGTTACAAATGGCAAAAATTCAGTCACAAATGTGACTATATTGGTTGCAATTTGGGCCCAGTTAAGGGTTAACTTTAGGTAGATATTGATGTTCTTAGGGAGTGTTCCATAACCAGAAGTTATAAATTATAGCTCCCTTATTATGATGTAGTTACGTGCAAAGCTATGAGGTAAACACGAATATGCACCTTGCTGTTGGTTCTGTATATCTCATGGCACTAGTTCTGTGAATTTGTTTAAAAATCAAGACTTTGTCTCTTGTGATCAGTGACTTGTTATTCTCATGATCTGTCTATTTGATTAAGCAGTAATATTGTCAGAAGTCTGAACACTGATATGTCTTAGAGAATTTTAAGTGAAAGGTGATTAAAAATAGTATGGGTGTATGTTATTTTAGTTTAGGTTAAAATGGGCACAGCAAAGCAACTCTACCAGCACTGTCGACTATAGTGTTAAGATCTCATCAGTGATAATCATCTGTAACCCCTTGACATTTATTTTTTGCTTGACTTTTTTGTTTTGTTTGAAGAAGCAAAATAAAACGTATGGTACATCAGAATCACTTAGACTGAAAGCAGAAAAATTTGAAAATTGGGGGTGATCATAGTAGCCTTGTAAGTGTATCTGCTATTCAACATCCAACAGGCAAGCAAGGCCAGAATTCAGCTAAAGTAGGGGACCAGGCCAAGCTGAGACGTGCTGCTGAACGAGAAGGGAGAAGAGCAAGACGTAGGAAACACAGAGAAAAAGAGAAGAAAACTCCACAAACCGACACTCATCGTGAAGGACAGTCAACAGATGACGAGGAAACTGAAACTGATGCTGTGAAATTCAGGGCTGAGACAAGTAAATTTTATTCCATTTTTATGTGATGCTAAAATCTTTTTTTTAAGATTGTGTGGTTCCAGAAAATATCCATACCCCCCCCCACAGAGGGTTTTTTCAGTTTGAGCCCCCACCCCCCCGGATTTTCCGTTCCAGAGGGCTTCACGTTATTCCCCCCCACCCCCTGGAATTTCCAAGATTTTTCCACTTGGTTCCCCCTACCCCCAGGAAATTCCAAATCCACAAATAAAGAGACTTCATTACTTTATTTTGATCTACTTAGAGCCGAAATGAAATTCAGTTGCGGCCGATTATAGTTACACTTCAGATGACGATGTAAAGCGGCATATTTTTCACGTAAGCGATTTGGCCACACCACACTTGCTATTTCATGGAACATTATTTAAGGAGATATTCACTAGGTAAGGAACAAAATTGCTGGATGAGGCTGTGATATTTAATTTTCCTAACAACGACCGTAGAAAATTCTAGACGTATGAATAGACGCGCTTATCTCGCTTTCTCTCTTTTGAAATGTTCAAACTATAAACCATTGAGCTTATTAACACTCTACAGTCCTGGCAGCTCACCTTTCGTTTGCTCAAATTGAAAGAAGTTTCCATTCAAAAATATCCAAGAAAGAACTGAAAGTTGACGGTATTGTCCACGTTTTGTAACCTTTTCGAAGATTTTTAATTTATGCCCAATCGAAACAAGATATCGAATTACTTTGTATGCGCAAGCTATGTTATTGCGTCTTATTTTTGCTGTCAAAGTGGAACTCGGGAAAATAACTCAATGCTAATCTCCACGATATTTCTGTATGTTGCAGGTGTAATTTTTATCTTGAATTATGTGTGAACAGTGCTGTTTATAAATATTATTTTTCGTGTGTGGAGCCTTGAAGTGACTTCGTTTATCAGCGGGAATCATAAGTTGTCACGCAACATGTTTTTTAAAACAGCTGTTTGTCAAATATCGCTTCAGTTTGTCTTTCACCAGGAATACTTCAAGTGAACGAGAAGCCAAGCGAGTGAAAATGAGGAGCCAGTGAAAGTGCGCAAAAGCGAAGAGAGAAATTACCCACTTCAGCTCAAACTCATTTCCGCACGTTCGCTCAATACGGCCAATCTTAGGGGACTGGGAACGATATTTTTCTAGTCGGCCATTTTGTTTTACTCGACGTTGAACGTGCTGCTGAGAGGTGTGCCTCAGTGGTGTATGTGTCGTCTGGTGCTGGAATAATAATAGGAAATATATGACAAGGAATCCTACGTCTATTTCTATGTATAGAACTTTTCGTTTTTCTTGGTTACCTGAATCAATTGTAAAAATGCATAAGTGTTGACTCGATCGCATTTCAAACCCTCTGGAAAGAAAAACTCTTTATGTACCCCCCTCCCCTTCGGAAATTTGTCTCTTTTAGACCCCCCTACCCCTAGGAAATTCCGTGACCCTCCGTGGGGGGGGTATGGATATTTTCTGGAACCACACATTGTCACACAGCATTATTTTCATCAATTTCTCCAGTTTGCATGCTTCTAAACCAGAGCTATATACATTGTATCCATATTTCAATAAAGAAGCAATATTACAGTTTTATTGGTTTTAGAGTTAAAAAAATTACTCAATGCATCAAAATTCAGTATAAAAGTTAATGGTTGAATAGTTGCGTGCACATGGGTATGAAATGATCTTGGGACTACATTACCACTTGCATTAATCTTTTAATCTGTGTATATGAAGGATCAAATTATGACCATCAAATTTTTCCTTTTTTTGTTCTCTTTAGAGAGAATTATTTCAGAGGAGAAAGCTATATTTGAAGATGTTGTGGAGGACTTCAGTTCTATTGACTCTATAAAGTCAAGATTTGAAGAATGGAAGAACAAACATGAAGACTGTTATATGAATGCATACATTTCGCTTTGTCTTCCTAAACTGTTTGCTCCATTTATTAGACTGCAACTTTTGGACTGGAATCCCTTTGAGGTACAATTGATACCTTTTTTATGAACGTTGTGAACAAAAGGAAGTGGAACTGAACTTGGCAAGATCAGGGTGTGTGCCGACATTCAGCACCATGCCACAGTATCCATAGTTTCACTGAAGAGGTTTACACTGCATCTGCATATGATTTACTCGTGTTCTTTTGAAATAAAACCACAAATTCTTTTTTTTGTCACTCACCGGAGGAAAAATTCACAAATTTGGGCATTCAGATAGACAGTTAATCAAGCAGTATTTGTTGTTCATAGGGTTCAGTTTTGAGCCTGTTAATGAAATATTAAAGGTTGGTCACACCAATGAGCAGCTTTTTCCTTTGAATGTGTTGAGCCATGTCATTTTAAAATGTACAAAATCCTAAAATGTACTCATTCAAATAAAATTTATCTAGTAATACTTTCTACTGTTTTTTTCGTGTGAGTAAAATCCTTTGAAAAGCAGCTAGTCACCGATATTAATATTTTGCCAAACATCTCAGATTTTGTCAAATTTGTGCTTTGACAGTCATTGAAATCAAAATGTGGCAAGTCCTTAGTTTTAAGTTTTGAGTTTGTATGACCGGGAAGAAATCATTTCTCTCTGCATGGCGCGTAAATTTGGCAAAGTGGTTTTACAGCTGTAGTCAGTTTAGTGTGTTTTGTCACTCACTTTAGGATTTTGCTTTTCAGGCCAAGAGTCTGGAGATTGAAGAGTTTCGCTGGTACAAGAGCCTAGTGTTATTTGGCTGTGGTGATGATCCTTATGACATTGATGCTGAAGACCCTGATGTCAAACTCATTCCATCTGTGTTAGAGAAATCTGTTATTCCAAAGCTGACTGGTGTGTGTCTTAATTTTTGAGTTACATACATGTGTATTGTCTTAAGTGAAATAAAGTGGGAGGGGTGGGTGGGGGGATAAAATGAAGAGTGAGTTGTCTATTTGGTTTGGTACTTTGTCTACCAGTGAGAACCAATAGAGCTTTGTTGTTATCACCTATGTCTGGACCTCAATTGACTTATCTTTGGATGGCATTAGAGTGCTATGTGTTTCTGTATTTTGTAACATAAGACCCTCATATGCAAAGTTTCTTTAAAAAATATATTTATTTGAAGAATTTGCTTGACCTGTCTGTAGGGAGAAAAAGAGCTTTCCCCCCCCCCCTTATTTTTAGACCAGAACTGAGGACCACGTGGCCGGGGTGCCAAAAACTTCAAAAGTGCCAAACATTTTTTAGAGACCCCCCCACCCACCCTGGTCTGGATCTACCACTGAGGCCGTCTGTGACATCTAGAAAGTCTGCAGTACACCGGGTTCTTTTTAAAAGTATTTTACATCATTATGCATGAAATGCAGAGTTGTTTTCTGCCAGCTACCTTGACCTTTGTTATTTGCTGCTATGGGTGATAAAACCATATGATAACCAAGGGTATGATTTTTTTCTTAATAAAGGTCTTTTTGAGCATGTCTGGGATCCTCTGTCGCAGAAACAGACAACGTTGGCCATTAAACTAATAAGAGGAATGGCTGAGGTTTATCCCAACTTTCACGCTCAAGACAAAACAACACAGGTAGCTCAGATCAAACCTGGCTGATTTAGAACTTAATTATTAATATTATAAGAATGTAGATAAAGTTTGAGCTAAATAAACATGCTCAGGGAAGTACCGGTAACATTCAGCTACTGGATTCTAAGGGGTTTAAAAGTTTACCGGTAATTGTGTTATGATGTAGTGGTTATTTACAACTCCAGGTTAGGTACTTACAGCCTCAGCAATGAATTAAAACACATCTTTCTAGATTGATCAGGAGTAGGCAAAATTGGTAAATACCTTGTTCAATCATTAGTGCTGATTTTGGATTTGAAGCCAATACAGTAAATTGTCACAGCTCCACACTTGCTCTTTATAGTCCATGCTATGAATTGAATGCAGTTAGAGATTCCCACACACATTAATAATTATACATCATTGCATCACTGTCATACTAACCCTGTTCCAAAAACGAATAGAGTTTGAGTCACAAAATGCAGGTATAATAATATTAATGTATGGGGCTGTGTGGAAATCTTGCCCAAAGTTGCTCTTTATAGCCCATGTTATGAATTGAATGCAGTTGGAGTCTAGCCTCAAGCTGCCTGCTCCATCGACTCTTTAGCCTTTTCCAACATAAGTCTATGTAAGAAGAATCGTGTTTTTGCTCCATCAACAGTTGCTGTTTGCTGCAATAACAACTCGTATGAGGAGATGTGTGAGTGATGACGTCTATGTCCCTTTATACCCTAAAAGGTAATAAAATTATATTTCTTCTGCAGTGCAGGTCAAAACTCTTGGCACAATATTCCAGTTTTGAATTCAAAAGTAATAAGTGTGTTTACTTTTGAAGTTGTATGTACATGTGATGACTACCATTTTAAGGACACTGTTTTTTTTTTTGTTTTGTTTTACTTTTGACAGTTTACTGGACAGTAAATCGTCTGGCGCATTGGCCTTCTTCCAAAGACAGTTCTGGAGTTGTGTTAAGGTACAAGTTCTGGTTAAAAAATAAGCATTTCCTCACATGACCACAAAAACAGGATTTTTCTGTCACACTTCTGAACATCCTCATTTATACTCAATTTGTTTCTGTACAGCTCATGGGTAACATTCTCAGATGGGAGGGTCTGATATCAACAGCTCGACTGCAGGAAATGGCAATTGATGGCCTTCTCAACAGATATCTGCTCTTGGCCCTGCAGCACTCTCATCTTTATTACGACAGCCTGGAGAAGGCTAAGGCTGTAAGTACAGTTTATCGCTCTGTTAATGTACACGTCTGCTTAGACAAGGGGTTGGAATCATATATGAAAGCTCAAATTAATGTAATAACAAGCAAGCTTAGGGTTGCACGGTTGTAGTTCAATGTGGAGTTTCTGCAAAAATAAAGATTTCGTTTATTTTAGGTTTGTGCAGATCAGTAGAGAAACGCTGTTTTGTGCTAAACGATGAAAGTTAACTGTCAAGGGGGAGGCGGTGAGGTTGTGTGATTACAGGGCTAGACAAAAAAAAATTAGATAGAACGGACGCTTATGTTTCTGTTGCAGATTGTAGCCGCCTTTCCTAAACAGTGGTTTAACGATCAACAGCAGACGACTTTGTCCTCTTTGGAAGCCTTAGCACGATACCTGGCCACGCTGGCCGCCAGCATGCAACGCTCATCAGCTGGGTGTCCTGAAGCCGAAAAAAAGAAAGCAAGGTAACTCTGAAAGGCGAAGTCGATGATTGAAGCTATGAATGGAGCTTCAATAGTTGCGAAAAGAGCGCCTAAATAAACCAGACTTTTACGGGGGGTGGACCTGTCGCCTCTGGGGTACCGTGAAATGCACCAATTGAGTTTACAAGCCAACGAGGAGTTGGTCATTTTGTTGGTTCGTTATAAACCCGTGAGGAGAATGGAATAGAATTAAATTAAATTATAGTATTAATTTTAATTAATTATAATATAATTATAAAATTATATTCAACACATTATGGCAGTGCCCAAATACGGTCATGTTGTACTCGATATTCGTCGTGATTACTTAACAGATGCACAAGAATTTTGTTTTATCAACGGAGTTGTTGATGTAAATTGTCCACTTTCACTTGACTTACAAACTTTCAGCCAAATGATGCTGTAATTTGTGTTTTTTTTCGCCGACAGGAACGGAATCAAGAAAGTTATACAGCTTCTTCTGCAGATTAGATCAGTGGACAAGGCAAGGCTTGTGGCAAGGGAACATGACATAGAGGAACTACTGAAAGATGTCTAACTAAGCCTGCGACATTTCATACGTGACAAAAAGTTGGAACTTCCGAGAGAACAGTTGGAGCTGGTTCTATGGCTGCCAGTCGGTCACCTTTGCCGGGTCGAAAGTACAGTTTTAAAAATCTGCAAGTGATTGTCGTTTTATGTTTCCTGTTTTTAGAGGAAACAGAGGAAGCAACTTTACTCTTGCTCTTTTCTGAGAGTCGAGAAAGAAACGAAAATGGCGATGTTCTAGTTGAGCAAGTTAGATTAAAGCGACAGTGTTCTGGCTCATGTATCGTGTGAAGCATGGAAAGGAGCTTACTTTGTAACTTTCAAATAAGAAGAAACAAAATCGTGTTCAAAAGCGATGAAGAGAGCAGAGGAACCCCGCCATATCTCGTTAACCCTTCAATCCCTAGTCTCCTTCGCAGTCGTTATTAGGCTCGTCACGTAACGCTCCTCCCCTCTAACGGCTGCTCACTCGAGCTCTGCATTCCTTTCCTCAAACTGACCAATAAGGAGGTGGCTACCATTTCCTGGAAACCTGGACCTTGTTGTGTTTTGGGCGGCAAATGTGACGAGAAACATGATTGGTGCAGTTGCTAACAGATACAAGCAGGTTATTGGTTCTCAGTAACAAAGCGAAAGGAATGCAGAGCTCGAGTGAGTAGCCGTTAGTGGGCAGGAGCGTTGCGTGACAACCCTAATAACGGCTGCGAAGGAGACTATTCAATCCCCGATTGCTTGATTTCACTCATGTGACAAGGCGGCCATGTTGGTGGTCAAAACAATACAATTTTGTTTTAGAGAATTTGCATAAAAATTAAGTTTAGTTCCCAGTGGAGAGACAGACTATTGTTCTTGACCACCAACACGGCCGCCATGACGTAACATACAATCCAGTAATATCAACATTAATTTATTTTGTATTCTTATGCATTTTTACACTTATTTCGTATATTACCAGTAGGAAGAATTTGTATAGATGTGAACTCTACTGATCCTTGGTGACCATTTTGTATATTCTTGTGTCTTGTATGCTTCACAAACTAGTTATATGGTAAGGAGAAGTCAGATGGTGATCATTATTGGGAACTAAAGAGTTAATACGGCCACTCAAATCAAATGTACATTCTAAAGGACAGACAAGTGAGAAACAATAGAGACACTCGATTTACTTGATTTCGGGGCCTTTTCTTTCATATTTGTTATAAGAACCTTTTTTATAAGAACTTTGAGGGTGAGATTATGAACCCAAATTTTAAGAACATGCACAACCTGAGAGTCGGTTAAGAACGTCTCTCATTTTGCTCACCAGACCTTTCGTTCGAAGATGGACCAACACCGTCGCTCGCGTTCGCAAAAAATACGACTGTTTTGCAGTCTAGTGTATACCAAGGAGGCTGGAAAGGGTTTTTAGCTGCACGCGCGCGCGCAATCTACACACGCCATAACTATTAAAGGTGTGCGCGTCAGCTGAATGAATCAAAATCAAGCACACCGGGGCCGGGTTGTTCGAAAGCCGATTAACGCTAATCCAATATTAAAATTAATCAAGGAGCTTAATTCTCTTTCCCCAAACGTTGTTCATATCTGATATTCTGCAAAATTTTAGATTAGGGGAAGTCAATCCTGAAAATCAAAAAGCAGCCGAAACAACTTGGGGTCAACTTGCATCTAAAAGTTAAAACTGTAACCAAAGTTTACGCTAATCCTGGATCAGGTTAATCGGCTTTCGAACAACCGGGCCCGGAAGTTAAATGCTGCGTGAAATCACGAAAACCGGAAATAAAATCTGCGGAAAATATTTGTTTTTTGCTCGAAATTTTACTCGGTGACCTATCTTGATTTTTTGCATGCACGTACCATTCACGATGACACTTCAAATATAATAGTTTCGAGGAAAATTATCTCGCAGAATTTTCTGTAAGTCATAAAACGCGTTTTTTTTTTTTAATGTATTAAATTCTGAATGATGCATATGAAAGAAATCATATGTGAACTGCGGATATGAAATCAAGTGAAGAATGATCGTCGCAGTTATGATCGCAATTTTTACAATTGCGTACAGAAGCCTGAACAAAATCCAGGACTTCAACGGGGCTTGAACCCATGACCTCGCGATTCCGGTGCGATGCTCTACCAACTGAGCTATGAAGCCACTGACGTCAACGATCATTCTTCATTTGGTATTAAATTCTACTGGATAATTTTTTTTCATACTGCCTGAAAAAGAATTTAGGGAGCTTTCCAACACCGAATTAGTTTTTCAGATAATTTACAAAAACTGGCATTTAGAGGACCTTTTAGTGGACCTGGGGCGTTGCCATGGTAACTGATATGACGTCACAAGCACCCTTATATTTAGCCTAACAATAGAGTTCCAAGGAGACGTATAGTTTGCCTACACCATTAAATGTCCTTCTTTGTAATCTTTCATCGTTTCGCAAACACTACATACACGAAAAACTCTTTCGAGCCTTCTTAAACACCTTAAGGCGGGGGTACACCTGAACACCGTTTTCTCGTTGCTTAACATAGACTAAATGTTATTAATTCGTTGGCGTTTCAAGCAATCCAAAACGCCTCTGCTCATCTTACGAAGCTATGTTGTGGGATATTTTGTGAATTTTTGGGTATATTTGGGAAGAGAAAAATTTTCTGAAAGGATTAGTTAAATGTAGGGAAATAGGATTAAAATATTGAAGATTTAATGAAGGTACGTTTAAAATTGGAAATTGAAGTTAGAAATTAGTGGACGGACACCAAAACAGTTCCCTAGCATCCTGCAATGCCCTTGTGGGGTGTCAACTGTCTGGTGGTGTTTCAAAACATTTCTACAAACTACAATCTCTTCTTTAAAATCCTTAAAATTCCACTGCAATTCACGTATACCCCCACCTTAAGAGCGTTTTCAGGCTCAAATCGCGAGAAAAATAAGAACGTGGAGCCTCGCCTCCAAAATTAGATGTTGTTACTGAAAAAAAGAGAGTGCATAGGATGGATGAAAGGGTTCATTCTCCTTGTGTGACTAACAGAGACAAGCGCAATTTACTCGGCAAAGGTGTGATTCCTTTATGCCAGCAGAGTTTTCGATTATTTGTGTAGTAGTTGTCAAGGAATGTCAAAATAACTTCCTTGTTTGCTTTGGTTTTTCGTTACTTTTGGGTCCCATGATTGGTTACAGCCTGTAAAGCGAAGCGCGAGGCGAGAGGGGGACACAAATTCACACTATTCCCGAGAGACACCATTCTCGAAAAAAAAAATTCTTGTTCGCGCCAAACTCCGTGGATATAAATATATATGAGTTGTTCAGGCCTGTCACCCTCGTTGTTATCACGTTTGAGTTTTTCCAAGCAGGCCCAGTCCGATAACGTGTGAGTACGGACTTAGTAGCGCAAATTTGACTATGGCATGGACAAATAAATGTAGGATAGCCACTCTAAAACACAAAAGCATGAAATGCTCTTAGAAACTGAAAGCACCAGCCTTTCATACTTGATCAGGTGATGGAAAACCCGCACCAATACTTGTAAGGCAGAGAAAGCGATCGAAGAACTGCAGAAAGTTGTATATCATTGTTCCACTCGAATAAAGAGAAGCGGTCCAACGTTCTTAAAGGTTGAGAAATCCACAACTGGATCTATACTGGATGAAAAACCCGGAGGGGTACTCCTGGGAATTCGTGGTAAGGGTGTGTCGCCTGGTTCTATGTCGGAACAAAACGTGCCATTTCACACCCGTTTTGAGACCTGCTCTAAAATCCGTATCCGTTTTCAGTGACCTGACGTTACACGTTTTCCCACGGGCTTTGGTGTAGCGCAATTAAGCTTCTTATCAGTCCCGAAGTCAAGAATTGGTAAAATTCAGTCCAAATGATATATTTTGGTTACTTCTCTTTCTCTATTATTCTGATTTGGAGTCCTTGAGACCATACCCGATTTAAGACCATAATGCTCAAAATCTTTACCCGTTTTCAAACCAAAAGGGTTCAAAAACCGTACCCTTTGGGACAGAATATACCTACAGAGCTTACATGGGGCCCCACTGCGGGATATAAACACTTCAGTAAACGCATTTACAAGACAGAAAACCTGCCTATCATACATGCAAAGAAAATAAGCGAATTTTGGCTTTCATCACACAATACCTACTGCAAAAAGTGGCATCTAACAACAATTATTACTGAAAATACTTAAATCACGTTTTAAACATTGGGTCTTGTTTTAAGGGGGAAGGGGTCTCCGTATCAAGGCGAGGGACGGGGGCGGGGCTATAAAGGAATGCACGGACGAGGGTCTATAAAGGCCGATTTACACGGTGCGATTTTTGCTTATGACTGTCGCATGCAACTTCCGTAACGCGCACTGTTTGCGCCATGCAAATGCAAAAACTCGTATACGACCCTTGTCATTCAATATTACCTATATATACCTACGACTGACGTAAAGGCCGTGGCAAACGAGGACACATTGTTGCGTCTGTCGTGATGATGTCGTAGGTCTGATTTACACGACACGATTTGGGGTGAAGTCCTTTCCTTCCTTTCCTTTCCTTTGTTTAAGAACAAAGTGCTAGAGTTTTTACTAAAATAGTTTCTGAGTTAGTTCCCTGCCGCACTCCTTCGCAGCCCTTATTTTGTTTAATATTGTGATGTCGAGGTGGCCTCTCCTATAAGCCTGGTGGTTTCCTGAGGTCTCCTCGCCTAACAACTTGCTGTATGTTTTTTTCTTTGTTGTACACATAAAGGCAAATAAACGATGATGATGATGATGGCGTAAGCTGGTTGCATGCCACAGTCGGAGGCAAAAATCGTACCGTCTAAATCACCCTTTAGCAGAAACAGTCGCCATTCTTTGTTATGGTGGGTCTTAAGCTTGTATAGGCAATAGTTTTGATCACTCCCCTAATCTGTTTTCTTTTGCTTGAGGCTTCACTCAAGGAAGTAGGGGGGTGGGGTTGGAGGTTGGTCCATTGTTCTTGAAAGAGGGTGAGAAGGGTGGTGGTTTTGATTAAAACATGGATTATGTCATCCAATCAGCCATCTACAACTTAACTCCTTCGTACTTGAAAGGGCTCCTGTATCTAACAACTTTTCGGAAACCTTGTAGTTAATTGCACAAGCCAGTCATGTGCAAAAAGCGAAGAGCTTTGGGGTCAGGCACGTGCCCATCTCGTACCCAGAGCCCACGTGTCTTTTGGTCAGCGCCAGGACACGTCCTGGCGCTGACCAAAAGACACGTGGGCTCTGGGTACGAGATTGGGCACGTGCAGTATTTAGGAGAAAATCGGAGAGTTGACGTCATGGGAGCCGGAAGTGACTTTGCCCTAAATCATTTTGTGTGAGCAGTGCGTGACAATGAGCAATCTGTTTCCAGGATCAGCAAAAATATTTTTCTCGGGTAGAATATCACATTTATTGTTTTGCAGATGATAGTGGTAATCATTAAATTACAAATGAAAATATTATAGAAATCTGCATTCCGCTGACTCAGTCATTAATACATGTTTATTTATTTATTTACAGAAGTTAATGAGTAAAAGAGGCCACCCGTTGCGTTACCAAATTCTGCGCATGCTGTTTTGTTGAACTATCTGACCGGGCGCGGTGTACGCGCAAGTTCGTTTCATCAGTTGTATCACTTCGATGTGGGTGAAAATTGTAATCACAACAGTGTTTCTACTCCGATCAGCGAATTAGTTGGATTTCCATAATACACCGCAAACGTTGGTGTCAACTCTCTTCTCCAATGCTAGTTTCTGATCAAGAAGCCGGAGATTTGTTTAATTGTATCTTCGTGGCTTGCTGACCTTCCTGGGCGATAAGTAAAGGCAAGTTGGTAAATTGATGCGTTCTAGACCAAACGAACTAGTTAAACTGTGCTTTATTTAGGTCACAGTTAGTGTAAAATTGATAATCTTTCCTCGTCACGTCATCTTTCTTTCGGTAGATCACGGTTCAATTGGTCTGAGCAATCAATAATAACACTGAAAATTTGCAAGCGCAAGTCAGGACATCAACCGGATATTCGTAGTTCTTGCTTGCTTGAGAGGTTTCTGGTATCATAGCGGTAGTGAGTAGACCATTTAAGTATGATGTGGTATGAAGAATTGGTTCAGAAGACTGGAAGAACAAACACTCAAACCAATGGAGTAGTGGTAAATTGTCAATATTAGCACAAAGAATTTTTCATGTTTGCTTCAGACTGTGCGGATTCGCCGGTCGGTTTCTTTTGTATCGAAATATGGCTCTTCCGCATCTGTTAAGACAGGGAAAGTGAACGGCTTTGAATAGCTTTTGGTGTCTCAACCTCCCTGTTTTTATATCTTTATGTCTCTTATTGTAATCGACCAGAGTTTTGACGGTTAATCAACAGGGGTCATATTGTAGCTGGTTTGTTGAGACAGCGTGATGGCCGACGTGAGTTCATTGTCTTCATTACCTTTATGCGGTGGCGGTATTTTTGGAGTACATGTAATGTAGAGAGTATACAGCTCGAATGGGTGGACTACTTGCAATGCAAATATTACGGAAACTGATAGATCTATGACCTTAGAGCCAGGAAAAACGTGTTAGTGTAGTGAAACTAAATCGACCCGTCCCTAACGTATTAACTTCCTATTTTGTTTATCTGTTGTCCCACAGAGCCTGTTGAATTTCGCGCAATGACTGAAATTTCTGTTAGAGATCCTCCTTAGGATCAAGTCATCGACAGTTTGGAGCGACAATAGAACAGGACGAAGCGATTTAGGAAAGAAATGTCCCCGCAAGGCTCTCCCTGGTTTTGGAAAATAGAAGATTGTTTTCTTCCATCGCTTTATGGCTGAGGGGAAAGGAATTCGCTGTCACAAGATAAGAATATTCGCCGGTCAGTTGTTAGCCGCTGTGCAGTCTACAGTTGTATCAGTGGCAGAAAGTGCAACAACTAAACAAGTTTTAAGGTTAACTCTTGGCAATCTCGACATCAAAGGCAAGCCGGACAATTTTGAATTGGTGGAAGTTTGTTATCGCGACAGCGTGTTAGACAACGACAGTGAGCGAGTTCTGAATTTTTCCGAACACCCTGTGGAAGTTCAGCAGGGTTGGAGGAAGTTACCGCCAAAAATACGAACAAAATATCGTCTCTTCATACGAGAAAAAGTGCTCGAGGAAGACGAGGAATTAAAGCCTGAATTACTCAGACAGTACTGGATGGATTGCCACGAAAGCGTAAGAAACTGTCAAGAGTTAGACTTCGATCTAGAATCTAAGTTTCCGGATGACGACCTTTGCCGTCTGCCAACGTTGTCCGAGCAAACCCTGCTTGAGCATCTCGCAGAGAGGTTTTCTCAGGGAAGAATTTACACTTATGTGGGAGAAATACTCATTGCTGTCAACCCTTTTCGTTTTTTTCCGATGTATAACCCGAAGTTTATCAATGCATACACGAACCGGAATTTGGGATCGCTACCCCCTCACATTTTCGCTATCGCCGATGTGGCTTTTCATCGGATGTTGCGAGAGAGAAAGAGTCAGTGTGTTGTGATAAGCGGCGAAAGTGGGTCAGGAAAAACTGAAAGCACGAAGCTTTTGGTCCATCACCTCACGGCTTTAGGGTTAAAAACACAAGCTTCGAATTCGCCTGTAGAAAAGACTATTCTTGGAGTTGGACCGGTGTTGGAGGTATGTGTGTACGTGTTTTTAATCATGGTTATTATTTATTTGTTTTAGTTTATTAACCTTATTTAGTTTTGGTAGTTGGTTGTTTAACGCAACATTTAAAATGTGGCGAATTTGCAATTTGGTTCGCCAGTGCATTTTAAGCAGCAGTTAATTTAAAATTTTGTCAGCTGTGCTAATGATGTGTGACCACTTAAACTTTATTTGTATTAACTTACAATATTAATTTCGTTTAATGTACCTCAAAATTGTCCAAACTTCTTTGGAATCTTTTGTTCTGAAAAGGAGTCTGATACAAGAGTTTTATGGTCATTAAACTTGTATTTTATTATACAGTTGTAAAGTTATTTCTCTCAGAGCATGTCAATGGATGTAAGGAATTTTGAGAATTGAGATCACTTTTAATTAGCATAATTTGACTATATAATTTTCTTCCTGTTATTAAGTCACATATAAGCTACACATGTAGTATCTGAAACCTTGAGTTTTCAAAACTTTTCAGCTGATTAGACAGCCAACAGCCATGTGCAAAGGTAGTCAGTTGGTTTACTTGCCCAATATGTTTTGTCCACACATACATGTTTTTTAGAGCTTTTGGAAACAAGGAATTTTGTTAATATCTGGTAAGACCCTCCATCAGTGGTACATAATGAATTAATAGAAAACATGCTGAGTAGATTGTTGGGTTAGATAAGCACGCAAGGATTTTTAAGAACATGGGAACTACACCATACCTAACTACACTGTACCTTGAGAATGGCTATTTCCTCCAGCACTTTTTGAGTGTTCTTAAAAGTTCCCAAGTGCTTACATTATTACTCAACAATGTAAGAGGGACTAGTTATTTCTTCTATAAAATGTCTCAGAGATTTGAGGATTTGGTGGTGAAATTTGCTTTTATTTTCAAAATAATGTTGAATATGTATTAAATTGCATCTTTTTTATATTGTTTTTACCATTATTACCCTTGTAACATGTTGCAAGATTTGCACGCACACAATCTCATGACGTAGGCTGTGTGCATTATAACTCACCAGTGCATGCACATGACGTAAGGAATGTGGTTTATTTGAAATGTAATGCACTTGATTCAACGAATCATAGTGCACTTAACTCTGTGAACATTTTATAATGGTAAATAACTATGCTGGATTGTCAATGTTATTTAGCTTGCTGCTAATTGGGGTGCACTTATCTGTTTAGGATTCATTAATCAGTAACACGTTTTGCATATATATACTATATACATACTACATATTTATATTATATTATGTACAATGATATTTTATATTATAAAACAACTAAGATAGTATGCGGGCTCGGATTGGCCGAGAGGCGTGTTTGCATGAGTGTATGTAAACATGGTTGTGACTTCAACTTGTTTGGCTTTCCGTGCACTAATCATGCAAGCACGAATTTGAAAAAGGTTTTGAGTTGAAAAACTCGACAAGTTTACTTTATTTACCCATTTCCTCGTCGTTTGAAACTTGGAAAATCTTTAGAAACATGCTGTGTCAATTTTTTTTCGCTTGAGCTGACATTTTAAGCGAGAAAATCCCGTATTTTGGAAAGCATCTTTTTTGCAAAA
Organism: Galaxea fascicularis; assembly: GCA_948470475.1. Taxonomy (NCBI): domain Eukaryota; kingdom Metazoa; phylum Cnidaria; class Anthozoa; order Scleractinia; family Euphylliidae; genus Galaxea; species Galaxea fascicularis. Next base: position 8,183,984 of record OX419338.1, on the reverse strand, counting down.
CAAAGACTGATTACGCGTACAAGCTTCGTGTACAAGACTTCGCGACTGGTAAGAATTTCTCTTTTAATCAGTGTTCTAAACAAGAGCGTTTTGGTTTTTTTCTCGGGAAAGTTGTTTTATTAAAGTAATAGAAAACTTTTTTCCTGTTTTTGCATAGCCTGATATAAACACTCGAGGGGTTGGGAGAATTCTCGACAGTTATGCAAACCCTCGACTTCGTCTCGGGTTTGCATAACTGTCTCAAATTCTCCCAACCCCTCTCATGTTTATATCAGGCTATGCAAACACAGAAAACGTTTTCTATTGCTTAAACAGAAAGTAAATAAATTTACAGATTGTGACGAAACCGCGCCACAAAGGTGGGCACTCCTTAACAAACAAAAATACTAGGCATAAACAAACCCGAGAAAACACGCAACAACAAAACATAAGTCTACAAGTATTTATTACACTGAACAATTACACTAAAAATAACTTGCTTTAAATAGGATACTAATAATTATACAAAGTAAAACTAATTCTTAAATAACTTTACCTAGAGTAATTATAAAACCTAAACGATAACAAAACTGACACTAATTACAAAACTGATTATTTACAGTTAAATTGTTCGCAGTTCAGTTCCTTTTCGAGATCCTTGACTTTTCTAAACCAACACCACAAAATCTGAACCGATTGCACAAACCTCCTTCTCTTCACTTCAAACCAAGCTCTGCTTCGTACGTACTTTTCTTTTTCTTTCAGTTGACAATTTCTCCTCAGCACGTGGTCTTTCAACAGTACTCTCAGTCGCTACACAGCACGTAGACTGCACGTAGACAGCACGTAGCACTTCTCCGCTCTTTCGCCACCACTGACAAACGAGTTTCGTCAAGTAATTTTGGCTGGTGCCTGCCAATGGCTCTTGGCAGTGAATTATCCTCTTTCTCTTCTTGCCCTCAGGCCCTGCAATCCGTCTCTCTCTTTCCTCGCTCGTCCGTTCACCAAAAAAAAACTGCAGCACATGGCGTTTACTCTTATCATTTTATATGTTTATGCTAATTCATTTACAACACTTATCTTACATATTGTTAAAACATGATACCTCACACTCCTACGATAACGCTTTAGTAAATTAACACTTAAGTACAATAAACTTACTAGCTATTCTTATAATTACAAAACACCACTAATTACAAGCTAAACACTACAATGAATAATTAACACTAACACGAAGAATTGGAAACAAAAAAAAAGAAATCATCACACAGATGACACCTATAAAATGATACTTAAATAAATATTTAAATAAGAGTTATTTACTATTTATTTAAGTACAGCTTAACAATTCAATCTAAGTATTTTGTACATAACAACTCAATTTATTACCCATGAACAAGTCTGCAACCGTACAACTAGGAACAGCCAAGCTCTTTAAAACATACCCTTTTCAGGATAGCTTCAGGACAACAAACCTTTCATTATAGTTCTAAGGAATTTGGTCCAAGTTTTTAAGTACCGTTTAAAGATTGTAGTTTTAGACAAATTCTTGAATGCAGCGCTGTCATTAAGGGCCGAGGGCCAGGGATTTTCCCCTCGTATTTTGAGGTATATCCCCAGCTACTTTGATATAAAACCAGCAATTTGTTGACTTAACTACAGCAACTCGAATCCCCGGCTATTTTTTGCATATCCCCACCTACTTCAAGAATTAGTGACAGCCCTGTGAATGCTTCCTCAGTTTTTATTTATTTACTAATATTTTAGTGATTATTATTTTTATAACTATCATAAAATGCTATGTTACCTTTTAATGTTTATCATTCCTGAATAGACCCAGTGGGGAGGTGACAATAAAGGATGTATTGATGTTTGTATTAATTAAATTAATTTAAATTGGACAGAAGGAAGGGCTCAGCACCACACACTTACCCTTGAACTAAAGGCAGTGTGGAGTGGACTGCCTCCTTCGGAAGGCTTTTCCAAATAGGAATAGTAAGTGGGAAAAAGGAAAATTTAAATACATCAGTTCATATACCATAAAAGAGATGCTTGATTTACAGGAATAATTCCGAAAGCAGACGGCTCTCCAGTGTACCTTTTCTTGGTTAGAAATGTTGTGCTTGGTCTATCCAGATTGAAAAGGAATCTGGGGTCCCTGGCGAAAGGCCTCTCCAAGCAAGGTTGAGAACCAGTAACAAATTCGGTCCACTTACGATGATGAGTCTGATTCAAACAGGAGCTACATGGGTGGGAGGTGATTGCTCTCATACATACAAAGAATCTCTCCCAAAAATGGACATGACCAGATGTACCATGTATATGCAGACGGCAATAAACTGGAATCTAGGATGCCTCTCTCTTGTGAATCCTATCATTGTTGTTAGGATTAACAAGAGAGTGGCATCATAGATTTTTTTAGTTCATGTGTCGACAGTGAAACAACTGAAATGGGAAAAGTTTGTATTCAGGAAACATTATTATAAACATAAACACATTCTGTGGACTGCTGTACCTTGCCCATCACCCCTACCTACTGATAATGAATTCCGATAATTTATGTCTACCAAAGATGCTCTGTGAAGAAATAAACCTTATTCTGCCCTTTGACTTCTTTTTATCAGAGGGCAAAAACCCCCGAAAAGCTAATTTTTCTGCCATTTTGAATTCAAAAAGAAGCAATCCAAAGCCTGGGAACTAACTAGCTTGTGACATCAACCCGGTATCTTTACCTTCGCTCAACAGAAGGAAATATGCCGGGAAGGTGTGTGGCTGGGGGATGTTCTGCCTTTCCTGATGTGCAGAAAGGTACAATTCTTCACGCTATACCTTTCTTCGGTGATGCCCGTCCCGAGGTGAAAAAACGTAGAAAGAACTGGGTGGATATATCCAGGGATATAGTTGTATTCTGAATCAACAGAGTAATCACTTATCTCGGAGTCGGATTGACTTTCAGACATTTTGTCAACCAAAATCGTTCGCCTCGGGTCACTGAATCGCCTATAGTTTTAGTTGTTCGTATGTTGTGGAGATACTGGGTTGACGTCACGACTGATACTGGTGCCAGACTTCTTTGTGCGTGGTTTTAGCTTTGAAAACCTTGATTTCGATTGTGTTTTAAAACTCACAGAGCGCTTCTAATCCAATTTTTTTCTTTGTTATTGCTTTTTTTACTATGTCTACTTTTCAGAAAAAACAAACCGGCTAGGGGTTTTAGGCACTTATAAAGTTTTCTTTTGGAAATATTTCTACACAGCTTCCTACTTTATTATACATGTGCGTGCATCAGTGTCATACTAACCCATACTAATGAGTAGAGTTTGAGTCACGGAATGAATGTAGAATTAATGTGGGGATCTGTACAGAAATCTTGCCATATTTATCTTGCAAGTTGTATTGTGCACACACTCCTTCAATATTGCATCGATTGATATAATTTAGTGACACTAATGTGCAGATCTTGACCTTGAGTCCTCTTTGAGTTCATTAATTTGTTTATGTGAGATACTGTAAAATAGTAGTCAAGAGATATATGAACCAGGGTTCTTTAGAGACAGCCACTCTATGTGGTTATTGATAATAATAATAATTTATTTCAAAAGCACTTGATTAGAGGATTATGCCTTTCAGTCATTTTGCAAGCTTCTAGCTAAGATGGAATTTTTGAACTTAGAAATTCAATTTTCAGCATTCTTTGGATTAATGTTTGCTCATCTTTAGTTCCATCACATCTATATGCCCCGTGGGTTTCTGAGGGTGTCTTTGGATCGGACAAGGTTGTACATTTGGCAATCAAGAAAAAATTAATTTATTTTACTTGAAGACACAACATCTTGTGATATTGACCCTGCACATCATAACTTAAGTAATTTACATGACAGCTTTGTGATTTTCTACATTTGAGAGATTTTTCACACACCTTTGTCATTAATACATGTTAGAGTTTTTGTACTGTGGCATAAAATGGTTGCATTTTAAGTTAATGGGATTAAGTTAGTTTTAACATTAATTGTCAGAATTTCCCTGATAAGGAATGTTTGTGGCTTGGATAATTATATTTAGATCATTAAGAAATTATTTTCTCCCATTAGAAAGGGCTGCGCTAATACTCACTTGTTAGGGACAACAAATAGACTGATGATGTTAAGTTATACTCTACATGTATGGCAAACAGCAGACATTGATATGCTGTTATACTTGCAAATTCAGTTATTTGAAAGGTTATTCAAATGCTTGAAGTAGGATCAATTTTGCATTGTTTGCATACAAATTTCAAAGTACTGAGAGCAAATACAGCATGGGAAAAAATACCGGTACTTAAAAATCATGATGTTGTGGTTTTCTGGATAATTCATGTTTACTGTTACTATGAGTCTCAAACCTGTCTGTTGTTACATGAGGGGACACAAAGGGAGTGCACTGTAAGTATTATTTCAAGCTGTGCTTGAATTTTGAAGGTGATTTAATCTGATTAAATATACATTAGCCTGTCAAAGGATTCCTGGTTTCAATGTTTAGCGCCTCTTTTAACGGCATCTGGACAGTGTTCGTTTTCCCCCACTTTGCTTTTCGGTAGTTTCATATTTCAACTCGTGACCTTGTCACGCGGACAGTCGACAAGAAGATGGCGCCGAGGAGAGGATTTTCACCTTTCTCTCGCGTCGTCAGTGAAGAGTTAAGCCCTTGTTCGTACTGGTATGTCCTCACTACGAGCATTTGTGGAGTGACACCGTCAAAATTCGTGAAGCGTTCAGCGACTGTGGCAAGTTTCCCCGACGAATTTTGCAGAACTTCGGCTACCGGATGGGCGCCCTTTCGACGACAAGAAATCTTCAAACGGATTTGAAGTAGTCTGCTCGTCCTTTGGCCTCGTATCCATACGAAAGAAAACAGGTTCAGAGGAAACAGCGTCCGTCGTGTTTAACAAACTGAAAGATATTTTACATGGCTTAGACCTGCATCGATAATTGTGAAGACAGTGGCAATTGCCAACTGTAAAGAAAACAGGTATGTTTATCATATCTTCATTCTTTGTTAACAGTGAAAATGTCCTCCTTTGTTAGACGTTTTCAAAAATGGCATTGCTATGTTTGATAATCCTAAATATTTCGAGTTGTTCTTTGTATGAGAGTGATGTTGACAGCTGTGTGTGCAAGACTGTTGTTGTATGAAAGCACTGTTTGTAATCTTTACTTTCAATATAGCTATTGTCTTCGCTGACCCACTCATATTGAGCTGTGACCATATTTTTGCATTTAATGTTGTGATTCCTAGTTGGGTACTATATTAAGTTTGTGAAATGCATGTGGCTTTAATTGCTGTTAATCATGATAAAGGCCCATAAAGTGGTCCTATTGAGGTGTTTTGTCTTTGGAGCTTGGCCTAACAAAAGTTTAACTTTCATGTCAGATTTTGTTGGACCTACAAATTCCTGTTAACTTGTTGCTTGCTCTTCGTATTGAGTTTGTCTTCTATTAATAAAGCAAAGTCCAATCTATACCAATGCATTTTTAAGTGACCACTGCACAGAAGCAGCAGCACATGTATTCAACAGCACATGCACACCCAGGGAAAATAAAATGTCAACAGATTAAATATTCATGCAAAATAAATGTCTTCAAGAAAATGATTTATCCAGCACCAGAAATTATCATAATCATACTTGTCCAGGTAAGCCTTTGTAATGATGAGACTATGAATGATTTCATTTCATTAGTGATCTACATTCATTCATTTTGTAGATCAACTGGAATCTGTGATGATCTTCTATTCCTCCTTGATGAAGAGCTCACTAATATTCAGTTGTGTGCTCTTCATATGGAGATGCGCAACACAGAGCAGTTGTTAGCATCAGTTGGTTTGCTTGCTTACAAGGTTGGTTCACTTCTGGAAGTCTTTCCACGGGGATCGCATTGCAGTAAAGAAGAAGTCGGGTCAGGAGTCTGCCGTTTCAAAACAGAATATCCATGTGAGCTCCATGTCAGGTGAGCTTCTTCTCCACTGTCTTTTAAGCGTGGTGAAATGATGACATTTATTTATTTACTCATTAATAAATAAAGAATTATTGCATATTTTTTAAATCTCTTAGGGCTGGTTCACACTTTGACATAAGCATAAGCATAAGCATAAGCATAAGCATAAGCATAAGAAAAATATATGTGTGAACCGGGGTTAAATAAGCATAAGCATAAGCATAAACACAAGGAATGGAAAAACTTCCATTCCTTGTGCTTATGCTTATGCTTATGTTTATGCTTATGCTTATGCTTATGCTTATGTAACCCCAGTTCACACATGTATTTTTCTTATGCTTATGTTTATGCTTATGCTTATGCTTATGTGCTTATGTCAAAGTGTGAACCAGCCCTTAAATCAGTGGCATTATGTTGCTTCTTATGTTTCAGGTCCAACAGAACCTAAAATTCTCCAGCACCTTGAGGAAATTGTGGAACTTTCTCTGCCGTTGAACAAGCTGAAGCAATCATACACAGATGTCAACACTGCCAAGAATTTTATTCTGAATTGTGTCACTTTTTGTCAGTCCCGTATTGATGTAAGTTTTTGCCAACTTCATGCAATTCAAGAGCTGATGTGGCTTTGGCGAGTGCTTTCACCTATGTTTAAGTTCAGTGTTTTGGTTAATAATTACAGTGCCCAGAGTTATGTATTGCCCTATTTATGCATTTGTGACTAATTGCACAGATTCTTTACTGTATATAAATGAAACACACCAAAAAGTGCAATGTAACCCTCAGTTTTCACTTAAAGCGGCTACTAATATCAATGCCTATAGGCTGTACTTTAAGGTGGCACACCCAAAAGTGCAGTGTAACCCTCAGTTTTCACTTAAAGCTGCTACTAATATCATTGCCTATAGGCTGTACTTTAAGGTGGCACACCCAAAAGTGCAGTGTAACCCACAGTTTTCACTTAAAGCTGCTACTAATATCAATGCCTATAGGCTGTACTTTAAGGTGACACACCCAAAAGTGCAGTGTAACCCAGAGTTTTCACTTAAAGCTGCTACTAATATGATTGCCTATAGGCTGTGCTTTAAGGTGGCACACCCAAAAGTGCAGTGTAACCCAGAGTTTTCAGTTAAAGCTACTGCTAATATCAATGCCTATAGGCTGTACTTTAAGGTGGCACACCCAAAAGTGCAGTGTAACCCAGAGTTTTCACTTAAAGCTGCTACTAATATGATTGCCTATAGGCTGTGCTTTAAGGTGGCACACCCAAAAGTGCAGTGTAACCCAGAGTTTTCACTTAAAGCTGCTACTAATATCATTGCCTATAGGCTGTACTTTAAGGTGGCACACCCAAAAGTGCAGTGTAACCCAGAGTTTTCACTTAAAGCTGCTACTAATATCATTGCCTATAGGCTGTACTTTAAGGTGGCACACCCAAAAGTGCAGTGCAACCCAGAGTTTTCAGTTAAAGCTGCTACTAATATCATTGCCTATAGGCTGTACTTTAAGGTGGCACACCCAAAAGTGCAGTGTAACCCAGAGTTTTCACTTAAAGCTGCTGCTAACATCATTGCCTATAGGCTGTACTTTAAGGTGGCACACCCAAAAGTGCAGTGTGACCCAGAGTTTTCAGTTAAAGCTGCTACTAATATCAATGCCTATAGGCTGTACTTTAAGGTGGCACACCCAAAAGTGCAGTGTAACCCAGAGTTTTCACTTAAAGCTGCTGCTAACATCATTGCCTATAGGCTGTACTTTAAGGTGGCACACCCAAAAGTGCAGTGCAACCCAGAGTTTTCAGTTAAAGCTGCTACTAATATCATTGCCTATAGGCTGTACTTTAAGGTGGCACACCCAAAAGTGCAGTGTAACCCAGAGTTTTCAGTTAAAGCTGCTACTAATATCAATGTAATTATCAAGTGTAATTACCCACTCCAATTCTCGCCAGTTGCCTATTCTCTTCTAATTAAGCAGACTGAGGACACCTCGTGTGAGATTTGTATTCAAAGTGGAGCATCGTTTCTGGTATCAGTGGATTTCACTCTGAAAGGGGTTTCTTTGGCCTCAAAATGTAAACATACCACAAAGTTTCTGGAAATAAAAATGTGAATCATTCCCCGACTCTACAGTGTATGTGTTGTCCGCACTGCCGGGGGCGCTGGTTATTCAGTGGTTTTTTGTTTTATGGCTTTCCCCTTTTACTGTTCCGTTTCTTGGACAAATACTATAAGGATCCAATGGACAAATAGAGTAAGGAAACTTTATTGAACTCTTGGTCTTCACTACAGCAGCAGCAAAATTCAAAGAAGAAGTAAACACAGTCATCCCGTGCAATGCGTATCCGAAGCAATGCATCTGGACACTTTGCTACTGTCTTTCAGCTGCACAATAGTTTCAACTCTTTAAGTGAATTGGCAAGAACATTTCCTCTGATTACATCAACTGCGGTGTGGCGAAATTACTTTCTAACGAAGCGACTGTTGTATTTTTGCTGGCTAAATGTGGCAGCTTACGCGGTTGCAGTGATCTTAAAGCGTAATGTGAAGCTGATTGAACTTGCAAACTTTTACGGTGTATTCGCCTATGAATTGGGTCGCTAACCTCATAAGTCGTTTTGTGAGACTGCTATTCATGTCCTGTAACACAAAATAAGGACGCGAAATGCTTTAATGTCGATTCTTTTTTCACTCAGCGACGCCCAGTTTGTAAGAACGACGTAACAACGTAGGACGTTGGCGAACGACTCTTAGGCTAAACGACTCTTTACATATCTTTTTCATTCAGTTTGTGGTGCGCGTTTGAAAGCGCGCCTATGAAAAGGCAATCTCAACTGGAAGCGGAACTTTATTGCTTGTAAAGTGAAATGTTTCAACTGTGCACGAGCCCGAACCCTACAGTTTATTAGCGTAAAGTCAAAAAATGTTTAAAAGTCACTTAAGAAAGATTTATTTTGTCGTTCTCAATGACTGAGTCGAACTGGTGGGCGAGATGACAGAATAACTCATATGATGCTATACATGTAGTTAATAATGCTTGTTGGGACGTGATTGCAATCTCAGATAAAAATAAAACGCTTTACTTAGTTTAGTAAAAGTTTCAAAGCCCAGCTGTCAACAGGAACAAATAGAGAACATCGACCTAGTCTCCCTGGCTAAATTGAAGTTTTCTTTACGAAAAAACGTAAGGTCAGTTTCCCATAAGGTGAACTTGAGTATAAGCTCGGCCACCAAATAAGTTCTACTTCTCTTGTGGAACGTCCTTCCCCAAGGCTAATATCGATTGACGATCGACTCGTTGGTCTTGGCTGCTGGTTTCCTTACTCTTGCCAGTTCGAGGGCGTCCTCTGCTTCCATTACTGACAGGTCGGGAACTTCGTTGTGGTTACTGAATAAGGCCTGTGGTTTCCTGAGAGAAACACCTGTTTTGACCTTCTTTTTGCAAAAGCGGCAGAATACTGCGAATGGATGACTATGAAGAGTTCAATTTGAGCCGTATCACAGTGAATCGAATGGTTCACCGCAACTGTGCGCGTGGCCAGTCGGCAATCAATTCATTGTTCCGGCAGTTTCTCACTCAAACAGTTTTGAAACAAGGGAAACAATATGCTGTCGGGTTTGAGAGAAATGTCAGTTAATCTTGGTTTATTTTTTCAAACGTCAGGGTCACATAACTACAAATACATATAGAAATTTAAAACGACAAAGCAGAAATAAAAAAAAAACGGTGTGAGATTTGCAAAATCCAGAGTGGATTTTTTTGGTCACAGAACACGCGCGTCATCTCGAACTAAAAAACTGATGTGTTGCTTTTATGATAATCTATAAAAAAGCAACGTGCGATAATTTTACGCATGTGTGATCACGGATCTAGTATTTTAATTAAACCAAGAACTTTACGGTTTATTTCCATTTAAGTGAAAATCCCTTGGATTCAAGATTCAGTTGGAGCAAGCAAGTCGTTCTAATGTAGCGAAGGTTACAAAACACTAAGTTGAGGAAACACGAAAATCAAAAAAGCAGCACTGAAAGAAACTTTCACCCAAAAGTTAAAAAAGTGAAGCCAAAGTTTACGTTAATCATGAATTAAGATAATCAGACAACCGAGCACTGCAGAACAAAGGTAAGAAAGCAAAGCAAGGAAAGAGAAAAGTAAACCTTGCATTCACAACAGAACATGAGGATTAGGAAGCAAAGGCTTTGTTGCATCCTTATCCTTTATTTTTGTTTATACTTTCTTCTTTCACGCCATGGAACTGCGTGACGAGGCACAATGGCAAGGTCTTTGTGATTACACCAAAAATCATGGGCAGACTGGCGTGATCACCCAATGCGGTAATAACCCCTGCTTCGTGAAGAAGATTTTTTCTTGCCTTCTCCTGGTCCACTGTGTTGTTATTGTGTGTCATATGTTTGATTACCACGTCAATCCCTCGATAGTGTGCGTGAAAACACTGTCCATAGCTTCCACTGCCAACGGAATGTTCACTTAAGTACTCCAAATGTTCCGGCAACAATTCTTTCAAGTCACATCTTAATTCTTTTAATTTCTTGCACTCTACTTCACAGTATGAATAATTTTCTGACGAGCTGTCCGTCCACCGCATGATGTCTGTGCAAGACTTGCGTTGTCTCCGAGCGCCATCCGAAGCATCACAGCCGATCTTGAAGAAGCTTTCGTTTGATTTTCCAGGTTTGCATCCAAGGGCGCTGAAAAACGAGGCTGCTTTGCATTACAAAAAAACAGTTCCTTTTCTTTTGTCTTCTTAGGTATATTAGATTCGCCATTGTTGTCCACTTCTACTCCTGGTTCTACTATATTTGTGACAAGAGCTAAATTGGCTTTCTCCTGCTGACGCCTCCGTTTTCTCCATTCTTTATTTTGTTTCCTTTTTCTCTTCAGGAGTGTTTTTTGATACTTGATCTTATTACCCGTGGCTTTGGCTTATCTTGCTCCGCATTTGACAGGGGCACCCAACGAGAATATAGTTCAAAACCACTTAAACATAGCATTGTTAAACGTATTTTAGTTTTAAACGGCAGATATAGGCATATTTTTATCACCTTAAAAGTTTTGATCTGTTCGGATTTCCTAGCTGAAAGTCTAGTGATCCGAAAATTGTAGGGATCAAGACTTACCTTTTTCGAAACTTTCAGCCAGAAAAAAGGCTTCCGAAAATTCTAGGTGACCTTTTTAGAGTAAAAATCCGTTAAAAATGTGCAATTATACCATTTTTTAGATGTTCGAAAATCCTAGGAGAGGCAGGCAAGCAAGAAATTTTACAACAATTGTTCCGAAAATTCTAGATCTCAAATCGTCTTCCGAACAGATATTTTCCGAAAATTGACGTTGGGTGCCCCTGATTTGAGACAGAAGAGTCCGACATTATATTCATTAATGCGCCAAATTATTGAGCACGTGCCGTTGAACCTTATCTCATATATACATTAAAAATAAAATAAAGGCCTTATTGTATTCACGAAAATTGGGACCCATTTAATTACCACTTGATGACAGGTATTAGCCGGCAATCGCAGCGTTTACCCGTCAAATCCGTGTCAAGGGAAAAGGATTATAACACCTTGCTGGCTAGTAGCCTGTGGTGCTCTAAAATGTCCCATACAATTTACAGGACTAAATGTCCAATAAATTGTATGGAACACTCCGGGATACTTACAGTGCAGGCGGTTTGTGTCCCCTCATGCTGTTGTTGTTGTTGATCGTTTGATGAACATTAACTTTAATCCATTTAACTCCAAAATGAATTCAAGAAGTTGCCAAAATCTCTGTAGCCAATCAGAGACTAAATAAGAACAACTATCTTATTCAATTTTTGTTTGCACATGTTATCTTTTAACAGTCCATTTTATAGTTGCTAGTTCCATGACCTGGCTGTCTTGGAGAAACAAGGCTGGAGATGACCTTGTTTTGATACGAACCTCTGTTTTTCTTGTGTAAATATGGACCAGTACTTGAGCATTATAATAAATAAAGGATACCATGATTTACATGAGAAATGCAGTGAGGTTTGTATCAAAACAAGGTCACCTCCAGCCTCTCTTCTACTTAAGGGGTAGGTCACTGAACACACAACTGTAAATTGAACTATTGACAAGCTGACAACAAGATTGAGTAGACCACCATCAGGCATCTGAGTTGATTATTAAAGTAATAAAAAACATGCCAAGTGCATTGTGCAGGAATTTTTAAGAACACGAGAGAAGTGCCTAGAGAAGCACAAGCCGAAGGCGAGTGCTTCTGGCACTTCTTGGGTGTTCTTAAAAATTCTCAAGTGCTTATATAACTCAACAGTGTACGAGGTACAAGCTTTTTACATCTTTTATAAAATGTCCCGGAGATTTAAGCGAGCTTTCATGCCTATTTGCTCACACACGAGCTTGTGACTTAGGCAGCGTGCATTATAACTCAACAGTGCACGCGCGTGACATAGAGCGCGTGCTTTGTGGGGATATAATGAACTTGATTCGACCAATCACAGCGCGCAACTCTTCCAACATTTTATAATGCTTAATACATAAAACATTACATATTAAGGTATTGTCAGTAGTAGTCTTTTATTCTGATTTGCCAATGGATACACTCACTTTGAAATGAGTGGCTGCTAGGGGCAAGGTTGTGTGGCAGTTGAATAATAAGAAATTCTCCCATGTTAAGGGTGTGGTTAAGCACTTCTGCCTAATCTCACATCATTAGAAAGCTTAGTGTATGATGTTTGTTTTTTGAAGCTTGTATTGAAGCATCTCCTAGTTCGTTAGTAGCAGAATAATATGCTTAGAGATTGCTTGAAACTGCACACTTTCTGATGTATGCATACTACTTACTTTCCGGTAGTTATTTTTGCCATCCCTTGATACTTAATTATGAATGTTTTCTGTAAACCAGGCATTTGGAAATGCAAGTACAGCATACAACAATAATTCCAGCAGGTTTGGTAAGTTTACGCAGATCAAGTTCAGAGAAGATGGAGCTGTATGTGGGTACGTAAATGTTGAGCAGAATTTTCAACTATTAGTAATATAGTAAGACACGAGCAGAGGAAAATGGCATTTGGTCCAGTTCATCTTCAAAGATAAATGGCCATAAACTTGAGACTGGTTGTAAGTACATGTAAGTTTGTTTTGAATTAATTACACATAGTGTGAATTGCTTTAGAATATTTTTATAATTATAATTTTGAGGTAATGTTTACAATATGAGTGGCAGTGTTGAATCACTGTTGACAAACTCGATGTGAAGTCAAGAGTTTGTAGATGTGATACAACACTGGTGTAAATACTGTAAACATTACCCAGAAATTATTATAGAATATTTGAAAGCACTTCTTCACATGATGTGTAATTAATTCAAAACAGATTTACTTGGAACCAGTCTCAAGTTTATGGCCATTTATCTTTGAAAATGAACTGGAGCAAATGTTGTTTTCCTCTGAAATGTGGCATATAAATTAGCTGTTAAGTTTGTTTGTAGTTTGTAATGAAATTTGTCAGATGCAACATGAATGCACAGTACCAGTAATATCACCATTAGCATGATGCACTGACCATCGGTTTCCCTTGAAACATATTATAAGAAGCTGTTTAGCTTACAGCAATAATGATAATTGTCTGGAGTAATGTTGAAATTGTCATGTTACTGCATCTTTTGATTCATAAATATAAATATTTATTTATTCAACTAAGAAGTGTGAAAAATGAGCAGTTTCAGAAAATTTTCCATACCTCCTCCACACAGGGTTAATGGAAATTCTAAGGGAGGTGGGGGGGAAATGTTTTTGAAGAAAAGTATGGAGTTAAATTAGAATTTCTGGAGGGGTGGGGAGGGGGAGGTGCAAACCAAAAACCATCCATGGAGGGAGGGGTATGGGAATAATTTGGAACCACACAATGCCAGTTTCAGGTGTATTGAAAAGTGATAGTGATACAATATAACTTTGAGTGCACATGCATCCTATTTTTAACTCTATTATTCGAACTAGTTTGTTTTCCTTTCAACAGAGCTGCGCTTAGGAAGTATCTTTTGGAGAAGTCAAGAATTGTCTCACAAGCTCCTTCAGAAAGGTAGTTAACTATGCTAAGTGCATAATGAAGTTTGCTCCTTATACTTGGTCACCTGACCTTTGAATCCCACTAACATCTAGCTTATTGTCAATCTCATATTAGAATACAATCATTGTGGCATTAATTTTGCAAAACATGTTTGATTCAGTGGGTTGTTCTGATGGATGAACAGGTAACTTGTGATGGGCTATTTCCATGATGGGATCAGTTTAATTAACCATTACATGTACTTTTAGGGCAGTGCTTGACGTATCAAACTAGTCCATTGGCTAGTGGCATCTAAAGTACACCATCAAAATGGTGTCATTTTGGTGGCCAAGCATAGATCACCTCTCGACAAGACCAATATTGCGATTACTGTGCTTGTATCAGATAATTTTTTCATTTCTTTTCTGGGATCAACTTAACTCAAAATCAGTTGAATTTCTCTTCATCCATACAACAATCATGTGTATGTACCGCTACAATGTACCTTTGGCAACTACAGGTCTATACTGGCAGCTTATCACTGCCATTCCCTTGGTAGATCAGAGAGTTGAATGTCATTTATAACTGTTTATGTTGTAGGAATTATCATGTGTTTTATTATCTGCTTGCTGGAGCAAGTTCAGAAGACAAAGAGGCACTCCACCTCATAAAACCTGAGGAATATTTTTATCTTAATCAGGTAACCTGTATTCAAGAGGGAGGGTAGTAAACTTGAAGAACTGATTGACCCTTTCAGCCTAGATATCAACTGGAAACAACACAAAACATTCCCTATTTGAACAACAGTTACATATAATGTGTGGTTCCAGAAAATACCCATAACCTCCTTCCCACTAAAAGTTTTCTTGTGTGCACCACCCACTCCTCCCAAAATTCTAATTTAGCTTCATACTTTTCTTTTAAAACTTTTGCTTTTGTCTCAACCCCCTCCTTCCCTCCTCTGTTCCCCTCCCCTTGGAATTTCCCTTGACCCTCTGTGGTGTCTGTTGTGGCTCTGGGTCATCACTGCTAACTAAAGGTGATTCTAAGTGGCAGAAATATGGGGTCTGGGATATCATTGGGCTGTTGTTTTGATCAAAGTTGCATTATTTTAACTATTAAATTTATGACATACAGAGTTGAGGTACTGAGACATAATTAAAATAATTACAGTCTTTCCCTTAAAACCGTGAACACCATAAATATCTATGGTATGTTATTGTGTTTCAAGTAAAAAGCCAATCACGCGTGAGAAAACTGAACCGCAAACCTTAACGGTAATAAGGTTGTCGTTTCTTGTTGCTTCTGATCGGTCGCGAAACAATGAACATTCCAGAAATTTTTTCTGGTGTTCACGGTTTTACGGGAAAGACTGTAATTTACTATTGATTTATCTTATTATGATCGGCCATTTATATTTCTACAGTATTTAAGCATATAGTCATATTGTTGTAATCAATAGTTTTTATTACTATTTATGCACATGACTATTTTATAGAATATGCGCAATATAAATAATAAATATTAATATTATATGTAATATTATTCACCTGAATAATACAAGATTCTTACCATTCCTGGTTCTCAGCTTGATTCCAGATCTCACTTGTAACATGTTTTTTTGCCGGCAGAATGAATGTTACTCTCTTGATGGGATTGATGAGGCATATGAATTTCTCAGGCTCCAGAAATCCATGGAGATGGTAGGATTTACTGCTGATATTCAGAAGAGGTACATGTTTTTAAATGAGTATTTTTTTAACTTATTGCTTTACCATGAGTGGCAATGACAGAGGAAGTTTGGTTAACTTGCACAATCATATCAACAAATGAAGGAACGTTCTTAAGAAAAAGCTTCATGTACTGTGTGAGTTGTATGCCTGGGTGTAGAGGGGTAATGTTCAGCACAAATCTTAAAAACAAAAGTGAGCATAAGCGTTATGACTGAGACCATCTTTCTGTTAGTAGGTCATATTTTGACTTTGTTTATTGCAGTTTTATTAACTTTGATGTCCTTTTTCTCTTTCAATGTAGAATTTTTCGCATTTTATCTGTTGTTCTTCATATCGGAAACTTAACAATTTTAAGGGTATGTCTGCTGTTGAATAGTATTTTAGTTTAGTTTCAGCGTTGGGGCCTCTCAGGTTCCAGTTTGTGGTTAAAATTATTATTGTAGCTTATTTTTCAATAATTGCATGCTCACTGCTTTTCTCTTGTGAATCATGTTGTTCTTATCCAAACAAGTCCCATTTAATATTATGAGAAAGACAGAAAGGTTTGTATCAAAAGCAGGTCACCTCTAGCCTCGCTTCTACTCGAAGGCCACGGCACTGAACACAGAGCTGCAAAATGGTATATTGTGTTTACTTCAAGAAATTTGATATTAATTTACTCTCACTTGCTGCTTCAGAGACCTGGGCATGAAGAGGCTACTGTCAAAGACAGTGATGACTTGACTGTGGTTTCTGATCTTCTCTCAGTAAGTGGATTCACAAGTGTTTTTGCTATTTTTAATGTAAGGATCAAAAGGGCATTTGCCTAAAACTTCACATCCCCTGAAACTGCTCATGACAACTCAGATGCTTTTCTTTCTTGTTCAAATGTAACTGGCCCCAGACATTTGTTGATGTCTTTAATAAACCATAAGGTAAAAAATACATATTCTATGTTACGTAAACCAGAGCTATGAAATTACAATAATCTACTTATGGCTAAAATTAAATTATGTAATTATAACAGGTTGTGTTCAAAAATGAGTCTATTTACAAATGTGTTCTTGAAACGTTCTGTGTTAATCTTTGGGTGGAGGCAAACCTTGTGAGGTAAATTATATTGCTGGGGTTTAGGCTTCGGCAGAATTTCATTTAACGGACTTAGAGACCTAGCTTTACTAAATAATTCCTTGTCCTGTGTATGCATGATATCCTTGACATTGAATGGAATTGAAATGTAATGCGGCTTATAACATCTGTTTAAAAAGTTCTGTACTTTGTTTAGATCTCATTCATACACACCATACACTGAAAGGCCATAAGTTAAATTAGGTATTTACAATTGTGTTAAAAAGGAGGTCAATTTCATTCTGGTCATATTGTTCCTTTCTCAAAGTTTTTAATATATGGAGGTACTTGTTAGTCTTAGCTAATTTGACCTTAACATGAGAACTAAACTTACAATCTCTCTGAAGTGTGACTCCAAGTAAGCACAATTCATGATGTTGTGGAATGCAATTGACTGGATTATTTGTGCAGGGGTTTTGTTAGAAGCCAGCAACCAATGAAAAACACCACCTACCTTGTCTGAATTTACCTCTCACTGCCACCTACTTTATCTAGATTTCACTAAAATGATTAAAAAAAATAATAATCAGGTAGGCGCTTACTTAAGCTACAACCAGTTGCAAAATTGTTGAGACATTCACAATCAAAAACGTCTCTTCTTTCTCTCAAACGCTGCTGCTAACAAATCTGTGAGATACAATACACACCTCCTCCCTCTCCCCCTTTCAAAGTTGTTCCCCAAGGTTTCGAGCACGGTGTTGCACTGTTAACAACTTTGATAAGAGGGGGAGGGGGAGGGAAAGCGGAAGATCATGGAAACGTCATTCAAGGCCAAATGGCGTATAGTGTCTCAAGTATTTTTGCAAATCGTTGTAGCTTAGAGGGCTATTTCAAAAATTATTGAAACCCCTGTTCTGCAAAGTGGGATGTAGTTAAAAGAATGGTTGATGATTTGTAGTTAATCACTGAGGTATGTATTACATTTTTGCAGGTTAACAGACAAAACATCGTTGAAGTTTTGACCACCAAGAAAACAAAAACAAGAAATGAACAATTTATTGTACCCTACAAGTATGCGGAGGTCAGTTGATGTTTTTTTCCAGATACGACTTTTATAAATCACCAAATTGGATCTAAAAAGAACCATCTTTCTAACAGCTGCAGCTACATTGTGTCTGTGTTTGGCTGACAAACCTGTCACCTTAATTGACCTCTTTCTTTTTCACGCCTTCTAAATCAAACAGTTATATGACCACTGACTCAACTGTAATGATGGTTTTGAAAATGATTGCTTTATATTGAATCTCAAGGCTATGCTCTAAGAAAAGTAGTTGGGAACCCATAACCTCTTGAGATCCAGGTTGCCTAGCATATAAGTTTGGTGCAAAAACCAATATTAACTGGTTGCCAAAGACAAATTAAAGTAGGTCACCAGGGCAAGTGGGCTGTGCTAGAGCATAGTACTGAACCTGGCGAAAACCATAAAAGTCGTAGCAGGACAAGAGCCATTGGGATGCTCATCTGTTTTAAAACCTTAAAGTATTGATGGGTGGTGGTTGATACCATAGCTGTTCTGAACAACTCACTTCTTATCAGGTTAAAGGGGCTATGTAAATTAAATGCAGATACCCTCAAGTACCATTGCTCATAGCCACAACACAAAAGGAAATCTTATAGAACTTGGCTCAATTATTGCGGGCAATTTTTTTTGTGTGGCGTACACGAAATGTGTAGCCACATTATGGCACGATCACATTTGTTTATTTCTCCATGTGAGTCGAGCGTCAGTCACATGGTCAAGTAAGCCATACATGTACGCATTGCGGACCTATTTATTTTGTTTGGAGGCGTTGCCTTTCAACGTAAACAAATGATGAACTCCTTAAATTCTCTTTACTATTTTTTCTATTTGTTTTTCTTGATTTCTCACTGAAATCAAAGAAATTATTATTAGACATGAGGATCTTTGCAAATGATTCTTTTGAGGTCTTGCAGAGTAGACTTAGAGTAGTGGATTGTATCATTTTCGTTTTTTTGTTTTTGGTTATTATTTAAATTTACTGTTCATGTTTGTTACAATCAACAGGCCATAGCCACCAGAGATGCGATGGCCAAAGCACTGTATGGAACACTGTTTGACTGGATTGTGTTACAAGTGAATCATGCCCTGGCTGTCAAGCAATCAAATGTCAAAGAGGTATGTAAAATTGTTGTAACAATAAACTGGCTTCCATTATTGACAAGCCTCTAGTGTTTTGCAAGCATTTAAGAGAATTATAGTCAGAGATTTACAGGACCTTTCCAGACATGTTTTGCCATTGTTTGTATTCGTCACCAGGTATGAGATAACACAGGATTCTACCACACTACCTAAAAGTAGGGGTTAATTGAATAAAATTGATAGCACGGTGTAGGATTCTAAATAGGCCGGCACTCCTCAGATTTCTTTGGTTTGCCCTTTCAGAACTGTAACGGCAAATGTGGGTACTATGTTCAGAGTACCCGTGGTACCTGGGTCCTGGCCTTTAATAGCAACCCTATTAATTTTGGGTTGAATACAAGATGGATTTTTCACTAGTAAGGCGGGTAGTAGGGAGCTGGTGATGAGCCAGTGTCGTGGCAAACTGAAGGTGTTCCCTTCAACTGCCCTGTCCTGGCATTTCTCTAAATGGGGGCCAGGCTAGAAGAGTCACACTAGCATCTTTGAACTTTCATGTTCGTGTACAGCTCCTTAACTCTGGATTTCCAGCTTTCTGTGGCGGCCCTACAAACTATTCCTTTTCCAAGTATTAAAAAATTGTGCAAATGGTGCTTGCTTTCCTCTTTTTACTGAATGTCTGCATGTCCAGTAATAACACGTTTTTGCATGTTGTTTTCAGGGATGCTCTATAGGGGTTTTGGATATTTTTGGATTTGAGGATTACCGCCACAACAGTTTTGAACAATTCTGCATCAACTTTGCCAATGAGAAGCTACAGGTCTACTTTAATAAACATGTTTTTAAACTTGAGCAGGTGAGCCGTCATAACTTGTTACTTGCACTTAGGGGAAATGATTATGTGCTGTTTGATTACCGTAAATCCTCTATTAAGCCCCCTGGGGGGCTTATTTTTTTCAAGCACTTTTGAGGGGGGGGGGGCTTAATAGAGAGGGGGGGCTTAAAAGAGAGGGGGGGGGGCTTATTTAATTTAGCGATGTTTCAAGGTGTAGACAGGCCAAACACGACTCCTATTGGTCAGGATAGGAAATTCAAAGACCTCAGAGCTTTGCTCTGACGAGCACATCTTTTAAAGACCTCCCTTTTCTATATGAAATAAGGGGAGGGTTTTTGAATATTTTTCTTAGTAAGGGCTGGTATTGTATAAGATGCCGTTTGTTCATAAGAATATGTTTGAGATAAGGCATTGATGGGCGGTATTCTGTACCAAAGGGCAAAAATCTTAAAAAATCTACACCTTGAAACATCACTGAAATTTTTTTCTCGTGACAGTTGCAGCTTAGAATTTTCACCGACAGGAGCAACAAAGGTTTCTCGAGGACGGACTTGTGGTTCCCGGGCAGTACACTGCTTTGTCTAACGACAAGAAAATGGTGGCAATTCTCCACAGAGAACTAGAGCGCAAAATTGAGAAAGTAAAGCATATGAAGTTGGAGGTCATGCCGCCGAAGACCAAAAACAATATGAACTTCCAGCCTGAATAAATAATAACTGATCAGTCCACGTTAATCCTTAATTTTTTTGTGAAGAGTAAGGATTGGGGGAGGGGGAAAGGGGGGGGGGGCTTAATAGAGAGGGAGGGGGCTTATTAACTTTCCACCTCTGAAAAGGGGGGGCTTTTTAGAGGGGGGGGCTTATTTGAGAGTGGGGGCTTAATAGAGGATTTACGGTATGATATGTTTGAGACAGTTAGCAGGTCTTTAATATAAAAATCGTTTCATTGCACACATGGACACAATTCAGTTTTTTTTTATATCTCCGTGTTTTCTCAGGATGAATACGTTACTGAAGGAATTGAATGGCGGAATGTGAACTTTGTGGACAATGCAGCTTGTCTGGAGTTGATCTGTGGCCGGCCGACAGGCCTGTTAAACCTGATTGACGAGGAAAGCAGGTAAGTATTCACGTGTGTGACGTAATGTCATTCAGAGGTTAGTGAATGGCTGGGAGAAGTTATACGACTTTATAGCTTGTGTACAGCACCAGGTACTGCCGAGAGCTACTGAATCGAAATTTTTCAATTGTTTAGTTGATTTAATATGTTGTTTTAAAAGGCAAATTCAGCGAAGATACCAAGATACCAATCTCGACTGGGTACAAAACGACTTCACTTGGGTATGAAACGACCGTAAACCCTCTTGGCGGACCTAGACTGATTTGAAAGGGGAGATGTGTGAAGTAGTTCAGTTTGTCGTGGACATTTGACAAAGAATGATTACGTTTTGGTACACTGTTACGTCTAAGCATTGTACAGTCAGTTTTGTGGCCATGTCTTAAGTAAAGAATGAAAACTACTGTATAAATCAGCCTTAGTTTTCATAAGATACTTTCATAGACGGTGACAACAAAAATGCCAAATTGAGATGCCTGGGTACGAAACAACTTAGCTATGAAATGACCGTGAACCCTCATACTTACTCTGTTTTGGGTAAAAACTTCGCTACTGATATGAATTTAAGATTTGCTTGTTTCATTTCCACAGTTTTCCTGGTGCAACGGAAACCTCGTTGTTGGACAAACTGAACAAGAACCATTCAGGCCACAAGTACTATGAACAGTCTCTCATAGAACACGCTTTTGTCATCAAACATTACGCTGGAAGCGTCAAGTACAACATACAGGTTAATATTGAATATTGTGCGGTTATCGAACAACGTTTTAACCCGGCCAAGTGGTCTTAATTTTCCCTGAAACACTTATAATAATTGTGTTTAATTACTTCCTCTTTTGATTTTCTTTGACAGCTCAAAAGTTATGGAGAACCTTAGTTTGAGTGTTGTGCAACCATAGAAAAATGAAATTGTTTTGACTAACGCATTGTCATGACAAACCAAGAATCCTTAGCGTTGGAGTACACTCGACTATCATCATTGTTACGTGCTCTTGGTAGCCACACAAGGCAGGCCCAGGCGCCCGTTTCTCGAAACTCCCGAAAACTTTCGGGCCCGAAAAGCCATTTCTAAAACTGCGATCCGCTTATTCTAGAAAGCTGGTCTTTCACTATGATTTCAAGATACGTAAAGGCAAATTTGTTGCAAAATTTCATGCCTGAAAACATCTTCGTTTTTAAGATACAAAGGAAATTATGGCACCCGAAATACGCCCGAAAAGTTTCGGGACTTTCGAGAAACGGGCCCCAGGACCCTACTTTTTGTGAAGGAAAGAGAAATGTCCAGAAATGCACGCTTATGAGATTCATGCTCTTTATGATAGACCTAGCCCTAATCCTAACCTTACCGCAAGCAATTCTGTCATTCATGAAGACATATGGGAATTACAATTAAATGTGTGCAATATTAGGTACCCAAGGTTCCAGTTATGTGCATTTCTGGACAAAAGTGGAAGGAAAGTAACTGTCGGAGTCTGGGTCCCAGTGACGTACTGTAAGTCTGTGGGAAATGTACGAATTGAAACTTGACATGCTTGGCCAAACTTGTGCATCTCGCAGCTCAGTTGCCAGAGTGTTGCACAGTTTTGAACCTATAGTTTGTAGTTAGCACAGGCCTCCCAAGCTGGGCTGTCCATTCTTTGTTACTGTGCAAAAAGTAACTTTTCATAGGAATATGAACTGTTTTTTTCCCGCAGGGATTTTTGGACAAAAACAGAGATCTCATGCGACCGGATATTTTCAGTGTTTTAAAGAACAGTAGTTCACGATTTGTAAGGGACCTACTTGGTAAGCATGCCACTTTAAGTAAGTGACCTGTCATTTATTAGAAATGGGATAGGGCAAATGCCTATTGCCTATTTTTCTTACCAGTTCCATTTTATGCATACCTTTTTTTTAGCGAAATCGTTCAAATGCATATTGATCAAGCCCATTGTCCAATCACTCAAGGCTGTTGCCTAACAGGGGCCCGGTAGCCTGGGGTACCCGAAGAACAGCTCTGGGCGCCTGAATTTTTCACGGCAACACCTTTCACTTCATGTGTTGGGCTCCTATAACTTCCCAGCGTTTAGCTCTGAGGGCAGCAGCCTTGAATCACTGTTTATTTTCTAGGAGCTGATCCTTTGGCCGTGTACAGGTGGTCGATTCTGAGGTCGTTCTTTAAAGCCGTGCACGCTTTTAAAATGGCTGGCCAGCAGCATCGTGCAAGTAAGGTTAAAACTTGTTGGGACATTTCAGTACTTGATCGAAGACGCTCTGTGCATGTTAGGTCATTGTTCCCATTACAATGAAGTAACACTTAACATAAAACACCATTCACTGTGATAGCTGAGTTAATCGTTTGTTAACCCTTTAAACCCTAAGAGTGATCAGCATCAAATTTCTCCTTGTAATGCTTTATAAAACAGAGTGGTCACGAGAATTAAGGATCGCACAACATGAATTTAGTTGATATTTTAACAACTTTCTCCCCGTCACTTTTCTAGTAAATGTGTAGGGTTAACGAATGAGAATTTAAATATTGATCTTAGGGTTTGTCGACTGGCTTTGGATCAATATACGTCACACCATGGTTAGTGGTGATTGGTGTATTTCGTTCCTCTCTAAGCGGTTGATTGGTGGATTTTGATCCTTGCCGTTCAGTCTGGAAATTCGTTTTGTTTTCCTTAGCGGAACTTGGGCAATAACAAGGGTCATACGGTCAGATGTGTTCGTAATTTAGGCTGACCAATTTAAGGGATTTACTTGAGAAGCAATAGTCAACTCTATGCAAAGTTTCTCTTTTTTGTGGCACTTTGTTTTTCTCACAACTACAATTCGTTTCGGATTTTAGATGAAAAACCAGATGAACGCCTAGCTGGCCGTAAGAGAAGGAGCGTAAGTTTTTCACTTTTTTTACTTCTAATGCGTGCTCTCTGGAACTGCTCAAAACTGTTTTCATGGAAGTGTTGATGACAGTACATGACTATTGTTAGAATTAGCGCAGGAAGCACAATACGGTGTGCGTTAGACAAAATGTTTGTTGTCATCATTTGATCCTGGTGCTTAAGGTGGCTCAAAACAGTTCCCAGCACTTTCCTAGCGTGTAGATTTTGATGGGTCATTAATGCCACTCTTTATCAGTTGATGTTACAATCATGGTATCAAAAAACTACCCAATCATTGGTGAATACGTTGGTATTATTTTCGTAACACTATAGATTACCATAGCAACACTGTGACCCGCTAAAAACACCCTTAATTTCAGCTTTAAGCGCTTATATTTCAAAAACGGCACGGTGAAATTTTTTCTTATTATAGAATTTTGATAAGCAGGATGAGATGCAACTTTTGGCAAAGTTTAAACAAATTCTGTGCATGGGGTTCAGAGCCACCTTAAATTTTCGAAATTTTAAGGTGGCTCTGAACCCCATGTACAGAATTTGTTTAAACTTTGCCAAAAGTTGCATCTCATCCTGCTTATCAAAATTCCATGATAAGCAAAAATTTCACCGTGCCGTTTTCGAAATATAAGCGCTTAAAGCTGAAATTAAGGGTGTTTTTAGCAGGTCATAGTGTTGCTATGGTAACCTATAGTGTCACAAAAATAATACCAATGTATTTACAAATGATTGGGCAGATTTTTGATACCATGATTATAGCATCAACTGATAAAAAGTGGTAATAATGACCCATCAAAATCTACGTCTTGGAAAGTGCTGGAAACTGTTTTGAGCCACCTTAACTAACTGTTGCCGCAAGATACGTTACACTAAAATTCCTTCTTGAACGTTAGTTTTTTTAGGTTACGGTGACGGTTGTGTGTTATTATTTTTTTTACTTTTGTTTCTTTTCTGTCGCAGGTTACGGTCCCGAGGGGATCGCGGTAAGTATGCTGTACTTGGCTAAGCCTTGCGAAGTTGAGAGGTGAAAAATGATAAACGTCAACTTTTGTAGATCTTCAGAAAGCTGGCACGAGATTTTTAACCAATCAAAGACAAGTGAGCAAACTGGAGCAAACAATTACATGACACATAGTCTGCATAACAGGCGTTATTATTATTATTTTGCATTACGAAGGGAGCACATCAGCTCATACACTTTCACCAGCTGTCTCATTCAACGAAGAATGTGGTGAACACGACCGGTCTGCGAGTGTTTCTTTTTCCTGTCTGATCCCGGTTTTTTAGTGTTTACATCAAGTTTTTTATGTTTTTTGATCCCCAGACTGAACCTGCTAGATCTTGAAGAAAAACATGTGATCTCAAACAGTGAAACTGCGTCTTTGTTCAGGAAGGCTTCTCGTGTTATCAGGTGCGATATGTTAGGCCCGGTTCAGACGCCGTACTTCAGCCGAGCCGAATCGAATTCAACGAATTAAGTTCATGTGAAGTACGGCGTCTGAATCAATTGGGAACGGCTGAT
>OX419338.1:8123704-8153704 GCA_948470475.1 Galaxea fascicularis | reverse complement strand
TTTAATATTTTTACATATATTTATATTGTATTCATTTTATTTATTTATAGTGTCCACAATTAGCTTTTAGCTAAATACCTCGACACTTGAATAAAGTTTATGTATGTATGTATGTATGTATGTATGTTGGCACCATTTTCGATATCCAGAAGTGTACGCCGCTCGAGTTTACCATATATGGTTGTGACTCGAAAATCTTGAAAACCTTTTTGAGTGTAAAAACATAGCCAGACAGCTTGCCTGTGTAAGTTAGGCTTTCCAAGATATGAGGGCTGGGAACTTCCCATAGCAACGATTTTAGCTAATTTTGTTAGTCCCCCCTTAAATGCCAATTGAGACAGTGGTTCTTATAGTACTATTCGAAGCCCCGTACTAGGTTCCTAGCGTGTGATTTTTAGACGCGCGTGACACGTTAGTTGTAAGTCGAGTTTGTGATTCATTCTTTAGAGTGACCTTTTGAGGAAAATCACCTAGTATTGCGTGTTATGCAGTACAAGGTGGCTAAAGATGTCTCAGATTCCAAATTTTGAAGCAAGTCCACTCCTATACGCAAATGTTTCCTTTGTTTTCTTTCAGGCGCCTCTCACGTTTGATCGCGATTTAGTAGTTCGCCAGTTGAGATACACAGGGATGCTGGAGACTGTAAGGATCAGGACATTAGGCTATCAGTGGAGATTTCCTCTCGAGGTGAGCGTAACAACCTATTGTAAGCAAAAAAAGCATCCAAGTAGAAAAATTACAAACGAAAAAGCACCTTAGCAGGAAAATTACAAACAAAGTAGCAAAATTGCAGACTTAATTACAAGACAAATAGAGAAGTATGTAATTGTAGTTACAACCAATTAATGTTTATTGCTTAAAACCGAAAACATTGACGATGTGTCAACATAATCATCTTCCTGTGACAAACATCTGACTACCGTTTATTCTCTACAATTTCCGTTCGTGCTCTTCTGCATACATTTTTGCTCTTCGAATTCAACTTCGACTTCCATTTTTGTCATCTCTTCCATCCGGCGTCTTCCGGTTGTGTTTTCGGCTTCTGGTTGTGATTGCGGTTGCTTGAGCTTGTTACGAGATTCTGTTTACACGTTAATCAATAAAACTGAATGAATAAAGGAAAGAAACTGTTCTGGTGCGTCGCTGGGGAAGAGGTACAACCCCCGCCCTCCTCTTTTGTGTTGGGCAGCCCCCTCCCCCCCCCCCCCCCCCATCCCGTAAAGAAATGAACGGTCCCTTAAGAGGTTTAAACCCAAATGTTTCTCCAAAATTAACAGTTCGGAGGAAATCGTAAAGTTAGAACTACGTGTGTAGAAGAGGAAGATGAAAATTGTTTTCAGGTTACACCGTGTAATCCCAGTAGCAATCATTCAACGTTAGATTTCTCCTTTCACTTTCACTACGTGACCAAACAAAGCCCAAGAAAAAAAACAACTATAATTTGGGACAGAATAGCAAATTCTTTTAACCCCACGCTTACAACGTGAACTTCCACTGTCGCGTAAATATAATGGAAACGACATATGAAAGCCAAGGTTCAACTTCTGCGTTTACAAAACGTCTAACAACAATATTAATGATACTTCTTTAGAGGTTGCTGAGATAAGTAGCGGAGAAGAAAGCAGATCAAATTAATTGTTTTTGAAAATGGGCGTGGTGTTGCCTTAGCAACAGAACAATCATTGTAACACGTGCCTAGATACGAATATCACTGCCAGTATTTAAATTAAAACAGACAGTTGTCAAGGTCAATTC
The DNA here is from genome assembly GCA_948470475.1 of Galaxea fascicularis. Taxonomy (NCBI): domain Eukaryota; kingdom Metazoa; phylum Cnidaria; class Anthozoa; order Scleractinia; family Euphylliidae; genus Galaxea; species Galaxea fascicularis. The sequence goes on along the minus strand of OX419338.1, from coordinate 8,151,949 downwards.
GTAGCGGGATCATATTTGCTTCAAACATGGGTTGCTCAGCGAGTGTCCTCCCTTCCGCAACTTCGTCTGCTGATGAGGACACCATTCGGTCTCGAGAAGAGTACCTGGAAAATGCTTTCGCTGTCTTGTCACGAGTACGAATCATCCCTGCGGTCCAGAGAAGAAGAGCTTGTTCAGTGGGACTGCCAGAAGAAGAAGGTGTGTTCTGGGTGTACTGGCGAGCTGGGCGCGAAGGAAAATCAGCAAAGGTAGCAAAACCGTTCAACCTGCCGTCAATCGAGAGCCTATCGTCAATCGAATAGATGAGTTAATTTTCTGTCTAGAGACCATTCTACAGAACACTAAACGAAGGCACTGTGGGAGATACTGAATACAGTGTTTGATTGTAAACTGAGTAAAAGAATGCTCTGCTAAACGTCTCGACAAGGAAGAGCTCGCATGTTACTTCCAGGAAATTTCGGGACGGCGGTCGCTTTAGGAGTTAGTCACCTGCAAAACATATGACCGATAAACTATGACTGAATTCAAATAAACACAAAAGTGTAGAATTCGAAAATCTCGCTAACTCGAAGGAAGCACAGTTCCTTTGTTTCGTTTTTGTTTTTCGAGATCTTGACTTTCGATGTCTTGGGCAGTTTAATTTTCCTTGACTATTCGAGTTAGAGATTATGCGGTAATTTTTCTGTGTTGACTTTTTTTTGTACCGTTTGTTGCATAAACGATTATTTGATGAAGGTAGTTTGAAACTGAATAAAGCCTGCCGGCGAAATCTCGTTTTTTTAATCACCTGGATTTCCTGGTTGCGTAAGTGAATCTTTAGTTACGTGTGATGAATTAAAGTTGTTTTTCTTGATTCAATCAAGCCTTGGAAATCTGACAACAAGCGTCAGATTTTACGATTTTATTTTTGAAATCAACAGATTTCATCGTAACATTTACAATTCGATGGCAATTCGTTTGAAGGTGAATATTTTTTCATTGGTAAGCACGCCGCATCGTAATTTACAATGGCGCCAGCAGCAGGCTGAGTAACCGGGCAGGCACCTAAAAAATTGGCTTTAGATTCGAGACAAAGATAAATGACCGGAGGGAAGACATGGTGGATTTTCGTCCGGATTTTCCGGTTCAGAAATTTCGACTACACATCAAGACGTTCTATAAACTCTTGAAATTTTGCGGTTCTTTTTAACCAGAACAATGTTTTTATTTCCATTGCAAAGTAAATTTCTGGTTTGTTGTTTTTTGTTTCTGTTTTGTTAATTTTATCCTGACAGTCAGGATTTCCCCCCACTAAGAGAATTCGATTTTTGTGTTCTTATTAGTGTTGCACGAATAGTTCGCTCGGTCCTTCAATAAAACTTTACGCCTTTAGCATATTAATAATCTATTTAAATGAACAACGCTATTTGCCGTAGACAACATGACGTTCTTTAGTTTACAAGTCGTGCTTTGTCATGGCCTTCAAATTTGAAATAAAAAAACTCCTACTTTGATGATAATTTGCCATCCTTAAGAATCACTTGGACCGAATGAGGTATTGTGCAAGCCTGATTTTTGTCCACTTGAGAAAAGTCAAACTGTGCCAGCAAAAGTACTTCTCAAACTCTCGGAGGTTTGCTCATCTGCACACGTATGTGGCTTCCTTAACGCGTGCTTGTTCATGCGCGTTTTTGCATTTTTCGAGGAATCCGGGTTTTTTTTTACCATTGCGATTTGTTATTCTTCCCAGAATTTGTAACTACAGATAAGAAACAAAATGTCCAATATTGCACGATTTTGCCGGAATATTTGCTTCGCCACTAAAATTAGTAATAACAAAACGGAGCAAAAATAGGAAATTCCATGTCCATCCACCGAACGACAAATTCGCTTTGTTTCGAGTAACTTACCGCCCAGCTCTGAGCACCCTTGAGTTACTAAAATATTTTCCTTCAGCATAACTATTATTGCAATTTAAATTATGCATTTGTTAGAGACAACCACCTGTGGCATAAATTGACTCGAGGCCTGCTTTTGAGAACTGCCTTGGTGAATTACGTGAAATTAGACTAACTTCCTTCACTGAGGAGCGCAACAGGACGCAAGCAGAAAAACCTGGCCATGACATAACTGGCAAATGAGGCGTGCACACAATAGGTGACGAAAATCGTCACTTGATACTTGACGCTGAGACGGGGAATTTTCGTCTTGATTACAGCCTCTTGATCCGTTTTGGCAAACTCGCCAGATTTAGTTCACTCAGGCACGAGTGTGGTTTGGCGTGTGTTGTTGTGTATAATATATTCGACATCCCGCGTATAAAAGGGGTTCGAAATGTGCTACATTTATCAACCAGTATTTTAGAGGATCTTGTGAGCGAGTTGTTGCTACTACGTGACAAGCTTTTCGTTTCATGGCCTTAAAACAGTGAATAACTCAAGAGGACTCGACATCAAGAATAATGTTGAAAGGTTTTTCGGCGGCCGCGTGGCGAGTTTGTGTCGAAGGGTCAACGTTTTTTGTCCTGGTTGCGTTCACTGTGTTTCATTTGATTCAGGTTAGTGTCGATAATGTAATTCCTTTTTGTTTCCGTTGTTTGAAAAGAGATCCTTCGTGGCAGAGTGCATATTTATAATCTAGAATAACTGCAGAATTTTGTTGAGAAAAAGTCACCGTGTTATGCTGATCCATTTTTGTAAGAACAGTATTTTTCGATGCATCCTGAGGACCTCTGAGTGCCATTTATAACCGACAGCAGAATTGAGTTCATTTTAGATCGGTGACAAATTTCTGCTTTTCCGGCGTTCAATAGTCCGTTCATAATGTGACAAAAATATACATGATTATTAACTTTTCTAATTCGTAGTCTGCGAAAAAGATTGGAATTATTAAAACAACAATGGAGATGAAATTTAGAAAACCTTGAGCAGAAATCACTTTGAACTTTTATGCTATGTTAGCCTCTCTTTATGATCGAAGAATACAAGTCTAATGTTCATTCTCACTCATTTAGCATTTAATTTATTTGGGAATCTCACGCGCTCTTAATCTTTCTCATGCGTAGACTTATCAGCTGATCGAACTTCCGGCTATTGAGCGATTTGAATAAGAATGTTAATTTCAGGGTTATTGCCTTAAGTTGGACTTGTCTGTCTGCAGCTATGCTTTGTTTTTGTTAGAAATTCTCCTTGATGGGAATGAAAGTTCGCGTTGTAACCTTTGTAACTGCTGAAATGCTTAAGAGTGAACATGCCATGGAAGTTATCGTAAAGTAATTTCCTGCAATAGCGTTTCACAAGATGATTTTATTTTATTGGTCTGTGGTGAAATGCCATGTTTAGTCTATCCATGCGTCAGTTTGTACAAGATAAGATTTCAACGAGTCCGGCTAACTTTTGCTCTCTCGAACAAATCCTCAGCTAATTCTGATGAATTGTTATGAAACCAAATCAGCGTTACCATATTTAGTGATCTCATTCTTTTTAATTTCGGCGTTCGAATAAAAACTAGGAATTAAGGAGTGAAAACAAAGGGCTTGAGCTTCGTCTCGTGGTCACGAAACCACATGTCTGGGTAAAGAGCGATAAATGTGCACGACGTGGTTGAATTTTACGACTGTTTTTATGGGCATCTGAGACAAAACGCAAGCAAGCCTTGCGATACCTGGCCAATAATTGCATAGCTGCAAATTGTACTCAGCTACGCAGTTTGTGCTTTGTACAAAACCCTCTCATTATCGTTATATCCATCTTTGGTGGCAGATGTCGTGTTACATTGTCCGTTTTGACACCGTATGTAGTATGGGAACGCTGTAACAATAAGTCACGAGAATTTACAGTTGACGCTTCCTGACGAGCATTTAGGCGATTTAATTTTCCTTTGGTGCTTCCGGTTTGAAAACAAGTTAAAGTCAGTCTGGTTGACCTTTCCTATTTTTGTTACAAACGGTTGAAATCCCTTGGTATTTGCTGGTTTAGACATGAATGTATTCACTCTTGTGTAACCATGTTCAAAGTGCTGTTACACCGGGGTATTTTTTATCCCTGCCCTTCTTGAGGAACGGGTTTGCTGAAAACTGTTCATTGCAACCCTAGCCTGCGTAGCTTGGCGGTTTTGATGTGGGCTTCGCCGCTTGTGTTTACGCGCGTTTTACCCCAACAAAACCGCCCAGCTACGCAGGCTATTGCAACCCTTGAATGGTGTGAGCGTTCTTCGCAATTCGACAGTCCGTCGGTCGCAAGATTCTCACGAATTTGCACGAATTTGTCGAGTGTATCTCTTGGAAAAGGCTCGTGCTTCTTTCACGCGTCTTGTCGCGTAACGCGGCAACAAAATTGCGAGGCAAGTCGCACGAAACATCAACGCGTTTAACATTGTTCTTTACTGGATCAGACGAAAAAGGTTAAAACGCAATCAAATGTTTCTGATTATGTACTTCTTTTATTGGTTAGTCGTGTGTAGTGTTAAGTTACTATTAACACTCTTTCGTCGCTTCTTTAAGTAAACAATCGGTGAAGGGTGTACTGTGCTTTATGTCTGGATGGTCTCCGGGATAGAAATAGCATGAAATAGAATGTAGTCAAATGTTTTCTGGAAGTTTTGAAGCAAACCGGCTTTTGGGGATTACATTATATGACGATCTCCTTTCACAGAAATGTGTATTTTTTCCTGACGGGATTTTACTGAATTCGTTTTCAAGTGCTGTCATGCCGTCGTTGGCAAACCATCCCCGTATATGGTACGATTTATTTGCCAGATGATTTGATAGGTTTTGCGTTTTTCCAAGATTTGCCCTGTTTTGCCTCATGGAACGCCTGAATTGTAGACAAGTTTATGTGGAAATCACGGGGTAATTGTCGAAATGAGGTAGAATCCCATTTTATTTGGAACACTGAGAGAGCAAAAAAAGCGAGAAAAGAAGCCTTTCCGGCTATTGAATTACGTGTATAAAATGGTGCGAAATGCGAGAATTCGAGAATGGTGTAGTGCTTTCATAAGTGTTTACTTTTTTAGTTAAGAGTAGTTTTTATTTGGGGCTCTCGAACTTGTCTAGCAAACAACACTTTTGCTGTGTGAAGAACTAACCAAACTTGGATGGAAACCTGTTTGTTGAATCAGTTACTGTAGCCTGCATAAACAGGCGTTTATTTAGCCAATTGCGAGGCTACATTAACTGTCACTGGGAAAGCCAATTCGGATGCTCCAGTCATTGAACGACAAGGAGACAAGTGGCTGATTTCGGTCGAAGGCACCCAACCACAAATCTTAGGGCGCCTTTTCCTTCGTTTCCAAGTATTGTTGTAAGGCTCCCCGAGCTGAAAAATAGTCTCGAGGTCCTCGAGAGAAGGGGAAACTGTGGTCTTAATTCGCTTTTATTTTCGACGACGTCTACGTGCGTATTTACCCCAGCAGCAAATGAAACGATTTTTTCAGTATTAGGGACGTTTGACACACCGAAATTAGTCATTACGATTTGATCCGAACTTGGTAGACGAAAAGGATCTTCCTTATTAAGCGAATCAAATTGCTGGATACCCCGCTACGGTTCACACTTGGCATGCGTGCCGCGCACAGCAAGGAAAAGCGACGTGCGAAACTTCTGGCCACCTGATCTTTTTCATCTTCCTTTTTATCGTCTTCTGAAAATGTTACTTTTTTCACAAAGTGTAATGTTATTCATTTTTGGTCGTGAAATATTTCTGCTTCATCCTGTTTAGCAGGTTAAAGTGTCACTAGCATTATTACGTTAAAAAAATAAGCTTGTTTCGCTTGTTACCTCAGACGATGCTTCGTTTTGAAGACGATTAACTCGTTAAATGCTACGATTAAAATTCAAATTCTGATTTGTTGTCCCTACACATTTCCTGTAGAAGTAGTAGGGAGAAATTGTGTAAATATCAAGCAAATTCATCTTGTGTGATCCTGTGCTTAATTCTTGTTACCACTCTGTGTTTTGAAGCATTGATATTACAAGGAGAAATTTGATGCTGATCACTCTTAGGGTTTAAAGGATTAAGATACTGTTACTCTGGCAAGTTATTTTACGCCGGTCCAAGACGTGCGGCCAAAAAGCTAAAGGATTGAGCAAATTCATTCAATGGTGGCAGATAAGCTCATTCGCCAGGACGACTTTTCTCGGCATGAGCAATTTGGCTCCAAGTGGTTCAACTAAAACTCGTTTTAGGATTCCATCCACTCCACAGTCTTGAATCCGAATTGCGTAACACTTTGCATATCATACAAAGCTGGCTTGTTACGGGCAGGAAAATGATTTACTTCATGAGCGGAATTAACGGGGATTTTACTCCGTCATTTAATGGTCTTTCCTCTAGGCATATAAGTTGGATTATATTCGAGGTTCGTTTTTCGTCTGGAATGTCGGGCGTCGTTGACTGTAGGAAGGTAGACCTTGTTTGTGCTTACTAACGCTTGATGAAAGGAAACAAAATTTGAGAGAAAATTCACCCAATTTCCACTTCGTTTATACGACGTCGACCAGCTGTTTATATGAGGCTTTCTTTGCTTCTTTCCTTCTATCCAAAATAAAAACAAAATGTCGGAGACTTAATCTCCTTAACTCCCGCTGTAATACCAATTATAAGGTCACATAACGTTGTCTCCAACAGTGTCCGGAAAAACAGAACTGTCCTCTTCGTTGTTAATGTTGTTAATTTCCTACCAACAAACTTTGTCCGGGAAGGTTTTGTAATTATTGTATGGTATGACGTTTCGAAGCCACAAGCGCTCTAAATTTTAACCAGCAAAAGGTTGTTATGTCAATATTTGTCGACTAAACTCTTCAATTTGACTGGTCTGTATTTGGACTTAGACCCGCGTGTTTACATTGTGGTAAGCCTCATTGTGGCTTGAATGCGCTCGCGTCATCCACTCACGAGAGAACGTCCCGTTAGTGAATGAGCGATCGAAGAGGTGGCTGGAATCCAGTGTAGCTCAAGGATATAACAAGACCATCTGATACAAAGAAAGCGAGACAAACAAAACGGGACGGGGAGGGGAAAGCCGCGATAGTCTATCAGGCAATCCATGTGGAGTTAGGAAAGTACGCGGCACGTGATAGCAGATTTGATGTCGCGTGAGAATTTTCATCGCGTGATTCGCTCGATGTCCTTTGCTCTGCATTGATACTCGTCGCAATTAACTCACGATGCGTCACTTGAAGATTATTGGGTTAGTCGTCTGGCTTATGTTGATCTGGTACGCGAGCAATGGCAAAGCCATTGCGCTGCGTTTTGGTTTTGCAATTTAGAAATGATATTCATCGTTTTCATTTTGGAGGCAGGATGGCCGAGTGGTTTAGGGCGCTGGATTTCAATGCGGTCACTCAGGGTTCAAATCCCGCTCTTGCCCGCACTAGTTGGTGTTGTTCTGGGTGAGTGCCTGGTTTAACTCCTCGGTCGTCCTTGCAAATAGCTACCTGGTCTGCCTCCCGCCATTTGGGATTCTTAACTCTGTTGTTTTTATTTGTGTTTTTTGTTTCATATTCCCTGAAAATCCCCTCCAGGGGAGTGGTCAGTTATGTATTTATTTTGTTTTTCATCGTATCTATCCACATTTGTACATTTATTTAAAATGCTTTTATTCATCAAACTACAAAGATAATTGTTACAGATACGGTTACAGCCTACAAAAAACAACAGCAACGACAACAGCAAAAGAAGGGGATGGGTTACATACTTAAAATATTCATGCTACGAGTCAACATACGGCAGAATCTTATCCCATTTCCTAAAATGTTTTGTAAGTTTTTTCCGGCTTGTTGCAATTCTTTTTTCAATTTGGTATACTCTTCTGATCTTGGCTTTAAAAACGTGTAATGAAGGATTTGCATTATTCAACTTGCACTTATAAATATATAATTTGGCCGTCAATATAAGATGATTTAAAACATCGAAATCCCAAACACAATATCTGTTATCGTAAAGGGCTGGAATGTAATGTTACTTTCAATAAGCCCAGGGCAGAAAGCTCTCCAGAAAGTCTTTGTCACATAACAATTAAAAAGTAAAGTTCGAGAGATTCAGTCTGTTGTTTACAAAAGGTACACAAGGGCGAGTCAATCATTTTCAATTTAAACAACTTTTGGTTTGTAAATACTGTATTATTTAAAACCTTATATTGGAATTCTCTGATTTTAGTTTCAATCGTAACTATAAAAGGTAAAGAATAGATTTCTTTCCAGTCCATAGAAAAGTGGGAAAGTTTTTCTTTTAGTTTCTTTTGGGCAGTTGGTGCAACTTGCTTTTTGGTCCTAAAAGCTTCGTAAAGCCTCTTGGCCGAAACCTGAGATAAATCCACCTCAGCGTTATCCATCTTTAGATAGATCGTGTCACTAATAGTGTGTTGTGCACTTCGCCGTGTAATTGTCAGTTTCCATTGCCCGAGGAATCGCGTCGACAATGCTCATTAATTGAAAATGTCTACGGGAGAAAGATTTGCATTTAACACTTTAGGGCCTTTTAGAAAACTTCCAGTATCAGACAGAAGGTCACCAACTGTAACAATTCCTTTCCGAGACAAATTTTCTTCGTAAAGCGAGACTTTTTGAGCATTGATAAACTTATTATTCCAAATGACCTGATGGACAACATCTCTGTACGAAGAAAATCATGATTGATCATTTAGCAAGGTCCAGGCATCCAAACACCCTTTATAGAATACTGGGAGGTAGGCGGGTAACTTTCGGGTGTCAAAAATACACTTAAGAATAAATTCCCCGCCAACTCGAGAAAGAAAAAAATCCAGTACAATCTCCCAGGGACTAATATGATCTCTGTCCGCATATTTTTAAATAACCATCACCCTCTGAGGGTAAATTATTGATTGAATATCCAGCAATTTAAGTCCATCGTTCTCAATGTCGTTAATAAGGGCGGCACGTTTTGTACATGACATTGAACTATGAATGCAACAGTTACAGATGAATCACAGCTGATCGTTTTGAAATGAATGAACGAATGTATGAATAAATACATGCATGCATGCAAGAATAAATAAGTAAATGAACGAAACTGAGCTGGTCGGGCCTCAAAAGTTAAAACTCTCGCGAAGCGCGGAAAAATATACCCACCGGCAAGCGCTGAAAAAAATGCAACACGCAAAATATGCAGGAAAATGCCAAGTTTTATAGTCTGACTATAACCAGTCTCACTGTTCTAGTCGCTCAGTGCCTGCCCTCTGATTTTGAAGGCGCCTTAACGTCTCCTTTAACATCTTTTTTAAAGGAATTTCTGAAGCGCTATAGCTTGTTGCTCCCGCAAAAAGAGAATGGAGGTTTACGAGAGGAGATGCCGAGCATTTTGGAGTCCTTGGGATTGGATCCTCGGGAATACCAAATTGGCAAGGAGAAGGTAAGAGCAGTACAATTAATCCCAAATAGTACTCCGTAGGAGTACCTATTAAGTTTCCATGACAACGGCGCGTAAGTTCGTAATTTTGTTGAATGTACTATAAATAAAAAAGCGCACGACCTTCTTGTACAATTCGGGATTAATAGATACTCGTGATTTTGAAAGTTCTCAAATTGCACTCGCCTAAAGGCTCGTGCAATTTTGAGAACTTTCAAAATCACTTGTACCTATTAATCCTGAATTGTACTCGAGGTCGTGCGATTTCCTATACAAATTGGTTAACTTGGAAAATGCTGGCAAACTTTCCAGGAAGTACGTTACTATGAACGGCATCAAAGTAAGGTAAAAGAAAGAAGAGTTTGTCGTTATACCCGCACGTTCTCGATAAAATCTAAACTTTGGTCAGTTCACGTTATTTTGCAGATGACGGCAAAGAAATGCACAAAGCTGTAAAACGCGCGTGCAGAGCCATTGTTGAGTTTTGGTCATTAATCCTGTTGTTTTGTGGCGTTCCCCTTCTTAAGCTCCCTAATAAGGTGGTGTTTACATGATACCGGGGCGACTTTCATCTCAGCGCGAGTTCACCCCGTTTCCCTCTTATGGCTCTGTATTTGTTTACATGATACCACCACAAAATGTCATGCCGGCGCGAGTCATACCGGCGCGAGTTCACCCCGGTACTTATCCCGGAGCGAGATTTTCATCCCGGCACGAAAATTCATTCCGGTGTCATGTAAACGCGGTATGACTGTTCGTTTCATATTCATTGAAGTTTCATCAATTTTACGGCTCTATAAGACTCGCACCCCTATAAACACGGTGTAACTTTTCATCTCGCCTCCGAATGAAAGTCGCGCCGGTATCATGTAAACACCCCCTTAGACAATCCCTTCAGACTGAGCAAAGTACGCGCTGCGTTTCTTTATGAAGAATCTTATTGGTCACATGAAAGGATTTTATCAAGCAACCGATTTAACTGAGCACATACGCTGTAATACGGGGGGAAGAAAAGAGTCTTAACCCTTCAAGCTCCAAGATCAAAATTTAAATTCTTATTTGTAGCCCCAACACATTTCCTATAGAAGTAGTGGGGAGACGTTAAAATATCAAGCTAATTCATCTTTTGTGATCCTGTTCTTAATTCTCTTGACCACTCTGCTTTATAAAGCGTTTAAAGTACAAGGAGAAATTTGATGCTGATCAATCGTAGTGTTTTAAGGGTTAAAGGAGTCAACATTCAGGGTGAACTGTTACGGATGGAGGACCGTTAATTATGCCTTAAAGAGTCAAGTTAACCTGAGTTTAACTCTTAGAGTGAATGGACCAAAGTGACTACCCGCTGCGTCTTCCCTTGCTTTAGATCTTCCTCCGAGATAGTCAGCATTCTCTGCTGCAATCGCGTCTTCATTCGGAGCAGGTGCATAAGATTTGCATTCTGCAACGGTGGATCAGAGGAGTTCTGCAGAGGAATCACTTCATCAGGCAGCGGAATGCCGCAATAATGATTCAGGTATTGCTGAAGAACTGCTCTACTTTCTATGTTATGCATTGTTATGCATTAACCGTAAACATCTCACCGATCTTCAGCTGGATATCGGCCCTGGAAGGGTGTCGGTCTTGTGAGATTTCGAGCACACTTATTTATCGAGGATGCATGCATTTGCCATTTCATGAGGGTTGCCCACAGTAGATTCCAGACGCAATTAACTCTAATTTTTTTTCAGACGGCAACAATCGGTACCAGCTCTAGCTGCCTACCTTGAAGAAAAATGTGATAGAGTTTGAAATATGTAATTAAACCTGGGTTGGGTTGTCTGTAGCCCTACGCTTTTCAGTAATGTTTGCTTGTTGTTTCTAACGTATTTTCTTTTGTCTTTTTTTTTTTCCTCGTCTTTTCTTAGGCCGTATGGCGCGGTTATGCTGTCCGTGCTGATCTCGAGTTGCAGGCCTTTGCCGCCCTTCGGATCCAGTCCCTCTGGCGAATGCATTTGGCCCGGCGTTACTTTCTCGGAGAACGTGACAGAATCATTGTGTTACAGAGTCAAATAAGGGGATACTTGGCGAGGAAAAGGTTTGTTACACAATTTTCTTGGTCGAGATAATGCCATTTGAAATATAACGTTTCTTAAACAAGTGTCAAGAAAGGATATTTTAAGTGAAACTGTTATACGTCTTGATACATTCAACCTTACTAAATGTATTCTTGCTAATTTTTATGCAGCTAATTTTTTTTGTAATGGTGTAGTCTTCTTACCAAGCTTTTTTTGTTTACTTCCGTAAAACTGGCATCTTTATTGAAACTATGGTTTCCGTTTCGACCGATGAAACAAATTTAAGGCGACAGAGTCGGTTGCAAATGTAATATGGAATTCGGCCCAATTATTTCTTGTGTTGGTTTGAAAAATGAGCAAAAGCCATTAAAAATCTTCTCATTCGCAATGTTACGTTAGGTCTCGCACTATGTGAAATAATTATAAGATACAAAAACTGAAGCCAATTAAGTGCAATGCCCTTTGTATTTGGCTGAGTTCCTGCACTTATGTAAAACTGGCTGTGGATACTGAAGGCATGGATATTTCAGTTTCGCAAACCGGGTCAAACACCAGAGTTAAGCGCAGAAGAGTAGCCTTGGGGAAATGTTACATTTTTCCTTTGTTTGTGAGCTAATTGCGTTTTGTTAACCGCTGTGGAATTTGTTAGCAAGCTTTGACATCGACTCTTTCTAGATTTCGATCTACTGAAGTGATACGATTTGATCACAGATAGGCTACCGTAACATCTTTAGTAAGTATTTTGTTGTGATCTTTTGTAGGCACGCAGAGAGAGTCCAGCAGCACAAGGAGTTGATATTACAGCAGAATTCTCTCCGTACTCCTATCTCTCCGTAAGTTTTCATGGCCAATTTGCTTGAATAATTAGCGAGGATTAGACTTGCCTTCACGCGGAAGTGGTGTAAACTTAAGCTAAAGAAAAATGAACCGCGTGATTTGGAATGCGATCTAACACGCTTCTCAAAGCGTGTCTGATGTTTGAGCGGCGTGTTCTGTAGCAAACATCAGGCTCCCGATTGCTGTCTAATGCTTGTTTTAGTGCACCTGCATAAAAGGCTAAATTGCAAGGTATTTCTTAGTGACAAGGTGCAAAACATAGTCCACATTTCAGTTATGCATTGATCGATTTTACTAAAGCGCGTGGTCCTCAAGCTTGGTCCTCTAGTTCGACAGGACTTGGCAAATAGCAGAGGTTTATGGAGGAATTCCTAATCGTTATGTTAGTGTAGCTAACTGAAAGCTAAAACTGAAGTTTTTCTTTCCTTGTGACAAACCTGCAAAACATAGTCCACATTTGATCCGTCTTAATAAAGCCCGTGCACCTTAAACTAGACTTCTGGTGGAGATTAGGCAATGGAAAATGAAAGTAATGAAGTGGCAAGTCTCAAGACAAAGTCCACATTTTATGCGTTGATTCGTCTCACGAAAGCGCAGCGCGCGCCCCTTGGACACGACGAAGCTAAGGAAAGTAAGAGGGCTTACACATTGCTCGTCCTTGAACCTTTTAGCAAACTAGCCCATGGGCTTGTGGGGTCTAAAATGCCAGCTTAATGGTGTAATTTGCAAGCCCCACGGGTCGGTCACGCCAAGTGTGACGAAACGTTTTGCTCTCTGGTACACTTTTCGTCTTAGACTTTACGTTAGTGTAACTTACTAAACTGTAAAATGCAAGTTAGTAATGGTTTTGTGATCCTTCAGTCGACAGCAGAAGTCGCCATCGCGGTCTCTCAGTCGGTCAATGAGTGATCCCTCTCAATACAAAGGTTCTTTCTCCGAAGATGACTCAACATTCGAAGACGACTATCAAACAGAAAATCACGAAATGGCTGAAAGAGCAGAGAACGGAGGAGACGAGAACCCGTGGCTGCCCAGAGAACGATCGCCCTCGAAGTAAGCGCGCCTTGTTCAGTTGTCGATTTTTTTCCCCAACAGAATATAATGAAAACCACCTGTGTAGATTGCACGGCTGTCACTAATTTTTGAAGTAAGTGGGGATATACAAAAAATAGCCGGGGATTTGAGTTGCTGTGGTGAAGTCAACATGCTGGTTTTATATCAAAGTAGCTTGGGATATACCTCAAAATACGAGGGGAAATCCCCGGCCCCCAGCCCTTAATGACAGCCCTGAGAGTGGGAATGATTAGCACTGATGTTGGTGAATTTTACTCGGGGGAAGGAGCGGTGGGTTGAGGGGTGGGGGGGGGGGGAAGGAGGATGGGAGCGAGGAAGGAGTGTGAATGAATGACAGAGTTACTTAAGGTCTAGTGCAATCTGCGCATCCATACCCCTTTACAAAAATTGTGCTGGTGGACTTAAAAAAGATGACCGTATACAGACTAAAAGGCTGAATGTGAATTATTTCAGGTGTTTTTTGTCGCCACTTTTAGAACAATGGGGTCTTCCCACAGTGTATGAGAACTTTTAGAACTTACCAGGTACAGCGTTTGTGAAAATAGGATTGTTTTTTTTTCCTTTTTGCTTGCAGTGTGAAGAAACTTGCCCAAATGTTTGTGAGTCCACTACCTCAAAATGAAGGGACATCAAAGGTTTGTTTAACAAGCCATGAACTACGATGATTCCATGCTACTTTTGTCGGTAATCGACTGCGACCGTCGGCTCCTTGTCCTCATTTACATTGTCACTCTCGCGAGATTTGTTAGGGCATTTAAATTTGAGTCCGCTTGATTTGTAAACGACAGATTTTTACTTTGAGAAAGTCGCCAGGTTCGTAACTGTTCCCGTTCGTTTTTCTTAGATCCACCGTCAGAGGTCAAACTCGGAGCCAAACAGCCCGGAAATAAAGCGACCTTCTCGCCCTCCCGAGATTGAGCTGGAGCCAACAAAACCCTTGCGACACGCCTACAGTGAGCTCAGCCCCATTCACTCACCCACTACACCCACAGATACCCCAAGTGATCTCAAGCCTCCAACTTTCTCGCGAAAAGTTAGGAGTAGCATCCGTAGGCGCCTGTCATCCAAAGCGAAATCTGGTCAGCGCTACAGCGCTTCAGACGTCTTGGACGACCATAGTCCCAGGTCCCCTCCGCAAGAAGTGGAGTACGTGAAATCCGATTTCCCCGGCAGCTTGAACCGAGGCGAGTACGGCGGTAAAGTGAAAAAAGGATTCCTTCGTAAAATTGGACGGAACAACTCTCTCAGGAGAAGGTCCGATTCCAATTTGAACAAAATTACCTGGAAGAAATCTGATTTGGATGGTGCTGTTGCGTCGCATGAAGGTTAGAATTTTTTCTGGTGGCAAGTTCAAAATTTGTCCCGTGATTTATGTGGCACTATGTAGGATCCGTTTGATCGAGGAAGGGTAGGAAAGAAAATGCATATATGGTTTACTTAGTTGCGTTCCATGCTACTGAAATGCGTTAGGGATTCAGAAACGAAGGAGCTTAACGCTGGGTAAAAAGAGAAAAACTTCAGACTCTGAACGATTTCACGGCCGACTCTGCAGTTTCTTCAAAACAAAGTCACATGAAACTTATTTGCTTTTGTGGAAACTGCAAGACTTGGTGTAAGTCCTCTTCATAGCACCCACGTGTTAGACGTAGCAGGGTTAGCAAGAAATAGGCAGCTTATTTTTGTAGTTTGCAACTTTATTTCACCGAATCAGTTTGCAACAGTACGGATCTTTTGGCGTTGATGTTTCCTTTTAGGCCTTTTACTCCCAGGAGTGACCAATAAGTAATTTCTCAGTACTGATCATTACATTGTCATGCAGACAGGTGATGAGAATAACGAAAAAATCAGCGGGGGGATATTGTTTGATTTAACACCAAATTCTCACAACTAATATTGTAAGCGCTGTATGGCAGTCAGTCAGGAGAATTGATAGGAAGATCGTGAAGGGGTTAACCGGCATTTTTCTCGTGTAGAGCTGGCCAAGGCGTTGAAGCAAACCAAGATCGTCAGCTGTACCATCAGTCAAGGACCTGTGCAGTGGAAAAACACCGACAAAAAGTACTTGAAGGGAAGCGAAGAGCTGGGCGAACTGGAGTCGTTTTTGAAGAAGAAGGTACAACATATTGACCTCCCGAGAGGTTGTAGTTATAGTATTGTCTAGAAATCGTGGTTGTACTCGGTGAACGACGTATGCAAAATACCTTGCTCTTAGAAGCAGTACAGCAAGGGCAAGAACACACTACCTAGCTGTGACACTGGGATACCAGGTTGGAGGTCAGCGGTCGCTCTTATCACAACACCGTTGTATTTGCGCACACAACCCGAAGAAAAAACAGAGTTATTGAGCAATCATCTGTTTAAAGAAATCGGAGCGCGCATAGTTTGTAGTATACTTTAGGAGGATGAACATGTGATGGTCATTTTCACGTTTTTATTTTGTTTTGTGTTTTGTTTTGCGTGTTCTGTCAGGTCTCAGTACTGAACAAAGAGGAGAACAAACGAGATACTATAGTAGACCGGGTGTTTAGGAAAGCTCTGGAGGAGTTTCACATGCAGCTGATCACGTCATACTCTGTTCTCATGAAGGTATGATAAAGATAAACGATAAGTTTACACTCTAGTCAACACTCACTGGTGGACATCTGTTGGACTGTACCTTACAAATACTCTCCACCAATGGTATTGTTGAATTATTCTCCATCGGTGGGCTGACCGGCCTTAGCGAAGAGGTACCAAGACTCTGCACTGTCACTGCAACTGTTACATTTTGTATTTACTTGTTAACCCACGCTTTAAGCATTCTCTGTTCTCTGACCTCTAATGGTATCTCTAATATGTATATAATGTTGCACACTAATTTTTCCTGTTCTCTTAATGTTTGTCATACCGTGCCCTAGTAACTAATTTCTGGCTGAATTACTGATTGTTATATAATGATATATTATCATGTAATATGCACAAATAAAACTGCACCTTTCTTGTGTCCTACTATGTCTACGCCAGTTAACTTGACGCGGCAATGACCAACTCAAAAGCCTGGCTACTTTGGTCGCTACACACATTTCTTGGTCTTTCTTATTGTGCGCATTTTGTGTTGTTTTACCGGCTGTATATGGTTGTTAGTAAGTAAATAGCGAAAATAATAAAAATGGGAAAAAATGGTACAAAGAATATCGAAGTGCAAAGAACTCCACGGAACACCACAACTCAGTTGTGAAGATTTAAAGTTGTTTTCTTACTGACAGGGCGACAATTCATATACGCTGAAATATGAGGATTTGATGGGTCAGTTTGAGTTCACACTGAACAAGACAATCAAAAGTGAGCGGATTATTGACAGTTTCCCAGTTATTATGGGTGTGAACGCATTTGCTGGAGTGTTATCCGAGTTTATCACCTCAAGGTAATTGTTACATTACATTTTATTTCGTTAACAATATTCAGAGTAGTTTTCCATGAATGCCGCAAAACTAAAGCCAAAGTGGGAACTCGGCCATTACAACAGACGTAAACGCACACCTCTGAAACTAGCCTCCAACGCAGACCTTCTTTTGGCTGCGTGACGAACCAAGAGGAGGTCTGTGGAGGAGACTACTCTGAAACAGCAAATGAATAAAGGGGAAAGTTTCTAAAGAAACTGTGGTCCTGCGTCGGTGGGGGTGCAGACACTGACGAAAGCCTAACGCTCGAAACGTCAGCTTTTAGAATCCCTGGTGGTCAATTTACGTGGTCAACTCCGTTGATAAAACCAAAGTTTTGTATACTCTGAAACAGACCCAATGGAATCTATATTCGTCAGGTACGAGGAACACTAAATTTTCACCGGGTAGAGCAAAAAAATCCACTGTCGGGTTACAGAGGGTTGTGTAAACGTCAGAATTCAAACAAAGAAACTCCAATGCAATCTCCAGTTACTTTCCACATTCAACTGAAACCCGCTCCTACACCCCTCATAGAGGTTTTACTTGGAGTATCTTTTGCGTGTAACTTTCTTCGCAACTCAGCGAAAATGCGTCGGCGGAGTTTCAGAGACAATAAGCTGTTATATTGATCTCAGCAACGTTGGTAGATGTAGTCGTTTTCAGAACAAAGTCTTGTTATTTTCGTGCATTTTCTTGAATTTGAGTTATTTATTTTGTTTGTTTATAGAACGCTCTCAACGACCAAGCAGGCCAAGGTAAAAACACAGCTACTTAGTTCTTAGCTTCATTACGAAGTCGTAGTTGGCAAACACCAATGAATTCAAGCGTTTTCGCAATTACACTTGTGCTTGTGCGCAACCTTAAATGCCAACTGAAAACGTTTTATTCGGATTTTTTTGATCAGGATTAATTCAAATGCGCCTAAAAATTCGAGAGGTTTTCCTTAGAATCAGTTGTAATCACCGCAGGGTTAAAGATTTTAGATTCACTTAGTTTATCGTCTGCTAATTTTGTGCCTTGTCTATTTTGGTTTTTAAAAGCATCACAAGAAGCCTCATGTAAAGAAACGAAAGTCCTCCGAACTCACGGTAAGTTTTTTATAAGCCATTAAACCTTTTCTCTGTCATACCGCTGCCTAAAAAGTACTACGTGAAGGAATATGCATCAAACAGATGTGCAGCACATCGAAAATTCCCCGTATGATATTCAACAGTTTTCACAATTCTGTTTGAAAACTTCAGAATGAAGGGCACTGCCACACAATTGCCGAAAGCGATGTCGAAAAATATCTTACCCTACCCTATCACCTACACTCACTTTCACCTAGTTTTGCAGAGCTGCAAATAACTGTCGGTCATCGAACAATGTCCTTCTGTAATCGGTCCATGCTCAACTGTAATCGGCCCATATCCGAGGAAATCTTAACTTTTGTCGGACATTATGTCCTGACCATTCTCTTACCAAATAATGAGTAAATTATGATCAGCAAAATAAAAATAAGTCAAAAAAGGTTAAATCACATTTGTTTTGTTCTGACCAAAATAGAACCTTGGGCGGACATATGTCCTTTCAAGAAAAGAAAATGGTTTGCGGCCTTGGGTTTACTTCCAGCAAAACTGTTTGACCACAGTTCGGCTTATTTGTTGTGAAAGATATGCACCGATATATTCTTGACATTAGGGCCATCTATACGAGGCGAATAATCTTCGGCTTACACAAGCTGTTCATACGAGTGCGGCTTAAGAAAACGCGAAGTGCTGGTATAAATGGTTCATGGCTTTATCGCGACTAATGCCTCGCTTATGTGTTGGTTGTCATAGCAATCGCGGACTTGGGCAAGCGGTCGCGCAAGCGCGGGAAAACTTGCGCCTACGCAGTGTAAGTTTGTGTCTTGCATAAGCCGCAAACAAGTCGCGATACATTTACATGAGTAGTTTCGCGTCTTATTACCCTGCAAGCAGAATCTCCTTCGATGTTCCTAGAAAAATGGGAAGAGGAAGGAAACTGGTAACGGCTTCGACAGATTTTGCCGTCCATCCAAGGAAATAGATGAGTCAGACCAGCTTCGAGCCGGTCAACCCGGTTTTTCGCTGTTGCGCATGATCACTGACTACCTTTTTCCGCGCTCATAGTATATCGGCAAATATAACGGCTGCTTAGTTTGAAACCTCGTCATATTTGAATGTGGAGCATGCTCAATAGGAATTGTCGAGGTCGTTAGCAAAGTCTTCTTCCTCTTCCCGATTTTTCTAGGAAGATCGAAGGAAACTTGCATCTTACACAAGCCGCGGCTTATTTGAGCCGAGTTCAAAGCCTTCGTCCAACACAAGCCGCGACTTATGTAAGCGGCGGCTTGTGTTAGACGTGAGAGGGTTAACATACACTGTATCAAAGGCCCTTATCTCTCTTCGATCAAACACTCAGTTTTTTCAAGTTCGTACTACGTTTGAGTAACCATTGCTGGTTAAAATCCAAACTTATACGATTAGAGGAAAGTGACTTGAATTGTGTATCAACTTGCATTTTGCGTTTCTTTGGATCAAACTTTAAATTCTCTTTGTCGCAAGAGCATCCTTTGAATGTCGCCGTGGCTTTGCATTCGGAAGCAAATTTACATAAATTGAAATCGTTTGAAGTGAAATCGCGTTCATTGACAAATAAACAACCAATGAGATTGCGCGCTGAGTCCTACGTCAGTGAGGATCGGGAAGGTCCGCTGTTTCGATTGTCATTTTTGCGTTGGTCAGATAACGTTTGCTGTAAGCGTTATGGCATGTTCTTCCTCGGCTGATTCCCCGTGCGACGTTCCCGTTGATAGAGTAAGGAGGTGGTCCAGTATTCGTGTCAGGCGCCGTACGTCTAGTTTCGATCATCAAGTGCTACAATCCTTGACTGATTCCCCGAGTGACGTTCCTGTTAGGAGAGCAAGGAGGTGGTCAAGTATTCGGGTCAGGAACCGCACGTCTAGTTTCGATGATGATAAAGTGGTACAATCCTCGACTGATTCCCAGAGCGACGTTCCAGTTAATAGGGAGAGGAGATGGTCATGTATTCGTGACAGGAGCTGTACTTCTAGTTTCGATGATCGAGAGGTACTATCCTCGACAGATTCCCCGAGCAACGTTCGCGGTAATAGAACAAAGAGATGGTCCGGTATTCATGTCAGGAGCCGTACGCCCAGTTGCGATCGTCAAGTAGCCCGATCCTTGACTGATTCCCCGAGTGACGTTCCTGTTAATAGAAGAAAAAGATGGTCCGGCATTGGAGTCTGGAGCCGTGCGCCTAGTTTCGATGATCGAGTGGTACGTCAGTCAGTTTTGTCTTACAATAATTGGATACATTGACGAGGAAAGATGATTTAAGCGGCCACCTTAATTGCTTATACAATTAATGCATCAAGTGAACGTTGCGCGATTTTAAAGTTTACGTTTTCTTGTCCTCTTTGCTCTGTATTCGTTGCGTTAATTTTCTGTGAAAACTGTTTTCTGATGAATTTGACACACTCGCTAAGAACTCAACTCAACGGTACCAAAAAAAACCCCCTTTACTTCGTCAATTCCTATGTTCCCATTAATTTTTAATTTTAAGGCCCTTTTATTAGTCGGGTAGGGTAATGGTTTTCGTTTCGTCTTGGAGCTTGCGCTTTCAGTTAAAGGGCGTTTATGTTTCCAAAGCTTGGCGGCTTTCGAATACTTTTTGCGACGACGTTTATGTGACCATTTTTCAGGCAGAACATTTGCAGAATGAAACACATCTAATTTGTTATTGTTTCTTATTTTTTTTAATTGTACAAGCCTCGACGACTTGCTTGAGTGCCAAAACGTTTTTTCAAACTAAGAAATGTGGGCGAATTAGTGTTTTCTTTTTCGTTTTTCATGTGTGTCCATCATTTATTTTTCCCCAAGAGCTTACTAATTCCTGTTTTCGGGTTTGTTTTATTTTCGCTGTACTTTTGGTGTTGTTGGCTGTTGTTGAGTTTTGGTGTTTTGGCTGGTCTACAAAATTATGTTTAGGAATTATAATTTAGCCCAGGCAAATCAGTTATTGACGAATCTTTTTTGCGAAAACGGTATTGCAGATCTGTTTAGCCGCAACAACATCCTGATCAACAAAAACATTTTATTAGTATTACTTTTTATTAGTATTGCTGTTTAGTTAGACAATGTTGCTCGGATTTACAGCGACGATAAAGTATAAAAAAAATTAGCTACCTCGTTCGTCCTGATCCTACAACTGAAATTGCGAGGTCGCAACTTATTCTTGAGGGTAAAGCTTTTTCCATTGATACAAAATGTTTTTCTCTCAAAAATCTGAGTTATATAAAAAAAATTATATACGAAGTTTGGGACGATTGTTGACTACTTCAATCAAAAAGATACGCTGAAGGTATTCTGTATTCTAAAGTGTTATGCGTTTAACATTCTCGTAACATTCAGTCGCCAATCTTAGTGAGCTAATAACTATTCCAGTAGATAAACCACTACTCAGTTGGTAAAATGCGTTCTCTGGATTACTTTTTATGCTCCGATTAGCGGCTTTTCCATCAGATGAAACCGTTTCTCAAAACCGGCGACACAGCAGGCGGTTTTGATCGCGAGAGATTTCGCCGTTGATTGATGCGGGCGATTTTACACCGATCGCGGCGATTACCAACTCCAAATTTTGTCCCCGGTCTCCAAGTATCGTTGTTGTCCGCCCTTTTGAAAGGTCATGCAAAAAATCGCCCGACCTATTCTGTTGACTTTACTAGCGATTCGCAGCGATGAACGTACAAAATCGCGGGAACGGGCACCGTAAGAGAATGTCGGCGAGTTTAATTGCCGACATCTGACTTGCCATATATCGGCGATTTTATGCGTCAATTGCGGCGATCGGCGGAAATCGCCACCGGGCGCACTATTCGACTTTCGCCGATCGCCGCAATCGGCTTATGAAGTCGCCCAGTGTGTCACCCCCTTAACGCAACATCGTTTTATGTAATTTGGTTGTAACTGTGGCGTTTCCTTCGTAGGAGTATAACGGGCACAGGTTTTCTACCACTCAGTTCAGCATTCCGACGTTCTGTGAGCACTGTGGAGGTTTCATATGGGGACTTGACAAAGGATTCGTTTGCCAAGGTAAGCGGTGTTTCCCGCTAACTTTCCATTCTCAGGATGTCGAAAAGCCTGCTGGTTCACGTTAAATTACTATTCACATTTAAGAATCCACGGCAACTAGTCAAATTACTAATTATCGTTAACCAAACTTTAGCTATTATTATGACTTCCGCATGTCCCTTTAAATAGGTTTTACTAGCTTCAGTTACTAAGTATATATATTCTGCTCGTGTAAAATTTTTCTTTTCTAACTATATGCGAATGTATACTTATTTTGCTTTAAATATAATATTATTATTATACAGTAAGTTACACAACCCACCTCGATTACATGTAACTTTGCTACATGCGGGTTGTGTATTCCTCTGTTGTATCTACTTGAAATTGTAGAAACAAATGAAATGTAAAGTGTTTACTGAGCTGTGCTTTCTGCTGGACTTGCTTGTTATGTCGTCCATGATAATAACTTGTTATTGTGTGGATGAAGTCCGTGGATGAATGTAGATATAGATGAGGTCCGTATGTTTGACAAGTCAAATAAAAGCTGCGGAGCAGGCCTTCCCTGTAGAGCTGGCCATTATGCTGTACATAGTGGTTCTCCATCGTGAATGTTTTATTTTCAATACGTGAGAAATTATAACCTATGTACGCTATGGAGTAGTGCTCTTTTTCGTGCTGTTTGCTGTGCAATAATTCTTTAACTTCTCAGAATGTGAAACTATAGTTGACATACTGAAACTCGAGAGCAACTCAATAAAAGGATGGAGAGGGAGACTGTGCTGGCGGGGAATTATATTTCATTATTTAAGCGTTTTTGTTTCATTTGCAGAGTGTAGATTTACCTGCCATAAGAAATGTCACGCCAAATCTCAAAACATTTGTCGGAAAGGGACAAGCAAGTCTAAAGGAAAGGTAAGATTTAAGATAGCCGAGGTCTGAGATTTTCTTGTAATGACCGAACGGACGAGTTTTTAAAATAAGTTATTTATTATTTCGCTTTTTATGGAAATTGCACCGGCAGTTCTATTTTGGGTACTGCCTGCACCCCTGGATAATAGAACTCGCTCTCTGAATGATCCTCGTCACTCATAATTGAAGGTCTAGATAGTTTTGTTTTACTTGAATGCAGCAATTATTGAGAGAAAAAGTTTCGTTATGTTTTGCCGCTTGTACTTACAAGAATCGCCGGGCGAAGGAAAAAACAGGAAAAGTTTCGCTATGTTTTGCCGCTTGTACTTACTAGAATCGCCGGGCGAAGGAAAAAACATAATGCCCGTGGGTTTAACACTGGGAGGAGGTCTGGCGCGCTCAGCAGCCAATCAAATGACTCGTAACGTCAAGTAATCAACAGCTGGTATATACATATTTTTTTTATTCATTCAGACGGAATTATTTGGCGGTGATTTATCCTGTCTCGTATCAAACGAAAACTCAGTTCCACCGCTTGTAGAGAGACTCATCCAAGACATCGAAACAAGGGGTAAGGAAATCCACTCGCATTTTAGGAACATAACACCTACTTCCATTAATAACTGACGTATAATTTTTGTCTGGTTCATTTTTGTTTTCTTTTAATTTTTTAGTTTTGTGTTGTATCAGGGCTCCTCTAAACTAGTTATGCTTAATTGGATGCTCTTGTTCAAATACTGATTTAAATAATATAAATAAATAAATAAAATATATCGGGTTGGAATATTGAGAATTTATTTCGTCTCTTGCTGCAGGTCTGTACTCGGAGGGTCTTTACAGAAAATCTGCTAGCAATGTTGCCGTCAAGAAACTCAAGAATGACATTTGCGCATTAGGTGAGTGACTATATCGGATGTTTCTGTTCAAAGAAAATGTGTGCAATTTCTCATCTGAAAGCTCCCTTGTGGCAGGTTTGAAGATCAATGATTTGTGACTGCGATCTTTTGCAGGATTCGACGCTGTCAATTTAGAGGAGTTTACAGTTCACGTGGTAGCGGGAGTATTAAAGTTGTTCTTTAGACAGTTGTCCGTTCCAGTCATCACGGCAGATTTCTACGTCGATTTTATACGCACTGCAGGCGAGTTTAATTGTCATTATCGTTGTTGTCATCGTTGTCAGTTTCATAATAATAATAATAATAATAATAATAATAATAATAATAATAATAATAATAATAATAATAATAATAATAATAACAATGATGTTGGGGTCCGCCGGAATTCTCTGAAGAACCCTGGAACGCCGAGGTGGTGCGTCACTGCCTGCTGATAGGGGATACGCTAGTGGCAACCACCGTGATGTGGTCTTAAATCTTTCTAGCTTAGCACAGGCCCTCTACTAATTGGGGGGACTGTGGATCAACTCAAATCAAACTAAAGTTTCATTGTCATTGTGTTTATTTTAACTACAATTTCAATGGAGTAACGACTCTCGGGATGAGTTGGTTTTGCTCACCAGCTCAGTTGCGTTAACACTTTTCCCTGTTAATTAGCAAGTAAGGGGGCTGGCTGTTCCGTTTATAGCAGACAAATCTGACAATTGCCTTTTCATGTTTTCAGACTTAAGCGAAGAAAAGCTACGACTGCAAGCTCTCTGTGCTTTGGTGCAAAAACTTCCTCGAGCAAGCAGAAATACACTGGAAAGACTCGTGTTTCACCTCGCTAGGTAGGGATTAAACCAACTTCTCTGCTGTTACCCAGTAACTGGGTAAAATCCCGACCTACCTTCGACGTTTTGGTTCAGAGAATTCACATTTAGTAAAAGTGGATAAATGTTAAATGTCAGTTATGTATACAGATTTCAAAAATCGAAAGGTATTTTTTTTTTACTTTTGCAGAATATCCCAGCACCAGGAGGAAAATCTAATGAACGCAAATGCTTTGGCCATAATCTGGGCGCAGTGCATCATAGAGACTCCGCCTGGAATGAGCGCCTTGGAAATCATGCAAGACGTCGCTAAACAGACCAAGTAAGTGAATTAATAAACGCGAAAAATTATAAACGGAACAATTCGTACAATGTACATGTAATATAGGGTACCTCAGTTTAAGGTCGTACGTGAGATATTTATTGTATCACTATATATATAACGTCAAAATGCATGTGCGTTAACAGAAGCTAGAGAACAAATGAGTTGGTTCTGTAGAAAGTTACTTTTCCATGACCCTGAAACCACTTTTTAAGTTCCTAGGACTGCCGGTTTCGTTGCACGTGTTTGTGTCTCACAACGCACGTTTTCATCATCATCTGTCTCTTTTGCCAAGCGTTCACAAGGCTTATCATCTTTTTTAGATGCCTCGAAACTCTCATTCTCGGCCAGTTGTCCAAGATCCGGGCAACTCTAAACAATATCCGGGCACTTGACAAAGCAACAGATACAGCTAACAAGCGCCTGTCAGTGCTGAACCTTAATGAAGAGGTAAGTCTTTGTGAGGAACGTACACTATTGTTTAGACTTTTGTCGCGATTTTACCCTGAACGGTACTCTTGATTGCAGACAACATCAGCATTCACGATACGTCAAATTTATAGTTGTGTGTGCTGCAAATTTGTTGGGAAATTAGTGATTACCATACTCATTTTGGAGGGCACAATTAGATCTGAATTTGGTATGTATTGTCAATGATTCAAAGGAGATGTCACGAGTTTTTTTAAGGTGAAATGCCGAAAAAGATGTTGGAAGCAAAGAAGACCCCAAAATGTTGGTTCAGCTTGTTTAAAATTAGTTTACCAATGTCACAAGTCTTAATATTACTTTGAAAAGCTGAAGAAGATTTGGAACCAACAACACATTACTTGAACTTTTTGACTAGTGAACGCGGTAAGCGTGTGGAACGACATCATTGTCCTTGCCTTGCCAAAATTCTAGCAACAGTTTTGTACCACAACCTGCATCTACCTTCATGGTGCAAGTAACAATCTCCTGCGAGCTTAAGTTTTTGTATGATATACAAGAAGCGCTGTGTTCAAACACTGTGTGTTGACGAGATATATCCGTAATATTTTTGTGTTTTATCTTAGGACGAGGGCTTAGTGGAAAAAGATCTTGAAGGCGAAGAGCAAGAAAAACGTCTCCTCACACAGCAGCTCTTTGAACTGCAAGAACAAAGGTAAGTTCCTTGTTTTCCTGGACTGAAGTATTGAGTTATGGAGTAACCTTGTGTTGCGCAATTTCCTCGCTCTGGTAACCAAATCGCCGAACCAACCGAAACTCGAAGCGAAAATTGGTGTCAGTCATTTTTTAATTTGTTTTTTGATAAATCTTTCCTTTTTTTCGTTATTTGTTTTTCTTTCTGCTGTCTGCGGCACTAACGACGTTTGTTCTTTTGTCCGCAGAGCACTTCTAACGGAAAAACTGACCAGTTTAGGGCCTGGTAACCCCAGGCTAGCGGACAGTGAAGAGGATATTGCAAGTGACGATTTACAAACTGATGACGATTTGGAAGGAGGAGAAGAAGAGGAGAGGAGAGAGGAGTATGCGATCACCTTTGACCTCCCTGGTGAGTAGCTATTTGTCTTAATCTTCGTAGGAATATTTTGTCTCTAGTTATTTGTGATTGTCCAATTCGAAACCTGAGTAGCAGGCCTGAGTAATGTAGTGACAGAGCTGGAGCTGCTTGCGCGAGGGAGTAGCCATCGCTTTCGCGTGCGTCAACGGCCTAAAGCCAACCCTCCGCCCTCGTCCCTTCCAATAAGTGTCCCGAGAAAAACGACTGCATTAAAATGTATTACTGGTCTTACTGTTAAGGTTTTGTCTGTGCTAATCTATTTCTTTGCGGGCTCTGAAATTTAGAAGGATTTGTAAGTTCTGTTTGCACGGATCGAAAACCGATAACTGTAACCAGATACTTTCGATTGCACGTGAGCGCTGAAGCAAGTGTTTGCGACCGACGTTTGAATGAAACTGCGCATAATTGCGGCAAAAACAAATCTTGTTTCTGTTGGGGCGTTATGTTTAATTCTCATTTGGATCATGTTTCTTCTCCTGGATGCAACTGGGCGACCCCGCTCGACCTCACCCCCACACTAAATAAATGTATCGTTGATACAGCATGAAGAAAAGGTTTATTCGTGTATCATTTTTTTGTTGCAGCTACTCCCGTTCAATTAAAGCATTTGACTAAGAACCGCGCTGGAAAACCAGCGGTGAAAAGACGTCGTCCAACACGGACCAGGTTACGCGAGCATATGCTGCAAAGATAGGGCACCTCATCCCTTTCTTCGTGAATTAACTCTTGAAAGAGTGCGTTGGAGGGTTCGCTGGTTCAGAATTCAGGACGCAGGTTCGAACACCGATGTCGTGTGGTTCTAAACTTTTGAGTGCGTGGACGAAATAGTATCGCATATTATCTTCCTGTAGGGGTCATTATATTTCCGTAGTTCCCAAGTAAAATTTATTTTTCGCCTCCAGGAAACGAAATTCAGGAGTAAGTTTTGTCAAAGGGGAAGACTTCATAGTGTATGTAACTTTGAGGGACCTCGGTGAGAATCGTGTCTTTGATATGACGAGAATAACGCACAATTGTTTACGTGTGTTTTTGTGATTCGGTACGTCGCTTCACTTATTTTACGAAAAAAAAAAAAGATGTAACTATAGAGTTAAATATGCAGAATAAGATGTATTCGTTGAATGAAATAGTTGAGCATATGTTGTTGAAAGAAAGGAAACGCTAGCTTGTTTTGGGAGTTTGAATACAGTCACGGCCATGCTCAAATTAAATTGAATTTCACGTTTTAACAACGAACTGTTGTTCTTAGAGCAATAGTCGCCTTAGCCACAGTGGTGATTATTTGAGTTTCCCGTTTTTTTACGGACTGTCACGTTATTGTCCCTTCTTTCGATTTCGTGACTTGATTACTCTATCTTATTTGTTCTGACTGCAAGCTTAGTGTACATACGAACTTATTTCGGAAATCGCCTAGTCACGCAACGCATGAGCCCTGTATGACAACTGTCACCTTATGTATCAACATTGCGTGACACGCGACGCAAGGGCTTTGCGTGACATCTCATCTAACAGTGATGGCGCGGGCGTCATTTGGTTCCCCGCAGTGTCTTATGGGGGAGTGTATGATAGAGTGTTCGTCACAAACAATCTTTGGTCGTGATATTGTACATAAATACTTGATTTGCAGATCAAACTTTACTCTCTTAGAGGTAGTTTTACATTTGAAGAATTTGTTCTCTACCATTTGCAAACTCGCGGTCAAAGAGACATCATGAAATCAGCATACGGTAGTTATTAAAAAAAATTACTGCATAATAATGAGAATAATTTAGTTCACGCCTCAAGTCTCTCTAGGACGTGGCCGTTTTCTAATTATCTTATTTGGTAAATGAATGCATTTATTTTACGAAAATAAAATTTATTTTATTAGGTAGCAAAAAAAGGAAAGCAATAGATTTTGACGGATCCATTTCACTGGCATTAAAGTAAAAGGTCCCAG
>OX419338.1:8101204-8116204 GCA_948470475.1 Galaxea fascicularis | reverse complement strand
ATGCCCGATGGTTCCTCGGAGTCACCCCGTCCCCGCTGGGATGGCTGCTGGAAAGTGCACCGCCAAGGACTACAGCCCCTTCGACATTTGGAAGATTAGGAAACACCCTACCATACAAAGTTAACAATTGCGCATAAAAAAAGAAGTCACAGCGTTCTTTGTCTTGTTTATCATTATCATCATGATGATTACTATTATTTACTTTCCAGTCAAGCCAGTTTCATATCCAGGTCTTTGCTGCGGAATTTTCGTCAAATTAACAACATTAAATAACAATAAACATTGAACAGCAGTGAATATCCGAATGGAATGTTGAACAATGATTTGGCTAAAATCGGAGTGAATTAAAAACTTCGAAATATTCGAACCTGTAACACAAAGAGGAACATTTCTCTTATTTCATATGAACATGCTATGTCAACACTGTTTTTCTCTAAATACTACGGAGGGCCACTTGTCTGCAAGTACAGCCTTCTCTGCAATAGACGTAGCTAGATGTGCAGACCCAGTTTCTGTGCTTTGGGCGCTTTTTTAATGAGGTGCTTATAAAATGCAACCAAAGAAGACACCTGTCACTATGTGACGAGAGGATGTATTGGTATTTAGTTATTTTGCTTTCGCTTGTATTTGTTTCTTTAATTATGTCCGGGCTATGCCCTTGGTGTGGTCTTGGTATTAAACCTTACGTTGGAGCCAAGTTCTGTGTGGATTTACTGTCTCGAGGATAGTCGTTTGTCGTAATAGATCCCGACCTTCCAGCAGCCAGCGAGTTCCCCAAGAAGAAGTCTTGCCCAAAGAGTTTTTCAGAGTATTTCCGTTCCGTCCGATTGTCCCCTTGTGAAGGCAAAACTCTGTTTTCACAACAAGCAATAAACCATGCGCTGGACTTGAGATCTATAAATCATTTCATGATCGCTTGACCTTTCTTAATAGACATAAGATGGTTTGGATTAGCTGAAATTCTTCGATTTGACAATTTTTTAAAACAAATATTGGACTGCCGGCCATTTAGTGTTTTTACCGGCCAAATAGCCACAGCGATAAATTTAACCGTGCTCCATGCCACACATATTTATTCTCATTTATCCTCTTTGTCATTTCAATACATTTAGCCATTTCTCGTTTTAACTCCAGTGAGGTCGAACCTAGGTGTTTTTCCAAGGGCCTGATTACATGAGCCGGGCTGCTTCGGTGTACCGAGATGATTTTCAACCCGGTGTTACATGATGCCGCCATGTTTGCATGGGATTGAAACCATTGCGCATGAGCATTGTATTACCCGGTGTACTCTCGTTGGCTTAAAGAGCCGGGCTGACCCGGCAAACGCGATTACATGGAAAACTCTCATCCCGGTTAGCCGGGATCCCGGCACCGCGATACCGGAATCTCGGCTAACCGGGCTGGCCCGGTTGTCATGTAATCGCGAAGTTGATTTTTGTGCCGAAATCCCGGCAAACTGACATCAGCCCGGTTCATGTAATCATGCCTACTTTACTAGACAAGGAGTAGGACTAGGATTTAAGGAAGGGCGTATGTCATGTATATATGTATTATGGGCTATTGTATACGTGGGTAGGTATGTTATCAATTATTTATCTTGGGGTCTACTAGTCTAGGTTATCCTGGGTGCCAGAGGGTGTTGTTTTCCTTTCATGATGAGGGAAATTATGCGGCGAGGTGTCGAGCGGAAATAATAACCTCTGATCGCACGAATACTGAACCTCATTTCCGTGCTGTGCTGTCGCCTGGGAAACCACACTTTTCCTAAGCCAATCAGAGTTGTTGTTTCACGTCGCCTGGGAAACTACGCTTTTAGTAAGCCAATCACAGTTGTTGTTTCGTTTGAAGAACCAATCAACGAGCTAGGACAAATTCTGTCCTAATTTGATGATATGGAAACGAATTTCTCAGCTGCTGCGACCAGATGCCCGTCTCTCGCCTTCTGTTTTGGTTTTCAGGGATATTTACTTTCTCAACGGGCCTCTAGAGCCAAGGTAGTTCTAAGTTAAAGGTGAAAAGAAAACGTTTTCAACTGTGCTACTTGTCGGTTTGTTCTGTACTCGTATTTGTCAACTTGCAAAACACTGTCAATAGCCCGACTACTTAATAAGTTACCTACTTTGGATGCAAAAAAACAGCACAGACGCACCCCCCCGCCAGACACACACACACAGAAGGGGGGGGGGGGTCGAGGGTCCGGACAAACCCGCTCTAGCCGATAGCCTTTGTTTCTTATCTTTATCACTTTTCCTCGTCGTATGGCTGTTTTGTCTGAGTAGATTGGACCTACCGTATAATGTAACCCCTTCTGCAAAATCCTGCATACACCCCTTGTAGTCAGTGGAACTGTTCACATGTACCATGTAGAAGTAGGTCGTTTGTTTGGCC
Source organism: Galaxea fascicularis (assembly GCA_948470475.1). Classification (NCBI taxonomy): domain Eukaryota; kingdom Metazoa; phylum Cnidaria; class Anthozoa; order Scleractinia; family Euphylliidae; genus Galaxea; species Galaxea fascicularis. The sequence goes on along the minus strand of OX419338.1, from coordinate 8,113,816 downwards.
ACATGCACATGGCGTATGCCACGCTTTACTCCAAGACAAAGAGAAGCCGTGTAAACGAAGAGAACCGTTGTATATTTCAGCAACTGAGTTGGGCTTGTAAAATTGGTTACGTCGTTGTTACAACAGGGGTTACATCAGAGCATACATGAGAGATTCATCGGGTTACATCTCCTTTAAACAATCGGTTACATCAAAAGATATCACGAGTTAAGTCACTAGAGGTTATATCAATGGTTACGAACTGAAGTCAGAATAAATCTCTGCTGCTGAAGATCGTGTTTTTCTTTGTTGCCTGACGAATGGATCCAGTTAGCCAGCTCCTTGGTACTGAAGTTGTGACGAGTCTAGTTCTCGCCCAAGATCGGTTCGCAAGAGCTTATTTCCCCCGATTGCTGTAGTTTCCGTGTTCAGTATCCCGTCTAGAGGAAAAGGAAAGACTTCCGCACAGCCCCATATATTAACCACACATACATCACTGTCATACTAACCTTGTTCCAAAAACGAATTGAGTTTGAGTCACAAAATGCATGTATAATTAATGTAAGGGACTGTGCGGAAATCTTGTCAGAAACGTCTATCGTCACGATTTGTTTAAGCCGTGCTCTTTCCATAACTCACCGATGTTTCTCTTGTGTAAGATTATATGGCAACGATAGTACGAATGATTTGATTGGCTACTGAGCGGACCGAATTTCCTTGGAAAGCCCGCTGGCATTTCTTCTTGCCTGTTGTAAACGGTCGTTGCCAATATTAACGGTGGATGCCATCATTGGTGATCAAGCTTTTAGTAGGGCAGACGTAACTATGTATTCTGGATTGTGCTATGAGGCAATTCTTAACTTTTTAAATCGTCTTAGAAAGGGCGACGTTTTAAACTTGGCCCTAGTTAAATTGTGTTAATATTTCGGGATACGGCTAGGGTAACCTGTTATAGATGTCCCAGTTATGAAACCCAGAAAGCTATAGTATGTACTCCTATTTTAGCAACGACGACGGCGACGGCAACGAAAACGTGATTTCAAAATATAACTTCTCGTTTCTGTGACGCTTTCGAAATTATTGAAATTTGTTTAACTTGCAAAATGCTGTCGAACTGTCCAGGAACTAAATTACTATGAACGGCGTTAAAGTAAGGAAAAAGAAAGAAAAATTTGCCGTCATGCGCTCACGTTCTCGAGAAAACATAAAACTTGGTCATTTCACGTTGTTGTTGTGCAGAGGACGGCAAAGAAATGTACAAAACTGTAAAACGCACGTGCAGAGCGATTGTTTTTGGTCATTAAACCTATTGTTTTGTGGCGTTCTCGTTGCCGTTGCCGTCCTAGTTGCTAAAACTCCCTATTGTGAAATTATTCACTGCCTTTCCCGTTGGAAAGAAACAGAATAGGGATCCCAGCTACATTGTAGGTTTCTGCGGACAAGCTAATCGTTTTCTTTAAATCTACTAACAATGGCAAAGACGAAAAACACATATGTAGAAAATTGAACAGGGCCGCCTTTATTTTGAAGGCTGAATCAGACCAAAAAATTACATCAACCTAAGACCTTATTCACATTTTACGGAATCGTTATCAAGTCAACAGAAACGATCACAAAATGGGAAACAGCTATTTTCTCTTAACCGGATGTCGTTTTAAGCAGATCTGCAAAAACTGAGCGTAGAGCATAGAGTACCGATTAGATTACTGTTCATATAAAGCCTGCAATACAGATCAGGTGCTAAGACAACGCTCTGGGTCGAATTGTTCAAAGCATGGTTAGCGCTAACCATTGGTTAAGTTGTATTAAAACCTATAGGTTGTCATGGTATTTAACCTCGGTTAGCGCTAACCATGCTTCGAACAACTGGGCCCAGGTCTATCCAGGAGGACTTGCATAACGGCACACTGGCTGTATGGAGTGAGGACACGTTTTTAAGGGTCTCACCATTAAAAAAGTGATCTGGGGAAAGTAGGCGGGGGATTTTCGGCTCGCATGATATATTTTTTTCGTTTGTTGCTTGCGTAGAATGGTCTCACCGGGCCTAATTACAACAAAACAAATAACCAGAATGCAAACAACAACAGACGACACTGGTACCAATAGTAGTCTCCTTCGCAGCAGTCGTTGGTGAGGGAAGGAGCGCTGCGTGACGAGCCCATACGACGGCTGCGAAGGAGACTAGTACCATTTGCGGCAAAATGACGTATAACTTCAAAGGTTATTTTCACTCCTGATTGGTGAAAGAAGAGGCCCGCTTACGCACATTGGTTAATGTCAGCCAATTACAGAACAACTGAATTCAGGAGACAAAGCAGATACAAGATAGAAGATGAAAGTCAATCAAATTCATTTCTATGATTCAGGAATATCTACTAGAATGCGAATGAATAAAGTGTCATCGACGAGAAAGTTTCCTGGTTCAAGTTCCTCATGTTTCGCGAAATCGTCAAATCCAACAATGATAGCTCTCTCATCGCGACCAGGCCTTTCAATCCCTTTTCTTCTGACGTCATCTCGCTTGAAATCGTGAACTTTGCGCGTGCGCGTTAGATCTTTTCTCGCCTCTGAGTCCGGCGTTTGATCCAACAAACTAAACGTGTAACGGGGTCTTATTGGCCAGTGGAGTATTGCGTCATATTCTCCTGCCATAACGCATGCGTACAAAGACAAACAGGTTCCCTCTTCTTTACCTCTGCCGTTAATGTAAGCCCACACTACGATTTTGTAGCCAAACGCGGACGTGTAGAAAGGCTCACTAGTCATTGGATCATCACCACGGCCGGACTGAACCCGTTGCAATCGACGGGAGAAACTGGAAATTCGCCAGACAAGTTCCCCGTAGCCATTAAGTCCTGGATAGCGGAGCAGTCCGTTTTGGGGCGCGTGTTCTGAACCAAATCTTTCCAGCTCTGCGATTCGGTTTTTTAACTCTTTCTCGTGTTTTGCCTGATATTTCTTTTGCTCCTTTAGCTGTTCACATAGGCGGTTGATGGTTTTCTCTTGTTCCGTGTTGTTTTTTATTGATTCCTCACACAGTGCTGTGAGCTTACTAACGCTCTCCATTAGTTGGGCTATGTTTTCATCTTGCTTCCGCAGTCGACCCCGCTGAATCCCCATCTCAGTTTTCTGCTCTTTGATCACCTCTAAAGCCATCTGCAAATGATTCTCCGTACTCTCTTGAAGGTGCTGTGTAAGGTCAGTTCTAGGACCCTAGAAAGGACAACTTTTTCTTTTACAAAATCACAATGGTTCTGAATAAAACATGAACGAGACAAATATCTGTACTCAGTTCTGGCACGATAAATCTCTCCCAGATTTATGTGGCTATGTTTTGAGGGTCAGCTGGCATACGAAATTTAACAACAAATCTTTAAGTCTAATCCTTTTGGGAAACCAACACTCGAGTTTACGTCTACCAGGGTAAATGAAAATGTTAGTTACGAAATAAACCTTGGTTCTCGTTGCCCTGGGAAGATGCTGCGAGTCGAGATTATTTATAAGTTAATTTTTATGAACACAGGAAAACAAAACAGTAATACATTTTCAATCTAAACAGGATAATTCAATTTCAGGCAGGAAAACACGATATGGCACCAGAGGCGAAAGGATCAATATGTAGATGCGGAAACTGACCCTTTCAGTCAGCCAATTGGAGAGTACCTTTCGCTCCTATGTGCTAACAGCTTTACTGGATTAATATTGGGTGTGAATACGACTACATGACACCAGGCAATGGGAAATAACCTAGTCAGTGATTGATGTTTGTGACGTGACAGACAGGGTGTGCAACAAAAATTTCAAACCTTTATGAGATCCGTCTTATTAAACGAGAGGATAAAAGCTGATTCGATTTTCTGGATACTTCTTCGCAGACTTGTGCTTATTCTGGAGTTACAAATGTGAGCTTGGTGATAGCATATATGTAATTCAAGGTGCTCTTCTAACTTATAGGCTCAAGATCTAATCTTGGTATCTCAAAGGTTAAACTTAAGTGGGGAATAGAGATCATTGAAGTACCTGAAATGCACATCCCACGTCTTGATAAATACATTGTTCACATGTGTTCGGGCATTCTTCCATGATATGGTTCGTGAGCTGAAAACATTCAGGATAGCGGTTTTGAGAATATTTACCTCGCTTAATAAAAGAAGGAACATTCAGTTTGGCTAGAGAGTTCGGTTGGAGAAATAAGAAAAATTATAAATAGCGCAAAAATGCGATTATCATTTCTCCGCTCGTACTTTACAAGAGAATGTTGCTGTTGTTGAGAATTAAATTGACGCTGAATCAGTTGAGTTATCTGAAGGAGCGAAAGCGGTTCCAATGCTTAATTCCAACGTTTAAGAAAGAACGGATGAAAGTGTATTATTAACAGTTGTTACTGACAACTTCAGTGGGTGGTAAAGCGCTTGAGGGCGAAACAGCTAGCTGACGGATCACAGAACTCTCTGATCGGAAGAAAAATACTGTAGTTCTTTCGTCTTCCGATGTGGTTTGCATGGTCGTCCTTTTTGCATACAACGAGTCTAAGTTACTTCTGAAAAAGCATGCACTATCTGCAAACCAATAATTTCGCTAATCATTTAAATTTGTTCGTGATCTAAGCCGGGGATGTGTACGAAACGTTGTTCATAGACCGCCAAAGTAAACATATTTAAAACGAAATTACTCTCGAACTCAATTCACTTCTTAAAACTCTCTAAGACCTGAAAGCCGGAGAACGGGTTTCCGTAAAAGTGGCTCAGGTTTTTCCCAAAATAGAATTAAACCTGCATTTTTTAATGGCAGATTTGGTAATGTGTTTTTTTATTTGTTTTGTTTTTAAATGCAAATTGTATAGATTTCCAGTTTGAGAAAGTAAGATGGCGCCCCCCAAAAGCAAAATAAACACCCGTAGACAATGAGATCACGAGAAATATCAACACTGGATTGGGCACTGGTCTTTTCTAGCACGCTCTTAGCAAGGGAAATGACATGTCCATCGAATCGAATCAAGATATAGTTGCAGGGTCAAAACTTGGTCACACTCACAGTTTTTAATTTGTCAAAAGGTTACGTCATAATTAAACGTTTGTGTACCCTGAAGGACATTAACTCCTTATCCCACGATGTGCAATTTAAAACGTTCCCGCTTTCGAGACAATAATTGGTGTGATAAAATTCAAAATTCATGTACCTCCTGATATATTGAAAATGCATGAATGGGCTATTTCATGTTTGTCATCATTGAAGACTAGAAAGTGGGAGATGTTTGCCGATCGATAACCCCTTAAACCAACGACATTTAAATGGTCACCACTTATCTTGGAATGGTTTTGTTTGCGTGTAACAAAAATGTAAATCTCTTCGCTCCAAGCATACTTTCTACTGAAGTGCAAAGACAAACGTCAGCAAGCAAAAACTTAGCAAGTAAACTAAGCAACTTCAGCGAGTAAAAAAAAAAGAACAGCATCTCTAACGTTGGCTCAGTATAATACAATACAATTTGATGTTGTTATCGTTGGCTCGACAACTCGCGAAGTGAATACTTATATAAGTCATAAACGATAAAATCTACATTAATAGAACACACCATCTAGGTATTAAACCAGACGAATCGCCTTGATGACAAAATTTTCTTTGCTTCGTGAACAATACCTACCAACACAATGCACAGGGTAGCTAATACTAATGTGTTATGGTATAGGGTACCTTTTCTCTGGGAACCGCCATCTTGCCGCACATATTAGGACATTGCACTGGATACAATGGACAAGCGTCTAGGTGGCTCTGTGAGTTTGAAAATAACAAACATTGAAGCGAAAGCCGCGCAGCACTATTCATCGGTGTACAGCTGAATAATTCCTTCTCGCCGGGCAGAGAACAATATTAAATGAACTGTTTTCATAAATTTGGCTCCGGGGGTGAGAGCCAATATTGGATTTCCGATTGCATCGTAAAAATGCGAAAGGCGATACTCTGCGATGAGTCTCTCAAAACTGAAATTTCTCAGTGCTTACTTTAACAAGGATTTCGGTTTGCTGGTGTACGCGCAGTGACAAAATTCATACCGCACTAACGGGCGAGAAAATATGTATAATCACTTCAAACCGAATGCATGAGTGACCCTTACACTGCTAACTCACGCGAGAATTATTCCAAAATGTTTCCGGTCTTCAAGTCTTCATATTTTGCAAGGGAACGTTGTAAATGTCTTGCGGAACTCAAACCTGTACTCATTCAGTCACCGTTTTTACCAGAAGCCTGGTCTCTGAAGTCCAGCGTTCGTGACTACGTCGTTTTCGATTTGTTTGTTGAACTTTGCGCTAAATTAAAACACATGTCGCGAATAGCGAGTGCTTATGCCTCACGAGACAAACGTCTGTTGCTATTAAAAGTCAAACCGTAGCCGTTTGCCGGACATGTGGAAAGCTTAATAAACAAAGCTCACCCTTCGTTCGCCTTGAAATTAAAACATAGTTTCAATTTTGTCATTTAGTTGCGGACTTTTGTAGTACAAGAATGCTAATTTCATTATTAGGTTTCATTGATCCCACTTTAGAAATTATTTCATCACTTGAAGGACCGCTCAATCAAAAATTTTCACTTGAACTTTTCGTCTGCATTGAACTTTGAATTCCTTGAGAGTCCTGTGATTGAGGTATTTTCAAGGCATTTCCTTCTAAACCAGAGATATTACAATCTTCAGCAATCGAAACTTTCATACCTACTAACCTTGGCGAGCCCTTCGTCAACCCGGCGAGTCAAACTTTCCAAATTACTGTTCTCTTTCGAAGACTCACCCCAAGACTCGAAATTACATGCCAAATTCCAATACTACATCACTGTCTCGTTAAATATATGATCTCTTCAACACGAAAGCATCTGGCGAAAGCTAACATGAAAACAAGATTGAATAAATTACAGTACAAGGCACGCATTTTAAAATCGCCCCTTTGTATTCGCTTTTGCTGTTTATGAGCGAGTTCCGCAAGGGATTGTCTCGAGAACAATTGTTTCCCGCCCACTTTTACAAATATGCTACTGAGCCGATTGGCCGTCTAAATCGGTTACAAACTCACTTGACACAAAAGAACTTAGAGGACATCGAAATTTAGTTTCCACGTGTTTTTGCGTTTATCAGCTGGTTAATTTCCGCTGAGGTTCGGCCGATGTTTTTTCCGTCCACCACAGAGACCCCCTCACAGTTGAGAGCAAGTCTTCGAATATTGAATTAACAAAGCTTCTGACATTTGTTAAGTTGAGGCACTTCAAGGTTAATTGGTGTGGGTGCTTCGCACAAGCATTCAAAGTATTTGCCCCGCTCGCCGTTGTAGTTGCGCTTCAAAGAGTAACCGAGCCCACGGTTTCTTGTTGGTCAGCATTTTACAGTCGCAAACCACAAGTCTTGAACACTTTCTTCAAAGAGAGAGAGAGAGAGAGAGAGAGAGATATGTGAAGTCAGACTACTCACCTTTAAAGCGAGATTTACTGGAGTCATGTCATCTTTGCAGAACTTACAGGTGATATCGGCACTGTTTAACTGACTTAATTCCTCGCTTGTGTCATCGCAGGATATCTCTTTTTCCTGACAAAAATACATGACAGTAGCAATAGTAATCCTGACATAACCATGGAGCTTTTGACTCTTGTTTAACGCAGCCTTACGATCCTACATCGAGCAAGAGCTTGAGAAGACTGTTAAGGTGCAGTCCGGTGTTTAACGACACTGATTCTATGAAGAGCCCACCGTAGCAGCTACCCGAATAAGTTTTGCTTTACAGTGTTCAAAAATCTACGCAGGCTATCACAACTTGTACAGACGTTTGTTAGTTACAAATCTGTAAAATACTTTCCAAGGGTAAAAATACCACCAACTTCCATCCATTGGTTTTCATGATTCAGGATAGCGAGGTGAAAATATGAATTTTTCCGGGATGCAATAGTCCCTAAAAATGAACACCTTAAACTGACCACCGTCCAAACTCTACTAACATCTATCCGGAATTCAGCCAGACATGGAGGTTAGAGAATTAAACAAATGATCACCAACTATGAAAGATCTTGATGTCTACAAAAATTCACGATGTTGGTGAGGTTTAAAAAAGTTAAGAGGGACTCATATATCGCGGGTTGAAATACTAAAACCGTCTGACCGAGTCCGTCAATGACAACTGAGACTTTTAACTCTTTAACGCCCAAGATCTGATTATAATTCTTCTTTCTAGCGGCTATACAGTTCCTTGTACATTAAGTTAAGAGAATTTGGGGTTATATCACGATAACACCCTTTGGCTGATAAATTTGTGTATTCTCATCACCTGTCTTCTGGACAATGTATTGATATCATAAGGAGAAGTTATGTGCTAATTACTTTTTTAAGTTTAAAGGTCAAGACAGGCGCGTTAGGGTAAGATTATCCACGCTACCTGAACAAAAATATCGTCTCGTTTATCAGATAAAGCCGTGAGCAGATTTACCGGATTAGGTAGCGCCAGAAACCGACTAGAAATGCAATTACTTTAAGACTAGAACCACATGTTAACGATGTGTCATCGGCTTTACGTATACCGAAATAAGAGTAATCTTCAGAGAAATCCTTAGGAATTTCCTTTTCAGATTGCTTTTGATCAGTCTTCAGTTTTAGCATCAATCAAGGAGAAACGTCCTCGTTTGCTTACATTAAAAGATCCTAGCCAGCGTACTGGCGGCTGTACACAGCCTAAAAGATCCTTGAGAAACGTTTTTTTGCGGGACCTGTTTTCATCAAGCCCATCAATGTTGTTTTAACCTATGCCGGAACCCGCCGTAATAACCGGCGCCTTATCTTAAATGACCCTAGTACAAAAAATGTCGACTTTTCCATGTTCAATTGCAAACAACACCAGGAAGAGTAGAAAACGAAGTCGGAAATACTTAAGATACTCACCCAAGTAATGTCTGTTAAAAATTTACGGCAGCGCTTTTCTGTATCAGGATTTCGATTATTTGTCCAGGAAAAGCGTTATCATATTATGGATTAAATTCGAGACACCAGGATCCCCTGATTCATTCACAATCCGTAGAGTTAACCGGTGTGAGACGGCTTAACCTCGTTGCTCCTCGTGTTTACTTATCACGGAAAAAATGCCTCTTCCTTTGAAAGAACTGAAACACTAAATCAGTCTGTGAAACGAAAACTCTCAATATTGATCAGTGTGCATACTGGAAGCGGGGAATGAACTGGGAAACATAGACTGTCAAATATACAGTCGAACTTAGTTACTTTTGGAGTTAATCCGACTGAAAATGTCACCCATAATCCGATTTTTAGCCATCCTCCATGTTGACCTTTAGGGTTAACTAAGTCTTAAAATGAAATTGGCAGAAAAAAATAAAGCGTTTAATTTTTAACTTCTGAGATCAAAAATGGACGTGTGAGTATAAAGAGAGAGCCACTTGTAGGAAGTGCAAAACACACAGTCTACACTATGGAAAGTTTTCATTTAAATTTTATCCAAATTTGACCTTGAAAGGTGGTGAATAACCACCACGACAGAAAGTAGCTCTTAGTGGCTTTCATTTGAATGTAGTTGTTCACTTTGAGGTTTCATTCAAAATTTCAAAACTGTACAGTGAGTGTAATTAGCAGCATCAGAGAAAGACCCACAGGTAGTGAGTGGTACGTATTCATTTACGAGCGAAAATAGTAGGTAAATACCTTGATAGTAGCACAATTTAAATATTGAAGATCCGTAACCTGGATTCATAATAGAAGCCTTCTCTAGTAAAATGGTTTGTAAAAGCTAATTAAGAGAAATGTACATTAAGTGTAGAGAAGCGAAAAAATATAAATTAAGAGAAATGTGCATAACTGAAATTCTTTATTAATTCATTATTAACCTTATTTAATTTATTTTGTAATTCATTTCTCTAATCTGTACGGTTTATTCGAAGACAGTATACTGACTGTCGAAAGCTCATATTTTCTACAAACTATTTTACCAGAGAACGCTTTTACGTATAATTTTAGCACAGTTGAAGTCACTGAACAGTATATAGTCTACACTAAACACTTCTGTAACACGCGCGCTTTCATTATTTTTTAAGTTTCCCCACTATTTCCTTGTTTCTTATGAGATGCTTTATCGCTGACTACATGCGCCATGTTCAGTTGTATTTTGGCTTCCTATGCGGGCTCCTCAAAACAAAGACGTACTGTCAGGGATGCTAGACACCGAAATATCGTGTGAGGTATAGGACTATATTTCCAATTTAACTTGCCCGATAAAAGGACTTTTTGCCAACAGGGCGTGAGTCCCGGGGGGGGTGTACTCCCTTATGTGGGCTATATAGGTATGTGCAGCGCCAAAGGGTATGGTTTATCAGCCGTTTTGGTCTGAAATAGGGTATCCATTTTGACGACCTTGGTCTGAAATAGAGTTTGGTTTGTCAGTGTGCACTTTAGTCTTGAATTGGCGGCGCATTATGCAACCTGCTTTATAGTGTGGAATTTTAAACTCGAAACTTTGAACAGTTTTGTATCCTACTTAATAAAAGCGTATAAACATAACACAACACCCCCAAACCAATTTTTCTGGAAGTACCCCCCCCCCCCCCCCCAGGGGGAAGTACTGTGCATAGCGGTAATTCAGAGAAATTGAGGATGTCCAATTCTCTCAGCGTCGTACAAAATTAAGCTTACATGATTAGCAATACGACTGGGAGCAGCACTAAGGTATTAAAAGACAAAATCAGGGATTTTTACTTACCTTAGGAACTTCTGAATCAGGGGAGCTTTCTGTCGTGTCAGTTTTGGAGCAGACGAAGTATTGATTCAAGCAGATGGATAAAAATTTCTGGATGGTCTCCGTTTCCACGGACCCGTTACTTGAAATTTGGGTAGTTGTGAGGTTCTCTCGTCGACAACCAGCTTTGGTGCAAACCTCTCGCAAGACTATCGCGTCTAATTCTGAAGACATGACCTAAAAGCAATGAATATTTATGCTTGCGTTGTTGTTTCTGTAATGCAGTGCAAACCTTAACAATACTTGACAAGTGTCCCCATATGCGGAAATCCCAAGGCGTCGATTTTCTACCGCCGCTGACGCGTCTAGAAGAGGAAAAACAAATCCGAGCAAGCGACCCTGATATGGCAGCAGATAGAAGAGATACCGCGTCGTTTATAGGATCTTGTCTACTAATTTCAAGGCATTATTGCCATTTTTCCATGTGCTGATCAAGCGCAGTTTAGCTATCAACGTACAAACATTTTGACGTATAACATTCATAAACATGCTTTCGACGACACACACGACGCTTAATTTTCCTCTTTTAGCGCCTGGCTTACGTTGTCAGCGTTTCTAAGCGGTATGATTTTCAGAGATAAGGACAAAACTGATGTTTTGAATTCATTTGAAATGAATATGGCATCCTGAAGACCTTGACTGAATTTAATCTACTGTTGGGGCATTTGTTACAAATTACATTCAGCGGCCTCGGTAATTTGTTAGAAGAGCGTAATTTGTTTTCCCGCAGTAAATTGAAAAAAAGGTTTATACTAAATTAAGTTAGCAGCTCTTTTGTATTAACAAATGACCTTAATAGAAGAAAAGCGTGAGAGATCGCTACTGATAGCCCGGCTGTAACTTTCATGGCATTTTCAGTTGTTGCCACAATAAAAGGAAATTGCAAAGTCATAATTACCATCTGATACGGTCTCGTATCACCAGATGTATCTATGGTAGGAGTTAATAAAAATGTTGGAGGCCCTTCGATCGGCACGAAAAAATATATCGATCATTTGCGCTATTGTCACCGAAAGGCAGATGAAAATATATACCTAATAACTGTTTATTTTAGAAAATGGACATGTGAATTGATTCTGTCACCTTAAATTGTGTGAAGTGAGTCATACGCAAGCCTGAAACCGATTCAGTGACAAAAAGCAATTTGCTTTATCAAAAATAGTAGGCAGGTTTGAGATGCTGATTTAGATAAAAGGATTAAATCTTCTTTTAACATCTTTTAACCTTAATTCATATGGAATGCGAATGCAAATACCCCTTTTTTATAACAACCGTGAGGCGAAAAAAAATTTGGTGTTGATACGTGTGATTCGCTGGAAAGTCAGATAAAACAATAAATCAGGTTCGGGTTATATATTCAGGGCAAATAACATATGTCTGCTGACTCTTTTAGAGTGACCGCCATGAGAGTATCAGGATTTGCAAAGAGGTCATGAACCCATTTCCAACACTTTCCGAAGAACATCGAAGTTACCCGGAAATTGATTTCCTTCTAAGGTAGGTGAATCGCACATCTTGCAGTTGCCATAAAGTTACCATGCAAGACTTGCATGGACTTTGTTACGTCAGACCAGTTTGAGTCAACCACAATTTTTGCAGGTAGTTAAAGCTGTTAAATAAAGTCTCAGTTTCGAAATGCTAGAGCCCGGGGCAAGGGGGACGGTTTTATACGGGGAAGCTCCGTCCCTTGGTCCACCCCCTTGCCGTCATATGTACCATTTTGACAGAGAGAGTACTCCTTTGGTATTCCAGCCATTAAAACGTGGTACCTCTTTTGCCTACTCGAAAACACTGCATCCTTTTTGTAAACCACTGGAATGAAATTATGAACGATATTACAGTAGAACATTAAGCTTTACCGGAA
>OX419338.1:8073704-8096204 GCA_948470475.1 Galaxea fascicularis | reverse complement strand
TTTACATTATCAACGGAGTTGATAAAATCAGATTTTTACATTTTATGAAAGGATTGCCTTATGAGGGAAAATGAGCATGATTCCCCAGACATTGTTGGAAATAAAAATCATAAAAAAAAAACACAAAACAAAACACGTCGCTAATTAATTAAAACTTTTTATGATCTTTTAATGTCTACTGACTAACTGGATTTCCATCACATATATTAAGGGGCTGACAAGTCTGAAAAGACACACCTATCGGGTCAGGGCGGACCAAAAATCAGCTATTTTAGCATGAATATAAGTTAAGGAAACTAGTCACCGAATAAACTGTTACTGCATGAATTAAGCGCGCGCAGTGACCAAGCATGCGAAATGGCATTACAAAATAAAGCAACACATTAAGGTCTAGCATTCGTGTTTAAACTAGATGGCGCTGGAACGTTTCACGTGCTCTAGATGCCTGCTGAACTTCCTTCCTTTGTTAATTGATTTATTTTTTGTTCGATTTCTCGAACAGTACCGTGCAACTGACATATGAATGCAATTCATTATAAAAGAACACCTGACGTCATAAAGGAGAACTTGTAGCTTCATGTGCGAGGAGTTCTGTCAGTGTATATTCGGTATGGAAGAGAAAAAAATATTCCATCTTCCGTAAAAGATGTCTGAAGATGAAGAGCACAGCATGGGTGAATCCGACTCACTGTACGACTTGGGTGAAGCAACGTTTACGTTAAATAAGCGAGTTGAGGTAAGGCCTTCTTAGAGAGTATGACTCAGGTTTATGTAATGGATGATCTTCAGAGGAATAATTCAAAGCCTAGTCACTCCCTGTATTCTGTAGTTGCTCCGTGCGTTTCTAGTGTGTTTTTTTATATTTTAGAAAGAGCTCAACTAATATTGAAATCTACTGATCCATTCTGCAAGGTTTCGATGATTTAACGTGGTCATTTGCGACAAACATATCAATGAAAGCAGAAAATAAAAACAGATTTGCTGAACCCATGCTTTTAAGAAAACAAAATTCACTGATTCATCACGAATAAATCGAACTGATTTTGTATACAGGAAAAAATGCTTCCTTAAAATCAAGTTTTGCTTTGAACAACAAGGTTGGGCCGAAATAGCCTGCTACAGCCGGGAAAACGAATATTAAAAACGGTAAACTTTAGCGCCATATAAAGTTTATTTCGGAACAAAAACAAAGGTACCCTTAATAAAAAGCTCAAAGAACAAAGGATGGCACTAATAACATCCAAGATACTTCTGCGAATACCAGGCAAATGAATACATCCACTAGTTTCAGATCATCTCAGTGCGCAGTAACCTTGGCAATGAATACGAGCCGACTTCCCTTCGAAGTTTAGCGGCCAGCATCACGTTTACGGCAAACGGCAGAGATTCATTCATTTGATTAGTTTGAAAAAAGAAAATACAATGATAATCCTGCGCAACCCGCAGATAGCAAAGCTAATCGAGGCGGTTTGCGCTTTTAAATCAAACGTCGTTATCAGCAAATATGAAACAAAAGAAATAGAAAAGAAAAGAAAAAAAAAAGAAATAAGTGAACAATTACAATAAGAGAATTACAATATATCACAACAAGTCACAGGTTAGTTAATTTATTATTTTACATATTTTGCCATCTTTAAGAGGAGTGTTGGTGCTTCTACATAAGTGTCTTCGGCATGAAAAATAGCAAATAGAATTTCTCGAATTTTCTTTTTAAATTGCTTTTTTGGGAGTTGGCGTACTTGGGGTGGCAAACAGTTCCAAACTCTGGCGCCGAAACGTGTAGTTGAATTATGCTAAGATGACTACGTGTTTCGTTTTTCCCGCTATTTTTCACGTTTGCTGTTTGCCGTTTTAAACGTGACTGAGGGCGGTTTTCACGATTCTGAAAAACGTACATAAAAACCTGAATTTTTTTAAAATTATCGTTGGATGGCATAACGCGCTGATGATTCAATTTGAAAACTTGATTCATTTTGGTTACTAAGCTTGCGAAAAAATTGAAAATTCATTGAGAAACTTCAGGAAATCTTTCTTTTGCTTGTTCCAGCAACCTCCGGCGTTCCCAGAACCTCGTTCCCTGGCTTGGAGGGCCCAAGCCAGGGAAAAGGTTCTGGGAACGAGGTTTTTGTTCCAGGCTATTTGGGGTAAAGACTAAGCTTAAGCACAATACGCGATTTCCATGAAACCTCGAGAGATTAATTCCAGAGGGAGACATGAGAACTGTTTTTAAAGACGTTCCTTCGGTTTTCAACTCACGATGATCCCTCTTTCAGGTGTCTGAACTCTATGTACATAGACTAAACATGGTGATATACAAAAAGCCCGTTGCGACTCTTTAAAATGAATAATGTGAATAAGAGCTTAGACGTATCGTTAGATGATCTAAAAGGCGAACCACTCCAGCTTTTGTTGTGACAGTTAAGGTGTTTTGGTCTCCTTTTGAACGGTGTAAAATTTTTACCAAGGGAGGTAAAAAATGCATAAGATTCAGCGACTCATGCCACGTTTGAGAGATGTCATAAAGGTTAATTTTATTGTCATTGAAAAGTGTTCAATATGTGTATGCTCAGTGCTACTCAACAGTCATTTTGAGTTTAATTGCGGTTCTTGGAACGCGACCTCGTTCCCAGGGAGAAGGAGGTTGCTTGCAGCGAGGTCTGGGATGACAGAAAAAGATTCGCTTGGTTTCAGACCTCCCAGACATCAGTTTCGATTCCATGTATCGGTTCGAGTAACAGTACGATCGGTCGCAATTTTTGCGGCAGATTCACTCCGTGTAAGTGCATCGCTGATGATGCACTAAAGGACAATAAAGTCAAATCTAAGCAGCTAATCTAAGTTAAGATGCTTATCAATTTGTTGCCTTTTTCCCACAGGCTTTTGTGAGTGAAAGATACCCTGGGAATCGCTATCGATCTACCACGTGAGTTGACACCTTAGAACAATAACAAAGATAAAATAAAGATAAACAAGGCACTTGCAGCGGAAAGAATCCAGAATTCAGCAGCATTCACATTAAAACACAACGATAATTATCTGAGAACTGTTACTAAAACACATTGATTTTCAAACATAAAATGAATAGCCTTAGGGCCCGATTACATGGCGAATTTCAGCCCGGTCAACCGGGCTGAAATTTGGTTGCGATTACATGACGAACTTCAGCCCGGGCTGAAATATTAGCCTCGGCGCCAAATATGAAATTGCGCGCGAAGAGTCTCAGGAGAATCAACATGCGCATGTCCAAGCTCACTATTCAGCCCGGGCTGAAATTCTGTTTCGATTAGTAAACCGGGTTAGGATTTTCAGCCCGGGCTGAATTGCGCCCCGGGTTGAATCCTTCTCCATGTAATCGACAATTTGATTTTAAGAGGATTCGTTCCAGAAGCCGGGCTGAAGTTTCAGCCCGGGCTGAAATTCGCCATGTAATCGGGCCCTAGAAGAATTGTAGAAGAATTGTTGTTATGTATTTTCGATAATAATGACGATGACGATGATGATGATAATGATGATGATGATGATGATGATGATGATGATGATGATGAGAATGAGGATGAGGATGAGGAGGAGAAGGAGGAAGAAGAGGATTGTCGCCCATAGTTACACTGTTAGCCACATTCTGTCCATTGGAAGGCTCATCACACACCATTGCGCTTCTTGCGTTCGGTCCGGTAGGCTCACACCACATGGGTACCAGAAGTCCAGAGCTACTTGTCACGCCTTTTTAGCGACGGACCATTGGGAAAGTGATAGTGGGTGGTGGGGAAAAAGCCAATAAAAATTCACGCGAAGTAAAAGGACAAGAAAAAATAATCGTGCAAAGAAGAAGGCAAAGGGAAAAAAAGTCATGCGCCTGCCAAAATTAAAAACAAAAAACCTTGCACAAGCAATGGACGAAAATAAAATAATGCAAACTGAACTTCCCCTCCCCCCACCCTCCATCATTTTTATAATGATCCTTCCCTTACTTTGTTTTAGTGGCGAAGCGTTAACAGAAAGACTCGTGGGGAGGCGTTCTTCACATGATGTGCCTGGACCATCACTTTCAAGCTTTGAAACATTAAGTACAAAATGTTCGTGGACAAGAGAGGAAGAAAACTGTGAAAAACATGCTTCATCTTTTCATGACTTAGGTAAAAGACTCGTGGGGAGGCGTTCTTCACATGATGTGCCTGGACCATCACTTCCAAGCTTTGAAACATTAGGTACAAAATGTTCGTGGATAAGAGAAGAAGAAAACTGTGAAGAACATGCTTCATCTTTTCATGACTTAGGTAATGTTTTCAAAACAAAAAAAGAAAACATTATGACTCCAGCGGGCGCGCGGAATTATTCGTACACCATAGAGGCCCCATCAGGGGTTTTCGGGATAAGGGATATACGGGACATTTGGGGAAAAAATTAACGGGATACGAGATATTTAAACAGAGATTCCGGGATATCCAACGGGCATTAAAGCGATACAAAGCACAGGGATTGGATTTGCAGGATATGGGATACTTACACGAAAAATTAATGGGGTATGGGATATTCAGATCCCCCTAATGGTGCCTCACTATCCGCGAGATTCGCTGGTGGTATATCAATATACCCCAACTAAGGAGCCAAAAGACCCAAATTCTTCTGCAATGCACCTAAAATCGAAAGACGCATAGTATACTGAAAAGCAGAAAGTACCAATATTTAGACCGAACTATACCGTATACTCGATCAAGGAAGGCCTGATGGCAGTGTTGAATTTTGATGCTTTCACAAAGCAAGATTTGTCCATACGACTTCAAGTGTTTCATCTTTATCTGGGGGAGGGGGAACACAAGAAAGACACGAAACGGGGACTTGGCGTCCGGTTGTAGGGAGAGTGGTATCAAAGGATTAGCTGATTGGTTTTTGCACAGTATGTCAGGTGTCCCAAAGGTCCTGGGCAAAACATTTTTGGTGCACAAAATGTGCACCAGCCAGCAGAACTGCATTATTTTGTTCTCCCCAACCCTATTTTTGTTGCTTGAGCTATTTTCCCTTCTCGATCCTAGGAAGCGGGGAGAGAAAGGAATGAACTAACAACAGACAGTACGAAAAATTATGGACAATACAGTAAAAACCCGCATAAAACAACCTATGTTTATCAGTTTCAGGCTGATTCCGTTCTCATATATTGGGTACTCAAGCTGTTCTTAACATGTTCTTAAATCTGTCTGAAAATTATACACTGTATTGCACAACTGAAACTGCTTTATTAATTTACTCCATCCTCTCAAATCAAGGGACTGGTCATTAATTACAAGGGAGTTGTTGGCACAGATAAATGAGGTAGTAGCTTTGAAATGGGTGCTTGAACCAAATAACCAACACAGCAACATAAACATTACCCTAAGAAATATGCTGGTACCGAGTATTTCCTTATATCAAGAACCAGTTGAATTTATCAGGTTGAATTGGTTCTTGTGCACATGGTGTTCTTTTTACCAAATTTCAGCCTGGAGGTTCTTAACCCACTTGTTCTCATTTTATGCGGGTTTTTACTGTAATTTATATTCAAGAGGAGAATTTATTCCACTTAGATTCGTACTCACCACAGCTTACGACCCCCACCAAAATACGGGCGAAGCGACCAGGAGTCCACGGGAGAGAGAAACGTAATTCCGCCAGCGATGGACAACCAAACACGACGGAAAAATGGGTAGAACAGGGAACACCAGGGCTATCGGACAAGGAACTTACTCAAGAGACACACGGAGATCTGCGGAAAACACACCCGATAGATGACACGAGCCACGGGGCACACTCTTCAGTATACAAAAAGGACAATGTTAGTAGTCTTAAGGAACGGTTTGAACAAATGTCTGACTAACTCAGTCATAGAAAACTTCACGACAGGCTTGATGACGATACTTTATTATGAGAGGGAACAAACACAAAAACATAGGAGTTGGTTTTACGTTACAATTTGTCACAATTTCTAGTCACGAGGTTACAACACAAACGAAATAGTAATATTTAACAAAAAAACCCAATGTATTTTATGTTGTTATAGCGAAGAATAATTGAATTTTTTTTAATGAATTTGACTGTTTAGTCTTGAAGAAATAATATTAACCTAATGTTGCGTTGATAGCGCCGCATAAGCAATTTTCAGTTTTACATTTAATTTCAAAAGTTGTCAATTTTTCATCTCTTTTACCACTATCGCTACTACGGTGAGAATGAAACTGATATAAAATTTACAGATATCTGTACATGTTTTATCTGCAAACAATTCATTCCTTGAAGAGCCGGCTATCAAAAGTACACTTGTGAGTCTAGTGATGCATTCAATCCTAACTTGACTCTGAAACTTGTTACATTTTAAACGATAATTGGAGTTGACTAGAAAAAAAAAACTGGAATCTTTAAGCCACCGAGCCAAATGAGGATGCTGCACAATGATAAGTAATTAATGTTAATCTTCTGTCTCTGTAGTTCCAGAATTTCTGAAAGCCTCGAGAAGTAGAGTTGAAACATCTTTAGGCGACGCTCCGTCTTCTACAAAATAACAATCAAATAAAAAGGCGATTGTTTTAGCTTTTTAGCCGCACAAGAAGCGAGAACATATCACTGAAGGAGGAAGAAACATGTAACGCCCCATGAGACCCAAGTCTGCCAGTGTCACTTGTGGCCAACATGACATAATTAGTTTATACTAAAACAGTGGATAGCTTCGCTCTCGGAAAACTGTTCGCTTCTCGGAACGCATAATGTCTGGCGGCAGACGAATACACGGCATATTTTCGCGCCAAGTGAAGAATATGGTTTATGTATACCACTCGAAAGCATTGCATCACTGGTTGTAGATTCTCGGTGATCAATTGCATAAATCTCCCTACTTACTGCCATCCATAGCGTTCATGTCTCGCTCTAATAGAAGCTTATTCTGTGCACACTGCAGTATGGCTTCTTCTATCGTGTCCTTTGCGATCAAACGATACACAGTCACGTCTCTGTTGTAAGTAACACAGAATACAGTTATTCCTGTTTTCTAAAAAAAGTTTAATTTTAATTTCATACTGAACAGCACACTCTCAGTAATTTTTTTAATGCAAAAAACCAAAGCATTCCGACTGGAATTTTGAAGGAAGCGGGAGAGGAATCCAAGCACCTGGTGGGAGAACCTTGAGGCAAATATGATTTAAAACTGACCTAAATTTAGCTCCGAGACCAGGATTGGAACCCAGGCCAAACTGTTACCCCAATCCATCCATTCTTTGGGTAGACCCAATGTTGGCAGACTCATAAATTACGCAACGTGTGACCATTTGTTAAACATGTGCTTTTCAACCATCTATTCCAACAACAATAGCGCGTTGTTCCTGTCTCGGGAGAGCATGTCGAAGGTTTTCTGGCTTTTGAATTATTCTTCAGATTCGTTTCAAGGGTTAGGAATACCCGCCTGTGGAGAGGGACTTTCATAAAACAGAACCTCTTATATACCTTGTTTGACCGACACGGTGGCAGCGGTCTTCAGCCTGTTTGTCGTTATATGGGTTAAAATCGATGTCATGTAAGATGACGACATTTGCTGACGTCAGGTTAATCCCCAGGCCTCCTACAAACGAAGAGAAGAGGTTCAGCTCTTGAATGTCGAAAGATGGAGGCTTCAGCTAAAATTTCACCAGTCTTGAAAATGTGAAAATAGTTTGGTGTCATCTGTACCTATGTTGATCTTTCATGTTGGTAGCTGTTTTTGATGTGTTTCTGAATTGGAAGACTCTAAGGAAAACCTCCGATTTTTTTCCCCAAGACATAAGACTGAAGTTTGCATGTGTAATAACAGTTGCTACACAAGTTTACGCAACAGTTCAGGGCTTTCAATAATTTTTGAAAGAGCCGTCTGAGCTGGCTAAAGTAAGCGGTGACCTGGTTAATTTTATGTAATCATTTTACTTAAATCTAGAGAAAGTTGGCGGCGGTGAGAGGGAAATTCTGACAAAGTAGGTGGCAGTTTTCGCCGGTTGTCGGCTTCTAATTCGCCCTTGTCACACAGCGGCCATATTGTCCCGGGAGATCAAAAAAGCTTTGTTTTACCACGCCAAGCCTCGCCTCCACGGTTTCGACTGCGGGGCTTGGCGTAGTAAAACCAAGCGTTTTTTGGTCCCCCAGGGACAACATGGCCGCTTTGTGACAAGGGCGAATGAAAGCCCTGCAGATGGAGAGCGGTATAATACAGTTTTGATCCAAAAGAGGGCAATAGGCCATATTCGTATTCTCGGTATTGAACTGGATCTAGCATGAAGTGGAGGCTCTTGCGGGCGAATACATTTACATAAGAAAAGATTCCCCCGAAAGAACCTCCACTTCACGCTAGATCCAGTTCAATACCGAGAATACGAATATGGCCTATTTGCTAGCCTGCGAGCAAGCTCTCGGGCTTGGGCTTGGGGTTTGGGGGAGGGGGGAGGGAAAGGAACGAGAGCTTGCAGCGATGTCTCATAAATTTGAATGTCTCCGTAGAAAAAGTCTACGGAAAATGCTGATTGGTGGAGATTTAATTTTGCGATGACGTCATCATTCTTCGCGCATTGTGGTAGCACAAAACAAAGATGGCGGAGAGCGGAGGAGATTCTATTCATAAAGCGTGCGAGAATTTTTCTAAAAATCTGAAGTTTCCAGTGGAAATTAAGCCTGAGCAACTTCAAGCAGTTGAAGCACTGCTCAAAGGTAGCGATGTACTTGCTGTTTTGCCGACGGGCTACGGCAAAAGCTTTATATTTCAAGTGTTTGCTGCCGCAGCTGCAATAGAGAGGAAGCAGCATCAAACGGTGTTGGTTGTCTGCCCATTGCAAAGCATCATCGAGGACTAGGTAGCAGAAGCCAGAAGTATTGGAATGTCTGCCGCTTCCGTTGCTGATTTGTCGTTCGAAGAATTAAGATCGGCAAAGTTTCAGCTTTTGTTCGGGTCAGCCGAGAAAGTAATCGACAAGCATTTTCTCGATGCTTTGAGAGACAATGGTTCCAGATTACATGTAAATTTGGCGGCTGTTGTCGTAGACGAGTCGCATACGGTGGAGATGTGGACGGGGAAAAGGTAAAAGCCCTGACAGTGTTATATTACATGCATGTGCTAATTGTTTTCAATCAGTTTTTTAGTCTGTAAAATACACATAAATTATAAATAAAGAAAGGACCAATATCAAGTTAATCACTTGTATTTCTTTCAGACTTGTTGTTGTACTCTCGCACTCCCTTCAAAATAGTTTAAAAAGGTATTATTATATGGCTAGTGTTTGTACACGATATAACGCGCGCTCTGATTGGCTAAGCGAAGCGAAGCGCTAGGGCATTATTCTCCCGTAATGCCCACGGGCCGATTACGGATGATGCAAATTAGGAACAAAAACAACAAAAAGTCATCCAAAGGCCACATTTGTTTTATTTACATTGAAAATTGATGCCTCTAGAGCAAAAAACTGAAAAGACGATCAGGAAAACTGTCAGTGAAACGTTTGACCTGAGTTTGGAAAAAATTAATGAATAGATTACCGTGAAGCGACGACTTGTGCTTGAACTGTTTTTTTTTTTCCTTAGAACCGTTATGTTAGCCATATAATAAACAACTTAATAACCTCGACCTTTCGGTCGTTACGGGAAAATCTCAAACCTCGGCCTAGCTGTATTGACCTCGCTATCGCTCGGTCAATACGGCAAGGCCTCAGTTTGAGATTTTCCCGTAACGACCTCACTCTCGGTTATTAAGTAGTTAATAATAGTCAAACGGACAAGAGAGATAGCATTCATTTAACTTAATTCTGAATACAAAATGTAAAATTTAACCTACTTGTAAAAAGGGAAATTAAACTTCTTGTGATCTTTGATAACTTGGTCCAAGATATCACCTGAGATGTTATCCACCGTTCTTTTCACTTTCTCTTCTTCAAGCATCTTGGATGTTTCAGCAAATGCTGAAGCTGTAAAATTCTCGTAACCTCTAAGACGATCTTCCGTCAGATCAATACACACTCCGTTTTCTTTATCTACGGGAACCTGCTTCCGTTTTATTTCGTTAAGTAGTGCAAGAGTTTCCGTTGGTTTTTTTCCATAGCCTTTTTGTATGAAATAATTTTTGCGTCAAAGTTTTTACCTAAATCGCGCTGAAGAGACAAAATCATCTGAGGTGACATGCAGATACCCATTCTGTTGAGTCTAATGAGATCTTGACTGGAAACTCCGCTATGAAACAAAATACTAGAAACTCGGTATGCCAAAGCCGACATTGACTGGTTTCGAACCCGCGCTAAAACAGAAGTGGCAAGGGCGATGGCATTATTTACATTACGACTCTCCTTCATTTCCACTCCACACGCTCCACTGATGCATGAGCTCCAAAACGGACATTTCGTAGATACCTCCTCGACAACTGAACTGTTCGAGAAAGCAATCAGTTCTTCGGGGGTTCGATGTTTCAACACGGAATCGGAGGAACAATATTCCTTAAACTCGGCGTTCAGCCTACGCCACAAAGCTTTCAAAATATCTTGCCTCAATTCCGAGTGCTGCAATACGGCGTTAGCAACGGCCTGCCAGTTCTTAAAAGCAACGTTTTTTAGGAGATTAATGTTCTCCTTTCGATCTGGCACTCTCACGTCTGTGCGGCCATTCGGCCACAACACCACAACTTTAATTCGGGTTGACTGCTCCGATGAAATCATGTCGTCGATATTGAGAATTGCGTCTTCGTTCTCGGTTAACCAGCTGCAAAACTGAGATCCTAACGACTTCCTTGCACTGTTTCTTTTCTCTCTGGCCGGACTTTGTCGAGTTTTTTGCATTTTTTTCTGTCCAGGGCTTCTTTCTGGAGTTGACACAGAAGTCGGCAAGGCTCGCTTCGCCCGTGGCACGACATTTGTGACCTCGACCTCCGGGTCCCTGAGCTGAAAAAACTTGGGATTAACTACGTTCAGTGTGCTTACAATGAAGTGAAATCCTTCGCTGGTTTTTCTGATTTTTGTCGCACAAATTAGGCAGAGTCGAGCTGAAAGACTAGAGATTTTCTCAGCGACTATTCCCGTCTTTTATTCAAGCACATCTGCTAAAATAGTGCCCTCGAGTCCTTTCTTCTTCGACGGAAGGAACAGATTTTCCGACGAAGTCCACTTCCACGAATCTCCGTACCGCACTTTTAACGAACCTTTACAACATCTACAAAAATCGTTTGGATCTTCTGCTTTCGGGTTTCTTCCTGAACAGATCTTCTTTGGAGTATTTGCCATACTTGCGGCCATCCTACGCTAGCAGGCAAGTTTCCGCGAAAAAATATCTTTCACGTGTTTGTTTACATTAGCGCTCGTTTCCGGTTTGCGCTGATTGGCCAAATTATGACAGCTCGGACAGCGTGGAACCGCGGGGAGCATTTGGGGCGGCATGGAAGTTTGTGAGACATCGCTGCAAGCTCTCCCTCCTTTCCCTCCCCCACCCCCTCCCCCCTCCCCCAAACCCCAAGCCCAAGCCCGAGAGCTTGCTCGCAGGCTACCTATTTGCTGGAGATTCGATTTTAGGGATAAAAGAAGCACAAGGGACTGATTTACTTGCTAGAGCCGTTTTCAAACCAACATCAAAGCGATTTTTCTGGCCAATCAAAAGTCAAAGCAAATACATATCACTTGTCGCGCGGATAAACGCGTCGTTTACTCGCACAACACAAGTGGCGCTCAGAGGGCTAAAAAAAAGACATCTAACATAGACGTTTCACAAAGCGAACATACCAACCCCTGAAACAAGTAGTTACTAATTACTCAAAAACTAATTACTAAAACCAGCCTAATAACAATGAAAAGGGAACAACGAAGGAATTTGGGAGAATAACAAACACTTTGTTGATTTACTTGCTTTGATTACGAAGAGATAAATGCAGTCACCAACCTGCTTTGGTTGACAGAAGAAATACAAATATATCAGGATCTCCGTTAAACTGGTCTATAAGATTTTGCCTGTAGAGGAGACAGAAAATGGGTGTTAGCTCAGAAAACAGGTGTTGATCGATTTTGCAGCTGTGGGGACAGAATTTGACAGAAATAGGTTTTACAAACTTACTTATAGCGAGCAAATGTTACTACTTTCCAACCTGTCGAAACGTTGTGCAAAAAGTGGACATCACATGAGGAAATGTCTTTGGAAAATTAAGAAACAGCTCACGATTAATTTCAGTGAATTTACTCGAAGTTGTTAGCCCGAACCCATGATTCGAATCAAGTCAAAGATTGTTGCTAATAAGAAGCGATGAGCAATGACGGAGATCGTCTCCTTAGTTTCCCTGCCAATGACGGGTTCCCAACTTCAATGTTGCACAGGGGCCGGATAGGGGTAGGGCGTAGGGACTACCCCTGCGGAACCACACGAACTGGAGAAGGATTTTTCGGGACTCCAAGTGAGCTGTTCAAGTAGTTTTGTCTAAGATTGTACAGTAGATTAAGAACCTTACCTTTTCACGACAGATGTCTGTCCGTCCAGTCTTAAGAAGCGGTGTCCTCTGAATGACAAATAGACTTCTATGATGTCCATCACCATGGTAAACTGGCTAAACAGCAACACTCGGCACTTCTAAAGTGTCCGCAACATAAAATGAGGAACGATAATTAATTATTTATTTCTGTGTTTTTTGCCAATTATCTCTTTCTTAAGCCTAACTATTTTGATTTTAGTAGCTTGTTTACGGCTATTGTAGTGAAAAAGGCGAAACATTTCAAGACACGAACGCAACAATGAAAGCTCTTTCTCTCAAATTCCCGTTTTTCTGTTTTCTGTTTTTTTCAGTCCATGAGACGCTAGAAGGCCCAATTTGTGAAGGGTTTTACTTTTAAAGCATAATACGATACGTTAAGACACATATTTACCTTTTCCTTTAATTGAGGTAAAAGCGAGTCCAAGTAAACAAATTTTCCTGATTTTATCAGCACATCTTTACTGAGACAGTGATTTGCCAGTTTCTGTGGAATTGAAAACAAATGAAAACGATTTAGGATTCGAGAAAATCTGCAGTACTAACGAGCATCTACATTTTAAGATCAGTAGGAAGATGAAAAAGGAAACAAAACAAACGAAAACAACGAAACCAAAGACAAAAAAAGAAAGAACTTTACCAGTCAATTCCCAGAGTTAGGTTAGAAGCTGCAAAACATGCCTGCCCCAAATGGTGTTGCGCCGATTTCCGATCATGCTAAATTGCGTTTTTCATTTTAAAATGACGCCGTGAAAGACAGTGTTTAAATTCATCCATTTGATTGTTTGTTTTTATAAAAAAAGTTACGGGGTTTTTTGTTGCAGAAGCTTGGACCTTTGGATAAGAGACAGGAAGATTTAATTAAAGAAGCACTTGTATAGCGGAATGAAATTTCTCTTTACCTGTTCCTCGAGGCAGAGACGATGAAGTTCAAAGTCCGACATGACCGTCATGTCCTCAAACACCAGATCAGGCTCCGAGTCGCGATGAGCAGGGTCCTGTAAAAATAATTAGTTTCCTTTAAGACTGTAGATAATAGGTTGAATAAGTACCGATAATAACAAAACGACAGTGTGCATCTGCTTCCCTTTAAGTTCTATGTATTCGGGTATACAGTTTTCTTGTTTTCCCGCGGTTACATGTCGCCTGGCACAAGTTGCATGTTTTCCCGCGCTTAGCACCAGTTGCACATTTCTCAGCGCTTGATACCCCGGTTCAATGTTTCCCCGCGCTAAACATTAGCTGGAAAATTCCCGCGTTAAACACCAGCTATAGGTTTCTCCAGGCTTGGCACCCGTTCCAAGTTTTCCCGCGTTAAGCACTAGATGAAAGTTTCCGGCGCTAAGCACGAGCTAAATGTTTTCCTAGTCTTGGCAACCGTTGAAATTTTCCCGCGTTAAGCACCAGATGCAAGTTTCAGGCGCTAAGTACCAGCTATATGTTTTCCAGGGCTTGGCAGCCGTTGAAAGTTTTCCAACGTTAGGCACTTGATGCAAGTTTCCGGCTCTAAGCACCAGCTATATGTTTCACAAAACTTGGCACCCGTTGCAGGCTTTCCCGAGCCACACACATTTTTCTTAATTAAATGAATCTACAATATTCTGAACGGTTGCTTGCGGTATTCTCGAGATGAATTATCACCCTTCGGTCCAATAATTTCAAAAGCATTTACCTTACAGTATTTTTTGGCCATCTCCAGTAGTGTTCCGTCCTTGTAGAAATTGCGCAGCAGTAAAGGATGATTAGCAGCTTTGCGAAGCAGCATTAAAATATTACTGTACTGTGAACCAGAACCTATATGAAATACAAAAAAGAGGAATGAATCCATACAACCAAAAACTGCTTGTAGATTGAAAACGAAGTTCCTTTTCGCGCTAGCTGATGGGTGAGAGTTGCGTCAGAAATTCGTCATTAATTTTATTCTTGATTATCTCACGCTAGTGAAAGGGTAGGGAATCCATCCTCCCGAATGGGGATTGAAAACTCCTGTTGAATTCCCATTTCCACGAAAGCAAAAATAAATAAAGTGTTGAAAGCATTTCTGACTTAGGTTGACATTACGCAAAGTTCTAGTTGAGACCAGATGGTCTGGGAGTAAGCTCTACCCATCATTACCCCTCTCCCACCCCCACCCCCACCCCCACCCCTCGAGAGAGCTGGCTTGCAGGCTAAGACCAGCGAGAATTCAGACAGAGTTGGTGATTTTTACCTGAAGTAAAAGGTGAAAAGGACTGAAATGTTCTTACTTGATTGCTTGAATTGTCTTGAACAGTTAATAAAGCTATCATTATACAACTGCCGCTGGCCTTCCGTCAGCTCACATTTAATCACGTGATCAAGCTTTTGGGGCAGCTGCTGCAGAACCTGAAGTAGAAAATGCTTAACAGCAAGAACAGCAAATGACGCCTACAAAAGTCCTATCAGTGCATTCATGCACGTGGAAGTTGGTCAGTTGTTGAGGAAGGAGTGTGCGAATGGTCAATCATCAGCCTTTACGCTTTACCCTTCTGAGAGTCACGCAAGTCAAACTTTTCTGATCAGAGATGTTATCAGAATTTTTGCTAAGTTGGTACAACACTTATCTGATCTTGCTTGCAATTTTCATCTTAAGGGCCAAAGAAGCCGAACATAACGCCGAACGACGGCACTTCGGATCGAAAAAAGTCCCGAAAAGCAAGCCGGAAGGACAATAGGTCCAATGGGTAGGAATACGATAAAGAGTAACTCAAATCATCGCTTCCATATTCGTGTGAAGTCCGGAAGCAATCGGGTCAAAATCGGCAGAGCTCATTCGTATTCTATTGTTACACTCACTCACTTATTCAACGGGATAGCATAGTGGCTGCGCCTCCTAAAGGAGCGTAGCCACAAAAATGAAGTTCAGAGGAGATAAACTGTATGGATTCCGACAGTCCTGTGGATTTAAATGTCGACTTCTCTCCTATCCTCAGACAAAAAAAAAAAGCGCAACTACATGTATGCATGCCAGTGGTGTAGAGAACGTGCCCAACCTTTCGTTACTTCAGGCATTCAATTTTAACTTCTGCACTGAGCTTTCTTAATGGTTCTGCGATTCAGGAAATTTCCTTGTCTAACAGCACAACCGAGAAAAAGAGAAAGCGCTGTTGGCCTAGGCGATAAAAAGTAGAAACGCTTCCTTGCAGATTTTGTTCTATGTTTTTCCTGACAATTCCACCTTCTAGTAAGCTGACATAAACTTTTTCAGTCCGCAGATATAAGAAAAAAATGTGTTCAAATCAAAATACTCACATCCTTTTTAAGCCTTCTGAGCACAAAAGGTTTCATAATCCGCTTGGCATGTGCCACTGTAGCCTTTTCGTAGTTGCTCCCTGGCTCGCCATTCTGCCAACATGGAGAAAATAAGGATATCACGTCGATTAAACGGCGCTTGCACGAGTTGAATTCAAGAACATCAAGACTTGGTACCATACAGAAAAAGACAATTATGAAAGGTAAATTTTCTAACATGCTGCAACAAATTTGTCGTAACATTGCTAGCTACTGCTGTGAAATTTCAACTTATTCCGTAAGATATTCCGCAATAACAAACCATAGAAGTTTTTTTGCTGCGTTGAGGTGTTACATGTAATGAAGTCGGCGAGGATTGCAAAACGTGCCCGGGAATTAAAGCCGTTGTGGTTTAGTCAACAAGGATTGTTTTTTCTGTCAAAGTAACCAGGCATCTAACTCAAAATATCCGAGAAACATCACCGCCACCCCGGCCTTTGGACGACAATGCTCTATACCTTAATTTTTTTTTTGCATCACTCTCTCTTGGGTTTCCAGTTAACGTTACAGATGAAGTTTGTTTGTGACTTGTGCCACAAATTTGAACGTTGACGAAATATTGCCGTGGATCTATGCTGATATCGTGTATGGTCATGGCTGTTTGATTTTATTTTAGAATAATAGTTTGGTAATAGCGACAGAAATGTCTAAACATATTGCCAAAGATGAATCACATAATTCGCGAAAGGTAAACGGAAAACTCAATGCATAAAGCATACACTCTTTAAATCTCTACTTAACGTTCTCGTTGAAAAATACGAGAGAGTTTTTCTGTCGCGATGTACACTTGTATATCTCCCTGCAATTCTTTTCCACTAACTTTGCTACAATTCAATTGAAACACATATCACAAAGGATTAACGCACCATTCTGCTGTAGGAGAAGAGCATTTTGATTCCCTGAACACTTTCACCGAACATAGAAGGCATCACGAATCTCAAAAGAGACATCAGTTCTAACAAGTTGTTCTGTAATGGTGTCCCTGTGAGAAGAAGCCGGCGACGAACCTGGCATAACAGAAAAAACAAACAAATGATAAATAAGGACAGTGGTATACTGACCAGAAACACAATAATTGGTTAGTTGTTACCTTGATATGTTTCGGCTAGTTTATGAAAACTATCAACAAGCCTTGATTATTCCAGATAGTTTGCACAGACTCCTTACCTTTAGTTTCATAAGGCCTTGGTATCTCTGTGACTGCATGTTCTTCAACATGTGACCTTCATCCAATACCACGTAATTACAGTTTAGTCTGCGGATAAATTTGCGATCTTCGTTTCCTGTTGCAACTGTATAGCTGTAGACCAAAAAGAGTTTACAACAAAGTTATTAAAAACACAAATAGGTCCTTTCTAGTTTCTTCAAGGACAGCAATTCAGACACCTTGGACCAGCACCTTGTTGTGGTGGTGAGGCCTGGCGAAATCGATACAAGTACTAGTTAGCTAAAACAGTTCTTCAAGTGCGTTCATACAGGAACGTCAAAACGCTTTGGAATGTCTTATAAGATAAAGTGATGGTGAAATCGAATCAGAGACTTTGGTTTATGGCGGTATCCGTTTTTCAGACCCGCTTAGTTAAGAATCTCCTTGTTCAATTGTGTTCAGCTTTTGTTAAACTGCGTTTTTATGTTTATAAGGTGTGTTTTGTTTGATCGTAAAATCCGCTATCTGCTAGTTCATAAATTTTATCGTGCCCAATTTACGCCATTTCCAATTTTTAACAGCCCCTTTTATGACAAACTGTGTGCCCAAAGCTTGAAAATACTCTGAGTGACAGCTAATCAGTCTTGGAGCATGGGAGCAGCTGACCAGAAGAGGGAACTCTTCACAAAATTCACTTACGTTGTAATAACAATATCAGGTTTAGCGTCTCTACACTCCAATTCATTCCCCAACAGACCTCTTTCTTCTTGATTCCCTGTGAACAAAATTCAAAACGTAGTTTGTGCCTCGACAAACAAGCGTACTAAATCGGGAGATTAGGGTGAAACGCGATGGCCAGCAGAGATATCGCATGACGAAGTGCAGGCCAAGATGAGCTTGCTAAGGCCCGGTTTAAACGTCGAACGGCTTCACATGTGCCGAATCTGCAAATGAGAAAAAACAATAGATATTTCTCATTTGCATTAGATTCGGCACATGTAAAGTTCGACGTTTGAACCAGGCCTTAGGAATCTGTTTCGCCTCACTTAAACGAACAAGTGTTACTTGACAATTTTCTTTGCTCTTTAGTATTTAGTAACAGGTTAAGCGGCGCGCCAGTATTGACACTAGGAGATTTGCCGAATCATAAAAAAGAGAAAGAAAAAAAGGGAAAATCTTGTCGTACGCAGGAGATTCTAAAACTTGTACAATACATGTTCGCTGAGAAAAAACCCACTTGTGTTAGGTCGATTGACATAAGAGGATAAAAAAGGGCTTCCACGAGAGAAGCGTTTAGTTACCATAATACATAAACAAATCCAAAGTTGGACACCACCTCTTGATCTCCCTGCACCAATTATCTGCAAACAAAGTAAACAAACAAACAGATTACAAAGCATTAAGGCTGGTTTTCACAAGCGCATAAGCACAAACGTAACCATAAGCTCAAGCGCTCGCATAAAAACATAAGAACAACGAAACCACTTATTTGTCTTATGCTGGTTTCACCAGACATAAGCATAAGCACAAGAAGAACGGAACTATTCGTTTTTCTTGTGCTTATGCTTAAGCTTATGTCGAGCGCGTTGCTGGTGAAAACAGCACAAGACAAAATTAATAAGTGGAGTTCGTTCTTTTTATTCTGCTTATGTCGCTGCTGTTTTCATTTGCAGTTTTGCTTATGCTTATGCTTGTGCTTATGCGCTAGTCAAAACCAGCCTTCATAAATTAGTCAACATAAATCCGGAAAAATGCCAAACAAATTATGGAACTAAAAAGAAATTAAATAAAAATAAAAAGCTAAGACCTAACAGCTCGAAACAGCTACAACTGTAACAACAACAGACTCTGAGTGCACATGTGAAATTTAGGTTGAAATGATTCCAATCTTGTTTGATTTCCAATTTCCTTTTGATCTCCTAACCCTAAAGATTAATGGACGTGAATAATTAGGGTAAGGAGACAAAGGAAATTAAGAGTGAAACTACACTAGGTTGAAATCATTTTAACCAGAATTTCATTTTGACCTACAGCATACACAGAGGGTGCTTAAACCAAGGTGAGGTTTACATCCAGAGGGTGGGGCACGTGTGAAGAATTTCACGTTGCATTTGATAATTTATTATACGAGAAAAGGGAAATAGAAAGTCCAACCTAACGTTGATGCTGGGACAATGATCAGATGAGGGCCTTCCACTCCAGTTTCACTCAGATAAGCAAGAAATGACAGGGCTTGAACAGTTTTACCGAGACCCTGAAACAAAGTGGAACAAAGAAAAGGAATTGAAAACCTGCTACTGCATTGCTAATATCTACAAATTCAAAGATACATAGCTATAATGCCAACCATTTCATCAGCTAATATTCCATTCACTCCTTGCTCATGCATTAACACCAGCCAATTGAGACTTGTCAGTTGATACGGCTTCAGTTGAAGACTGGAAATGAAAAAAAAGACTTAGAAAGTACAAAAGGGCTGGTTGCCATCAGAGGTGATCCAAGCTCAAGATATGCACTACAATGCAGATACGCTTGTGGTTGGCACATCAGATGATATACCGGAAGTCATATGGTGTTACCTGCTATTTAAGATTTTTGGTTGTGTTGTGATGGCAACTCCTCTTTTTCCATCAACAGAGGTGTCATTATTCATGACCTGAGAATTAAAGCGCAAAAATTAATGCGAGACAGACAATAAATTTTAATTACTGCAAACTCTAATTATCATACCCCCCAAGATCTACATGTACAGTGTATATATACATGGGTGAACTTGATGGGTTTCCTGAAAATACCATCTGGGTCAAAAGTGCATTTGCCTGGCTTTTATCAAGTGGCCTTCCTTAAGCTAAAAAACATTGTTCTTAAAAACCGTGTTCCTTCGGGAGGATCTAGACTAGGATTTCTGATCTGTTACATCCTTCAAGTGAACCCATTTTCAAATTGATCAGTGACCCATTGAATCCCCTCTGGATGAGGATTCATCAGATCAGTGGTCTTAGAGATCAGCAAGTGGACAAATCACTGGATTCATAATCTGGAGCATTCCTTTGGACAACAGATCAAAAATCAATCCCTGTGCACAGCAATTTTTGCTCTGAATGAATAGCGGTTCCACTTTACATTTTTTAGCATTACAAAAGTACCTCTAATCTTGAGGTTAGCATGTCTTCTATTTTACTGGAGATTTTCTCACATTTGTTCATCAAATCCTCAACAACTTTACGTTCATCTAAGAGACACTGGCAATTGTCTATCACCTACAAGAGAAAAGATACAGATCTGTTGCACATAATGAAATTTAGGTTAGTTCAGCAATGGAAATGAATGAATGAGTGTAATTTTGGATGGACAGACAGCTTGATTAATGGATGGGTGAAATCAGGGTAAAGGGGAGGGACACAAAAATTTGGTTTTATCAATGTTTTTATCAAAAGCGTAAGTTTGAAAAATTCTGTAGACTGCAGAAATTCAGTCATTCACATTATTAGCAATTGAGGTCTACAGTCTACTTCTTCACTTTTTTCGATCACCTGTGATGATAAGTTTGGGGCAGAATCCAGCTTGCAAACCTGTTGGAAGTGAGAGGAAGGAAATTGATAGTCATTTATTGATAATGTCTAATGACTGAATTATTACATTACCACTACAGACGACTCCAAGCTGGCCCTCCACAGGACACTCAAGTATGAAGAGGTAAGGAGTATTGTTAAATTGCTACTTTGGAAAGTTAACCCACTCCAGGATACTCAAGCATAAAGAGATTAGGAGTACTGTTACTGCTACTCCCACTAGACTGAAAGCTAATCTCCCCAGGAACACCACTTTGAACCATTACATGACACCCAAAATCTGACAAAAATAATGTTGTTAAATAAAGTTAAGTGAGAGTAATTATTAGTACAAGTGTGTGAATTTCCAGAAATTTTCCCTAATAGAGGAGAGTTGGTTTCCCCCTTCAAGCCTCATGCTCACCCCACCCCACCCCTGTGGAATTTACAACTTATTTTGATATGTTCCTTTACAAAATCTGGCAATTAATCCCCCTCTTATATTCTTTTCCTACCACAATACTACTGGTACATGAGATTTCATAAAATCCACTGCAACTTACAAGGTCATTCCAAGAATCAAATGGCCTCATTTTTATAATTTTTTCAGCCTTTTTAACTGACAGGCCAGGAACAGAGCCCAGCTCTTGTACTGAAGAGTCATTGAAGAATGACAGAATGCTGACCATCTCCACATTACTAAAGGCTTCATCTTCACTATCATCGGCATCATTGGTGCAGTCTACGACTGTTACAGACAAAATCAATCAATCAATCAATCAATCAATCAATCAATCAATCAATCAATCATTCATTCAATCAATCAATCAATCAATCAATCAATCAATCAATCAATCAATCAATCAATCAATCAATCAGGCAGACAGGCAGGCAAGCATCAGACAAACAAGCAGCCCAGCACTTGCACATGCATACCCATCGACATTTGCTCCCTTGGCAAACCAAGTTTGTTGGTCAGGTAAGTCGAGAAATACTTCTCTCTTACCACTCACACTTGGCCTGTGCAACAGGTCAGCCTTGCTACACATGCAAGCTGCATTTAAAATTATATATATTAAAAAAATAATGCTTCTTTTATAGCTTATGACATCTCCAGTTAACTATTATGTGCTACATGTTCATTAACTAAATCAACTCTGTTATTACTAATGCTCAGTATTATTTATTACAAAATATTATTATCAACTATAAGTACTATTATTGTCATTATTGTTATTATTATCATTATTATTATTATTATTGACCTCACGCTTCTCAATGATCCAAAGATAAAAGATTGATTAGTATAATTGATAATTTGTCAACTCTTGAAGTCCCAACAGTGATCACAATTTCAGTTAAAATAAACAATTGATCAAACAGGACAGAACCTGATAAGGACACAGAAAATTATAGCCAAAGAAGACATTTTTTCTTAGAATTAACCATTGAAGACTATAAGAATTGAATAGGCAGTAGGACAGAGACTAGTTAAAATAATTACAGGAAATTGTCACCAAAGATATTTTGTTAAAATTAACTATCCCAGCTACATGTAGTTATTAGATTTGCAAGGACAGCGAGAGACAAACTGTACAGTAAATTTAAAGCTATAATTATAAGGTATTAACAGATTAAAGAACTTTAATTATAGTACGATGAGCTTGTATAAGTGTTGTCTTAAACAAGCAACAATGTGGCCTATGTAACGTAACAAATTATTATTATTATTTGTTAATAATAAATTATCCTCTTTGAAGCCCACATGAATATTATTCATGTGGGCTTCAAAGAGGATTCTTCAAGAGCATGTTTGTTTATTTAACAAGCTTTAAGTTACAGTTGCTTGAAATGTATAATGTGGTCTTACTAGTGATCACAAAGTCACTTTCACCAACTTCCTCGACTTCATCGTCGCCCATAATTTCTTCTTCTTGTTTTCCTTTGTCATTGTTGTCATCTTCATTTTCATCATCATCAGATGACTCACAAATTATAACATCGTCTTCTTGAGTTAAAAAGACAAA
>OX419338.1:7903704-8068704 GCA_948470475.1 Galaxea fascicularis | reverse complement strand
TTTGTTGCCGACACAAATTTTGTGTCCGGGACACAAAAAATGTTTCTGATTTTGTTCAGAAACATTTTGTGCCCGCAACAAATGTTTCCCAGTCTGCAACGATGTGTCCGCAACAAGGTGACTTCGTTTGCCAGGGCCTTAATTTCTGTGTGTATATGTGTGTGTGTGTGAGGGGGG
The DNA here is from genome assembly GCA_948470475.1 of Galaxea fascicularis. Taxonomy (NCBI): domain Eukaryota; kingdom Metazoa; phylum Cnidaria; class Anthozoa; order Scleractinia; family Euphylliidae; genus Galaxea; species Galaxea fascicularis. The sequence continues at coordinate 8,068,527 of OX419338.1, read as the reverse complement.
GGGGGGGAGGGGGGGGCGCAATTATACTTTCATTTCATTCCCTTACGTTTATTTCTCCCTCACGACAAATGGATCCTGTCTGTTGTTTACAGTAGTCCACAGCATATCCTCCATATGAGATACAGTGACCCAGTGACCCTTCTTAGCTGGTTAATTCAACGCTGTGTCCGAAGTCTTGATGGAGGAGAGAGGGAGAAGAACCCAGCAAAATTTATTTGGCGTGAAAACGTATCCGGGAGAGTCCTTAAATTTAGTTTCAAACGTTAAACCTTGTGGGGGTGGGTGTTTTGCGCTCTTTGAAACAATCAGGCAGCCAAACAGTCAAAAGACATAACTATTTCTAATAACTATTTTTAGTGTGAAACGGATTTTTGCCAACAGACAAACGCGATATGTAATATACTGCTTAAAAACGTATTTCACAGAACAAGTACCTCAATCAAATTGTCATTATCTTGTCCCTAGTATGCTTCAAAATAGAAATGGACCAGGTTAAAAGAACACAAAATAACTTTAAAAACGTATAAATCCTTATCGCTATTCGCTCACTGAATTTGCTGCAGATCCCGCTTCTTTACAAATCAAGGATAGAGGACCTTACACCTAGGATTATTTCAGGACGGTGCATCTTTATTTATCACTTGTTTTAAAAGTGAAGAAAAGGATGATTCACAGTGACGGATGAGCTCTCGGATGAGATTGATTTTTGTAGCTAGCAAAAAAGTTAATTTTAGTCATTTATTCTCCCATAGACAAATCGCCGCGACTATTCGCCTCTTTCCTGAGTGCGAGTTCCTGGTGGGCGTCTTGAACCAGCGACACGTCTCCCGAGTAGTGCACACGAGGCAGCTTCAGTCATAGAGACTCATGTCTCTGCAACTTGTCGTCCAGTGTTTTCCGACCCTTTTCACACCTCCGGATACCCACTTACACTTGTATTCTTTACAACTCCCTGTGCGATCGTGGGCAAATTGAGATTTCCTCTGTATACCAATGCTATACCCGGGGATACCAGGGTGTCAGCATCTGGACCAAAAGCCTAGGAGGGGGGAGGGGGGAGGGCAAATTAGCAAATGTTTGCTAAACGTATTAGGTGGAACGATGAGTAGAAATTTCAGTTAACTGTTGCTATTTACTCCCATTCTTGACGCCATCATATTTAAAAGTTTGTCCTGCTTTTCTATCATGGATGTAAGGTGGTCTTGACGAGCCTCAATAAAAGAGAATTCGCGACGCAGAGATTGAAGGTACCGCTCCTCTTGATCGAACTTGTCACTTTCTTCGTCTTCTATGAGATCTGCATCCTGGTATCCCTCTGATCTGAAAAACGAATATTTAAATGTTATTGTATATCATAAAAATGAACCAAATAAAACCGTAGGAAAGCCGTCGTATTATACACGTCAGCACTCTATCCGACCTTGCTATCTTGCATGAGAGTGATTTAACTTACAGCTGAACATAACCCGTGAAATAGAAATTAGTGTAATAGTCACTACTAGCAACTATTACACACTATTTTCTTTGTATTCTTTTGTGTGTGTTTGGCTATTACTAAATGCCTCTTACTAACCGAGTTCGAGGTCCGTACTGTAACTTACGGACCGAGTCTTTTCCCGTTCATTTGTGTCCCAAGCGCGAAGCGCGCGGGCGATAAAAGAACGGGAAAAAACGAGGATCCGTAACTTACAGTACGGACCGAGAAAACGAGGTTAGTAAGATATTTATTGTATCTCTGAGCTTAATCGGGGGCGCGTGAAAGGAAACTTTCAAATTTAGCGGGCCGTACAGTGAAGTACGGCCCGCTAAATATTGACCAATCACAGCGCGCGTACTAACTGAGAGATATAATAAGCTAAATGACACGTTGCATAATAAAACTTGTCTCATGGGTGTAACGACAGGCGGAAAGACACAGAGTCCGCAAAACACAACTGAACAGCAACAACAAAACTTCAAGATGGCTTCCTACAAGCTGGGTCACGTGACACGCAAGGCGGGAACTAGACTTGTACTTCATGTAACCATACTCGTTACAATGGGTTAAAACCACTCTAAGCTTTAGCTTCCGTAGAAGTGATTATGTTGGCCAATATGTTTTTCTACGATAGGGTATAAACAGGTATATATGTAAAGCGTTCTAGAGGTATTCCGTGGAATATCCAACTTGTCACCTGTATTTTGCTGGTATACACACAGCCTTTACTCGTAAACTTTGTATAACTAGTATCATATCATGAAAGGTGTTTGTCGTCGAAATAATCGTTTATCTCACGATTGCATTTGAGTCCCATAGACTGCTATACCACTGATCTTCAGATATCAGACGACGGTGTCGACTGGCTATTAAGGTTACTTATTGTACCGTATGTTTCAATTGTGTTTCAATCCGTTTTTGCATGGATTTTCCAGTCTCTACAATATAGACTTCACCACACGATGATGATGATAATGATGATGATGATAATGGTGATGATGCTGATGCTGATGATACATGATGAAGATGAGATGATGCAGTTATAGTGTCATTCAGTTTTGACGTATCTTGAACATGCAACCTTGCAACAAACACTTACCTCCATTGCTTGCGTTTGTCTATCTTTAGCTTGGATACTAAAATCGGTTTGTACAGCTGGCGTGTGATAAACTTTGGGTACTTTTTTTCTGCTTCAACGATGAGACGTATCTGCCGACCTTTGTTTCTCATTGACGCTGACTGCCGAATTGACTCGATATCACCAACGGCCAAACCCACCTACGAAGCCAAAAGACAAGGTTAACGTTAGTGCGCATTTAGTCTTTAACATTTTTGTGTTTCATTAAAAGTGCTAAATATTGAAGCTTACATTTATAACTCAACCAGACCGAGTGCAGTCAGGCTTCCTGAACATTATATACGCGATCATCACGAGCTTTAATTTGTTTCAGACGGACTTACCAGTAGGTTTGAAAGTACAAACGTCATTGCTAAAACAAAGATGAGAAAGAAGACCATGGAAAGCGATTCGTATGGAACTAGAGCAGCACCAGTTTCCGGATTTATTTGCCCATCTGAAAATACCAAGATATCGCTGTAGTCAAACTCCCCAGTGGTCATCACGAATACCTTGACAAAGGACAAGCCAACGCTAGCGAAGACTTGCTGTTGAGAAATGAGAAAACGTTGTACTTTAGTATGTTAGCAATTGGCATCTGCCAAATAGTGGGTGCAAGAGAATTTGGGTTGAGCTTAGGATTGTGATTAAGGTTACGAAATATGCAACTCTTTATTTGAGATCAATCTGCTAGTGCTTTCAGTATAAGAAGCTTACGGTCAAACTTTCCGTAAGCGGGACACCCTCGCGACATGCAGAGCGAAGGTGTCCACTTACGGGCGGGAACGTGTCTTCTTACACGAGGGTGTGTCAGTGATCGATATCTCTAAATTCAAGTCTTCGTTGCGTGAATAAATTGGAGCCGCAAACAATGTACCTCATGTAAACGAAGAGGCAAATCGATAGGTGTGTGATATGAATGTAGTGAAAGTCGTGCCTTTTGTCGTTTGTCTGTCCACCCCCCCCCCCCCTCCCCGTAAGGGAGGTAAATTTGGCTGGAAGATCTTCAAACAAGTACCTGTGTTTTCGCTTAGCAGAGGTGTCCCGTTAGGTTACAAATGGAAGTCTTTGCGGAGAAATCACCGGTATCCGCTCATATTAGTTAATACGGAAGGCGTCTTCAAATGGAGATTCGACGATGTTGGTTAATTTTCTTACCTCTTCTTTAAGTAGGATGTGAAACACCAAAGCAAACGCAAGACCAAACATCACAAAAAGGAACAGTACTTTACACAAGGTCTTCATTATTTCAAGAAACATTGTGACGTACAGGCCAACATAGTCCATAGTCTGCAGGAACAACACCATATTAGCGTAGCTTAGGAACACGGCGATGGTTCCAAATTGCCAGAAAACGCTGGGAGAATGATCAAGAATGTCATTTATTTCCAGCATGTACGGGAGCATGAAAGCGATAACTGTTACATACAAAGTACATTCAAGATAGTTCGACGGGTCCTTGAAGTAACGGTGTCGCAGCACGAACAGCTGGTACATCTCTTTAACTAAATTCACCAAAGCAAACACCGAGACTAAGTGAGGCACGATCTTGTTAATCTGGTTCTTTGCTGTGAAGAAGTCTGATTGTAGATTGGCGCGAATGGAGTGGTTTGCAGGAATTCGAATTGCTTGTCGTTCGGTCATCACAAAAATGGTCAAGGTACTGACGAACAAGAAGTACAGAAATAGGTTGGCAAGATAAATCGTCAAGCCAAATGTGCGCCATTTAATCTTCAAAAGCTTTCGAGACAAGGGATGCATCAAAAGATGCTGCCGATTGCAGTCAAACATCGTTTCCAGGCCAGAGAATCGCCCCGAGCCTTGAGCACTTTGGTCGTCGGGGCCTGGGTCGAGCAGATGAAAGTCATAGGCGACCGTTCGCTTGGTGATAGACCGCTGAACACAACGATCCAGCACTACTTCGGCTGCATCCGGGAACTGCTGAATTAGTCTTTCCATTGGGTTGGGGAGGCCTGTTCCAGTGTTTAACAAGACTTCTCTCCATCTGAAGATAAAAAGATTTGTTTACTTAAAAAAAAATGGTTAAATAAGCTAAGCTATTCTTGTTATTCCTATTTTTATCTGGCATGCCAAAATTTCCAACAATCCTGGAATTTGGGCAAGTTTAAGTCCATTTAATTGTTTATTTGGTGAAACACTCACCCCCAGAATGATTTCTAATCTTCAATAATTCCTGCTGACTGAAAAATCTTCGTCCTCGTATCGGCCTACCTTCCGAACTTCGTGAACAGTTTCTTGAGTGTTAGTGACTACGTACATGGAGAAGTTAGGGGGTTAAAATGAAGGGGAGAAGATGACTAACTTGAGAGCCCCTATGCTGCAACTCTGACTTACCGCTGATGCTTGACGATCGCCATAATGACGTCTTCATTTTGAGACTCCATGGCAACATGAGAGCACGTCATGCCTTGTTTGTTTGTCAACACTCTCGCGCCTTGATCCAATAAAAGTTGGATTACTTTGCCGTTACCATATTTGGCGGTCACGTGAAGAGCTGTGTTGCCCACCACGTCTGAGTGATCAAGATCAGCGTTTTTCGACAGAAGGACTTCAATGATGTCGTCACGTCCTGTTTTCGCAGCCCACATGAGCGACGTCCATCCATCGATATCAGGACGGTTGATATCTGTGCCCATGTCGAGAAGATTAGAAATGACATTTCTGGAATAGAAGTAAAAAAGGCGTCCCTCTCGTTTCCAGAGGATTCAGATAAAGATGAGCATGGGGGATTTCTGTCAACGATGAAGCACCCAGAAATATACTGACTCTAACAAGATTTCCTGTAAACGGAGCCAAAAAATAGACCCTAACTACGAGGGTGGTTCAAACGACCTTTGAGACAACGACAATCTGAAATCCAGAACTGCTGTTATGATTCAGCAAGATTGCGCAAATAAATGAATGTTTTCAGCCTAGAATGCGGATTTCAAGTTCAAGGAGGTCGCTTTTTGTCAGCTATTCTGCACAGTATGGTGACGGTTTCTCGGGCCATTAATCTTTAAAATTTGAGGCTGCAAGTTACACCTATTCATTATCTGACTAAGAGGTTGTCTGACACAGTTCACGAGAGAGCTGGACCGAAAATATCTTCCAGGTCAAAATTTATTTCTTGAGATTACTCATTAAGATCTGTAAATTCGTATTAAAAGAGGTTTCTTAAAACATAAAACTGTAAAAACGAACGATAAAATCCGACGTTTCGGAGTAGTCATGACTAAATTATCAAGGAAAATATAAACGAGATCATGCAAATTACAGCATTTAAAGCGATTTTGGCGCGAAAAAATTAACATAAGAGGGTGCGAAGATTATAAAAATACTTTCGCACGAATGGAGTCTCATTGCACGTTGAGATTTGGCTTTAAAGCTCTTATAAAAAGCATTTCGTACACTAAGCAGTGTACTTAGTGCTTAGTGTACGAAATGCTTTTATATATATATATCTGTCTGGATTTGCAAAAAGGTACCTCCAGGATTTTTTAGCAACAGTCTCATTTCAGGCTTGTTCAGTACTTGACCAGTTTTTCTTTGTCCTTCTGTTTTTAGTACACAAAACCTCCTAACAAGCTGCAGTAGACAAAAAAATGTGTTTTTAATGCTATTTACATCTTTCCCCCCCTCCTCCCCCCTACATATCATTTCCCACAATTCTCTTTGTGTCATAAGTCACTAATTTGAAATCAGCGCGCGCGTTAGAAGTTGTTTTCAGTGGTCGGTTAATTTTCTACATTTGTTTTTGGCCGCCTACAGTGAAGTTTTCCGGAAGGCATCATCAAGCCTTATGAAGGAACAATTCTCACGATTGGCAAGGTCTGCCGTCGTCCAATATGTTACCGTATTCCGTCTCATTTCGGCTAAACGGGTGAGACACCGATCTCGGGCTTGAGACGGAAAGGCATCATATTGCGAGCTTTGCTGTGGGCAGTGACGAGTCTCTGGCCTGAAAAGGTAGTTTGTAGGAGTCAGATCTATTCGGCGAGAGCAAAATTAAAGCTGATTTGTGACCAGGCCAGAGACTTAGTTAAAATTTTTTGTCAATACCGCCCTCTAGTTGTCCGTTTGAAAACGAATGGGTACATCCGGGATCTTGAATAAATCGACTGTGTCAGCAAAGTTTACATGTGATGATTTATGTGGAGAAAGCGAGAGTTCAGTATTGAGAGAGAGAGTAATTTGATGATACTTTGCCCGTATCAAGTGTGGAAACATTGTGCCTGGTTTGGTTGTGGAGAGCTTTATCAGTGCCGCGAACGTGGATAATTGTGTGATTTCCTCAACTTGTTGACAGACGGATTTCAGGTATGTCGTGGTGCTCGTGTTATAAGAATAGTGTGTGCAAGCCTAAAAACGCTTCGTGAGTGTTTAGCTGAAGTGATTTTGTCTTAGACAACCGATTCTGGGCTCAAGAACGGTAAATTCTGGATCTGTTTTAGTCGGGCATCTCGCTCTGAGCCTCATAGTTTGCGAGACTGAAAGTTCATAATTTCTGTGCTTTTAATAAATGTTGTTTATTTCATTACAAATCTGTCGCTTTTGCCAAGATCGACTTGTCGTCTGTTTCCAGCGATTAATTTGTCCATTTAAGCCCTACCTAGCGACATTCAGCTGTATTTTATTCACCTCAAGGGTCAAATTGTTACAACGCGCTTGAAATTTCTGTAGGCACCTTTTTACAAATTCAGACAGATATATATATATATATATATATATATTTCCCTTGATAATGGAGTCATGACTACTCCGAAACATCGGATTTTATCGTTCGTTTTTACAGTTTTATGATCTGTAAATTAAAATAATTTCAATTGTAACGACCAAAGAATGGACAACTGAATGAGTTTCAACCCTACTGTCAGTCGTTTAGGGCCAAAACAGCTTACTTGTGTTTATTCATGACAGCATAATGAAGAGGAGTTCTTTCAAAACGATCCATTTGCCAAATACAGGCAAGACCGGCTTTAGCCAAAGCGTCGACCTGATGTGAGTTGCCTCGTTCCGCCGCCAAATGGAGCGGAGTCTTGTAACTTGAGTCCTTCAAAAGACAGTTGGCCCCATTTTCAATCAACGCTGCTAATATCTGAGGGGAGAAGTGAAATGTTAGAGAAAGTCAAGAAGACAATAGTGGTCAGAAGTGGCCGGGTATTCTGCAGTTTTTAGTGCTGTCGAAGCAAGGAATCTTAGCACAACACAAATGATTCAAAACACACAAAAACCTTGGATCCAGAGGGATTAACAATAACATGAACAACAAATAGCAAACAAACGAACAAAGCAAATGAAAAACCAAATAAAGAAAAGTTGAGAAAAAGCAATGAAAATGTGTACTATGCGAAATGGTTGTTGTTGAAACTTCCCCTTACAAAACCTTTCTCCTGAGGTCCCTTCAGGGAAGATATCGTTGACGTCACTTATTGTCATTAATGTGCCAACCAGAGCCTCATTGGTTGTTGAAACAAAGGTTCTTTTGTTCCTATGGTAGGCACATTTGAATAACAAAAGCAATGTTTAATTTGTAAACAGATATCTTCCCTATAGGTGGTTTGCAGCCAGTCTCTAAAGACACAGATAACAATGGTGAAATGTACAAATGTTGGTGAACGAACAAAACGAGCTAATGAGAGATCTATTGTGTACCGCCCACCAGCATGGCGGCGATGACGTAACGTGAAAACCACCTATTCAAGTCGGTCACTCATAATATTGATTCCTTTCAAAAACTCCTCCAGAGAGAGTCTTGGAGACAAGTACAATTTGTTCTTTCGCTGAGAATGTCGTGTGTAAGCAATAACAATTGCAGATACCTACATAACCTTCTCACGCAAATCGTCCTTAAACCAGGAATCCAGATACTATTTAGTTTATCGTTATTTCGGGAGATGGCCTATCGACATAGCCAGAAATCCCAAACAACGTGGCATCCAAAATGGCCGCAAGCATGCGCAGAGCACCGGACATGTGGATTGCATAAACGCCTTGCGCTAGTGCCTGTTCTTTTGCTTGCGTTGTATTGGCGTGCGCGTACGACGCAACATCACGAGCATAAGCACAAGCACAGCATGAGGGAATGGAAAGATTTTACGCGCCAAGAGACAGTCGCGCGATCGCGGCCCTTGCGCCTTGCGTAGTCAAATGAAGCTTCTAATTCTTTCACGTGTAAATATCCTTGTGGTTATGCTTATGCTTGCTTCGTATGCGTAAACCAGCCCTTAAATTTATGACAACACTCCTGACCTTAACATCATCAACAAGTGCAGCGTAGTGAAGGGAGGTCCTCTCCAACTGATCACAAACATTAACAAGCTCGTTCCCAGTCTCCCTCAGCAGCATCGTCACTGTCTTAAATTTCTGTTTTTCTACTGCGAAATGAAGACAGCAGCGCTGGTGCGCATCACGTGACTTAACATTGGCACCGGAATCCAGTAAAAGCTTTGCACACTCTATGTGTCCGGACGCAACTGCACTGAGGAGCGGTGTTACGGCATTGTCGTCTGGTATATCTAGATCGGCTCTATCCTTGATAAGAATCCTCGCGCAGTCAACATTTCCAAGAAGTGTAGCGCTTAAGATGAAAAGTTTGTATAGGGTATAATATCCGCTTCACAAAAAGCATACGAAGAGAAGCTGTTTACACACTACACGAGCTTTGATACATATACTCTGTCTTAGAGTCTGGTTTAATACTACCGTGCCTTGACCTAGTTTTGGAGTTTTTTACTTGTCTCGTAAACTGATATATTATTTTGAGTTTTAGTTAACTTTTGAGTTCTAGCATTCTTTATAATATTATATCCCTCTGTCTCTTGGTGTTTGTATTGCGTCATTTGAAAAACAGAAGATTTAAGGTGTGAAAGGAATAGGATTGAGTTAATTAGATCGCTTTCTAGCTTATGGACCTCATTCCAAAACTTATTAATTTTTCACAGTTATATGTTACAGTTGACTCTCGATAACTCGAACCTTCAAGGGAAAGGGTAAAATTATAGAGAAAATGACCTGAAGAGCAAATTCATCCTCGTTCCCAGAGTCTCTCCATTTCCCGTCCCCTGGAGCTCCAGGGGACAAGAAGAGGAGAGACCTTGGGAACGAAGTTGGGAGTTATCGAGGGTTCGAGTTATCGTGTGCCAACAGTATGTATGTTAATTGGCCTTCTTGGCCTCTCTTTAATAATCAATTAATGATATAACTTTTTCGGGTGATTCAGCGGCATCAATCCTCTAAAAGGTTCCAATGACGACGAAAATTGCCTTCAATTATACTTCAAAGCGAAGTATCTCGCAGAATATACGATATATAAATTTTACCTATACGGGGGACCAAAACATCCTCGGAGACCCAGGGGCGGTTAGTTGGGGCGAGAGGAAATAAATCGGGCAAAGAAATGAAGCGTCGCAGGTTTACAAGTAAGGCAGCCTTACTTGTAAACCTGCGACGCTTCATTTCTTTGCCCGATTTATTTCCTCTCGCCCCAACTAACCGCCCCTGGGTCTCCGAGGATGGGGACCAAAATTGAACGCAAACTGCGCGATAGAGATGGATTGCTTGACATCTTTCTTGCCGTTGAAGTGGTAGAAGATTTTGTGGTCCACAAAATTCTAGTACCAGAACGTCTTGTTAATTAAGAACAAAAGCATACAGTTACCTATGTAACGGAGTTTTGCCCTGATTGTCCTGGCAGTTGACGTCAGCACCTTTCCTTATTAGGAGAGTCAATGCCTTAGGGCGCCCACATTTGGCAGCCAAGTGTAAAGGTGTTTGAAGGGCTCTGTTTCTTAGGTCAACTGAAGCTCCTTGTTCAATAAGCACTTGACATACTGCCGTGTTACCCGTTTGTGCTGCTAAGTGGAGGGGTGTGTTTTCCTCGCAGTCTCCAGAGTTCAAGAATTCTTGATATTCCATGGTTTTGTGGCGTTTGGAGTTGCTCAGTGAGTCGTTAAAATTCGTCTTACCCCAGTTGAGAAGAAGAGAAACTATCCTCGGATCAGAATGGCTGGCGGCGTAATGCAGCGCGGTCATGCCATCCTTTGATTGAACATCAACACGTGCACCATGCTGTAACAAAATGGTACAAAGCGCGTCATGGCCTCTACTGCAGGCCACCTGAAGTGCTGTCACACCTTGCGGGTTGGTGAGATTGACGTCTATTCTCTCATCTTTCACCAGGTACCTGACCACATCAGTACTGCCACATGAAGTAGCGAGATGCAGTGGGGTGCAACCGTTGATGAGGTCATGCTCTGAACACGGATCTGCCCCTTCATGTAGTAGCATCGAAACTGTCTCTGCTGCGTTAAATCTGGAATGAAGCATTTGCTCATTGTTCGATGTTTGAGGGCTATTTTGATGACAATAATTTTAGGTAGTTAATTTTCTAGGGGCAACATTACTGAGGATACGTAGAACGCGGCTATTATCCTGTTAGTATTATAAATTCAGGAGAGGATACGCAATGTACTGGAGCTCTTTTTTCGCTAACACTACCTCTCTTTGCTACATTCATTATTTTAAGTTTGAAAATCATTTTATTCTTGTAATTAGAAAAAGACAGAGGGATACGATTCATAATTGCCTTTTAGATGGCCCAGAAAGAAAATTATACCCAATTTACGCTAAAAGGACGTCAAAATTAAGATTGTCATTCCTCTAATAGAATTTAAAGGTACAGTTGACACCCGATAACTCGATCGAACCCTCGATAACTCCATCTTCCCGCTAACTCGAAGTGATCTATTTTTCAGGTCATCTTCTCTATAATTTTACCATCGATAACTCGAACTCCAGCTAAGTGGAACGTATTCTCGTTTCCCTTGAAGGTTCGAGTTATCGAGAGTCAACTGTATCTATTAGCACAGATTTCACAACACAACTCGCTCACAAGCGATACACTCTCGAACGTGACCCAAACTCAGGGCCCCTCGTCCGACTTTGACCTGAAGGGACCCAGGATAGGACTGAAGTTTCCACAGGGGAGAGAAATACTCCAGCATCGTTTTCTAACGCGCTTTAATAGACTCAGGTTGTTACGATAAAAGAGTAGTTCCTGAAAGAAGATGTAGTAAAACGGTTTTAGGCGGTTCTTGAAAGCGGTTAAAAATTTGTTAGTAGCTGGGTGAGGAAACTGCACTGAATTCGGCGATGTAGATTTAGATAACTGCGCTAAAGCGTAACTGCTCTCAAACAAGCGTAACTGCTCGACAGCGAAACGTGAAAAGCACACTGAAAACGAGTACATGGGCTTAAATACTAAAAACGAATATATTACATTATAAAATGTTGGAAGAGTTACGCGCGCTGTGATTGGTCGAATCGAGTTCATTATATCCCGATAAAGCACGCACTCTACGTCACGCGCGTGCACTGTTGAGTTATAATGCACGCTGCCTGCGTCACAAGCTCGTGCGCGAGCAAATAGGTATGAAAGCTCGCTTAAATCTCCGGGACTTTTTATAAAAGAAATAAAAAACTTGTTCCTCGTACATTGTTGAGTTATATAAGCACTTGGGAATTTTTAAGAACACTCGAGAAGTGCCAGAAGCACTCGCCTTCGGCTCGTGCTTCTCTAGGCACTTCTCTCGTGTTCTTAAAAATTCCCAAGTGCTTATATAACTCAACAATGCACTCGGCGCGTTTTTTATTACTTTAATAAATTACTTGACTGGCACGCTTAACTACATTCCACACGCACAACGAACTAACAAACATTCTTGAAAAGAAAAAGGACAATAGCTACTAAGGAAAAGGCGCTTAGTTCTTTACAAGGACTGTCACACTAGAACTAAACAAAGCATGAGGTAGGTAGCTTGTAGAGTCAGTCATACGCAGCCTGATAACGACAAAGCGTATGCTATCTCTGGTTTCCCAACAGTGCGTTCCCAGGGATGTCAATTAATTTGTTTTAATTAATTATAGCGTATTGCATTTTCATTTAGAACATTTGCATTAATATCTTGCCACATGGTGTGCGCCACCCTGAATACGTTCGTAATATCTTAAAAATGCTTCTGAAGCTGCACCGGTAAATACATTAACATTAAAGTGTGGGTGTGCTTAACTACAATTACTGTAAATATAGTTATTAGTTTTCTTAACTATTCTGTACTGTGTCACAAGCATAGACATAATGGACTCTTAAAAAAGTGATTCGGTGGATTTCAAAATTAGAACGTTCCCCTGCTGTATTCTTACCTGGCCGCTGTTTGCAGAGGCGTTGATCCAAACTTGTCGCGTACATCCACTTTCGCTCCGTTTTCGAGCAGAACTTTCACGGCCTCTAAGCTGTTTTCCCTGGCTGCGTGGTGTAGAGGAGCGAGTCCTAGATCATCTAAAGCATTGATTTTAAAATTCTTGTTCGAGATTATCTCTCTGATTTCGTCTACATTGCCTCTTATAATTATCGCCCGTCCAAGACTAAACGAATTCAGCCGAAGGCTCTGCAGACTGAAAGCTATATTTTCGTACTGCGCCATGCTTTCGTAAGTTGTTTCCTGGGGACTTGAACAGCGGAATAAATCTCTCCGTTTGAACCAACTTTATCTTCAACGTTTCAGTTTTAAGAGATATCCAGATGAGGTAGAATGCTCGGCAGTTCAACGTTATCACTGAGACGTTGTTAAGCTGTCAGCCTTTCGTGTTTGTGCCAACATACTTCGCGATTTGTTTCCATTAAACTTTTGGATTTCAGTCATACCTCACCATCTTCTCCAGTGAGTTCAATTTCTTTGTTTCTTTTGTTTCCTTGTAATGTTCCAACTTCAGTGAATAGCGTTGACAACAGATATCTCGTTCTTCCTTTTTTGTTTTCTTGTTGTCCTCGTCCTATCAGCAATCGTTCAATTTTCACGACTGCATAAAATCATAGCTATTGGGTGCGGTTACACGCACCACGGTAAATTGGCATCTCCCATGGTAAATCATCCCGCAGTGCATCACATTCCGGTTTTGGCATACCGTGTTAACCTTCGGTTACAAGCAGTTTGTGATTTGCCAAGGTAAAATAAAGTCTTGCGATTAAAACCGCAAAGAAAAACTACTTTTCCTTTTCGGTTACGAGTTGATGTCAAACAGAGCACCGTGATTCGCTCTTGTACCTTGGGCATCAAAACACCATTGCAACTTACCATATTAAATGTCATGGGCGTTTCGTGTGATCTTTTTGACGTATCCATGGCCGATATTTACCATGGGAAAACGACCTCGGGAATGTCGGTCACACTCCCTAAATGCGCTTTCCCGCAGGGAAAGAGTTATTTACCACGGTAAAAGTGCCCCGTGTAGCCGCATCTATTAATTCCTGCCTTTTTGTGATTGACAGACTGGTGACTTTGAAATAACCATGTCATTCTTTCTTCGTCAATTGAGCATTTTTTTGCATTTTATTTCCTAAAGGTTAAATGCCAGTAAAACAAGCAGGTAGACACATTCACGGAAAAGCTATGGGATATAAATCTTTAAATCGTGTTTAAATTTTTAAGAGCTGTTCGCTTTTCAAAATAGGTAATGTTTGCTGTAAACATCTCTGTATCTGAGTCATCGACAATCATCCGCTGGCGTGCCTTCCATTTCAGAGAAACGCATAGTAGTGTGCATTCCACCTGTCGGCTCCTTTGTTCATCTTTTCACCTTTTGTATGTGAAAGTACTTTTTGTACTTGTGTTTTCCTCTGCCGTTTCTGAACCATTCTAATTAATGCCATAGAAAACGTGCCTCCATATACATAGGGATTTTTTCGTGTTTTACACTAAACTGTATGTGAAATAAATCTTATCGACGGCTTTTGGAAAGTAAAACAAGAAGAAATTTGGGGTGCCGTAACTTCGTATTTTTCCGGCCGAGTTAATATTAATTAGCCAATAGCGAAATTCTTTAATTTTAGGAGGTGTCAAATCTACGACCTTTTCTTGTCTAAATTTAAAATTGATCGAAGCTAATGAATATAGTGAGTATAATATCAAGCTTTGGTGTTCTGGAAGTCCTTCTAAATCAGGAGCCCTGAACACAAGACGCATTTAAGCAAAACATTTTGAGTGCGGTTTACTGTATGCATGTATTCTCAGATCTTTTCGTGGTCTTCTAAAGGCGATTTTTTGTAAGCTTCTAAAGACTCAATCTTCATGCTCAGATTCTGAGAGCTGTTCCGTACGCAAGCTATTAAGACTCTAGTGCGACAGGATCCCGCAGCCTGCGAATACAACTCCCTCCCGTAGCTGCGGAGGACAATGAGAAGCGGCTGTCCTTGTTTTGATATATGCAAACCTCACCGCTTTTCTCACGTAAATCATGTTTTTCTTATGCTAACTAGAACACACGAGAAAGACAGAGGTTTGAAATACAAGGTGGTCACTGAACACACAACTTTTAAAAGGAGCTATCTGCTGGCAAAGGCGATGAATTCCGTTGTTTCTAAACTGAAACAACACTGATTTAATACCGATATTCAGATCTTTCTGAATAATAGAAATTTATTCTTGATATGGACACTATACGCTTCAGGATAATCCTTCACCATTCGATAATATCTTAAGGTGGTGGAATATCTCAGTGCAGTAAACAAGATACTGTTGCTTTCTGTCTTATTTTCTTTATCGATTTCCCCTCCATCACACAAGCTCTCTTTTAATCGGCATTCGTCTCCAATTTCATTTTGACGACAAGAAAACTCATTTTGCCACTTTCGGCATCCATCTTATCTTTAACCCACGCATTTGCGCATTTTTCTTTTTTCTTTTTTTTCAGTTTTGCTGTTGTCACTTATCTTTCAGTTCTTCTCGTTTTGTTGTCAGCACTGGTTCAGCTAAGCGGTATCCTATAAGCGGTCGAGCCTTGATATTTTTGCTGCATTTATCAGAACATACTCAAGATTTTTTTCGTCATTTTTGTTCGTCTCCTGAGTCCGCTCTTTTTCGGCACAGAAACCGGGAATATTTAAGCAATAGAAAACGTTTTCCGTGTTTGCATAGCCTGATATAAACACAAGAGGGGTTGGGAGAATTCGAAACAGTAATGCAAACCCGAGACGAAGTCGAGGGTTTGCATAACTGTTGAGAATTCTCCCAACCCCTCTCGTGTTTATATCAGGCTATGCAAACACAGGAAAAAAGTTTTCTATTGCTTTTATAAAACAACTTTCCCGAGCAAAAAAACCAAAACGCTCTTGTTTAGAACATTGATTAAAAGAGAAATTCTTACCAGTCGCGAAGTCGAAGCTTGTACGTGTAATCAGTTTTTGTTTTGCAAAAAAGATGCTTTCCAAAATACGGGTTCTTCTCGCTTAAAATGTCAGCTCAAGCGAAAAAAAATTGACACATCATGTTTCTAAAGATTTTCCAAGTTTCAACCGACGAGGAAATGGGTAACTAGTAAAGTAAACTTGTCGAGTTTTTCGACTCAAAACCTTTTTCAAATTCGTGCTGGCGTGATTAGTGCGCGGAAAGCCAAACAAGTTGAAGTCACAACCGTGTTTACATACTCTCATACAAACACCCCTCTCGACCAATCCGAGCCCGCGTACTATCTTAGTTATTTTAATATATATAAAGCCGGACCTGTTTGGTTTATTCATATCGGTTAGTTGTATCCATGCATTTTTGGTTGACGCACTGTGCTCCGTGTAAGTTATTTTGATTCGCAGAAACCCCCTGATTTGGAACTGTTCGGGCATATTTACAATTTTCGTTTAAACCTGAGCTCGTTTCTTTACCATCTAAAATGCTAAAAAAGTATAAACTACGAAACCAGAATATTAACTGCAAATGTTTACACATATCGTGCACTAAGACCTTACTTACTACGCAAAGAGCATCAATGTAAAGCTCTGAGCTAAAGTTATGTAAATCAGCTGCAGCAAATGAAGGTGGTGACTGGTCGAAAACAGCGCGAAGGTGTCAAAGATCTTAGATGTATTCACCAGAGAGAGCACCGTAAGACAATGGTTTTAACACCGCTATTAACATATGCCTTTCTTGTTCAAAGACAGAGCCCGTGTGCAAATATACACTCGTGTAATGTAAAGTTTAACATCGAAGACGTGCCCAGCAACATAATACTGCATAATAACAACGCAAGTCTGCCCGTGATAGCATGTTTTCAGCTGTGTTTTCTGCTATCGTTTAGTCTAACGTCTTTTCACGGCTTCCTTGGTATCTGACCGCATAATGAACATCGAATTTGCACCGTCGCCGTTGAAAGTAGTCTCGCCTGCGGACGACCACAACTCTACCGACAAAATATTTTTTGAGTTGGAGCCATTAATGTACAAAACGAATAATTTGTTCGAAGCTGCAACCACTGGACAAATGAAGGACATCCAAACGTATTTGTCGACCGAGAATAACAAAGCGGATGCCCTGGACCAAAATGGATACAGCGACTTACACCACGCCGCGAGAATGAACCGAGTGCTATTCATAGAGTTGAAAAAAACCACCGATGCTACTATTGACCTTCACAGCAAAGATGGATTTACGCCACTCCACGTTGCTGCAAGGTAAATATGGGATGTAAAATCAAAACTTTAATGACGTGATATCAATGTTGACGTTTTAGCAAGGACAAAATTTGTCCAGGAAGACGGAGCTTGCCTCTACTTCTCCCGACCGTAATGGCTATATTCAGTTCCGTTAATTATTAATAAACCCGACCACTTTAAATTTTGGAGGTGAAGGGAAAAGTAGGTAGTAGGTAGAACAGCAAATAAGGAAATTCGTTTTTTAAGGTGCAAATTCAGTGGCAGAAATCTTGGTGAAACCGTAGCGGCGGATTCCATCGTCTAAATTACGAAATGATTAAGTTACGCCTCTCCGAGACCTGCAGAAAACGAATGACCTTTTCCTTTGTTTAGAGTTCTTTTTTCCTTCTTTCTATCGGGATCTGAATATACTTTTTAATTTGGTTACATACAAACTGAGCGCAAAATCGCGGCCTTTGATCTCTAAAGTTTACCTTGTACAATAAAATCATTGAAAAATGTGTTCTGCGGTGACTCCGAAGTTCAAAATGTGGCGAAATGATTGCTTTTGTAATTGCATTTATATTGTGTATCCTGCAGATAACCGAGAAGGCCGAAAGTTATTAGGGCAGCGGACTAGATGTATAACTGGACAAAAATTTGGTGTCTTTGTCGTTTGGATTATCGATGAAAGTTGAAATTCACTTAAGCTTACATTCCTTTTCAAGAAAGCTGTATGCAACGCAAATAAACTAAATTATGTACCGTGTAGAGGATATAATAAGGAAATTGCCAGAGGGTAAAGAAAGCACTTTTGAAGATGTAAGTGAATTTGCGGAATAAATTAAAAGATGACGCAAGAGTTAAAAAAAACCCCTATTAACTGTAAGTTTCAGAGCTTTCTTCAAGCTCGGAACTACGGTTTTTGAATATAGTTGAATACAATTGAGGCCTTATCAACATGAGAATTTTGGTAGCGCCCACGGCACCTTAGAATGTGCAGATGTTTATTATTTAAAATAGAGGCAATAGCCACATAACTTTCATGATCAGCAAACAATAATATTCCTGTAATTAACAATCAAAATTGACTGACGATTGTTTGCAAGTCACTGTATATCCGGTATCGGATGCATACATGTATGAAAAAATAAGTTCGTACATGTAGTCATACTTTTTGCATTTCTCTGTCATTTCAGTTAGCGTTCACTTAATATTGGCTTTGGTTTGTTTCAGTAGCAACAAATCTATGACGGTAGATTTAAGACAACCGCCCTTTAGAATCATCATGTACTTTTAAGTCATATAAAGTTATTTTTCCCATAAAGGTAATATACAATATACAGTATATTCAGTATTCTCAATATACATTGTTTTTAGAATTACTTACTGAATGAGATGAACCTGAATCAGTAGCAATTACTGAAACGAACAAGCAACCAACTACTGAAACTTACTCCTTAACGCTATGTTCTACTTAGGTCAAATGCCTTAGAAGCCCTTGACGCTCTGCTGAAGAAAGGAGCAAAAATAAACCATGAATCCAAACACAGCCATTGCACCACTCTTCACTTTGCCGCGCAATTTGGCCACAGGCAGATTGTCGAGCGACTGCTGAAAGAGAGAGGCCTGAATATTGATGCAACTGATCGGCAAGGAATGACAGCTCTTCACATGGCAATCAGTCGAGGATACGAAGAAATTTGCAACGATCTTGTTAAAAATAAAGCTAGCGTTACTATGACTATGGCAAAGGGCGAAACGAGCCTCCATCTAGCGGCAGCCAGTAGCAATACAAATATTATGTCGCTGATTGTTCAGTCAGGTAAGTGAAGAGAATAAATATTTATTTCACTCCGCGTTCGCATCCCAATTTAAACTTGTGGCCAAACCTCAAAACAGAAAGTCCAATATCCTGTCAAAAGCCCAGGGTAAAGTCAAATTGCTTGAAATAAAGTCTCTTATCATGACGTGTAAATTTTTCTTTGGTTATCCAGATTTTCCGTAAATGGGCGAACATGTATGCCACATATAATACATTAAATAGCACTGAGCAAATGTAGATGTTTATAGACAGGACGTGTAAACCTATCATTCCCGCCAAGATTTAGGTTAACAAATTCACTCAGACAATCTTACTGATCATCCAGCTAAGGCCCCAGCAAAGTCCCCGTCCCCCAGGAAATTGAACATACATGTACATCATTTACAATTGCGTCAGTATTTCGTGTTGTTTATGATTTCTTGATTACTTTGCAAAAATGAAGGGGTAGACGCCGAATTCCTTTGACCAAGTAAACATGATCATTTGGAAAGCTTAAACGTCCGTCACTATCTCACCGATCTTTTTTTCTTCTTTTTATAGCTCATAGGATGCAACTTCGTCAACCAGCTGACGCAGTAAGGTCGGCCAAGGAAATACCAGAATTCCAGCAGTTTGTAAACCAGAAAGATGCCGCCCAGAACACAGCACTCCACATAGCTGTTCAGGCAGGCAGCGTGGCCATGTGCCAGGTTCTCACACAGCATGGTGCTGATATCGACGCACAGAACATGTCCCTACAGACACCTCTGCACGTGGCAACAATTCGGAAGAATAAAAAGATTTTAGAGTTGCTCATCAAACACGGAGCTCAAGTGCATTCGAAGGATTTCAAAGGGAAAACCCCTTTACACAGGTATGATAAAATATACGTGGACGGCATCCAAGCAGTCACATATGATGGCCCCTCTTGAAGAGAAGCCCCCAATGGAGGGGCAGGGTTGAGGATTAGGACGGACCTTCTTTCATACAACACTTTGCTGATGATCGTCTCGAAGTGAATTGTGGGTACAATTCAAATTTACAACCCAATTTCAATTACAACTACAATTTCAAATTACAACTTAAAATGGCCGTTTCCCCCCAAAAGGACTGGATCTACACGCAACTAATAAGCAAGGGCCATCAAACTTCATTTTGTTGTCAAGAAATTTATCTGGGAATAATTTGGTGTGGAATTATGTAGAAATTACCACATCATATGACGTAATGACTATAAAGCGATTGGCGATTACCTTTTACAAAAATAACGTTTGACCTTCCCTTGCGGGACCGCTCTCGCAAGTGACCTCTTAATTTTATCAACACTGTCTCGTAAGCGATCTATTAATTGATTGTGGGTTCCATTAAGGTATGAAATTTGGAAATATTCTTTGTTCCCTATTTGTGGTGGGAGTCTGAATAACATCCAGTTGTAGATGTGTGTCAGCGGTCGTCTAGGATAATATATTTTTCTTCAACCTTTCCAGAGCGGCGACCTTTGGAAACGCAGAATGCATTGAGATTCTTCTGAGGAACTTTGCAGCTGTTGACGTTAAGGATGCCAATGGTTTGACACCTTTCCTATGTGGCGTAGCAGCTGGTCAAACAAAATGCGTCGAATTGCTTTTGGATTCTGGAGCAGATATGACGGTACGTGATAATTTCCAGCGGTCTTGTATTCAACTGGCAGTGGAAAACGAACAAGAGGATGTGCTAAGGATGCTGCTAGAGAAGTTCGGTTCAGGACTAAGTAATGTTCCAGACGTACAACAAAGGACGGCTCTCCATTACGCCGCTTTATCATCAAACGTACGGGTAAGACATTTCTCTGTGTGGTTGTTATCTACTTCCATGAGTTTGCCCAGGGTTCTTTGACTGAACTGTTTCAGTAAAATATCTTCAAGGGTGTTGGAGCTGTTTGAATACTTGACTTGGTTGCACCCATTTTCCGCACTTGCTGGCACCTATAATACATGTATTTGCTTCCAATTCTGCTGAATGGCTTATCGCACTGTTTGCGTGACTGTCAGGGTTGTGATTGGTCAGAGGGATTGCTCTAGTTAACTTTAAATTTGGTTTACGACATTCGATTGAAAGCAACTCTATTTTTAAGAGCTAACAGAAATAAAATAATAGGTTTCTTCCTTTTCTAGCTTCTGGAGATTTTGTTGCAACATAAAGCAAACTGCCTGATCAAAGATGGCACGGGAAAAACACCATTACACATAGCAGCTGAAGCCGGGAAGGTCCGCCATGTTGAAGCTCTTACGAAGGCATCATTCAGTTCGGTATTTCAGAGAGATGTTGATGATCGAACACCCCTACATTTTGCGGCGTTAAATGGAAAAGGGTGAGAGTGCGCTTTTAATTCTCATATCACCATATATTTCCACGGAGGCGAAACTCCCACTAAATTTAGATTAGATGTTGTCTAGGTTTTCTAGGGATAACGAAAAGCTAGAATCTAGTGCTCGTTGTGATAAGTTAGCTTGCAAACGTTCATAAAAATCAAGAAAACCGTAGAAAATCTTAACCTTGTTATGACACAAGTGAAACCAAACTAGAGGAACTTAAGGTTTCGTCGTTTCGTATTTCAGAAAAATTTGCTCCATTCTCATGCAAATGGGTGCCGAAGTGGACAGCGCTGACGCTTACGGTTGGACGCCGCTCTTTTTTGCTGCCAAAAACGGTTCAAGTGGCTTGATTCAAATGTTCCTTGAGAAAAACGCAAACACAGACCATGGAGACCGAAACGGAAACACAGCACTGCTAGTAGCATCCGCGAGAGGTCACGTGGAAGCGGTAAAAGTCCTTTTAGACCGGGAAGCAAGTTTAAACCCTGGAAACGATGGATTAAATTGCTTGGATGTGGCCATCGAAAACCATCAAGCTGGAGTTGTTATGGCTATCATTAGAAATTCCAGGTAAAAAGAAAAAACTTTGTAAGTTAGCATTAGTCATTTTGGCATTTCAGACATTACCTGTGTCATACTGAGCCCATTCTGTCACGGACAGTGTACACCAATGAAGCTAAGTATAGGACGCTCTCCTTAAAAACGTAACTGAGAATAAAACAAACATGTTATTTCATTGCCAATTTAGACGTGTTGTCATTTCACCAGGTGGAAGGACATCTTGTCAGCAAAAAGCCCCGATGGTGAGAATCGTATGGGAAAGCTGATTGAGAGGTACCCGGATGCTGCTAGATCAGTCATGGATCGCTGTATCCAGCGGTCGTTGGCTCAACGATCCATTTCGTACGATTTTCGTCTTCTTGATCCAGGCCCCGACGATAAAAGTGGACCCGGAGATGGGCCATTCTTTGGATTGATGGACATGGTAAAACACAAACAGAAAGATCTACTGGTACACGACCTCTCTAGAAAACTTCTCAAGATCAAATGGCACACCTATGGATGGTTTGTTTATTGGACAAACCTTACGTTATTTGCCTTTTTCCTCTTCCTCATGACATATTTTATGTTAACTCAACGGAAGCAGATTAAACTTCAAAAGTCAAACAACCCTGGCGACGATGTGGATGACATTTTCGAAAAGAAAGATGCCTTCAACAGAGTGAGCCCCTTTTTGATCCTCGTGTTTGCTTCACTTCACCTAGGCAAAGAGTTGTACCAAATGGGCGTTCAACGAACGGGATACTTTAAACAGCGAACTAATCTGCTGGAATGGGCGCTTTACCTATCAACAATGATATTCATCCTACCCTACGTATCCACCAATGTGTCAAGTCTCCGAGGTGATCCCCGTGTGACCTGGCAAATAGGAACAGTCGCAGTCTTCCTGGGTTACATGAACTTGATCTTGTTCGTGCAGACCTTGGATCACGTCGGTATCTACGTCACTATGTTTTTCCAAGTGGCAAAAACAGTGCTCCAGGCGATTAGTTTCTGCTCCTTGTTTGTCTTGGCTTTCTCGGTAGTCTTTTTTATATTGTTTAAGGAACAGGTAAGCGGTTGAATGATGACCACAGGTTTTGTTCTTGTTGTTTTTATGCATGGTCAAGCTTGGCATGGTTCAATTCTACGTGTTACCATGCCCCCCGCCCGGGCACACCCCCGGGGATTTGCTATTTTATCTTACTTGGCAGTCTATTCCCCACCCACGGGGCTCCTCATGAACCACAAATTCGTCATTTTGTGTAAAAAAAAATGGACGTAACAATATTGACTTCGAACAATAAAACAGACGCTTTTCAAGAGGTTTTTGAACAAAAGGATACTACATGTTCACGGTTATACTATAAAAACATGAACACTAGTTTTGATAAAAGAAAACGGACGAACAAACTGTAACCGCACTAGTGGACAGAACATAAAAAAAACATTAATAAAACCGGGAGTTTTCGATCATATTAAAATTACGTTTTACATTGCTTCTGAATCAAATGAATGCTTTTAATAGAGCATTAAAATTTCTGGCTTTTTACCTCGGTTTGAATCAACTGTCATTTTTGCCAACCAGAGGACTGAGCAAAATATTAAACTCCGTGGACAGGTATTCATGGGTATTCTTCACGTGGTTCGGTGCCATCGTGAACCGAGAAGTGATCTGTTTCACAAGAACAACGAGGAGTTAATCTCGAATTGCCCAACCCCCTACCCTCGTGGACAAGACTGCTTCAAGCAGTTCCCCACCCCCGGGACCGAAATACTGGACTTGTCCTGGGGGTTGCCCGGGGGGGGATGGTTACAGGTAGAATTGAACCATGCATTATTGTGGTGGTGCATGCTGCTTTGGTTTTGCTTGGTCGTGTTGTCACGGGCGTCGGGGAAAGAACGTTCAAATTTGAGTTTTCCACCTGTTTTTGCTCATCTCCTATCAAGATCACGTCAGTGTTGTTTTTATCAATTATCAAGAAAAAGGTGAGAAGACATATGTTAAATAACGCCTAATTCCAACACAATAATGCCTAATTCCAACACAATAACGCTATTTCAAACACAATCGTTGCTTAGCTAAGCATATACAAAACCTTTTAAGTGCCTTGACTTCCCACGTCCATCGAGGAAGTTTTTTCAATTAAAGATTTCCAGCGGCAAAACATCACCAGAAACACAGCAACGAGGATGGCGCCATTATAACCTTTTCCAAAGGCTCTTGGACTTTTTTCTCGCCTGAGACCTGTACGGTATAGAATTGGCAAAGTATTCTATTCTTGACATCCAAACACTGATTCTTATCGTTTAAACAAAAAAAAAGTAAGACATCGGACGGCAAAACTCCGCCCGCTTACGGTGTCGTCGTTTGCAGTTGGAGTTTGGACAAAGATCATTCTATAACCGTTTTCAATGAAGCGTGATTTTAACATTTTAGTTCTCAGCAGCTTCTTGCACACATGTATTTGATCGTTTTTTCTCCTCGGGTTTAATTTTCTGGATTCATTAAAACTTTAGCTTTTAAGAATGATACCGGTTTGCTCTTTTAATATTTGTTAAAAATCTTGAGTGTGATATTTCATGTTGGCTTACATGAAGAGTTGACGTGCGTACGGTAGCGTTGACGTCATAAACAAACTTCTCAAATGGATTATGGATAGGTTGACTTATTTTTAATGTTCTTAGGGCAACGTGAGACAAAGAACGTCAACGTAATATATAATGGTAAAATACCTTAACATCAATTGATATAATGCCGTTTACCGCTATCATTCACACCGACTTCATACAAATATGGGTGGTTTGTAGCGAGATAAGTTATTCTTTCTTGCCTGTAGACTGCCTTCAGTAGTTTTGACATGGCGGCGATGCAAGTATTGAAGATGACGCTTGGCGAACTTGATTACAACACTATGATGGTTGACAGCTTAAATCAAATGAATCCAGAGACAAACGCCCCTCTGCTACCTTACAGGGAATCGTCAACTATCTTCATGGTCATCTTCATTTTTGCCATGTCCATTATTCTGATGAACCTTCTGGTAAGTAGGAGTTACAATTTGCTTATAACCTTTTCTCTTCTTGGTAAAATTAATAAAGAGTTAAAACGTAAATCATGCGAAATGGTTTTAACTTCATGTCGGAGGTTTGTTATTGCTTGTCACACTATATTTAGAAGCAGGGAATAGAGACAGTGGTATTTACCAAAATATTTTTCACTGAATGATCGATTTTGATCTTATAGATGGTTTCTGATGGCTCTGGAACTTTAATTTGTGATTGAAACTGTCCATGTTTATGGTCTTATAAGATTAGCTTATGAATTTCTTCAAGGTGAAATTTCGCCGACCCCTTTAGGAAATTTTTGTAGCGTGTTCTGTGGCTTGACGTCCCAATTCCAGACCATCCCAGCCCCGCATGTTTGCGGCAACAACCTTGTCGAGCTATAATTTTCGCAAAAAAGGTCTTAACTGGCAAGCAAAACCCTAAGGATTTTTTTGGTCAAATTATCTGCCAGGGGTACATTTTGTCAAAGCACAGACACACAACGCCTTAAAAAGCGAGTATCTCTTGTTTTGTTGGTCGGCTCACCAATGCTGTTTGCCTGTGGTCTTTAGATCTAAGCGCAGACACGAACCACCAGAACCGTACGATTCCTGCCTTTTTTGTAACGATCAACTGCTGGCTGAAGAGCCGGAGGAAATTGGGGGAGCACAGGACCACTAACACAATCCAAAAATGTTTCATGTACTCCCTGGGTACCTATGTTTTAACTCTTAATTACTTTTAGTCTGCCTACTGTATGTAATAGATTTGCATAAGGGAAAGTTTTGGGCCCATATTTGTTAACGATTATCTGTGAACAATATTTTAAATGAATTCACTTTGTGATTGGTGACGTTTGAAGTTCCCATACCAGCGAACACAAATCAGTTGTACTGAATGTAGCCGTAACTTGAACCTTTTCATAGGCAATTATTCCTTGGTAACAGTCAGCGTTCTTTGCCTGAACGCTTTTTCGCTGGTACTTAGGGACCAGTCCATATTCATATTTTCCATAGGTTGGTTTGGCAGTAGGCGACATAGAATCAGTTCAGAAACACGCCTTTCTGAGTAACAAGGGAAAGATCGTTAACTTCGTTGTCGGAGTCGAACGAACGTTCCCAAAATGCATTACTCGCCGTTTTCACAGGCCTCAGGTGGTGGTAACTGGGCGTAGAGTGGCAAAAAAGATCTCTTCGCAGTAAGTACTTAAGACACATGGCGGTCTCCTGTATATTAAGTTTTTTTTTATTGTAATAAGTTAAATCGTATTATGTGACTTAAATATTGTAAAACGCCAAGGACAATTAATGGATCATGGCGCTATATAAATGAAAATTTAACTTAATTTTAATTTTGATTTAAAAACGTGTACGCAATCGTGGAAATGAACTAAACGGGTTGAGTTTATAGGGGTAAGTGAAGAGTGAAGGGCGGTGAAGAGTGAGGGCAGTGAAGAGATTCAAGAGCGCACATTTCCATTGTTGTCTCCGGCTTACTTAGCTAGATTCGTATTAACGACGAAAAGTTAACCATCGCTTGAATCGCGTTATGGTGGCTAATACACTTCATCAACACAGTTTAGATCGCTAAAAATAAGATTCCTATTCGCTCTCTCACCAAGATCCACATGCAGTTTCCCTAGGAGTTTCGCCTTCTTGTCTCGCTACCGGGTATTCTGTTCAAAGATATTTGATTTAATGGCACACAGAACACGCAGCCAGCATAAGGAGTAAGATACATTCAGGTGAACTGTTCGCACCAGCCGTGCATCTCGAATATCATCGGATCTTTTGGAGCCCTATTAAGTAGTACTGAACAGTTAACAGCGGGAATACACAACCACACAGGCGGCACAAGTACGCGTTGCGAGCCTATTTATCTCAGTATCAATCCGCTTAAACTTAACACGTTTTACATTTTTTCCTGGAATAGGGATTACACCTTTGAAGACGTAGATATCAGCCAAAAAGAGATAAACCAGGAAAAGGAAGATGAACTGAGGCGGCTGGAAGAGCTCAGTAAGGAACTGGCAAAGGCAAAACAACGTCAGGCCTCAATCATGAAGACCATGCACGATCAAGGGGACCTTCTACTGGCTATAGCTGCCAGAGTAGGAGTGGATATTCCCCAGGATGATGCTGAAAATGCGCCCAGGAGTGCCACCCTGTAGTCTCACTATCAATATTTCTATTTGAGTGTAAATGATAGCAAATGCGTACAAGAATTGTTTCGTCTTCACAGAATTACACGCGAACTGAATCTCTTGTAAACTTAGGCTTTTCAGATGTAGAAGTGTTGTTGTATGCACACAGTATTCACTTTTTGTGAAAACACACTTAGTTCTTCCCACGGACAGTTTATTAGTCTTTAAAGGCCGACGCTGATGAAATGAACTTCTCTATTTCAGTCTCCTAGTTTAAATCAGTAAAAGCATAGAACTCGATCCACTTGTGTAAAATGAACGTACCAGATTCTTACTCGAGTCAGTAGGACACCGTCTATAAAGAGAACTCCATACACTTACTGAATGATACTGAACGATTACATTTTCTGTCACCAATGAGGGAATCAGTGAATAAGCAAAGTAAAGATGTTTTTTCTGTCATAATATTTGTAAAAAAGCTCATAGCGAATTATGATGGTATATTCGAATTGTCTCCCTCTTTTGATTCGCACCTGTCTCTGATGTAACGTGTAGCAGGTCGGGTTATTCAGTGCCAACCACACATCTGTGTGGTTGCTAGCCTGCGTAGCTGGCGGTTTTGTTTTTGTTGGAGCGCGCGAGTGAGTAGCCCTCCGCCCGATTCTCCTTGCGGCTTCGCCTCTCGTCGCGCGCTCTAACAAAAAACAAAACCACCAGCTACGCAGGCCAATGTGGTTGCTAAACCCACAGGAGCCAAACGGCCTTTTTCACTATGTGAAGTTCGGGATGGACTCCGGCTGTCTCGGCTTCTCATCAGTGTCATTCTATACGCCTAGTCAGGACTACTGAAAACTGTTATATTGAAAATCAATCCTCAGATGCGCTGAACGCCACCCAATCATACAGCTACCAGGGGTAAAAATGTGACGTAAAAATCCCAATAAGCATTTCTTTAATTTTTATGTTCGACTTGAGCTGAGCTTGTGCGTGCGTGCCATACCTGTCTTCAGGGGAACATTTTTGAGATGTCTTAGAACTGATTTAGAGCCAGGGAAGAAAGTTTATCTTATCGAAGTGAAACTTTCCTTAAATCAGAAAGCGCATTTTCGGAGTCAAAGTAAAAATGGGACTTCAAAACCATGCACAATAAACATTTCCTTTAAGTTCGGAAGTTTGTGCGTGCCATATTCCGAAGGGGAACTTTTTGCACATAGACTAATCCGTATGTCTTCGGTCAGGGAAGAAATTTTTCTTGTGTAACTTTTCCTTGAATCAGAAAGCGCATTTTTGGAGTCGAGGGGGCTTTTTAAGAAAGCATTGAAAACTGATTTTGACGATTGGAAATGAAGCTTTGCAATAGGCTTCCTTGGAAAACACTGCTGCAGACTCAACGACAAAACATGAAGATCTAGAGAATTGAGATCTTCTGGCATTTTCAGTTAATGACTGCCCCCAAGAATGGGGCGCATACTTTTCACGACTACCAAGGCGCACATCAAATGGAACGTGACGATATGCTTTGAATCAGTGACAGTGATAATTGATGTTTTTAATTGGTATTGAGGTAGCCTTAGAAACCATTGTTCTGAGTAGTGAGCTCATTAACGATTGCATGACCACGGCTACTACTGACTGTCATAAATATGTATATACATCTACAGAGGTAAGTTGTTCGATTCCTATTGCGAAATGTCTGACAGAGTGAAACCTGGCGATACGGAGTCTTACGGGACAGATTCCACAGCAAACTTGAGTGAATACCGCAGTCTTGTTACGAGGTTTCGTAACAGCCCTATGGTTCCCAGAAAAACTAACAGTCCGCAGCTCGGAACCGGTTCAAGGCCACAACTCCGAGATGAGTCCCTTCGTTTCGGGATTAAAATGGGGCCTTTACAAGACGCAAATATTCCTTTTCACCGCGCCGCTGCCCGTGGAAATACTGAAGATGTGCGGAAGTTTCTATCCGAAAGAAAATACGACGTGGACGCTTTAGACGAACGCGGTTTCACGGCCCTACACTACGCGGCGCAAAACAACCGCGTCTTTATCATCAACATGCTCATTGATTTTGGCGCTAAGGTTGGGGTTACAGGAGTAGATGGGTCGACTCCACTTCACCTGGCAGCGAGGTAAGCGACTAACACGTACGTATACAAGAGACGAGTATACGCAAACCAAAGAAAGCCAAATTCTCCAGATGAAAACAGTGTATATGATTAGGTGGTGAAACAGGGGAATCGGCCTAAACTACTCGTCTTTAGGAGTTGATTGTATGAGTGCTTTGAGGTTATGGGACAGACCCCGTCCGAAATGTGTCAATTAAGACTGATTACTTTTAGAAAATTTTGTTCACCTGTGATGGAAAGTTTTGATGGATTTTATACGTTTGAATGACTATGGAAGAATGGCGACAGCTGTACCATTGATATTCTCAAGTGTAACAACTTATAATTATGACTTGTTTTACTGTTCTCTGATCAAGGTTAGAACTTGTCTTTGTAAAATCATTTATACATGCCTGGCTAGTACTGGCTAAGATCATTCAAAAAATAAATGTCGTTAACTTTCTCACATAGAAAAGTAATGTTGAATTCTAGCGTTGCGCGACGTAATGATCAATATTTCACAAAACAAATATAGCTTTATTCTGATGATTTTCGAAGACAGAAGACGGTATGATGCGACTGAAATGGGATCTGATTTTCACAAATCAAAATTGTTCACGCAATAACTCTCTGACGAGCCCAGAGACGACAACAAATCGTGTAAAAAATTGTCGTGATTGCTTATTGTGATATTGCAGCAGCTGTGTATTGTCTTGTATGGAAATAAATATTTCGCTTTGTTCTTGTTTCGAAACCGTTGGATTTATTTAATTTCCCAAAGGAAAACGTTTACCTTTGTTATGAAGTCACTTGGTCGACCTCTATTTATATTTCCTTTTCAGTTTGCGATTTGACTTGATCTCACTCATGCAAAAAATTGCCGTTCGTCAACAAACATGACAGCCACTGTCACGAAAGTGTACGTCAAATTAGCCCTTTATACCTCGTTCAAGGTAAAATATTCTTTTGAATTTTACTCTTACAAACGAGGCATCAAGGCCTAATTTGAATAAAAACAGAAGAATGTTAAAATGGGAGCCATTTTGGAAAAAGGTGTATTTTTGAATGCATTTTAGCTTAATTAAAAAAAACAATTTACACTAGTTTGGAACCAAGCCCAGCACTGTTGGGATGGCAGACCGCGCAACGTTTGGGCATCAAATTATACAATGCATACTGGTGTCATAAGCCGTCAGCTTTCTTATAAATCATGAAGTTCTTCGTGGCATGCAATCAATCTCTGGCCGTCCATAGCAACCTATTTGCCAACGAATTACATGAAAAAAAACCCAAAGTTATATTGCGGGATGAGTTTTATTCATGACAGATTTACACCAATTAGGCTCGGGAAATAAACCAGTACTGGTCCAAACGGGTCACATGCGGCGAATCCTTCTCCAGGTTCTGACCGTCAAACCCCTAAAGTAAAAAATTTTCTTTTCGATCCTAATATAACGATCGGCGCTGGTCTTAAAAAAAAAAGAGATTGAAAATGGTAGAGGAGGTTATTTCCAGCGATATAAGGAGAAACTGAACAAAAGAGTAGACCCTGTAAATTAGGGATTTTGATATTCGCCTGATATGAATTTAAAGAGTTCGTCAAAACATAGCAATTTAGGGCCTTTTACTGGTACATGTAGGAGGGATATTTTTTTAATTCACAACGCAAGATCGAGCTGTTCCAAAATGAAGTTTCGTGCAATTTTCACTGAAGTTTCCCAAATGCATGAAGAGCGTTATTTAAATCTCGTAATTTGAAAGGTAACGTCACACTTATCTAAACTAAATAGAAGCTAGTACCTAGTGAAATGCCCCTTGTGTTCACCGTTGCAAATATTCAAACCTTTGTCTCGTATTAAATCTTCCTTTCACCACTCAACGTGTTCAGATTTTACGCCGCTTGATTCTTTCTCCCCAGGTTCAATTCCATGGATGCCCTTCGTTCTCTACTTGAATCAGGAGCCAAAGTAAGCTTGACCAATAGTGTCACGGGCTCGACAGTTTTACACGAAGCCGCGGCGTTTGGAAACCGAGAAATCGTAGAGCACTTACTGAAGGATAAGAAGGCCGATGCCAATGCTTCAGACTTCAAGGCGGTTACACCACTCATGCACGCGAGCGGTTCGGGTTTTAGCATTATTTGTGAATACCTTCTGCAGTTTGGAGCCAACGTTGATAGCTGCTCTGCGGAAGGAATGACCGCGCTTCATTTTGCCTCCACTAATGGAGATTCACACGTCACTCAACAAATAATCGAAGCTGGTAAGTTAATTACTCAGCTCCCAATATACAAGCTCGCTTGATAAACGCCTTCCCGTTTCGTGCAAGTGTGAAGAGGTCGCTAAGTTCCCCTTCTCTGTCAGTTGTTACCATAGTAACAACATTGGGTCATGTATTTTGATCAAAAATTAGTTCACAGAACCTCTCAGCGCTTTGCCACTTCGTTCTATTGGTCTCCCTCGTCAAGTAAGCTTGAGGGCAGGAAAAACATAAAAAACAACAGCT
This sequence comes from Galaxea fascicularis, assembly GCA_948470475.1. NCBI lineage: Eukaryota > Metazoa > Cnidaria > Anthozoa > Scleractinia > Euphylliidae > Galaxea > Galaxea fascicularis. The sequence goes on along the minus strand of OX419338.1, from coordinate 8,036,973 downwards.
TGTTAAGTTCATCAGGATCTCTCTTTATTCATGCATCTTATTAAAGTCAAAGAGGAAACGGCTGTCTTTTCCATGATTCTCGACTTTAGGTGAGGCTGTCAGCCAAGTGAAATATTTGCTCTGACATGAGGGCCGGAAGGAAGCAAATTCCACCACGTTTATGATGCGCAGCTTAATTTTGTCAGCCTTACGCTTGAGGGTGAAATTTCCACAAAAGCCCCCCCCCCCCCACCCTTCCCCGAGAACGTGAAGATGACCTTGGTTAGGTTATGCTAAGATATCCTTTATTTGCCATTTGATGCCAAATTCTGCTATCTAGAATTTCAAAAACCGGATTTAAAGCAAAATCGGAATGGGAAGGACAGTTTTTCAGCCTTGCTTTCGAGTTCCGATTAACCTTTTATCCGTCTTTGTTGCTAGCAATTCGTCGCTACTTTAAGAGAGAGCCTTCAGCAGTGGCAAAACCCGAGAGCACCCCAAAATTCAAGGATTTTATTAACAAAAGTGACTTGGACGGCAGTACTGCACTACACCTGGCGGTACAAACAGGACGCAAAGAAGTGTCTCTGGTTCTTATTCAATATGGTGCTGATGTGAATTCTACAAACAAGAACCTTCAAACGCCGGTTTTCTTGGCAGCGGTTGGTGGACATCAAGATGTGTTAAAAGTGTTAATCTCACAAGAGGGAGACGTTAATGCAAGAGACAGGCAACAGAAAACTGCTTTGCACAGGTAACTGTATTGTAGTGAGGGCATCTCGTCATCTATTCTTACAACAATAAAAAGAAACTGAACCCAAAAGGCACTTTTTCTGGAGTAGTGCGCAGTCAAACAATAATGAGAGTATTTTCTGTAATTGCTATACGAGCACTCAAACTAGCCATGGATGTTTTATGGATTCACAATATGGAGGTGAATATAACAACCAAACGTTTTCATCATTTTCCTCAGTTGACAACAACGCATTCTGACCCATTCTTGCTCTGAAAATCCCGCTTGCCTTCATCTCATCAGTGAATTGAGGTCTCCCCTCTTCGAGAGAGGTGGTAATATATAACCTTACGTTAATGTTAAACCACCATGGAGTAATTATTCGTGATACAAATGTTGAAGGGCAATCTGAAGACCTCATCGCTTGATGAAGACTGACAAGCAGTAAGCAGTCAACACGCTGAGATCTTATATCCCAAGCAATTACACATCGAGGCAAAGGATAGGATTTTGATTTTTACGTTTGATTCATTCATCTCGACAGCGCTGCTGCCTTAGGATGCTTGAAATGCGTCGAAATTCTCCACGAAAATGGCGCTGAAATTGATGCTGAGGACCAAAATGGTCAGACGCCATTTCACCATGCAGTACTCGCTGGCCAGACAGACTGCGCCAAGTTGTTATTGTCTATTGGTGCCAGAGATTCTGCGCAAGACAAGTGTCTGCGCTGTTGCATCCATCTGGCTGTAGAACAAGGTAGAGAGGACACTCTGACCATGCTGCTGAGGGAGACTGGGTCGAGTTTAGTCAATGTACCTGATCAGAAACAGAGGACGTCGCTTCATTATGCTTCTTCTGCTGATAACCCGAAGGTAAGATGTCGTCGGTGCCACATAGGTTTGGGTACTTCTGCTTCGTCCTCTCCCTGAAACTCCTGAGAAAACTATCGGGAGATAAAGAGGAACAAGGGAATGAGCATAACGAAATTTTTTTCCGCTGGAATAATGAAATAATGGGCTTGGTGTTTGGGGTATAACGGAAAACCAAAATTTGTCTGGAATATCGGCATTTTCTCGCACGGAATAATGGAAAACTGGTTTTTGTTGCCTGGAATAATCGAATAACAGTAATTTTCGAGATGGAATAATGGAATAATGAACACTTCGTTATTCCTCCGAAATCGTAAAACCAGTACCTCTTGGTCTCCCTTTAGTGCCTTTCAGTAGTTCACTCGGTTTGATTCCCTTCAAACTGCAACTAGGAAAGATGGTGAAGGGGGGGGGGGGGGGAGGGGGAAACGGGACATACCCCGAAACTTATGACCTGCGTTGAAAGCAACGAGAAAACTGAAAATCTAAAAAATCGTTTAATTTGTGAATTAAGAAACAAATTTCAAATCAAGAAAGTACAGTTTCATGGACCTTAAAGAGATCGTTCTTGAGGAATTTCCTTCAACTTGCAAAGTTATGTTGAGGAAAGCGATTCCGGCTGCAAGTACGGTACACAGTAACATGAACACGCCGTATGATCTCTCTAGAAATAGTAAAAACATATAGCATACTTTACGTGCAACTCACGGAACGTTTCTTCTTTGATCATTACCAAGTGAGCGCCACTTTTGTCGCTTGTTATTTCAAACATAATTGTGAACTGTGAGTAGGAGCACCTCAGTGTTTGTTGACAGGCCACAAGTCACTAATATCTCGTTATACTTATCTGTCGACTTTCATTTACCATTTACAAGAATTGACTGTAGCAGAAGAGAGCTAAAGGCGGAGGGATAGTAAACACAAGCGCCTACATTTGGCTTGAACACTCGTGGTGATCTTTAATTATAAGGTTTAGCTGTGCATCCATTTACAATAGGTTTCATTGTGTCGTGCGTCAGAACTCACGGATAGTGACAAATTAAACGTAAGAATGAAAAAGTACGCTAAGATCCAACGAGGCGAGCAGTGTGACTGTTGTCCGTACCACGTTCACAAGAGTACATAGGCGCTGCCAGATGGAATCCATCTCTTTTATACATTGTTTTCGACTTTGCTCAGTTCCTCATTCATACATCGCAAACTCATCAAGACCAATCAAAACCCAAGGTTTACACCTTCCATTGTATAAAAAGGAGAATACACAGGTTCAAAGGCGAGTGTACTCCAGTTATACCATAATTTCATTTATCTTTTCAAAGCTGTTGGAACTGCTACTTGAGACCAAAGCAAACGGTTGTGTTCGAGACATGAAGCACAAGACACCCTTGCATTTAGCTGCTGACCGTGGAACAGCGCGCCAGGTCAAAGTACTTACCCAAGCAGCGCCGTCTTGTGTTTGGATGCGAGATGACCAGCGCAGAACACCGTTACACTATGCTGTTAGCAGTTTGAAAAGGTATTTCCTTATCGTATTTTACGTAATCTTGAGGATATAGCTAGCTTGCGCTCAGATGGCCTGTATAAGTTATATATGGCACTTTATGTTTACATGTGACATTGCCATATAAAGCAACGGAAGTACATCTTTTCCCGCCCAATAATTCTCATAAAATTTAAACGCTTCAAATTTGCATTCCTTATAAGTATAACATCTTGTCCTGGTTTTTATTTGTTTCTCTATTGTTTGTGTGTTTGTTTGTTTTTTATTTGTAGTCGTTTTTTCTTCTTCGAATTAAGTCAAAATAGGGGGAGCAGGGATGACACAGTGGTGAGAGTACTTGCCTCCCACCAATGTGGCCCGGGTTCGATTCCTGGCTTTGGCGCCATGTCTGGGTTGAGTTTGTTTCTTCTGGGTACTCCAGTTTTCCTCTCTTCTCAAAAATCAACATTTCCAAATTCCAATTCGATCTAAATGCACGGACATCTTTGAACGAATTCTCTTGAGCTCTTTGATGTTCCGTGGGTAAACAAATTACATTTCCTTTTACAAAATAAAAATATAGTAATTTGCTTACGGGCTGTCTATCCGTCGTCGAATTTCGAATTGATGTATTAATTTCTTTCAAACCTTAATTGTTCTTGTCCAATGTATTTTTCTGTCTCCAGAAAATCCTGCAACACCCTCTTAGAAATGGGTGCCGACATTAACAGCCCTGATATAGTAGGGTGGACACCCCTACTGTGGGCCGCAAAAGTAGGTCACGCAGGTGTCACCGAGCTCCTTCTGGACAGAGGTGTGCTGATTGATCACGTGGACATTGATGGTAATGCCGCACTTCATGTGGCAGCTCACTTTGGTCACATCGAGGTTACCAAGATGTTGCTGGATTATGGCGCAAACTTGCTGCTGCAGAACAAACGTGAAATGACGTGTCTTGACATCGCCATGGAAACACAAAACAGTGAAGTGGTGATGGTGATTGTCAAGCATAGCAGGTTTGTTGACCCATAAGGACCCCCTAAAAAATTCTATTTATCGGGATGGTTTTGACATTTCTTGTTATGGAGTCATTAGGTAAACTGAAACAATTGCTCTGCACGTGCGTTTTACAGTTTGGTACATTTCTTTACCGTCCTCTGCAAAACAACAGCGTGAAATGACCAAATTTTAGGTTTTCTCGAGAACATGAGCGTATGACGGCAAAATCTTCTTTCTTTTTCCCTACTTTGACGTCGTTCATAGTAACTTAATTTCTGGAGAGTTCTCCAGCATTTTCCAAGTTAAACAAATTGAAATGATCACAAAAGAGTTACAAAAACGAGAAATTATATTCAGTTTATTTTTAAATGACGTTCTGGTTGCCATTGCCGTTCTCATTTCTTAAACTCCATAGTAAATAGTTCCAGCGCAATAAAAAACTGGACTCCGAATTTGTGGTTTCCACTGAAAAAGTGCTCTATACATCTTCATTAATTCAATTTCCCATTTAAACACTGCACCTGTTCGGTTGACTTCTGTTTTTGGTTTCCAGGTGGCGTGAGGCACTGACGAGCCCAACTGCCCGTGACAAACCAAATCCTATGGAAAGACTCATAGAGCATTTTCCAGACGCTGCACATGTGGCCATGGATCGGTGCATTCAGAAATCTATGTCAGAGCGTTCCATCAAGTACGATTTTACCCTGCTCGATCCAGGCCCCGACGACGAAAGCGGTACAAATGGAGAGCGTTTTCTGGGGCTGTCAACGATGGTCAAACATAAGCAACAGTTGTTACTAACACATGCGCTCTCTCGCAAGCTGTTACTCGTCAAGTGGAGAAAATTCGGATGGTATATCTACGGAGGAAATGTTGCACTTTATTCAGTGTTCCTCATATTTTTTACTATCTTCGCCCTTGTGGAAAGAGAGAACGTCCGATTTCCAGATCCCAGAAAAAAGGATAACCCTGAAGAATTTGAACTAGACGATAATTTCTTCGCGGAAAAGAGCGCTTTCAATGAATTAGTGCCCTTTATTGTGACAATATTTGTGGTTCTGCATCTGGCCAAAGAAATTTACCAAATCTACACGCAGAGGCTTCGGTACTTCGCAGAGTGGTCCAATTACTTGGAATGGGGGCTTTATCTCACCGCTTTCCTGTTCGTTTTGCCCTACATTGATGACGACACGGCTATTAGGAACGATTATGAAATCTACTGGCAGATGGGAACATTTTCCATTTTCTTCGCCTACGTCAATCTGATTCTCATCATCGAGCCGCTTAAGTATGTGGGGTTGTATGTGACAATGTTCATTGAAGTGATGAAGACCGTGCTCAAAGTTTTAACGTTGTTCATCATGTTCACCGTGGCCTTTTCGATGGCGTTCTACATTTTATTGAAGGAACAGGTTAGTCATATTGAAATGTTAGGGAGCCGTTAAGCAACGACGGGACCATAAAAGCAACGTCGAAATGTTGATGATAGGAAATAACCAAAAACAATTGTCTGGCGCGTGTTTTTTTATTAGCACTTTTTCAGCCGCCCTTCCCTGCAAATTGAAAGCACTGACAAATTCAAATGCCTAAATTCAGGGAATGGGCCCCTGTTCAGGGTTTGTGGAGAGCATGCTCCGTATTGGCGACCTTATAGATATGTGCGAGAAGACGACATAGAAGAATGCTCTTGTTCCCGCTTGTTGAATTATACTCAGTTTTTATCTTATTTGTTCTTTACCTTCTCTCGCTAACATTCGGCACATAGTTACACCAAATAAATGATGCCCTCGCCGCGGTGTATTGTACATTTTACACGCAGAAGCAGTTAATTATTTCTGGTTTTTATGATCATCAAAAACTAGGCTCCTTACCTCTTCCAATGGCGTGTGCACGTCCATGAATGGTAATTGTAATGGTAATGGTAATGGTAATGGATTTATATACCGCATTTTCTATGTATATATATTCAAATGCGGTTTACATCTTCCAACCCACCCAACCATGAAATAGCACAAAGACCAGACCAGCACACCGGGAACTCCATGCCCTACTCTTTCCGATTAGTGTGTGGGTTCTTTAACGTCCCACAAGGTTATGAACATTGAAGTGTTGTGAGACGGGACCTCCGGTTTATCGTCCTTATCCGAGAAGACTAGAAAGTCTAACAATTTGCAGATGTCATTACAAAGGCAGCACTTTCTCCTCAGTTATTTAAAGACCCTTAGTGTTGGTCCGGCCGGGGATTGAATCCACGACCTCCCGCACGGTAGTCCGGCACTCTACCAACTGAGCCAACTGGTCGGCGGTTGAAGATCTTAATACAATTACATGTAGACAATCTGCCTTGCTGAATAACCACAAACATGTGATGCAAAAAAATGTTTTTCAAAAAAATGTCTTCCGTGTAACGTACTTGTGATAACAGCCAGAAAACGTTCTAAGTTGTTTCTTTTAACTATTCTTTAAATCCTTTGCTTCCGAATCTTGTATATATACGTGGAATTTGAAATTGGTCACATCGATAAAAACCAAGAATTTCTGTGTGTGGTAAATTCAGCAACCGACTGGATTACTTAGGCGGAGTTAAAACGAAAAGAAAATTGCCATTGTTTGCAACTCTTGTGCCGTGGCGTATAGCCTTTTTCATGAGGGACCATTCCTTCACAAAGTGAATTTACTATGGAAAACTGCCGATGACCAGGAAGTCACCAATCCTGAGGTGCCCTTTACATTTAAAAAGCTCGGCCGGATATTCGGATACACAAATACAGCTAACAGATCACTTTTTCTGTTCACTGAGTAAACAAAAAAAAATGCTAAGATATATTTAAAGAGTATACTTTAGTTTACCAACGATATGGCCTTTTCTTAAAGATAGAGGCCCGAATTTGCCGTCGGACTAGAGGGCTGATGAATTTTATTACATTTCACAGGACGCTTTCGAATCAATATGGCTGACCTTTATGAAAGTAACAGCGATGACCACTGGAGAACTAGAGTATACTGCAACTATAATTGACCAGTTGAACAAACCAGTAGCGCAAGGCTCATTCATCCCGTTGGTGCCGTTTGAAGAGTCCACATACATATTCTATTATCTCTTCATTTTAATTATGCCAATAGCACTCGTCAACTTGCTGGTAAGCATTACTCTGGCTTTTGTGCTCTCTGTGGATTGGTATTTAATTAAGCTGTTCTCGTTCAGGATTCAGTCAGTCAGTCAGTCAGTCAGTCAGTTAGCCAATCAGTCAGTCAGTCAGTCAGTCAGTCAGTCACTTATTAAATCACATTTACCTGCAAGATAAAAATTTGTTTTGTTAGATTGGTTTGGCGGTGGGAGATATCGAGGCCATTCAGAAGACCGCCTTCCTCAGAAACAAAGGAAAACAAATCACATTTATTGCCGACGTAGAGAGGAAATTTCCAAAATTCTTCACTCGCCGAATGTATCGTCCTTCAGAAATTGTAATAGTGGACGGTGACACTAAAATGAAGTTTTGGAAGTAAGTACAATTGGACAATAAATGAATGAATAAATAAATAAATAAATAAATAAATAAATAAATAAATAATACTTTATTGACCACTCCCCTAGAGGGGCTTTTCAGGGACAATGAAACAAATAATACAAATGAACACAACAGAGTTAAGAATCCCAACTGGCAGGAGGCAGACCAGTGGGATATTTACAAGGATAACCGAGGATGCCTCTCTTCTTCGTAGTGTAGAAATGGGTAGCGGCGGCATGCCACGGGGGTTTCCCAGGTAGCGGCTGGCAAGTCATGATATATGTTAGATTTGCTTTGTATTGATCGAACAAATGGCGCACGTTTTGCTGTCAAATCACAGACCGTCGTAAAGCGAAATAACAAAGAACTAAAAATTCAATTTGGCACTCGATTGAAAACTGCTCCTGTTAATAAGTAAACTATTGACACTCAACTCCAACGGAAAGGGTAACATTACTTTGAGTGTGACGCCACAACCATATCATGACCTATGACGTCATAATATCGATATCGCAAATTATTTAACATTTATTCCACGAAACAATCTCAATGCAAGTAGAATTATTCTCCTATTGAAAACAAGAAAGAAACGAACCCAGAGAGGGAGAAAACGGTAAAAAAGGAAACAGTAGTAGTCGTCGATAACATGACTACACGATAAGGGCGCAAAGAGTCTTTCAATGGGTTGCAACGTTCCTTGGAAATACGCAAAACTTAAGAAAAAATTAACCTTCCAAAAATATTCTTTTCAGGAGAAGAACCAAGAAAGAGGAATTTCAAGACGAAGACCTACTTGGAGACAACAACGATGAAATTGACGAGATGACTTTACGTCTTGAGAACTTGACGCGAGAGGTAGAAAAAGCCAAGCTAAGGCAGAAGATTATGATGAATGCTGTGGACCAACAGAGAGACATTTTACTCGCTGTTGCTGACCATGTTGGTGTGGAGATTAATTTACCATCCCGTGCGAAGGTAGAATAGTAATGTGGACTTTGTCGTCACCGCAGAATCGCGAGACCTTGGAGCAGATCCCACTTTCTGGCTGGGACCCAGACTATGCATCCAATTTCCAAAGTCTCCGTGTTTTAGAAGGAGATGAAGCAAATGTCATTATGGACCTGACGTCTGTGAAGAACTCTGCATATCCACCTGTTATCGCATACATCGTACACATGCATGAGTTACAGCCTTTACGTAAGGACATTTCACAAACCAATTCTACTATACTGCCATTGCCACTGTCATTCTCCCTCAAGAAAAACGTACATATGTAGTAAGGAGGGTTCCACAACGCCCATCTTAGGAAGGTTTTTTTTGCGGATGAGAATTACCGTAATTTGACGAACATTGAAAGTACGTGCGTAGAAATCGTTTCCATAGGCACTAGCTGCCACTCACAATTATTTAAAAACATTTCATTATAAAGGTGGGTCTTTCATGTATCCAAGGAAAGACTAATCAGAAGAACGATAGCTTACCCAAATAAAAACAAATTTACAACCTTATTTTAGCTTTCGGAGCCCGAACGGCACCTAATACATCAACATACCTAGTCGTACCCAATAACTGTTTATCCATCGGCGCGCAGATTAAAAGGTAAAGTCGCCTTAACATTTAAACCAATACACACAAATTATTCAGTCATAACGTACGGGACCTCGGTCCTACGCAACAATATGATCTACATGTAACAACTTAAGGATGCCAGCTTATTGTGTAGTGAAACAAAACACTACTGAACCGAATCCTTTGTAGGCGTATTAAAACTCAACACGGTAATTATGTAAAACCGTATGGATGCTTCTTATTTTATCATTATTTTATTTAATGTTCTGATAGCTGCCACGTCACCCTAAGTAACTGTTACTACGGTTAAATAAACTTTATAAATGAACCTGTATGTGACAGGTAACAGTTGTCATGCCGGTGAATTAGTCTGGATTGATATTTTACGCGTAGTCCTGAACTCTACCCTGCAAGTTGTTGGTTTCTCTCACCAACTGCTCGCAGGGTACCTGAACTTGGACTTACTCCCACATTTCTTACCTGAATCAGTGATTACCACCCTGAAGTTCAATTTTTTATTCAAAATGTATGTACATGTGACGACAGTTTCAGTGAATTATAAAGGTTAGTTCCAAGTTGTAGCTTCATTTTGAGTTGGCTATGATCTTAAAGTTTGGATTAGGACATGTAGACATGACAGTAAAAGAAACAGTTTTTGAAGGTTCACTGATTAAGCTGGAGGTACACAACATTGGATGTTGGAGGATCAGTTGTGATGAAAAACTGTGTGGTCATTCTCTCTTTAACTGGGAAAGCGGAACAATGGTTCCTTGCGGGAAAGTTTTTTCTGTTGCTGTTGTTGCTGAAGGGACAATTCAAGTATGCAAAGCTTGGGTGACCTGTGATATCACGTTGTTGTTTTGCAGAGGACGGTAAAGAAATGTACCAATCCTATTGTTTTGTGGCGTTCTCGTTGCCATCGTCTCGATCATGTGACGCGCGCATGATTTTCAAAAACTCCGCTCTTCAGCAGGCACAAAAACCTGTTGTACATGAGCGTATCTAACAATCAGAGCTTGACATTCTCTGGAGAGAGGGGGGGAAGGGGTAAAATTTTGGGCTAGTGGCATAAACTAGGGGGGAGGTAATTTTTGGATACACCCACTTTCGGGGAGAGGTACATTTTTAATCTGCCTTAGTTGGTTAAAAAGTCACCTCCCCCCCTCCCCCCTTGCCATAAATAACGATTGTATAGTCCCTAAAGTTGGTTCACACGGAGAAATGTGTTCCTCCGTTTACGTTCAACCACAGTTGACCACTTCACAGGAAAACACCTACGAAAGCATGGAGCAGTTTTGAACTGAAATATAGTTTTCGTCACTGTTTCAGAGCCTTCGCTTGAATTCGTTAGATAATTATTAGAAGCAATGTGGACGAAATCCGAGAACCAATTTCGAACAAGAATTTTAGAAGTAATGCTTGATGATCTTATGACTTACGTCAGTACACCATGCAGCCAGGGAAAACAACTCGAAACCCTTTAATTAAAATGGTGTGAAAGTGGATTTCCCCGACAACTTTGGATCAACGCCACTGGAACTGAAAGTAGCAACTTGCTCCTCAAAATTGTGACGAATAATGTGATGGAGATGAGAATGATCTTTTTTGTTACAGAAACAACGGCGAGATCCTGGGCACTAGATCTTTGATCTTTGTGGATTACGTTATGCAAATATACTTTGTTTGTTCTTTTGGCTTGGTAGCGTTGCGTAGCAGCGACCAGAGAATGTCACACAACGCGTAAGTAGTCAGGGCGAAAGGCCATTCACAGCCGAATCAGTTTTCGTTTGAAGTCGTGCTAGCATCTCACAACCGACTTCACGAAGATGATACACGGCACTAAATGAGGACCAAATAGTCACTCTTGCGGATGGGTTGATCGATATAGCTCACTCAGAGTCCTCATTATATTCTTCGTCAACAGCACTACAGGATAAACATGGTGACTCCAACATTATGTTAATCTGGTACGTATTTCGATATCGACCTTATCAGCTGTTGTGTATCTTGTCAACCGTCAATCTCTTGTGTGTTTTTGCTTTAGCTAGTTGTCATACGGCTGTCATATTATGGTGTGCCGATCGCTGTCATCATTTTCGACCGGAACGTTACATATCGGTAATTACTATAGTCGATCGTTGCCGATACAAGTCCATACTAATCAATCGACAAATATCGGAAATCGATCGTAATCGAACATACGACTTTGATCGACTTCTTGGTGATAGACATGGTGCGATTTTTAAAGGTTTTAAAAGATGAAAAGGGGTATTACATTTAACTGAGCAAGTAGCGGAACAAGGCTACAGTTTCGCGGATTTATTACTGGATTGGAAATCTCAAGAAATTTATGTTACGCTGTACAAGAAAAAGTTTTTGTTGTGGAACACCTGGAAACTAGCGAAAAAGGCTAAGAGTGTTTCCACGTTAAGCAAAGTATGAATGTATATACAAGAAAACTGCATTAGAGCAAAGCTACTCTTAATATTTCTACTTCTTGCCAGCAAAGTAAATCATGAGTGAAATTATTTGCGAATCAAACACTGAAGCGTTAATAATTTTCTGTCTCGCTGTTCTTTTAGTTCCGGTGAAGTCATCTTTAAACAGACACGGGCAGGTGAAGAGAGCATTAAAGCGATGGGCTCAACAAAATTATAGCTGATGTAATTTCCGCAGAGTCTCATACATTATTTAATTATATACACGTTGCTGTCATACTAACCCTGTTTCGAGTTTGAGTCACAAGATGCACGTATAATTTAATGTATGAGGCTGTGTGAAATTTCTCATTGTCATTTGAACTTCGAAAACTCAACTTACATTTTGCATTTCTCTTGCAGATTACACGCTCCAGCAGCTAATCTCAGTAAACTAGCCTGAGTGCATTCAATCTAGATAGATACAGTGTAGATACTATGGACGATAACATGGCTCTTACAGAAGAGCAATATGTGAGGTTTTCTGATGACAAAGGTGGGTAAATTTGGTTTTGTTCATTTCTCAAACGAGTTGCCAATTGACAGTACGTAAGAGAATTTCATGTAACAGACGTGTGCCCTCCAACCCCCCGGGGGGGGTACTTGGGTCAATTTTTGCTGGGTATGTGCCGCTGGCCTCTCAGAACCCCTACCCCATTATAGTCTATTCTGTGGCCAATTATAGACCCCATCTTAGTCACTTTTGGGAAAATGTAATTTTCGCGATCCCAGCTTAGTCACTTTCTGTTTATGCCTCTACCTTAAGTAGGTCATCCTAAAATGAATTGACACTTTTGTTAAATTGAATGTAGAACACTTTACTTTTTACCTACAGTACAAACATTCTGGTATATTTGCTAACCGTTAGTATTTACAAACGTACCGTCATAAATAGTTGAAATGCAAACGTCATAATGGTTTCTTGCATGGATAAAAACAAATTATTTAGAACCTACAGATCAGAAGATTCATACTCCCAATAAAAATATTGGCAAGACCGTTTTATCGGTACCTGTGCAACTGTCACGTTGAAAGCTATTAAGTCGCGAGCGAAAGAGAACAAACGCTTACTAATCCAAAAGAAGATCCAAGTTGTGTTAACTTCGATGGACGATAACAACGCAGTATAGCCGGAAAATAAATACTGTAGTACGGATGATTTGTTGGACTTTGTTCTGGACCCAGGGGTTCTGCATTATTGTGCAAGTCGTTAATGTTTAAGTTGTGATTCACGAACGGAAGTCAATGCGAGCCAACTGTTAAATATTAAAACAACAGCACGAACCATTTTTTAACCGCGAATCTTCCTACTTTTAAATCCCTGCTTGCCAGAATTTTCTTATCCCAGAAATCCCGAAAATGCGCGACCCCATTCTAGTAACTCTACAAAAAATGTAACCCCATTATAGTCACTCCAGTCGTGAAAATGCGACCCCATCCAGCGGCACATCCCCGTTAGCCTCTTATAAGGGAGTACCCCCCCGGGCCTCCAACGTTGCGTGATGTGATTACCCTTTTACTGGCTGCTGTGGAAAAAGTGGTCGCTCTCGGGTGATGCGGGTGCCGTCTGTGTTATGCCGAAAATCTGACTAATGTCGCATTTTGTCGAATTTTAAAATTTGTAATTTTTGATTTAATTCTTTCATTTATATCGCGCAAATGTCAACAAAAGTTTTCAAATGCGCATAAGAATAAGCCCCAAAACGTTTTTTTTTTCAACCAAATTACAGTACATTATTTAAGCTAAAGTTTCCGAAAAAATGAAAACAAAATCTTAAAACGCGCGCAAGTTATTGAGAAAAAGTGATTTTTTAATAAAAGTTAACCGCCAAGGTGTCGTAATCCCCATAAGACGAGGACGATCTTTTCCCGGCAAACGGCTTCAACATGTTCATGTTTATACTGGCGCGAGTCGTAACGGTTTTTAAAATTCTGCATTAGATCAAAATCATTTCGCTGTCATAAACCTTCTACGAAAGAGAAAAGTCCTTTTCTGGATACAAAACAAAAGTTAATCATTGATTTTACATCGGCCAAGAGTGTCTTCGAAATCCCGCATTAGCACTTGATCGTCGGTTGTTATGGTAGTTGTAATCCAAGCTGAGCTGACCGGGCTAAATAAAGGATGTACATGTATAGTTGTTTAAAAATAAGGGTGTGCACTCAATGTATCACGCACTGCTGGTCCACTTCTGATTTAATGTTTCGATAGCGTTTGTTATCGATTTGTCTCAAGAAATTTCGGTTTTTGTTTTCCGTTCATTCTTTGTCAGTAAACACCTAAATTGTTTTGTTTTTATAATTTGTGGTGCTAGGAAGCCCTTCAATTCGGGCGAAATTAAGTTCATCGGGAAGGACAGTGACACCCCTTAATGTGTCACTGGATGAGGCAGCCTTGCCCCGTAATGCCCCGAAAGACGAGGCAGCCATAGAGCTTTCTATTGCCTGTAAACAGCAGCAGGGTTTTAACAAACAGTTTCAGCAGATGCTGTCAAATGGAAAAGGTGTCAGCGTTTTCGAAGCTTTGAAGCAGCAACGACTGACAGAGGGAGCAAATGCGTCGCCATTGGCGGATCAATCATTCTTGACTACTGAAGATACCGATGGCTTTACTATTCTGCACTATGCTGCACGCTGCAATCAAGCTGAAACAGTCAACCTTTTGTTGGAAAGCTGTGGCAAGGGTGTAGATATCGACCGAGTAGAAAATATGGGATTTACAGCTCTTCATGTCGCTGTTAGGTATGTTGCCAATACCATTATTGTTCTTATAATAATATTGAACCTCGTCACTTGGATACATGATCAAAAAAGGTCCATTCTCTGAATATGCTATAGCCAATTGATCTGCGCTGAGGAGAGGGGAGACCATTGCGCTGCATTCCGTTTCAGGCGTGCAAGTGGTGGGATGTCCCGCCTGTAGTAATATGTGGAAAGGAAATGCTAAAATGCTGGACCCTTGGCCTCTCCTCTAACGTAGTTAAAACTCCTCTTGCCTATTCTTTCCATCTCAGGAATCACCGCATGAAACAGGTTCAGTACAATCCTGGCAAAATGTTTGGGACGCATTGTCATTTTCCTAGAATTTGGCCCCCCTCCCCTCCCCAAGGCAATGTTGAATGTCAGGCTCTTTCTGTGAGTGTAAACTGTTGGTTACTTTACAATTTCGTCATAAAAGAGCGAGAACGGGAAGTGCCCCAAACCCACCGTAGGGGTATGACTTTGTTCCCTGACATTTTTTCCAAGTGGAAATTATTTGGATTGCCTGCCACATTAATTTGGAAGTGCATGAAATACAGAGGATTTTGTGTCACTGTTGTTGAGAAAAATAATGCTGGATAATAGACCATATTCGTATTCTCGATATTGAACTGGATCTAGCATGGGCCTCCACTCCATGCTAGATCCAGTTCATACGAATATGGCCTATTTACATTTCAGATAGGGTAAATTGGCTCCTGAAAGTTGATGTTTTTTTCTTTAGGCACCGAGCAGTCGAAGCCGTAAAAGCCTTACTCCAAAAAGGCGCGGACCCATCCATACCAGATAACGAAGACGAAACGCCACTTTTGTTTGCAGCTAGGAAAGCATACATTGAAATCGCTGCCCTTCTTCTCAACGATCCCAGAACAAAAGTGAATGATGCCAACAGCGCAAAAATAACCCCATTTCTGGCAGCCTGTGCAAGCGGCGATAGAAATCTGTGTGAATTGCTCCTGGCTCATGGCGCTGAGCTGACCGCTAAGAGCTCGAATTTCACAACTGCTGTCCATTTTGCGGCTTTCGACGGACACGTGGAGATTTCTGAGCTGTTAATCTCAGCAGGTATAGAATCATTGACTTTAGATGTAATTCGCAGTATAGCGTGTAGCGTGCTTGTTTAAGCTAAACTAAGCTACGGCAGAAACAGGGGAGATTGGAGCAAGAGCAAAGTCTGAGGTACACACCTCATATGTGAGGGAGAATTTACCCGTTTTTTTCCTTTCGTTTTGCTCGGCGCTCGTATTAGCCCACCAAAACTGTGAATTGCAGTCCCCTGTTGCCCGCGTGTTTGCCGAGATCTCATGCCGCCATCTTGACTACAGTGGAAAGCGCAACCACAACTGAGACGGGTGCCAAAACAACCGAGGGGACTCCTCCTCGGGGTATTGAGCTATAACCTGCGTAGCAGTCTTTTCCTTTTCCTCCAGAGAGGGGAAGTAGCGCAAAGGCAGGGGGCGAGAACCACTACTTCTTTTGTTATCTCTGTGCCCCGGGCCCTCGCGCGACTCCCGCTTGCCTGAAAGGAAACAGGAAAGATTGCTACGCAGGCTAATTGAGCTATTTCTCCTCCCTCCCGTCCCCCGTAGTAGTTTTTGCCACGCGCCATTTCTGAAATTAACACACATGCCTGGAGTTCAATCCAAGCATACAATTTTGACATTCGCACCCAAAATAAAATAAAAATATATAGGAAATTGTGAAACTCAATCAATCGTCTTTTCTCCAAGTCCTAGAAGAGTGAATTGGGACGCAGTGACCTGTAGGAGGACACACAAAGGCATTAAAGAAAACATTTGTTTTTCATTCCTACACTGAGATGAAAATAAAAACCATCCCACCATTGGCATGAGACGATGTAAAATAAGACTGGGAAACGATCATCGATCATCGATCATCTCATCATTTTGCCTACACGTTACTTTTACTCCTTACTTCAAAAAGACCCCACCTTCCCGCACATCAATGGTGACCCAGCGCTAAAGAAAACGTGCTGTTTTAATTTTTCTTAAGGGCAATGCTAAAGGTGGTCTCATTAAAGGCGTCCGTTCTCGTACACTTTGAAATGAGAAATCAGTCCATTTCCTTTGAAATCAATGGCGAATCCAGGCCAAAACCAAAAGGCGTTGTTTTGTATGTTTTGGTTCAATGTTATCCTTGGTCTAAATCGTATTCTCCTTTGTTTCAAACTCGTCACATATTACCATACCCCAAAACAAAGGAAAATAAAATTTAAACCAAGAATTAAATTGAACCACAACATTTACATCATTGAGATGGGGACGGTGGTGATCTGTGAGTGATGCATATGAAAGAAATCATGTGTAAACTGCGGATATGAAATCAAATTGAAAATGATCGTCGCAGTTGTCATCGCAATTTTTACAATTGCGTAAAGAAGCCCGAAAAAAATTCAGGACTTCAACGGGGCTTGAACCCGTGACCTTGCGCTTCCGTTGCGATGCTCTACCAACTGAGCTATGAAGCCACTGATGTTGAGAGCAGGTCAATTTTGGGTTTATATGTTCCCGTGAAAGATATGTGAGTGAATGATGCATATGAAAGAAATCATATGTGAACTGCGGATATGAATGATCGTCGCAGTTGTGATCGCAATTTTTACAATTGCGTAAACAAGCCTTGCACCGAGGTGTCCGAGATTATATAATCAACTTCTAATGGCACGTAAATAAGCATTTGCCTTTGGCTTTTCGGCTTCTTTTGTGGAGTACGAAGCCTGTGTACTTATTTTGCAGCAAAGAAACGTAACATTTCTGTAAAGAACTTCCTAGAGGAAACAGATGTGGAGGACTCCACTGCTCTGCACATGAGCTGTTGCAAAGGTTATCTTGGAGTCGTCGAGTTATTATTACGCCAAGGAGTGGATTTTGAGGCTGCAAAAGGAGCCGACTCGAGCACACCGCTGCATTCTGCTGTCGTACATGGCCATGAGGAGATAGCAAAGCTGTTGATTTCCAGTGGAGCGGTAATTGATTCTAGAAATGGACATCTGGAGACACCATTGCACCAGTAAGTTGCCAGGTGTAATCGATGAATCTGAAAGGCACCTCCCTATATTAATCCCGCTCCAAAACCGAAATTTAATCGTCATTAGAAATTTTCAGTTAATTCTTGACATCCTCAGTCCAAGGACACATTTTACGTGCTTCGAAATGGCGTTAAAACTGATTATTCTAAGAATACTGCTCTAGAATCGTAGAGGTCATGGGTTCCAACACCTTACCGAGTTTATTTTTCGGTTTTCCTTGCACCCATGCTTGAGCGTGATACGCCGCGTTCGTAGTTAGTTTCGTCCGTAAATAAGGCAGTGCCAGTGTATTCAACATCTTTGGTCAGATGGGAATAACAACTCTGAGCCGGAGTCGACAGAGGTCAAACCTATGATCTTTCTCACACCGTTTAACTACCGTTTCTCAGGGGTGTGTGAACGTATTCTGCTTAATTATTCTTGTTAGTGCTGCACAGTATAATCAGAAGAAGGTAGCAGAGGTTCTGTTGGAAAACGGAGCTGATATTGAAGCAAGAAACATGATGGACATGACGCCATTTTTGTACGCTGTGATTCATGGATCCAAGGAAACAGCAGAGATGCTGCTGGATCGTGGAGCCGACCTAATGGCTCGTGACTCCAGGCGTAACAGTGCACTTCACTTAGCTGTCATTCAAAGAGGAAGTGAAATATTTCAAATGTTGCTGGAGAGAAGCAAAGGAAAGCTGTTGGAATTAAGGAACTACAATCTAGAGTCTGCGATACATCTTGCCTCATGTTATGAGGAGACTGAGGTGCGAGAACACTTTATCGTACAATGGACGGTGTAAAGTTCGCGTTTTGATTGGTCTAAACGAGTTTACGAGTAACGTATAGACGCGCGAATGACGTCACGAGTCAAAGAAAGTAAAAAAAAAGTAAATGTATAGCTGACGAATGGTTCCATTTGTCAGTGCTTGTTGCTATGACAACGCACAGTGGACGTAAAAACGTGGTAGAACACCAGTCACGCTACTTTAGTTGGCTGCGGCTCGTCTGGAGACGGCTGACATTTCAGACTGGGTTGTAGCGTACCTCTTTGTCAGTCTTACCACGTTTTCATGTTATCCGTAGGTTATCAGAGTTTATTATATACTAAAACAGTGGATGGCGTTGAACGCGCGCGCTGATTGGCTACTCAAACTTCGGATATCCTATTCACCTCCGAGCAATTCGCGTGGAATTTGCACCTGAAAATGTTGTAAGCTTTGCAAGAATAAATGACTTAAAATCATCTGCTATATTATCTCACTGTTTTAGTATATACTAAAACAACTATTCACCTCTGTGTTGGTGGCTAGTGGTGGATACTTACCTCGCCACTTCGCGGCTTGGTAAATATCCACCACTAGCCAACGCCACTTCGCACTGCCAAATGGAATATATTTGTTAAATAGAACGTCAATGTAAGATGGAACCCCTTTTTTAGGGCGTGCTATAGTCGTGCCACTGTCGAGTCAAATTCAATTTAGTCCGACACGGCAGTAGCGCGACGTTTGAAACAGGCCTAATGTTTCTTTTGTTCATTCCGCAGATTCTCAACGTCCTTCTAGACCATCGCTTTTCTACCGAACAAAAGGATATCAACAACAAGATACCACTTCACAATGCGGCCGAAAATGGATCATTGAAATGCATCAAGTCTCTTCTTAGGTGTTCCTTGCTTCTGAAATCAGTAAATGACAGAGATGTACATGGCATGGCTCCTCTCCACCTGGCAGCTTCAAACAAACACAAGTGAGCAATTTCTTCTTTTTCCCAGTCTCTCATAAAACTGGCAAGTCCGACTGGGTAGTGGAAGCACTTGCCTTCCACCAATGTGGCGTGGGTTTTATTGTCGCACTCGGTGTCAGTATGAGGCTCGAGTTTGCCGGGCTTGGAGTTTTCGTTCTTTCTCCGTTTGTTTTTCTCTTCAAATTAAGGCAACATTTCCAAATTATTATTTGATCTGGACAGTGTTCACAATTAGCCCCATGTGTGTTAAATTTGATACTTAATTTCGTTACTTTGTAAATGTAGTTTAGCATTAACAAAAATATTTTAAAGCAACATTTCAACTAACCGGAAGTAATTATAAAGGCGAACTTGTGCAAGGTTAGTTTCACTGAGGTAACAAAAAGACCAATAACTGATAAACGGTTGATTGACAAATTAACAAAACATGGTCGACTGTAATTTAAAACTTTCGAATTCTGTTATATTTAACTTACTACAAAATCTTAATTATACAGACATCAGCTGGAACGGTACACCTAAGATTTGATTCTTTATGATAAGTAGTGGTGTAGAAACAATACAATGTATTCACCCAAAACTGATATCGTAACACCGGTCGATCTCAAATAGAAACAGAAATTGAGAAATGTAAATGCTCCACTTCGATCAGGCACTTCATGCTGACGACAGTGACTCTGCACACATGCGTCTTTGTTGAGAACCGAGTCACGAAAGTTCTGTGATTCCAGACATCAAAACGTTTCGCTTGGAGATAGCAGAAATTCTTGAAACTGGTCATATAATGCATGCAGTCGTTGGGTTTGTGACTCTTTCAGAGAAGCGTGCAGACTAATATTGGCCAAAGGAGGTGACATCACCGTTCAAGATCATAAGCAGAACACTCCACTGCAGTTGGCGGTCAAGGCTGGTTCACTGGAAACTGTGAAGGTTCTGTTGAATCCTATGATTACAAGTACACTAGAGATTAAGAACGCGGAAGAGGACACACCTCTTCACCTAGCATGCATGTACAATCGTCTTGACGTGCTGAAGTTCTTGCTGGATCAAGGAGCCGACGTTACAGCGCGAAACAAGGACGATATGACTTGTCTGGACGTGGCTATTGAATGGGACTCGCTTGATGTTGCAAAGACGCTTGTGAAACACGAGAGGTTTGTTTTGTTTCTTTATGATTAGCCGAATAGTACAGTCGCACCACTGCTTTTTATGCATGTACAAGTGGTGAAGATGTAAGTTATCATCGCAGCTAGTTATTAACACTACTCTACTAGAACAGTAGTCAACCGCTAAAATCAACATCTATACACTTCATAGGAAAGTCGAATTCAGACCGGCATGCTCATGTAAGAGTACGTGTTCCATAAAAAGGATACGTGGAACTAATCGTGGTTGCCCTTACAAGGGCGAAGGAGTTCACTGTGGCGCCGGATGCAAACAAATCAACAAACGGCTGTAACTTGGCATGAGCAATGCGAATATCATAAAAAAAAACACATGGAGTATACCCTGACGTACTTTGAAACCTGGCCTAGCTAAACAATACACTTTGAGACAGAACTGAGCGAGGATGGCGTTTGTAATCGAAGATATAATTCGGCAGTTAAATATTCCTCAGCGACGAAACTTAAAAAAACTTGCCAGCTTTTTCAAGTTGACGTACGCTGCTGCACATGCGCGAGACCCGTGACGCTGTTCCTTTGAGTTTAACATTTGCACATGAAAAGCGCAAAGTTCAGTATAGAAACAGTCATTTCCAGCCAAACTTCTACTCAAAAGCCAAGTCTCTACGTACGTCCCCTACTGTTAATTCTTTTGGTTTCAAGATAACCAAGCGAGCTTTTTTCACGCTCCTGATTTAACTTACGAAAACGCGGTATTTTGGCCTGGAAATTGTCCCTTAGATGCCGTGTGACAGTGGAATCTTCGATGAATGAGTATCGGTGAGTTGATTGCTGGCGGATTGTCCATGGTTTGTAGAAAATGCTGGCAAGTACCGCAGTTTATCAGTTGTTAGCTTAGCTAGCGATTGTTAGAAGAAATATTCAGCTCTTTGCAATGTACACTGTACATCGAGCTGAATATTTCTTCCTGAATATTTTATTTTTATGATATCACTCAGTTTTATTACTTTATTAATCGTAACTATAAAAAAACTCTCATCTGATTGGCTATGGCCAGCTATGATTTTAGCGCCAATAGGACAGTGTAATTGGACAGTACGCGTCATGCCTAAGTAATTGGACAGCGCTAGCCATCTGGCACGCTGCAAGAGGGCAGTTGCACCTTAAAATTTCCTTAATACGCATCGCAGGGTAAAAACTATCTTTTCTTCTTGAAAATTTCTCTTCTCATCTCTTGGTAGCATGATTCGTGTCGTCCAATTTGGTCTGTAATCATACTCTTGATGAAACAAATCGGATTCCCACCACGCGGCTGTCCGATTTTGTTAATCACCCGTATTATTACAGACTGAATTGGACTCCTCTCAGTCCTACTACCATTATTAATTACTATACTGTAGATGGAAAGAGGTGGTCAGTGCGTCATCCAAGGATCAAGTCAAACCGATGCAAAAGCTTATTATAAAGCTTCCTGAGGTGGCGGAAATCGTTTTGGATCAATGCATCACCTACTGTGACCGACCCAGCACCCACCCTGACTTTAAGGTTACTTTCACTTTATTCCCATTGGACCCAGCAGATGTTTATTCAGGGGGACGCTACTTCTTTGGTCCTGGTACCATGGCCAAGTATCGGAGAGAAGGCCTTCTGAATCATAGTGTTACGCAAGTACTCTTGAGGTGGAAATGGCTTGTATTGGGGAAGTTTTTGAACTACGTCAACTTCGCTCTTTTCTTTGTGTTTCTTGTTTTGTTCTCTTTCTTCATAGTAGATCAAAGGAGCAGAGTTAGGCTTTCAAGTGACAGTGAAGTTGGTAAAGCTATGAATGGCGATCAGTCTTCAAAGGGGATCGAAGGTTTGATTTTTGCGGTTGGGATTCTGAAACTTCTAACGGAGATAATCCAGATGGTTTGGCTGCGCCTCAGCTACTTCAAAGATTACACAAACTTTGTAGACCTCTCCATGCACGTATCCGCACTAATTTACATCCTTCCTTTCGTCACCAAGGATGATCTTTACGGAAACGCGCTGGTTCAATGGCGGGCAGGAACCATAGCCCTCCTACTAATGTACGTAAACTGGATTCTCTCCCTCCGTCGTATTAGCTCAGTGGCTCTTTATGTGACCATGTATGTTGAGGTGTTGGTAACCTTTATTAAAGTCATCGCCATCTTCACTGTTGTCCTCATAGGCTATTCGTTAGCCTTCCATGTTTTACTTAAAGAGGAGGTGAGCTTTGAGCTGTTAAACTTTAAGATAAAAATTGAAATTCTCTTTTGGTATCCTTAAACATTTTCTATAGAAGTGGTAGGGAGAAATTGTTAAAATATCAAGCAAATTCGTCTTGTGTGATCCTGTCCTTAATTCTCGTGACCACTCTGTTTTATAAAGCGCTGATATTACGAGGAGAAATTTGATGCTGATCACTTTAAGGGCTTAACTGAGGTTAATATGTTAGTTTAATTAAAAAATCATGTAACCATAGACAGAAGCATACAACGAAAATACTTCAAGTGTTGTCTCCATTCCAGAATCGTTTCTTGATTTCTGTGGAATTGTTTGCCGAAAATTGAAGTCAAAAAAGTTCGAGAGAAAACAACTTTATTTTCCTGATTCGCTGAAAACGCTTGTTGACCTTATTTTCTACGTTCAAGGACAAGTTTGTCTCTCCGAATACAAAGGTGCACTTTTCCAGTGAACTGTGAAGGCCTGAGGCGACATTTCCCATTAATTTTCAGGACAACTTTTCATCAGTTGGGCTTTCGTTCGTTAAAGTATTTGTGATGATGGTTGGTGAAATGGACTACTCGGATATTTTGACCAGCAATGTGGTGAACGAGGCTACTGTACCGGGTACAAACATCCCGTATGTTCCTCTACCAACGCTGTCCTACATCATGTTCATGCTGTTTGTCTTGTCTGTGTCCATCATCCTCATGAATCTCTTGGTAAGTCTATTGTCACCTTAGTCACTACCGGGATCCTTACTTTGCTCGTTGTCGTCGCCATGGAATCGTTGGGAACTGTCAGACCTTAAAGAAGGTCTAAGACCAAAAATAGGTCGCAGATTGTTTAGAGAATTCTTCTTGGATTAGCAATTGGCAGCCTTAATAATTTCGGCTTCTAGACTCACCGCGATATCCCCGCGGGAGTTTTTTTTTTTCCCGGCCACACCTCGCATAAGCTTATCTATCTTGTCGGCTGCATGGTACGTGCTTACTTGCCCCTGAATATCTCTCAGCCTGGAAGGGATGCGTATCTCTGGTCATTTTTCCAGAACTCTTTTAAATGCAAGCGAGGAAAATAGTAAACAGTAAGAAGTAATTCTTATGAAAGCTGATTTCTTTGTCATGTTTAGGTTGGTTTGGCAGTCGGCGACATTGATTCAATTCAAAAGACAGCAACTCTTCGTAATTTGATCGATCAAGCTACTTTAGTGGATGATATTCAAAAGAGATATCCTAAGTGGATTCTTAGATACTTTTACAGAGACTCTTTGGAGATACGACCGAATCAGAATCAGTTCTTAACGAAGTGAGTATCAAACTAATGCACCTGTCTTTTACTTAGCCTGGGTGACAGGCGTACAAGGGGAGGAGGATGGGGAAGAGAAGGGAAAAGGAACGCCTTCCCGCAAGACAGCGTAATTTGAATCCCCATCTACCAATTTTTCGGTTAATTTAATTAGCCTAACTGGCAAAATAGCCACCAATCAGTAACAGGCGCCAAGGCCAAAGATTAAATAACCTTTGTTGAAGTGCTGGTTCGCTCACAAATACATCGAGTAAAAGAGGATTATTTTGGTATTAACTCCGTTGAAGGAAAAAGTCAAAGGAAGAGGGCGAGCGGAACAAAACGTGTAGATTCTGTGTAATAAGATTAACCCACGTCTACGGGAAGCCGTTATCATTTGAGAATTTATATTAATTTTTCGCCTTCAGAGAAAGAGCAGAGTCCTGGCCTGACTTTAGCAGAATGTTACCGCGAAATTGACTCCCCATTAACACAAAATTAAAATTTTCCAGAATGTGTCTGGGAAATTCACGCAAGTCCCTTTTGGGGAATATCGATAAACAGTTCAGGAGCGCGGAGTTGAATCGCCGAGGACATAACTTGCTGCGGACGAAAACACATTGGTGAAGTTGTTGTTCAAGAATCGTTCGGTAGATCGACTAAATCCCTCATTACAAGTATGCAAATTCCTTGGCGCGAACAAATATTTGGTAAATGAGGCTTTTACTCTGTGGGTAAAATTAAACAGCTAAAACATCTCTTTTCTCTAGGGGAGCTCCAACTGCCACTTCTTCCTCCGACTTCGACATAAATTCGCAATTTGCGACGAAGTTCAGATTAGCTCAGTAGAGCTGTAAAGTTTGTTTTCACCAGTTCAACTCCCATGCAACCTACTGTCAAAATTATCCAATTTTGAGTCCGCTGGCGGACACAGAAATCAGAAAATAGGGGTCTTGCGTACAGGCGTTCCTTTTCCCTTCTCCTCTCCAGCCCCCTACCATTTTTCTCTCATTTCGTCGCTCCCTATCCCCCCCCCCCACCCCCTTTAAACACCTGCCACGCGGGCTATCTTTCACTGAAAAATGCATGTCAAATATTACTTTTGGGTGCTAAATCTCGCTACCAGGAGGGCTTCAGCTCTAAACGTTGCGCAAAAAAATTATTTCGTTGGAAATACCAAACCTTCTCATGCACTTATCTGCTTACTTTATGTTTTGAATTACACTTCAACCCGCCAAGCTGTCAAACGGCCTGCATGCCTAGCTTCAAATTTGTCGTTGTCTTGCATCCGATCACGACACATACCGATTAATTGAAAGCGCTGGGTTTAGCAACATGTGGGACTTCGACTTTTTCTCAATAGCATCTGCCTGGAATGTTGTATATCAAGCGAGAGTACCACCGTGACTCTGCTTGTTTCAGCAGCTGAGCTGGGTTATCATCTTAAGGGTCAACGTGCGTTATTGTTTATCGTTTCATTTTAACCTTGTTGCCCTTCTTAATAGGCTAGCTTTCTCTGGTTCAGGCCTCACCGATGGCGATTTTGTCGACTCCCTTCGCAAACGACAATCAAGTGACAACGATGATGACCGGGATTTGGACAACTATGATCTGCAGCGATATGAAAGGCAAGAGGAGAGAATCACGAAGTTACAAGCCACTGTAGATGCTCAAAGTGAATTACTCAGAGCCATTGCTGATAAATTGCAAATAGACAAATGAATAGCTTAGGAGAGCCATATACTGTAGTCTTATTGTCTAGCAGTCAGCTTGCACTTTAATGAGGTCGGAGAACGTTTTTGAAGGCCATGATTTCACACTTGCCAGGCACATTTACAAACTTAAGCCACTCGCTGTCAGTGCATTATTTTCTTCTCCAGGGAGGCGATAGCCTGCGAACAAGCTCTCTATTGTTGTCGGGTGCGAAAGGTGGATGCTAGAAGATTGGGCTGTCCCCAATCCTCTCGCCGCTCGCTTCGCTCGCGAGGCTTGCTCGCGGGCTAGGGAGGCGAAGTTAAACGAACCACTCTGCAGTACGTCGGTTCTGGCGATTTCTAAACCTAAAACGTGTGGAGAAGGTAATGAAAACAGGTACACTTTAGCCAAGGGAAACCCATCGATGAATATGTGGTGTGGGTGCATTAACCGCTGTTTTGCATGCGGTCACGATTGTGTTCCATTTTCTCAGATTGATCTCGTGCAGCGCACACGCAGCAACGTATTGATGAGAATCGTTGGACTGAAATGTATAGTTCTTAATTTATTAAATAATTAATTTTGTTTCGAAAAGCTTGTACATGCATGCAGTTTTCACAAATAGCCCTGATCAATAAATACCAGTCGTTGAATATGAGGTGAACATGAGTTATACATAAAATAGTGAAACTGAATCCTTTGTCAACTTTGTCTTTCGAGTTCGAAAACCTTTATAATCATTCGAAGTCCAAGCCGTTACCAAATTAATACTCAGTATTCTTTTCAAAATTTACGATTAAACATTCTAATAGAATTGGTTTCTGTTCGCTTTTGTGAGAACTGTTCATGATGTTAAGATCCAAGGATTGTGGTCACAATGTGTGTGACTGTTGATGAGTGCGTTTGCATATGCGCTTGCGTGCGTCTATGGTGTGTTGTAGAAATATTTGCATACTAGGAAGGTTGTTACTGATATGCTTCTCAGTTTGCGGTCGTTTTACAAACTGGATCGGATATTCTACTTAGCCTTTTACTTATGTCGCGAGTGCTACGGTGTCGTTTCCTACAGGGTCGTACACGTCGACAACAATTCCTGTCGGTCGTTTTACGTTGGGTCCCAGTTACGGTGTGGCAAGTTTGGTCACTTTTCAAACCAACCTCCAGGAGATCGTTTTCACATGACGTCACGGCGGCTATGTTGGTGCACAAGGCTAACCCTCTGGGAATTAAACTCTATTTTTATGCGTATAGCACACTCAACAAAATTACTCAATTCTGATTGGTCGAGAGCAGTACAATTAATCCCAAATAGTACTCCGTAGGAGTACCCATTAAGTTTCCATGACAACGGCGCGTAAGTTCGTGATTTTTTCGGATGTATTATAAATAAAAAATCGCGCGACCTTCTCGTACAATTCGGGATTAATAGGTACGAGTGATTTTGAAAGTTCTTAAAGGCGAGTGCACTGTTGAGAACTTTCAAAATCACTCGTACCTATTAATCCCGAATTGCACGAGAAGGTCGTGCGATTTCCTGTACAAATTGCCGGTTTTCACTGTCACACCATTATCAAAACCAATCGACAAATAAAGTCAAGAATCCAAGAGACAAAAGGAGATGAATGTAATTAAACAGTCTCGCAAAGATTCAGGTCTGTGCGATGTTTCGTGCGGGAGATATCCGAAGAAATGTTCTCAAATTTCTGAGGGGTACAAATATGGTGGCCGGAAGCTAACAAAAACATATGTCATCGAGTTTAGCTATAAAAAGCCTATAGTTGTCTTCTGAGGCATGTACTAAAACCAGGAACACCGGAACACCGGAACACTCCGGAACACCGGAACACCGGAACAGCCCAGAACAGCCCGGAACAGCCGAAAAATCCCGAAACACCGAATTTGACGGTATTGTTTTGTTTCTAGGCTCTTTCGTTATGCATGGGTAAACAAAATACCTTGACATTTTAATTTTTTACCGTGGTCTGTAATGGGAAAACAAAACAACACCGTCAAATTCGGTGTTTCGGGATTTTTCGGCTGTTCCGGGCTGTTCCGGTGTTCCGGGGTGTTCCGGTGTTCCGGAGTGTTCCGGTGTTCCGGTGTTCCGGTGTTCCGGTGTTCCGGTGTTCCTGGTTTTAGTACATGCCGTCTTCTGAGGGCTCATAAACATCTACATGAGTTCTTATTCTCATTCAAGGACTGTTCATATTGCGAAATCTTAGCGGATAAGTCACTTTTTTTAACCCACGTGATAGCATTCTCGGCCGACAGTTAAATATCGTGTCACGTAAGAGCTTGGAAATTCAACCTTGCGTTATCACAAGGCGAAAAAACCAATAAAACTAAAAATTTGTGAAAAGATAAGCCTTAAGCTGTTCTAATAACTAGCTAAACTAAAATCTCGAAGGGATTCATAATTCCTTATTTTTTAATTTTGATGACGTCATCTGAAAACCGAGAACACTTTTTTTGTTTCATTGTACCAATATGGCCGCTGGTCGCGTGACTGAAAACGATCTATAACGTACGAGGTACCTCTAACAATGTTTTTGTATCTAGGCCCCGTACTGGAACTGCTAAGCAGTTTTAGCTATGAGGGGGGTGGGGGAGAGCGGCAGTCATGTGGAATGGCCTAGAACATGTGCTCAAAGACGAGATAAATCTCAACTCTTTCAAGTCTGCCCTGTCACTGAACCGGGGATTACCTTGAGGGAGTTGCGATATAGAACTTGTTTTAGTCATGTTATAAACATTTTAGGTTGATTTTTGTGTAGTTTGTAGTTTTCTTAATATATAGATATATTTTTGGTATTAGTGTAGTTTCTCTTAAAATATGTTATGTAAACGGCTCACTGCAAGAGCATTTTTAGTGAAGTGGTACCCGGAAAAAAGCTTGATTGACTTACAAGTGAAGTGTCCACCGAGGGGGAGTTCTATGGGTGGACGTTTCCAGAATGCCTCAAAGCCAAGTTTTTGAACTTCGTTTATTCTAGGGACTTTGAGTGTCAAGCTGGTTTTCCGTCGTAGTTGTAGAGTCCGTAGAGGGAAGGCTTTACGGTTGTAGGTCCTTTTGGCTTTCTACGTGCTCCTTTGTGTATGCAAAAAAAGTGTTTTCAAAGTCGGCCGGCTATGGTCTTCCTCTAAAAGTGTTTACCGACTAGCTCTTTGTAACAACAACTTTTTATCGTTAAAGCATTTCGACTTTTGAAGAGGATTTGTTAAGCAAGCGTTGTGTCGCATGTTTCTGCCCCCTAATGTTGTTAACTGTAGCGGAAAGGGAAAAACACTAAGCCGGTTTGTTTTAGACTGCGTTTTATTAGCGCCAGCCTTTGTGGAGTGCTCCCGTTATTGTACAAGGATCACAGGTCACTTTCAGTTGAGTTATGTTTCTTTTTCTTTACGTTAGTTTAGGAGCTACAAACAACATCGTATTGGGGGAGGCGGGCGGGGAAACTCAGTTGTTGGTGTTTTCTCAACAGTTTTGTCCAAGATTGTAGCATCTTTCTCATGGGCTCATTACGACCGACCAGTGTTACGGTCTGTTACGGAGATTATAAGTTCGATTCTTTTCAGTTGTCCTTTCGCCCGTTGCCAAGCAACTAGCACATCCTGAGGTTTTCCTCTGTGTAACATAATAAAGGTTGTTTACCATTTACATGAGAAAACCGGTTGGTCGACGGTTTGTACAAATGGTAAGCAAAAATCCCCAATGAAAAATTCCGTTCAGGATTGGCGTGTACCATTTACACAACCCCTAAAAAATAACACGTGACATGCATCAAAATTGGAACAGGGCTTGGAACTGGCGAAAATCGCAAATGGTAAACACATTTTCCGTTCGGAAATTCCGGTTGGAAATTTTGGACTACCTTTCAAGAAATCCCGTTTTCCCGTGGAAATTTCCGTTCGGGAATAAAAAAAATAGTCTTCCCATTTACATTCCATCCGAAATTTCCGGATTTTTTGGGTAAATGGTAAACAACCTAAAGGACCACGCTCAACCATGAGCCATTGCGCGCGAGCGCTCTCATCGGCGCCATTTTCTGTATGACACGAAATACGACTCTGCGATAGGTGAACTTCCATCTGGCTCCATCGGCCGTATTATCTGCTTACGTTAGTTGTGATATTTGTGAATAGCTTTTTTAACATTTAATTCGCGGATTTGTACAGTTATTTCTTCGTTATAATCGTATGAAGTTCTGAATGAAGCCGCCAGTTGAAAAGAGGTCGCCGGCCAAGGCCAGAGGACCGACATATTGTTTGGCTTTCCTACATTTAAGCTATGTAACGACAGGAAACAAGGTTCTGGGTTCGCAAATAATTCAAACAGCGAAATTTGCTTAGGTCCTGCATGGATTTATGCTCAGTTGTATGGATGAGGGCAGATCTTCTTAAACAAAACGAGCTCGTTTGCAGGATTCGTCCGCCATTTATAACCCGATTTCATGTAAGTGCTTATCAGTTTGTATTATCACTTGGCTTTCTTATTCTGTAATAATTACTGTTGTCAAGTGTTGTAAAACCCAATAAAACATAGCCCTGCGATTTTGTGTCGCTCAAATGCACTGCTTGGAGGAGGTTGACGTTGATTTATCAGAACTTCTTTATTATTCTTACACGGCTTTGAAATGCTGCCACATACACAACTCGCCGAACATCTCAAACCGGCATCTCTGCGCACACATACCCGATATTTTCCTGTTTTTCGACTGCATGTATTCTTGCACTGGCAGATCTATACAGAGTGGAGAGCAACGCAAATTCTTAGTCGTTTATATCCAACAAATCGCTAACCAAAACTCGACATACGCGCTCCTTCATTCATTGCATCTCACCACTCTGCTTGGAAGAGCTTGAGAAGGCCCCGCTTCCTCGTGATCAGTGCTCTCTGGGCGAGCTATAGGAGACTGCTGTAACGGTTTACAGGTCTTTTTTCATAACCCAAATCACTATTGTCGCCAGAAACATCGAAGGAACTTTCCTCCTGTCCTTCAATCGTTCGATTTTTCTCCCACGTGTTCTTATGAGTCTTACGGGACGGCCGATTTCCCGGATGATAACATCAACAGAGGCGCGCAATGATTTTTGGTTGATCGTGGCCCTTTAAGGTTCTGCGTGTTGGCTTATCCTCGGCATGTTACACAATTTTATTACTAAACTGCCTCGCCCGTTGGAGTAGCTCGACTCGTTAGCGTTCTCTGGGGCACGTTTCCCTTTTGACACTTTAATGACAATTATTCAAATGCAAACTACATTACATGCCATTTTCTATTGTATCACGTACAATTTTGAACCAAAGGAGTTATGATAGACCGTTGTTGCGGCTTTCTGCAGTTCAGTGACTAACCTTCAACACGTATTTTCAATTGGTCGCTGCTTAATCGGTGATCATTAGAGTCGGCAAATTGATTTCAGCAGTAAGAAGGTACCAGATGATATGCGAATAATTTTTAATTTAAAAAAGTATTAGTAAGCTTTTACTGCTGTTTGTTTTCCAATTTACGAAATTTACCTCACGTACACATGTAATGTTTCTTTTCTATAAACAGAGCCAGCAGGGTTTGACTTTGTTGCTTTCGTAAGGAGGTAATTGTTTTAGGAACGAAATGATATTCCTTTTTTTTTGACGTGCAACATGCTGAATTTGATACTTCCTTGTTAACAATGACATATGTGAGACCCAGGCTATGGGTTTATGCTTGGTGATGGATGTCACCTCTGTTGAGAATATTCAAATTTTTAACAAATCGTTAAGACCGCTTTTTTTTTCCTCAATCCAATATTTGAAGTAAAAAACGGTGACGCAAATTCACGCAAAAGAGCATTAAGTGTACAAATACAGCTGTATGATTTCCACGCCCTCGTAACAGTAATAATAAAACCGAAATGTCTTTCACCAGGCCGGCTGGGAAGGATCCCTGCCCCTTATACATCGGCCTGTCTGTTGGGAGACCACCACAATAATATGTATCTTCATTGATTTTTATATCGGTTCCGTTTGATATCGTAAGACTGTATTTGATTTTGAGGACTCATGATTAATGGTTAGCTTTTGTCATGATTACTCAGAAAACATTTGAGTTTTAGTAAACTGATCCACTTTCATTTTTAAAACGGTGAAAAAGAGTGATCTAACACGACACAGCATTCCAGAAGCTTCCAGACAGTTCGATCGGCATCTACCGACAGCGTCGTGCTCGCTCTTGCGCGACGGACTCGTCACAACGATGTGAAGAAAGACATAAATATAAGTGCTTGTCAGGTCATTTGAATAAAAAATTGAAGTGTCACGCCAAATGTAAATAAACAACAAACTGCCGACGAACGTGACGAGGTATGGGTGTTTATTTCGCGCTCACATCACCATGAGTAGCCTAATGTCTGCGTATCGTTCCATTGTCAAAGGCAATGGAAAAGGTCAGTATTTATGTTCCATTTTATCGTCCATTCGATTAATTATTGAAAGTACGCGGCTGTTTCAGTGTTAATGGATCCCAGCCGACTCAAATATCACATAACTTTATTTTCCCGGGTGGTTTCCCACCCATTTGCCTTTTGGCTGGGTTTTACAGCGCGTTTATTTACATTAGCTACATTTTCTACTCTCACTGTACTCTTTTGGAAAGGAAAAGATTCGTGTTTCTAAACAGTATCTACACCATTATTCTTCTTGGGCTAATATCACGGAATGACCAGAACGCGGTTTCGTCAACGGCTTCAGTTATTTTGATTCAAGATTCAAAATTTAAATATTCTTCACATATAGTATATTAAAAAAAAGCCTTAAAATGACTTCTGTCGATCAAACGAAACAGGTGGTCAGGTTTCATTTTTGCGCAACCCAGCCCTTAATTATAAAACTCTTCGGGGAAAGTTGAACGCAACAAAAGACTGGTTGATTTAGAATACCGCTTACGCAAACGGAAAAAATTAATTGATAATAACTGTGGCCATACAATATTTTCTCCTGATTTGGGGAGTTGTCTTTATGTCTCTGTACGTTCATGGACAGTTAAGTCTCAGTCGTAAATGCAATAATCATAATACTCGATTTCTAGGGTCTACCTTTCGCAGAAAATGTGAACGGAAACACGACTTCCGAAGTTTGGCTTAATGGAATTAATGACATGTGCTCAACTCCTTAACAACTGCATTGGCAAACAAAAATAACGTCAAAACAACAAAAATGAATAAAAGTAAAGAAAACGTGGAGGTCAGACGCCTTCATCTTTTTTATTTTGTAACGCCTGCGTCCTTCGGGAATTCGCTTTCGGCCGTCATCTGCGAGAAAGCACAACTGGTAACAAATACAGGTTTTCAACAGACGCATTACATTCGTTTTAAGTTGCTTTCGTGTCTGATTACTAAAAGATCAAACTGTGTCATTGTATATTAATAAATCGTCTTGGAAAGAGAGCAAACAATAGAGCAAGTTAAACCTGGTCGTATTAGTGGTTTTTAGCGAAAGATTTCAATCACGTTTAATCATGGAAAGAAGTGACACCGGGGGTCGAAGAAAATGAAATGGCGGTTAGTTATTACTGCAAAGTGTCGTAATTATACCTTATGACAGCTAAATTATTCCCTAAGATTTTCATGATATGCATGTAAGGTGTTCCGATAATGAATTTTGGCATTTTAGCTCCAGCGTCAAAGTAAAAGGAAGGACATTTTGAGTTTTCAGTACTCGATGGCCTATAATAGATGTGATATTGGTGGGGAAGATCAAGATAATTATCATTAATTAAATTTATGACTTTTGCTGTGTTCTTGGTAATATTTTGTGAAATGGGTTAACGTGTGCGGAATACAATTATAATACAACAAAACAAAATGACGACGATGAGCAGTGATTGGTGTTAGATCGCTACCTGACATCGTGACTTGTCGACATACTTCGTTCGAGAGATTTTGTGAAATGGGTTAACGTGTACGGAATACAATTATAAAAAATATAACCGATTGCCTAAAATGACGACGACGAGCAGTGACTGGTGTTAGTCAGACTGATCACTACGTGACATCGTGACTTGTCGATATACTGTACTTCTGTTAAAAATACTGAAGGGACCATAACCTTCGACAAGCATGCTACAGAACTCAGGTAATTACTCAACTTCGTAAAACAATATATCGGATATATCGGCGTTTCTATTTTTCGTTTTTAGTTTGATCTCTGCTTCAACCTCTGACACGACTTTAATTAAATATTAAATGCATGCTATAGTGTACGTACATCAAGTTGTGAGTATTGAGGGAAGAGAACTCGATAGCTTCTTGAGTGTTTCCCAAACTTCCCAAGTGCAACAAAACACGATATACGCACAACTAAATCTATGAAACATTTGTTTTCTAACATTGCCATCATAAGCGGGGCAGCTTATTATAACGATTATTATTTCCGATTCGGCTAAGTACTCCAGCCCTGACGCCACCTGTCTACTCTTTTGTCCCTAGGTCTTGTAATCATGTTTTGTCTTCTTGGGCGAAAAGCTCTAAATTCTCAAAAGATTGGTTAAATCGTCTATCTTTGTCATACATTGACGTGCTTCCAACCTTTATTTCTTTTTACATTTTTTTCGGCGAAAAATAAAATCGTTCCAACTATAAATAAGAAACATATCGAGTTTGCTTACGCCATGAGCTTGTTTAATAATCAGAATAATATGGTGCAGCACGTCTTTAGGGCTCAGAAAACTAAATCGATTTAGTGGAGGTTAGTGGGTCATCCAAAACGTGTGCTTCCATAGCGACGAAGCAGAATTTACAAACAGAACAATATTCAAAACAGATATAGCGTGGTAGCCTGCGAATACAGCCGCCTCTCATCGCTCCCGGCCCTCGAGGGGCTGTATTCGCAGGCTAATAGCCTGGGATCTGACGATGGTCGAAGGGAATCAACGAGAATTGACCTGCGTTTTATTTAAAAAAAAATTACGTTTAATTTTTTTCGCTTGTCTGGATTTCAGCCGTCTTCTTGACCGCTCACTCAATCAGTTAAACATACAAGATAACTAAAACTATCTAGATTTGTAGCCCTCAGTTACATTACGTGCAGGAAACGGCTGAAAGCCAGAGATGGCTCAGCGAGCCCCAGGTATTTCCTGTGCTCAATCCTTTCTGCTGTTCACACCCCAACTGGTACGTGATTTGTACTGTAAAAATAGTGCATTACAAAATATTTTTGATCAGGCGAAATCGGCCGAGAATTGAATCAAATTGGCACGATGCGTTACCCTTGCTTGGGGCTACACCCTGCGTCTTCTTTTCTTTAAACCTTTCTCGTCAGGCCTTTAATGTATTGGTCCATATCGACCTGTACATTCTACAGACGCATGGTTACTCTTTAAGAATTGGAAAGTTGAAATGAGGCATTGAGACTTTGAAATGGTTAGTGTTTTGAATTTTAACACCCCATAAATGCGCTACAATGGCCGATTTCCATTGAAAATGACTGTTTGGTTCCCTACAAAACCCAAACTGTCCGAAATGAACGCCCTCAGACAACACCAAAATATACGATTTTTGTCTTTAAGTTTCCGATACAAAAACTCCTCCTGGTGCCCAAAAACGACATTTGCAGTAAAGTTCAGCTCCAGCACTTTAATTCTCTGCCACATTTTTCTGCTCACTCGTTTAGCACGCCGAGGAAAAGCTATTGAAGTAGAGCTATCCCACTCATCCGAAAGGTTCGTCGTCACGAGCGAAATGAATTCTGGGTAATTCCTTGATAACGGCGACATGGAAGTCCGCCAATTTCTGTTTCATAGAGCCACCCAGTCCTGCTGGCGAAATATTGTACTGATTGCATTATTTACAAGTCAAAACAAGCCAAAATTGCCACGCTAGGTCCTGGAATCCATCCTCAGAAAGGCTAGAAAGACAACCTCACTCTTCAACCGTCATGACTCGGCAACACACTCGTGGCGGCTAAATCGCCGTGAAATTGTTTTTCACCTCTGGTTTCTTTCAGAGGATTGCCTCTACCCCCAAACCAGCTTGATGATGCCAGGCTAGGGGCTTCTTGAAGCGGAAAATGGCTCGAAATAACACTTATAAGTCGCATACTTACCAAATTTCACGCCGAGTGCTCGCTTGAAAAACAAGCAACAGCTAGCGTGACCAGCGTGACAAAAACAAGAGAGCCTTCAGTGCTGAAGATCAGCGAAAATCACCAAGGTAACGCCAAATAAGGAATCACCAGATCGTCTCGATCGCTGCCACTCAGAAAATTTCAGAAATGGCTCAAGAAAATTTGGACCAGAAAGGGTTAAGACGTAGTGCCTTATCGTTCATACGTTTCACTGCGTCACGGCTATCGAAGAGGCACCCACCATGAACACCAAATAGAGATATCTTGGCTGTTGTCTGTTTATTTTAGCTTGGCTTTAGCCTATGTATACGTATATAGGACACAAAAAGGGACTGATTTAATCTAAGGTAATACATCGGAGGCTTATGTAAAACACACTAAAACATATTTTATACTTAACATTCATTAGATAGTCCCAAGCCTTCTTCTGGTGGAACGCAGAGAAGCAACACGTCCCTGACCAAAGTAGAGCCCTGGCTTTACAGTGATTCCCTCGAACTTATCTCCAATCCCGGAAGCGCTAAAGGAACACGAAAATTCGTTCAACCATTTGTTCCCGACACAGATATTCGAGCCTTTAAACCTGCAAAAATTGCTCTCCCAGCACACTTTACCAACGGGGCTTTAGAAGGCGCGGCGGATTTAAACGCTATTGACGATGAAGGTCAGTCTTTGCTGCACCGAGCTGTCCGCATAAATGATGTTACAACAGTTAGAGCTTTGTTGGACAGTGGTGCAGACATCAACATCAAAGACAGGGATGGATTCACTCCTGTGCATGCCGCCGTCAGGTATGTGACTAAGAAGGGAGGGAGAAATCGTAAATGGTTTGAACCCAGGAGTCATATCATAACTAAGTGAAGTAGATCCTCCGGGTGAGTGTAGTCCTATATAAAAGTAGGGATCCTTTGGGAACATTGTGATATTTAGGGCCGAAAATAAATCAAAGACATAATTTGTGTGAATTTGCAGTAATTGCCGTTTCATGTAACTGCTGAAAAGTTCACTGTTAAGGGGAAGGCTACTAGGTATTTGGCACTTAACTTCAGAAATCTATAATAACCCTGGATGAGGGTATTTGCTTTTGAAGTCTCGAGGAATGTTCTCATCCACCAGATTTCGTGATGTCCATATGTTCAACTGCCCAAATCGTAAAAATATAAAAGTGACCCAGGAAATTATAATTCTGCTAACGGTGGATTGGGAGATGTTAAATGCCCCAGATGGCGTCCTGAAACCCCTGCCTTAATCTGCACATAACCAAGAATAACTCCTCTTTAGCATTCAGAGTGTTAGGCCTTCCGTTCAGGGTCTCCTTCATAATATTCAAGATCAACTTCCATGGGAACAGAACGCCAATAGCGAATGCTTTGACCATTTTCTCCCAAAATTAAGAAGTTACATGTAAATGTTGCCATGAAAACTTGATGTGAAGGAAATCCTGTATAAAATGCAATGTCTTTATCTGAAATAAAATTGCCTAATGTAAACTTTCTGTTTTCCAAGCTTTTGCACTTGCCTGAAGGTTTGAAAGCTTGAACCCTCACTCTTTCCACTTCAACTTTTAGTTTAACGTTGCTCGCTCAGCTGTCTTCAAGTAAATGCTCCATTTCAGCCACCTTTCTCTGAAGATTTTCGTAGGACAAACTGTTATTCCGAATGGGTGATGCAGCACCAGTTGCGATGGTTGTTAGTCTTGATTCATTTTCTTCGAACAACCCGAATTTCTCCAGGCAGTACTTACATCCATACCTAACGATTTTGACAATGAACTTTCAGCTGCACTCATGTTAAGCGATGTTCGGGTTTTACTCTTCTTTAGCCTCGAGGGAGGAACCCTGACTTTAGGCGCCGGTCTCTTTCCGGTGAGCTCCTTTTCCACGCAAAAACTGATGTAACTGCCCCATCGACGTAACTCAGTCGCCCTATACCCAAACTTTTTTTTTCAGGTGTTCTCTCTTAAAATGTAGAGAACGAACTGTTGAAAAATCTGTAATCGAAAAATGTTTCCCTGGGTCTCTTCGAATAGCGTGCAACCATTGCTCCCTCAAGTACTCATCGGTAGGTATGGTAAAAAATCTAACTCTCTCGCCATTCGGACCTGCCGATCGATTTTGCGTACAAGTGGTACACAGCAATAAGGATTTTGTGGAGATTTTATTTCACTCATAGAGAATTTGGACGTTGTACAACCGTTTGATAAATGACAAAACTCGCTACACTGTAAACTTGTTTACGAATTCTATCCTAACCCGCCTCGTTTTGATGTGGTAGTTCTTGGGCTTTCCCGAGCCGTCCGGTGTATTAGGATAGACTACGTTCCGCAATTTCATGAGTAACTTATTGCTTGCACGGTTTTGTCTCTTTAAGGCTTGAGAAGGAAGAGATTGTTAAACTCTTGCTTGAAAGAGGAGCTGATCCAGTGATACCAAACAATCATTGTATCGACCCAGTTCAGTCGGCTGCGAGAAAAGGCAATGCAAACATTTGCCGTCTTGTGCTAAAGCACTCTAAAGAGGGCGCCCTCTCACGGGCAGTAGGATCTATGCCGCCTTTGCACTTTGCTTGTTTGAGTGACAGTCGTGAAGTAGTTGAGCTGTTTTTGAGTAATGGTGCTGACGTAGGGGCCACAACAGATATTTTTTCTTACACTGCTCTTCACATTGCTTGTTTTCGAGGAAATGAAGAGATTTGTGAGCTTCTCATCAAGACGGGTAATTATAAGATACTCTATGGTTTTTTCGTTTACATAATTTAACGTAATTTAACCCTAATTCTAACCCTACTGTATCACTCTTCACTATTCAAAACCGATGGTATGGCATGGCTGGATCAGCTTCACTATTAAAGACCGATTTCAGTCCTCTCAAGGTCTCCTGGAAATATGAAAGTTCTTAGTTCGGAACTTTAATTGTTGCAATGCTGCGGTTCTAAAAGACTGGTGCGATTATTCTCCTTGGCGTTTTTATTGCTTAACATATCACGCAGGCAAGTAGCTGTGTGTTAGTTTTGACCTTCAGATAGAAATGGTATTTTAGTGCCTTGTTTCTGAAGTGGAAGCCAGGACGCCAAGGTGTGAGTGGCGACTCCTAAACGACGATTTTCTCTTTCTTAGTAGTTTCCGTAGTTTAACACGCACTTCAAGGTTTCTGAAGAACTACATTCCACAATTTCACGAGTAATTTATCGCTTGCTCGATTTTAATTTCTTGAAGGCACCAGAGAAAAGAGATTGTTAAACTCTTGCTGGAAAGTGGAGCTGATCCAGACATGCGAAACGATCGTCACATCAGCCCAGTTCATTCGGCTGCACGAAAAGGCAATGCGGAGATTTGCCGTCTTCTGCTTGAGTACTCTGAAACAGAAGACATATCGACCTTAGAAGGACCTTGTTTGCCGTTAAACTTAGCTTGTATGAGTGGTAGTCGTGATGTTTGTGAACTGCTTTTGAGTTATGGTGCTGACATAGCGTCCAAGACGATGTCTCCTTACACTGCCCTTCACGTTGCATGTTTTCAAGGAAATAAAGAGCTTTGTGAGCTTTTCATCAAGGAGGGTAATATACTCTATGTTTTTTTTTCATTTATATAATCTAATCCTACTCCTAACCCTAACAAGGCCGCCAAAAAAGCCAAGAATTTCGGATACTTTTAAGAACATCCGTTACGCTACTTGCCGCAAGTGTTCTCGCCATGTTTTGACGTCATCCGTGCACGATAAGAGTACGCACGCACTGTCAAATGGAATATATTTGTTAAATAGCTAATGCTATACATTTTGATACCATGAAACAGCTTCCACAAGACTGCCTAGTTTAACTGAATTCGTCAATCATACAAGCCTAGACGGATGCACAGCCCTTCATGTCGCCTGTGAGGGAGGACATGAAAGAGTGGTAGACCTGTTATTGCGTCACGGTGCTGACCATGAAGCAGTCACTCACGTGGCAGCTGACACTCCACTTCATTCAGCAGCTAAGAAAGGTCACCTGGCGTCTGTTGAGCTGCTTCTACTGCACGGGTCAGTCATTGATTGCAGGAATGGAAAACTAAGAACACCGCTGCACAGGTAGAGTCGACTACGTTTGCCGCAATGGCATGGATCATTTTGGCATGATACCATTACATTTTATATGCACACCCCCTATTGAGGGTGCTGAAAAACCTGGCGGAGGGAAAAATGGGGGTTGGGTAAGTGGGGGTTATTTCTGATGGGGTAAATGGTCCTTTTTCCGAGGGCGGAATTGTGTCGGCACTTTGGTCTTCCTTTTCCTAAGGGGGGAAATTCTTAAAGACGCTCTCAATTCGGTGGGAGGGGACGCGCATATAAAATGGATGGTCCCTGATTATGACAATATATGTCAAAGACCACCATGTCGTACTGATAGGTTGAGACATTCAATTCGCTACACAATTATGATTTTAATGTAGACAGAATGTAAACATAGAGTTTGCTTTTCCTACTGAGTAGCTGGAAATCCTCCTTCTCAACTGCTGGAAGGTGATGGCGTTGATCATGAACAACTTGTCGAACACTGTTTTCACAAAACCGTGCCTTTATTTTTACGCCTTGTTTTAGGTGTAGTTGACGGCTTTTATCCTACAACTGTCATTAACAACCACTGTCATTAGCGATCATCAGAACAGAATGGTACAAGACTGATGATATAACGAATGTTTAATTAAAAGCTAATCCTACTGGCTATTTAAAGATTCTGGTCCGGGATTTGAACCCACCACCCCCTTTCATTTTACCACTAAACTGCCTGAAATAATCAAGTTGCCGGGTTAGAAAGATGAACTGCCATTAAATTGGAGCTCCTTCGAAACAGGAGAGAAACAAGTGGTCGGCAGCCTCAACATACTGCTTTTTGATATATTTCCAGCGCGGCATCATTTAATCACTGCCAAATTGTCGAGATACTACTTGATTCTGGGGCTGACCCTGAAGCAAGGGACGAACTGGAGATGACACCACTGTTGTTGGCGGTGACGAATGGTTCGGTTGAAGCTGCTAAGCTCTTGTTGGAACGCGGAGTCGAGATAACGGCAACCGACTCTTCCCTCAACAGTGTTCTTCATTGGGCTATCAAGTACAGAAATCCAGAGATGGTCAAAGTATTGCTGGAAATGGACAAAGATTGTGTTCTAAGACATACTAAAGACAAAGACTTGAAAACTGTACTTCATTTGGCCGCTGGATTAGAGTCTTCTAAGGTGAGTATAGAAACTCTTCATTATTTGGCAGGGTCTCAAAGGGGTTTAGGGCTCTAGGGCGCCGGGCTTAAAAGGGTAGGGCTCCAGGGCTCCAGGGCTCCGGGATTAATTTTTCGGGGTTCTAGGGCTCCATAACATTTGATCTAGAGATCTAGTCAAAAATGGTCAAGGATCTAGGCAGCGGAATGATCGGGCTCCGGGCTCCATGTAGTCCATGGACAAAAAGTCAGGGCTCTGGGGCTCCAAGGATCCCCCCGTTTGGGACCCTGATTATCGGTATTTAAAAATGAAATGAGTTGTATTAGGAAGTGTGTGCGTACTCTGATAGGCTACGAGCTGCAGGTGAGTTTTGCGACTGATGTTCTTACCACGGTTTTGTCGTCCTTCCGGCGTTAACGGGGTAGAAACACACTGAAAAATGTAATCTATATGTTTTATAAATCGTTTTTTGTTACTTTCTTCGACTCAAGACGTCATTCGTGCGTTTGCACTTTAATTGCAAACTCGGCAAGACTAATCAAAACGCGAGGTTTTCTCCCACTGTATAATTTATAAAAATGATCAATCGATGACCGATATTAAATATATTAGACATCGTCACCTAGGCTTATCATTAACCTCATTTCAATCCCACTTTCAATTGTCTACTCGCACTGAGTCCTTTATGGTCTGCGTGGTAGGCGTAAAACGAGAGGGGATGGGGATAGGGACGGTTTTCTCACTCCCCATGCATCCCCTTCCCTTTTACGCCTGCTATGCAGGCTAGAGATAAGATGCTACATTCCACATTCTATAACAACGGAACGGAGAACATATCTCCCTTCATGACATCATTTGCATGCACCATTAATTTCAAACTGTACGTAAACTCGCCGATTTCAGCATTGTCACATGTTACGCTGTAGCATTGATAAATGAACGTCTCTAAAAACTCGGAGTTGCTAGACATCTGGCGGCAGTAGATGGTTGGTGTGGCTTTTTATTAGTGAAAGAGCCACTTTGTATTTGTCTAGAGGTGGTATTCTGAGACAATTTTGTCATGAAAGTCGGTCAGTTTTTAATAATTCTTCTTTCAGATATTGGAGATTCTGTTGGAAAACAAAGTGTGCGTAAGAGGACGTGACATCAATGAGAAGTTACCCCTTCACATCGCGGCCGAAACGGGTTCCTTCGATTGCGTGGTGGCTCTGTCTAAACTGCCAGGTTTTACATCTCATTTACATGACCGAGAGGAGCGTGGAATGACAGCTCTTCATTTAGCCGCCGGCAATGGCCACACGTGAGTACAAGAAAAGTTCTCTGAGAATTGTGCAAGTTTATGTTTTTTCTTGCGTCACTTCAGCTTTTTCCGTTGCTCTGCACGCAAGGAATGACACTGCTAATCTCGCCGTCTTGCACAGTCTTGAATTGATGATTTAGCATTCCTTCAGCTAACGTTGTACTCGTTCAAGTTTTCTTAAATTATTTCGTCTCGAAAACGTTTTGCGCTGGACGTACAGCCTTAGGTGCCACCTAAACTACAACTTGCTCTTCATATCTCTTAGGAAGGTCAACTCAATTCGTCTATCTGTTTCTCCCCACCCCCCCCCCCCCAAAAAAAAAGAAAACAACAACAACGAAAACTTAAAACGAAACATTGCCACGTGTTATAGTCTGTGAAGTATCCAATACTGATGAGTGGGTTAGGGAAAAGAGAAAACTGACTGATCTGAAGCAGCAAAGAGCAACAAGTAAAATTGTGGAAGAAATATTGTAGGTCCTGGCTGGAAATTTCCATTTCATCTTCAATTATTTTTTTAACCCAGAAAAACCTGCCAGTTACTACTTTCCAAAGGAGCTGATGTCACAGCTAGACAAAGCGAGAATTTAGTGCCGCTTCATCTAGCAACCAAGGCAGGATCGCTGAAAACAGTCCAGGTTCTGCTGGACCGTCTTTTATCAAGCACATTGGAAGAGAGAGACGACGAGCAAAATACTGCACTTCATATCGCCTGCAGGTACAACCACGTGGATGTGCTTCAGTTCTTATTGGACAAAGGTGCTGACGTTACAGCCAGAAATGCCAGAAACATGACATGCCTAGATATCGCGATTGAGTGGGAATTTGCTGACGTGGCCAAAGCACTTGTCAACCACGAAAGGTAAGTCGTAGGACATCTTTATAGCTTTCTTAACCTACCATAAGGCCCTATTAACCCCCTCTCTATTACCCCCCTCCCCTCTCCAATAAGCCACTTCAGTCCTCGACGTAGGTAAACATTGTCCCAACTTTGTCAAAATTTCTGTCGGCCGAGGGGTTATCCGGAACAACTTGTGCCAAGTGAGGAGCCTTTCCGAAAAGTTACGAGCTACAGGGCAAAGCACAAGGAGCCTTTCTGACATGACGTTAGCTAAAATGGTTTTTTGAACAAAAACGGTATACGGTGCACTCCTTGCAGATTTAATGATGTTCTTATTGCAGAGATTCTTATAAAACAATCCGTTCCGTTTAAAATTTAATTGCAGTTGTTTGAATTTTGTACAAAAACTATTTTAAGACCAAAACGGCGTGTTTAAGATTTAAAATAAGCCCCCCACCCCCCACCCCCTTCTCTAATAAGCCCTCCATTGATGAGGCCAGAGATTAAATAAGCTCCTCGGTGGCTTAATAGGGCTTTTACGGTAATTGTGTTCCATTTTTCTCTAAATGTTAAGTGTACTTTGCAAATCAGTGTTCGAATTGAAAGAAATACTTCACACAGTTGTTTGAAATTTGACACTTTCAAACAATATTGTGAGGCACCTAAATGTAAATGCCTATTTTTAAAGGTTATCTATTTTCTTTTTTGCACCGTTAATTTGTATGCACTAGGTGAGAAGCTTTATGACTGGTTGTCTCACTTAAGCCGCCCTGATTAACATTTCATAAATGGGTAATCATCGTAAGCGCTTCTTCCCTAACTTCTAGATTGGAATTGTAGGCCAAAATCTGATCACTTTTTTCAGGCTACCTGATCCAACTGTAAAATTCATCCAGTTTATCCATCCTTCTAAAGTTTGACATTACTGATACTTTGGTGATAAACAGCAAATTAAACCAATGAAGGTTGTAGATTGGGTAATGGCGTTGTCTGGGGTCTGTGTCAGCTGTGGCGGGCCTCGTTTTTTTCTTTCAAACTTTCCAAACTCACATCCACCCCTCTTCGCTAGACTAACAACATGAAACAAATATTAAAGCGACTTATCTTACGTTTTCTTTTAGGTGGGAAGAGGTTCTTCAAGTATCGCCGGGTACTAGTGTCCCACCAATGATGCAATTAATAGGAAAACTACCTGATGTGGCAGAAGCTGTCCTTGATAAATGCGTTACTCTCAATGACCTACCCCCATCACATGAGGACTTTTGCATCACA
Organism: Galaxea fascicularis; assembly: GCA_948470475.1. NCBI lineage: Eukaryota > Metazoa > Cnidaria > Anthozoa > Scleractinia > Euphylliidae > Galaxea > Galaxea fascicularis. Next base: position 7,992,780 of record OX419338.1, on the reverse strand, counting down.
TTCAATTTGCGTCATTTGGATCCGGGTGCGGATTGCATTTGTTTTGGCCCAGCTACCATGGCGAAACACAAACGCGAAAGGCTCCTGAAACACGTAGTCACTCAAGCTTTGCTGCGATACAAATGGATGATACTCGGAAAGTTTCTCACCATCTTTAACAGCATAATCTTTCTAATTTTCGTGATTATGTTCTCGTGGTTAGTTGTGAAAGAAAGAGACAGAAGTGCGCTGTTCTCAGGCGCTTCTAATTCGACAATTGGTGGTAATGAAGTTAATCAGAGATCAACCTCCGAAAGGACTGTTGCTTCTGTTATCTTCGCATTCTTGATTTTCCAGACGATCAAAGAAGGAAGTCAACTATCGTATTTGCGTTTTGCGTACTTTAAGGATCCTACAAACTTGTTTGAGTTGGGGATGGTTGCCATGGTATGGGTTTTTCTTCTTCCTTTATATGGCCCTGAAGGATTATACAGCTCCGAAACACAGTGGAACGCAGGATTAATCGGGCTTTTCCTGAGTTACATCAATTTGACGTTAAATTTTCGTCGTTTCGGTGGGCTTGGCTTGTACGTGACGATGTACGTGGAAGTGTTCTGGACGTTTCTTAAAGTAATATCCACCTTCCTGACTGCCTTGATTGGCTACTCTTTAGTGTTCTATCTTCTGCTTGGTCACCAGGTACGTGATGTATTCTAATTGATTGTGGAATTCAAATCACAAGATTTATCGAGAACGAGGATTAGCACCACTACAGCCTAAAAAATAGTAGAAAATGGCCATCTTTTCATTCATTAATACTTTTTGTATATAGACGTGTGCTTTACTGGTAATTACACCACTCGTAAAATTCATACGAACCTACGTCCGGGACCGTGGTAACGTATTTTCCAATCCTCACCAGTGAGGATATCGATGACGTCATGTCGCTCCTTGAACGATTCAGTTTGTGTCCAAAGTTGCCAAACTTACGTCGATAATGGCGAGCGACAGGTTCATAAAGTTCTCAGGAAACGAAATTTCATCGGCAAGAAAACATTAACACAAAATGGAAAACTTCGTATGATGTGAAGTTTATCTTTAAAAAATTTCTCTAAAGTGAAGAACAAGAAAGGGAAATTGAAGAAATTCCTGCCGAAGAACAGCAAGGGCTGACGATCAATTTTGTTCTTGAAGTCGGAAAGAACAACGGCCAAAAATAAGACCCTTCCTCTATTAAACGGTTTTTGCAAAGTGTTGACCAACACCTTCGGAAAAAAGAGGTACAAGTTTTCTCTTCTGAACGACGAAGAATTCTGCCAGCTTTAAGATAGATATCCTAAAAAAAAAAGCAAAACCAACTTAAAGCCATTGGAAAAGGTAACAAGCCGAAACACAAAAAGTTTACGAGTGGTGTAATTCCCAGTAAAACACTCACGTCTACATAATAAAAAGAAAATTACTCGTTTAGCTCGGAAGATATTTTATGTTCTCGTGGCAAGAACAATATCTATATTGATTTTATAGATACTGATGAAATACCAGGATTTTTCCTTTTACTAAAAAATCATATCTTCATCGCGTGCAGTGAAGATTATATACTATTTTTATCTTTCACGTGTGAGGATATTGGTGCCAGCATGGTTACTAACATGATTAGCCAATTACAAGAGAGCTACCCGCTCAGGCGTACGGCTGGTTCTTTTGAAATTTGTTGTGTTTTATGTAGAAATTTAATTAGTATCTATAGCTTCGCTCAGTCGTGAGAGATACTTTCAGCACTCAATGGTAAAATTCGTATCCCCGCGCGGCCATGTAATATTCTCTATAAGATTTATACCTTCTCGCCACCTTGTAATATATCCTCTAGGTTTAAAGGAGCACTACCATGCTATTTTGGTCCGCTGTAAGATCCTAAAAAAAATGTCTTTAAATCAGGGAAACCCAAAAATAATGAAACAGTTTATCTACTCAGGACTGTGTTGCTGCACTAAGACTAAATACCGTCTTCTTCTGTTTCGTATGGCAAGGGTGAAAATGGATTAGTTAATTTTTCAAATTTTCCCACATTATCTGGAAGCAAAGACCAAAAGTGCACTATGTGTGACTTTTTCTATCGTTTGATATCTTTCTCGTACATTTCAAGGTTTTTTTTGGCATGAGTAAAGGTCATTAAGTAGCATTTCTTTGTAGTTTGGCCGGAAAAAAGCAACATGACAGTGCCCCTTTAAACACGATAGCAAGACTAAAACCTACAATACTAATCAAGCCTGCTATCCACGAATGTCGCGTCTCCAAAAATGGCGATTTAACAATTTTCTTAATCTATTGAGAGATTTAGCCCCCTTGAAAGTACATTATTGTAGGCTGCTCCAAAGAGCTGCACCATCACAGCGGGGTAAGCTAGCGAGTAAACTCGGACTAATGACCGCCACCTTATACATTCTCTTCGTATCATGGGAGGGTCACCGCTCTACATGCAGTTCTCTATCTGAAACATCGCCGAAACAACTAAAATTAGTCACTTGCCTCTTAGGAAAATTTCTCGAGCTTTATATTTGCTCTGGGTAAAACGCACGTGATGATGCTTGGTGAGCTAGATTACACTGATATCTTGGTGGACAGAATCGTCAACAACGACACCGTGCCAGGAACAGATCTGCTGTACGTTCCTTTGCCTGCTCTGACTGTCACTCTGTTTTTCATTTTCGTGTTGATGGTCTCTGTTGTTCTTGTCAACTTGTTGGTAAGTATGCTTCGCCCTTTGAGCACAAAAAAGCCTTAAAATTGGATGTGATACTATTCTCATGTTTCCTGTCAATCGGATACTTAGTTTCACAAAGCTGCATGACGTGGATGAGTCATTCTGAATTCGAGGGTAAAAACCCAGACTTGTTTTGTACTGGTTATTTAAAAATGTTTATAAGACTTAAACTAGGTATACGTTCAACTGCAAGGAATTACAATGTAAATGAATAGGTAGGGTGGAAAAACGATTTACGATTCAGTAGTTGCTAGTCGTTATAAAAATGAACTCCCAAAACGGTTCCTGAAAGTGTTTAGCTGTGGGCGTCTAGATAGGTGGCCTGTTCGAAGCTTGATAGTCGCAGTGAACTAAAATACCACTGTCTAGTCGTGGAGCCGAATAAATTTCATGTAGCACATCCGGTCTGTTGTAAATGAACATGCTCGTCTGCTTACCTCAACCTTGGATTGGCAAGTCGACCTCCTGGATGGAACACTAATGATTGACGTGTTTGTACACTGTCATATACTGGAAAATATCTTTACTGACAGCAGCCTATTAAAGAAATTATAAACTACCTAAGATATCACGATCGTTCTGATTGGTCGAAAACCTATGGTTTATTGTAGAGGTAAACTTATTTTTGAAATTAGTTTTTCAGTTATTACTTACAGTTATTTTATAGAAGCAGCTAGTAGACCGAATTTCTATAGATCTCTACGCGAAATAAACTTGAAACGAAACGTGTGTGTTTTGCCAACATCCTGCGTGGGTTTATTACGCCGGGAAACCTAGTATATAGAAAATGCTTTTCTTTCCTTTCAAGGACCGTAATTTCATGCATTTTTTCATGAATTTATAATTTATTCCTTAGGTTGGTCTAGCAGTTGGTGATATCGAGTCCATTCAGAGGACTGCAAGCTTGCGAACTTTGATGGACGATGCGCTGTTAGTTGAGGGCATTATGCGGTCATACCCAAAGTGGTTTCTTAGGCGGATTCACAAAACGTTTCTGGAAATAAAGCCAAACCAAAATGCTTGGGTTAAAAGGTAATTGTTTTGTTTCAAACTAAAGGGCTAGGTCCATTCATTGCAATGTACAAGGCGTTGTAATACAAACGATTTTTCATACCGTTCCCAAGAAAGTTGCTTCAGTACTCAAAAGAATTGTCCTCCGACACTCTTCGGCGTCTAGGCTTAGAATCTTGTAAGTTTGCAGTTTCTTCTCCCGTTCAATTCGCTATTATGAAGTAGAAGCTTGAGAATTGCGTGTCAGATCACAAGATCGCCTAAGTCGTACCGGCGAAAATGAGTCAGCTCAGTTCTCCTCCAGTGTGTACAAGCCTTTAACAAGGCCAAGGAATCACTCTCATCTTCCATAGTGTTAGTCCACTATGATCCTGGCCTTCCAGTTATATCCTGGAAAATGATGCAAGTCATTATGGCATTGGAACGCATATCCTACACCGTTCCTTAATGGTGATCAGCGACTCATCGCTTATGCTAGACATCTCCTCCTATCATCATATCACTGTCAAATTGAGTTCAAGTCATCTGCTGAAGTAGCCAGTGCTGGTACCTTGTGGGATGCTAGTGTTGAAGAGGGGAACTTCTTCGTGGCTACCATTAGCTGAAACAAAACCTAGTCTATGCTACAGAAATTGCCAAGGAAACGTCTGGAAACCCTATCATGGCCAAGGCACTATAACATTTCCATAATGGTTGGCCTCTCCTTTCCTGTGCTGATCCTTAATACAAGCCATACTTCACACGAACGAGTTTCTGTAAAGTAGGGCGGCCTCGTGTGGGTTTTGCGAACTACCATTCCCTCTACCTTAAGACCGCCAATTCTGGAATGGCTCGGACAAAGGCTATGGCAAGCAGTCATGTCTGGTGGTCAGGACTCATCAGTGACATTGAGCAACCTCGTTCCCAGGACCAAGGTCTTGGGAATGAGGTTGTGATCTGGGAGCACTCCAAACCCACCTCAGAGATTGATTGAGGAAATTTGAGAGAGCACAGATATGCAGTTTTGACTTTGTTGAAGGACACTGATTATCTCGGTCTTTATTTTCCAAGATAATCTAGATTAATATTAGAGTTTCGTGCGTCCTTCCATGTTTAATTAGTTTCGTTGCATGACAGCAAAACTCCGAGGGGAGGTATTACGGCCGTGAGCCCGCTATACTAGCGGTTACTTGTAGAGTTCTGATCCGCCATCTCGTGTTGGGTGTCATCTCTTCCCTCCGTTATATATATGCTCGAGAAAATAACATTTATGTACTGATACCTTTTTATCGTAACAACGTTCTTTTCATTCCTTTTCACATTGAGTCTTTTCAATTCACAGAATTGCCCTTTCTGGCACCGATATCACGGACCAGGAAAATTTTATGGACAAACTCCTCAATTACAGAATCGAAAACTCCAGCCCAGTGGAGGGCTGGCGCTGCCAAGAACAAATGGGACAGGAAAAACAACTTGAAATGATTCGCAATCTCCAGGCAACTGTAGAGAACCAGGGAAAGCTCCTCAAAGCGATGGCTGATAGATTGAAAATTTCAGACATTGAAGATTAGAGCAACAAGGACAGCACACCCCAGCCCAACAACAGCAACAACTTTATTTATCTTCAAATACAAAAGTTGGGTTACTTATGAGTACTTTAAAGAAACAAAAACCTTGAATTAAAAACAAGCCTTGCAGATTGGAACTTAAAAAAAATTAAATTAAACGAAGATCTAATTAACACAGCGCTTACTGACGTACAATGTATTAAAATAGAGAGTCACTGACTCTCTTAGGTTGATGGCTTAGAGAAAAGAAAAAGAAAAACAAACATTAATTAGAGAGATTAGTAAGTGTATCTATGTACCTTTTTTGATAATCATGGGGATTTGAATATAGTCATCCTCCTTTTCTAAAATATTAAATAACAATTTGGCGAAGAACTCGTTTGAAAGTTTTTTCAGGAAGATCCGTTATATAGTGTGGTATCTTATTCCACAGTTTTACTCCGAGTCGAGAGAAGGAGTTGTTTTGTATTTCTAGTCTAGAACTTTTTACAAAGAACTTTCCGGCTGTAGACGATCGTGTATTGCATGAGTGAATATCACGTTTCCTGAAATACATTTAACATGTTTGTTGGGGCTTTATCATTATTGATATCAAACATTAAGGTTGATATAGATTCATAATAAAGAAAAGTAATTGGTAGCACGTTTGCTTCGAGAAATAAAGGAATTCCATGGTCATGCCAATCTGTGAAGTACAGTAAGCGAAGAGCTCTTTTCTGAAGAATTAACATTTTATTAAGATAAATCTTGCATGCCTGGCCCCATGCAGCAAGACCGTAGGTTAGGTCAATAGTTAGAGTATTTAATTAACGTTTGAATATCAGAGTAGTGTGTATAGAAGATCGGTTTTGTCTATCGCCACTTTGACACAAACAGTACCTATTATATCAATATATTATCATATCTTATAAGCGAGCCAGTGTGGATTTGTTCTTCGATTAGGTTTCTTGCTTAATTGTTCCTTTATTCAACTAATACCTGCATACGTAGTAGCTTGTACAGTGGCATTGTATTCAGCGCGCGTTCTGAAGCAGATATCAGAAGATGTTATTCAAAATGTGTCGCTTATTTTGACTACCACAGTGAGTAGCCAAAAACACCTTTGTATGAAATGAAACGTAGAGAAAACACTGAAGTAATCATGTAGTTTTGTAATACAGTTAAGCTATGGGGCATATATAAAGACTAGTTTATAAATTGTCCTTTATCTGCGGATGACCAATGTTGAAATATAGTGTTGTATCTTAATAGATGAAAACAGCTGTTATTCTTCTCGCGTTTAATTTTCCCCATTTGTACCAGGGTAATATTTAAGAGCCTGATCACGGTTTTTTGTTTTCCCAACAAATCATAAGTCATGTGTTTGTTGTTTCTTAGATCAAACATTGTTTAGCTTTTCACTATGCAGTGGAATATCTGCGACAACTTATGTATCCGAAAAGGTAAACGGATTTGACCTGAACCAGAAATTGCCATGTCGTCTTGGCTTAAAATATGTGTGTTTTTAGGCGTCAATTATAAGATAACTGTAAATTGATTTTCTTTTATTTTGATTTTTTTTTATTTTATGGAAATAGTTTTTGTGCATTCAATGCATCCCTCAATACTTAATTGACTACATGCAATTGTAAAAGAGTTGGAGACATATCCCTACGTTTATATCTAGGATTTCTAATCTGTCAATTAAGACTGAATTCTATTTGCAGCAAGCACTGTTCCAAACAGATTTCGGATCACTCACCGTTTCTGGGAAACCCCCGGTCGTTTACTCGATTTAAGTTCCACTCGTTCTTAATTCTATTCGTTTTACTTTTCTTTCAATGGCACTCGATTGAAAATCGTGACTCGTAATACGATCGTAAATCAAGACTAAATTGTACGATCCAGTAAATCGAGACTCAATTGTATGAGCCATTAAATCGAGACTCAATTGTACGATGAATCGTGACACGTTTTCAAGACACGGGTACGGGGAGACTGGTTCCGAGCTCACCTCAATTTCGTACTCAGATCTCCTAGTGGCAGTTTATTTAGAGATTGATGGCATTACTGTTCAGTCAATGAAAGAGTACACTGTAGTTCAAGAACGAATAGAAGGAAGGAAGGTAAGGTGTCATTTTTTAGAGAATGAAAAGTTTTCCCCAAAACACACAAGGGATCTGTACTTTTCAATAATATCAATAGGGACCGTCGCAATATTCAGTAAGCCAAGTCTCTTGTAATGGCATTCCACTGTTTTGAAAGTTTTGCGGCTGACCTGCAGAATACCCCCTCAACTCCCTGTCCTAGAAGCATTTCAATATGCTTCAATAAATATTCATTCCAATGTACTGCAAGGTGTTTTTTTTTAAAAATGTAAGCTTACTTAGTGTTAGGAAAACGAGGTCTACTGTATTCAACCACGTGACAAGGCTTTTGACAAAACCTGGGTCGAATAGAGTTCTTAAGTGTGACGTCACAAAAAAAATAAATTTGTGAAATTATGGGATTGGGCGCCATTTTCGAATGGAGTATCCCTAAAAGAGGGTTCTTGCCAAAAATTAGCTGTTAATTGTAATTCCCAGTCGAAATAGAAAGGATTGAAATGTGATACTGCCCCATATAAATCTCTCTAATTTTGAGTCAGTTCTAAAGTGAAGGAACTGAAACAAATTTTGAAGGGTTTGTATGGGATGCCATCAAACTTTGATCCCTTATATCTCTACTGGGAATTGCAATTCGGAGCTAATTTTTGGGACGAGGGCGTCTTTCAGAATGCTCTATAAGAATATGGCATCATATGCCATAATTTCAAAAGTTTCATTTTTGTGACGTCATCACTTTAGAACTCTATAGGATCGCATTGAGAAAACTAGAATTTGATGGAATCGGATCGGACTGGAAAAACTCGTACCGAATCAGTCAAGTTGGAATCTTGGCACATCATGACTAACCCAAATGTATACCGTCCCAAAGGAGAGTACAACAGACATGTTACCAGAATTTTGTTTATTTCCATAATTCAATTCTTTTGCAATGATCCAAGCTCCTATTCAATTATTTTATCTATGTACGACTGCAGTTTAGGCAATCCAAAACTTGTGTTAATATTTTTAACCAGAGCATATTTTCAAGGTTACGATGATCCCACTTTTGTTGATCCCGTCAGTGTTTTACCAGTCCAAAACGATCCTATCTGGGTTTTATCCCTTAAGGAGGCTCGAAAGGGTTTTAGCCGAGCGCGCGCGCGCGCGTAAGCAACACACGGAACACACGCCATATCTATAAAAAGTAAGAGCACGCGTGGGTCGCGCATGCTCAAATGCTAATCTTGTCGACTCAAAATTTTTGAAGTTTCGTAACTTTAGTCGCTTATATTTCCGATTTCACTCGGTAGATTTCTTTCATTTTTTCGGTAACAACTAAGATCAATTGGCAGCGTATATAGCCAGACTTTTAAAAAATTCTGTAGGTAGGAAAAAAAATTAAGAAAGCAATAATCAAAAATTAGTATCATTCTTAATCTGCCCTACAGAATTTTTTGAAACTGAAATATTTGGAAGACCATTCCTGGTAACACATAATAAAGACGTTTGAGAAGATTTCACCGACCTGTTTCTTAAATAAGATAAAATATTTCGATTTTAGGGGCTCAACTGAATGCGTCGTATGGTTGCCATGGTAACAGGTTTTCTAAAATAAATTCCATGTAATGAATCTATGATGTTTCTTTTATTTCTGTGCCATATTTCATAGTGATATGATGAACCAAGCGTAATTTGGAAAAGAATGTAGAACTTGTCTCGGGAAAATGAAAACTATTTCGAACCACCTTAAGTGGCGTTTTGATTACATTTTATTTTTGAGCACTGTTCCCATTTCTTCTTTGGGAACGTTCCCATCATGGGACGATTGTTCCTATTTGAAGTGGTCCTTTTAGCATCAAAAGGAACAAAGTGCTGTGAAAAATAGTGCTAAAAAGAACCTTTTGTTCCGCATTCTTAACATTGAAAGGAACGTTTTGTTCCTCAAATGAGTGACTCAGGAACAAGTGTTCCCTATGGTATTGTTCCTCTTTTAATCATTTTGGCCCTTTTTATGCAGTTGAGGAACTATTGTTCCTATTAATGCGTTCCCTTTTGGAGTACCTGTTCCTTTATGCTGGCGTGAGGAACTTTCGTTCCCAAATGCTTAGTTCCTTTTTCTTGTAAAGGAACGTTTGTTCCTTTTCTTTCGTCGGAAGATCAGAAACACAGCTCAGCCATCTCGAAAGGTCACTATCAAAAGCAGAGGTCGCGCGAAGTTGCTGCGAAGGCTCACGAGTGTCTGCAAAAGCTACAAGGTGCTAAAAGCTCCGAACTGGATAAGGAGGTGAATACGAGATTTCGCGGCACTTGCTGAAAGCGCAGAATTGAAAAGCGTAGTGCCCCCTGAGAGGAATGTCCCACCGACAAACCCATTGCGAATCCAAAGAAGTCAGTGCCGGGCGTTGAAATTTACAGCATACGAGAACGAGTTTCTCAAGCAGGGGATTGCTAAGCACGGATTTGGACAATGGACCGCTATTTTGAGAGATCCTGAGTACACGTTTCAAGAGGGCAGAACAGCAGACTCTCTAAAGAAAAGGGCGGGACTCAAATTTTCACCAGGGTCATGCACCTGAACTGAACACTTTTCTAAATGCCGAGATAGGGTTTTTCTTTTCTTTGTATATCCGCTAATTAGAAAGCTTATCGCGCTTTTGCATTAAACTAAAGATTGCAACACGGACCAATTCATTTCACAAGTTAAGAACTCTTGCAATTTTATTCACAGTACCTCAGCTGAAAAGGTGCAAATAAACATGCCATAATAGCTTTTCCAATGATCACTCGTATATTCCTGGCTAGAAAAGTACTTGGTAATGGTGTTGTTAATACACGCTCTTTTCGCATTTTTGGCTTGGGCGCTCTTTGATCGCGGCCTCTTTCCTCTTGTTTGCGAGCAGACCTTGCCAGTTGTTACCTTGCGCATTCTTTCAAATGCAGTGTCACTGGTATGCCAGCTGGGTACTGGGGTGATGAAGATCTGTTCGTCATCGTCGTGTACTGCTTCTCCGGTGCAACGATTCTGATCACTCGAGTGGCCACTTAGATTTTCAGAAACCGACGACGGCTCGCCGAGCTCTTCTGGGGTTGGCAAGGCTGCGAACACATTCTTCACTAAATGTTTATGGCTAGAGACACACAGACACGTTTCCTTTCTCACAAGCCCTCCTGGCAACCGAGTGTTCCAAGGTTGCGGTGGTGATTTTTCAACTTGTCTTCAAGGACTTCACGGTACGCTGTCAACGACTTTCGCATTTCGGGATCGACACAAGTGAAGATACACTTGATGCAGTCATGGAGTTCCTTCTCCGTACTACATAGCCAGTGGCCTTCGTATGCTTTGCGTGCCTGCTCACGTCGCAACTCCTTCTGGGCCGCTGCCTGGGTATCATTGAACCTCTGGAGATCCTTTGCAATTGGACTCGGAACGGGTTTGTCTGGGTCATCGGGTAGGAGGCTCAGGTTCTGGCTCGAGACGCCCTTGGCTTTAAGCAGATTCTTTCTTTGTCTGATTTGTTCTTCTCACGACCGCTGTTCTTCGGTTCGTCTACGTTCCTCCATCCTCAGCATCTGCTTGAGGTGTCTGTGACGGAAACTGCCCGGTTGCAACTGCCCTATGAAGCCCTTGCAAGAGCTACACACGATCTACAAGGACAAGCTGTTGGAGTCGTGCCCACGAGCATCGTCTGCAACTCCCTCGTCCATTGTATCGTCGGCTGGTGCTTCTTTGGCCAAGAGTGCTGGTAAGGACAACGATCTTATCTCTCCCTTCCCCTCCTCCAGTAGAACACCCTCGGCTGTGGGTGATTCGTCTTCTGGGGCACAAGTATCGCTACCGGTCTCTGATTCTTCATCGTCTTGCGACGCTTCAGCCTTCTGTGCTGCCCAGACAACACAATCCATGGCGTGCTTCTTCATCCAAGCCGAAGCCTTCTTTTTCGGCTGGGAGAGGCTTCGGAAGGAGTACGTTCTCAACCTCCTATCCATAGCGGCTCGGTCGGCGGTACCGAATTTCAGCTTTCGCTGGGAGGTAATGAGCATCGGGCACCGGTTGATGAATGCTCGAGAACTTTGGTAATTCACGTCGTCATGAGCTGCATACCCACCTTGGGTAAGAATTTTCCAGTCATCAATGTCCAGTGTGGTTTCTGTGGCCTCGTCTATGAATATCACTTCGGTAAAAGGCGTTATCATCGACTTGTTGAAGGCTCGTTGCTTTGTAACTGTGGCCACGTTTCTGTGATGGACGAGACCTAGAATGGGAAACAACAAGCTGGTGTTGCCACTGTTTGTGTCTCCCACCAAGCACGGCACTTTGTCCTTGTGTCTCTTTTTATTGTAGCTGAGCAGCTTGAGAAAATCGTCACAGAATTTGGCCACCTCCTGCGGTTCGAGACTGTTTTCGAGAACCTCTCTGAAATACTTTGGGTCAGGATCTCTCGTTGTGTCAAACGGACAAAACGCTCTGGGAGACATTTTTCCACTCTGGTGGTCTTGAATAGCACCGTTCACGAAATCTTGTCTCTTGACGGACCATCATTGACCTCGATCAAATCATAGTCAACGGTCAGTGGCGCGAACAGTTCGCAATATGGATCTGCCAAAAGATCAGTGACTTTCTTCATTTCACGTATCAGCCTACTCTTGACGACCTCATTCGTTGCTAAGGTGTTGACGAACGCCCTGCCCACACATTTGTAGGAGTAGGTGTACTTTGACTGTGAGTCTTTCTTGTTCACTTTCCATCTATAGCTGGCATAACCTAGCCTGTTCATTGCGATGGCGATGTCGTTGACCAAAACTGTCAGTTTATCTGAGAGCATTTTGGATTCCACATCAGGTCCCTCGGATGCAGTCGGTGGCTCTATACTCCCACTAGCATTAGCAAAGCCAAATTTGTCAACGCGCAAGCCAGCTCCGATGAGTTTGTCGATTGCTCAAACTGTGGGTTGACGACAGTCGGTCGAACGACACTCGCTGTCCCGCATTCGTCTAGGTCCTGCGAGCATAACATTTCATCGCCATCAGTACTTTCAAGTTCTTTTGCGAAGCTACTTCTGTAGGAGCACCGAACCAATTCTTCCATAAAGGGGTTTTTGTGGTCCTTTAACACCTTATACAGCTTCTTCATCGCCTCGCATTCTTTGGTCTCTACAAATGTTACCTGATGAAAAGCAAAGCAAGAAGCAGTATTGTTAAGAGCGATGATAGTATGAATAACCTGTCAACGAGCAAATCAATTGAAAGTATGAACGAACTAATAAATGACTGATAGACCCACTGGCTGAATGAGTAAATGAACGAACGCATGAATGAATACGTACTTTGTTAGCTGTGACGCTAACACCACATTTCAGCAACGTTCTGTGTACAACTATGGGGCTCGCTGGAACACCATTGGGCGTCGTCAAAGCCTGTCAGTAGGTAATGGCGGGACAAAGTGACTTGTTCACAAGTGCAGGGTTTCCGTCAATCCACTGTTGTGTTGTGGTGCTGGGAGTTTGGCTGACGGAATCTCCATCACACTCGTCACTCTCTTCTTCGTTGTCTTTGTTGACTTTCGCTTTGCTTTTGGTATGTGTGCTTATAGCAATGAAGAAAAACGCCGCGGATTGAATCCCTGAAAAGAAAGAATGACAATGTCTCCGTATTTTTTCTTCACAACGATCGCTGAAAACGTAATTTATTCTAGCTTAAAAAGTCAACATCTATTTGACAAATACCTACCTGAAATGGCGATGTCACAAGCATCAAGAGTCGTGCAGATCGTCTCCCAAGATTTTTTCAAAGCCTTCTCCTTGGCGTTACACACACATTTTGCACTAATAATGCTACATTTTCCCGAAACAACTGGACTGACAAAGCACAAGGCATTTCCCTTGATGGCCTCACTGTTTAGTTGCCTGCAAGGTTGTTTGGCACTTATCATCTTCTATGGCAGAGGTACAAATGACTACAGAGAAACGGCTCCTTATATTTTGGTCGGCACTTGCCCAATCACAAGGCATAAATCTGACAGAAAATTGCACGTTTTTGCTGTTTCGTATTTGGAGGTGCCCTTTCGTTTTCAACACGTCTTGACTTGTAAACTTCGAAGAAAGTGCTAATTGGAGTAGACGCTGTCAATGCCTAATGAACGTTGCCGGCTGTAACGGTTCAATTTAGTGCTTGATCAATGCCATTAATTCTAGTACCATGAATTGTTGTGCTTAACTGTCGGTGACTTGAGAAAGCACAAGGAATGCCTCTCGCGAAAAATGCATACTCTCACCATGTTGGGAGTTACGTTTGTTAACATTAACACAGTTCCATTGTTTCGGACTCTGCAAAATGGTGCTAATTAATCTACATGTTACAACTGCCAAATAAAGGCCACTGAATCTGTTTCTTCGAACACAGTGCTGGTTGTCCTGCATTTTTACTCGGGCTTCCTGTGGAAGGCCCGAGTCTAAATCTGTCGTCCGTTTTTCTTTTTTTTTTTTTCGTTGTTTTCCACAAACCTCATTTCCGGCGTATTTGCGCAGGCGCTAACGATGAACCTGTAAAACCCGGTAAAAACCTGTTTACGTTTTGTTTACGCTTGTGTTGTCGAAAAGCAAGGCACAAAGCAACTGTGGATTGCTCGACGGATTTTCAAAGGAAAAAGTTGACATGTCTACAGCAATGGCAAATGGTGTCGTATCCAAGACGCTCAAACCACTTACGAACGCACACGCCGTTCGCGGTAGACCCACACTAAATAGGGACCTTAAGCATAGACGACGAGAACGGACGACGAGTACGAACCGGAAGTAACTTTGAACCATACGATGCTACTGCGCATGTCATGTCTTGTCTTCGCTGACGTCATTCGTCGTCCACCCAACGTCGAGAACGTGAAAAAAGCTGTGTTGCCGTCCTCCGCTGTACGTAAGTATTTGTCAGGCTATTTCTTCGCCTTTTAGAGATTTAATTGAGCAAAAGCTAAGCAATCATGGTTTTAAATTTAGTATGCGAACGTTTCTTTTGTTTTTTAGCTCTAACTTGAAGTAATTAGCCTCTGTAAACTTCTTTTGCAGGAACTGCACATGGCGAGTCAAACTCCCGCGTCAGGGTAAGATCTAAAGGCTTTGTAACTTGGATCGTTCATGATGAGCTTAATTTTCTTGTGAAAAATAACAGTCGCTTCGGGATGGTTAAATTTGTGGTTCAGTCTGTACTTTTTGCAGCGTTCCTCGCGAATAAATGCAGAGCATCTACAGCTTTTAAATATTGACTGAGTTATCAAGTTCGACTTTATTCATTACTCGATCTGTCTGAATATATAAGCTTTTTTCTAGTGATGATACAGATAAGGTTGTTTCTAATATATAGGGATGAATCCCAGAAACAAAAAGTCTGTAGATCGCAGACTTGCAACGTAGGTCCATAATTTTAAATTTGGGGATGTCAAGGAACATAAGTTAAACTGCATGCAATGCAGGCCAGAGTAAACCTGGGGCGCTTTCCATTTACACGGAAATCCCGAAAATTCGGGTTGGAAAATCAAATGGTACATACCATTCCATTTGGAACGTTTCAGAAATAATGGACCATCGGCTTAATCAATGCACTTTCTGTGTTCTTTCTTAGCTTCCCAACTGATACTAGTACATTTTGTGGCTTATCCATTTTGTATTTGAGCAAGCTGCAGCATTGAATATTTGAACCTAAGATTGCCACCCGGATGGATTCTGTAAATGGAAAGCGCCCCTGATTACCACTAATTTAGATGTAACTGTCAAGGTGTATGCAATTAAAGCAGGATTAGTCTTAATCCCTGCTAAGAAGTGTAAAAGGAATTTTAAGACAGTCACATTTTTCTTCTCTAGAAACAACTCTATGAAATGGACAGAAGACCGTGACTTAACCCTCTGTGGGGAAGTTCTGCTCCAGGAGCCTTTCAAGCATCCCAAAAACAGCAAAGAAAGAGGCGAAGTGTGGGGGCAGATAGTCCTTAATCTTAACAGTCTTGCAAGTCCCATATTCAAAGTGTCTAAGAGATCAGTGAGAGACAGACTAACCCTTTTGCAGACTAAGTACAAGGAGAAAATAAGGGAAGAAGAAAGAGCATCAGGCATAGACTGTGACGAGACCCAGCTTGATGCAGCAGTTGAAGAGATTCTTGACAAAGAAAAGGCAGCTGACATGGAAAGGAATGAGGAAGCTGGCACTCTCACCGAAAAACACCAGAGTGAGAAGGCAAGTGCCGAAGAGATTAGGCGCCAAGCTATGGAACGTCTAGGCAAAACCCAGAAAAGAAATGCAGATTCAGAGGAAGGAAAACCCAGTAAAAGAGGGAAGAGAAGAAGTTCGGATGCTGTTGAATACCTCAAGGAGAAGTTTGAGTTAGAAAGTAAACTGAGGAAGGATGAAATGGAGTTCAAGAAAAATGAACAGCAGATGTTGATGGATCAGCAGAGTCAAATGCACAAGCAGCAACTAGAAATGATGAAGATGGTACAACAACAGAATCAGTCATTAATGGCTTTATTGGAAAAAGCTACTTTCACAAAGTGACTATCACAAGTCTCTTAAAACAGTCTGGTTCACATTTGCAACTTAGTGAGATAATGACTTGAAGAGAACATTGTTTTTTTGCCATATGTCCATGCTGTTGTGTTGGCATTTTTTTGTAGATAATGTGAATCTGGCATTAAAATTAAACCTCATTTTGAATTCTCATTTGCTGTGATTTTACACATACATAATGCCCAGGCCCCATGTTACAAAGTTACAAAACTAAGTTATCAAAAAAAAAAGGTTATTAAGAAAAGTAGTCTTCTAAGGAAGGAGGTTCCAGCTGAAAAAAACTTGATGTCTGATTTCCATAGAGACATGTGAGGGCATTTCTAAGTAGGGCACTGACCACATACATTTTACCCACACTACTGAGACCAATTTTTAAGTTTTTTTTAAAGTCCAAAAACTTGAAGTAGTTAGTGACATCATTGAATAGCCACTCTACTGATTCTCTGACACTGCTCATCGACTGGTTGAAATCCATCATTTGAGGGGTCAAGGCTCTATTCCGGAAAGGGGCTTGAAGGTGTACCCTTAAAGGGTATGCTGGATCACCATAAATGCAGTATGGATTCCCCAAAGGAGAGTTAGCAAAAGCTTGAAGGTCATTAAGGAGTTGTGAGTCGGCCAGCATGCCTGCATCATGCCTCCTTCCTTCTGAAAAATAGAAAAACATATCAAAACTGTTTTCATGAATGACATAAATGTAAATTATACGACAAAACTGATAATTATCATAACCATTTCTTACCTACGGGGCCATATAGATGACCTATCAGACCATTGGGGAGGGCAACACACTGAAACTTTAAAGCATGTACTCTCTTGTGGCCGTTGTAGACCGCTCTCTGATGTTCTGCAGGTCTGCAAATTGGACGAACCGTCCCGTCAACAAATCCAAAACAATTGTCCAAGGCAGAACCCTGGGCAGCAATAGTGTCACTATACAGTTGCAGCAAGGGCTGAGAGAGAACTTGGTGATTCCACTGAGTGATTCTGTGGCAGTGTGTATCGTATATGTAGTCAAGCACTTGGTTACTAACCATGCTTAACACTGGAACCGGCCGACCAAATCGGGGAATGATATCACTGAATCTGCAGGGGTAAGACAATCTTCTCAGAAGAATACAAAGCGCTTCCATTCCACTTGATACGGTTCTTTGGTAACACGTAAAGCTGTCCGGTATTTGAAGGACTTCGGCAAGGAGTGGAAGGTCGTGCTTCCTGAATCTAAATTCTGCCAAACATTCTGCATCGTTTATATCGTCCAGAGAAAACCGTCCAAAATTCTCATAGCAAAAATCAGGATTTTTTGGCGACTATTCCTCATACAACAACAAGAGTTCTTCATCATCTAAATTGCCTTGAGCGTGACTAAAGAGAAAAAGTTCTTGAAGCTCGTGAAAAGAAACCATCTCGACGAAAAAATGATTTACTGTGCTGTGTTTTTGTTTACGTTCACGTTCTCGTCGAGCGAAGCTTAAGTTTCGATTTTCCCGCCGTTTTCGTACCGTGAACGGACGGTTCCGTCCCAGTCTTTACGCGGTACTATTCGTCGTCGTCGTCTTCTTCATCGTCTATGCTTAAGGTCCCTAATGATGATGGTGAACGTACATTTAAAAACGGGTCGTTCCGCGAACTCGAAGCAAATGTGAGAAATATTATGAGATCAAATGAGCTGAATGAGCTATCAATGAGTACAAAAAGTACACAAACTTTGACTACCAATGACAAATGTTCCTTGACGAACTTGAGTGGAAACTTTGACACGAACAGTTTTGGTGCTGGCGAATACAAAATATCCGTTGGTGATGAGATTAGAGGTACAAAGACGAACAGCAGTAGTAGCAACAGCAACAGGAAAGCGGCCATGTTGGGTGATGAAGAACCCACGCATCGAAGCGAAGATGCAAGTAACGTTTTTACTTTATTGCTATTGTCACCAGTATTTCATTTCTTTTGTATACTTAAGATTGTGGATTATCACCTGTATCAAATCTGTGTAGTGTGTTAGTTTTATGTGTAATCTTTTACCTTCGCGTGTTCTACATGAATGTGTCAAGTTTATCATTTTTATCAACACAAATGTGGTATGTACTTGAAAAATGCGAGGTATTTGAGAAGGCAATGCAGTTATCTGTACATGATCAACGTGAAGCCTTACTGAAAATAAAATATAGAAAGGAATTCAGATCTCGTTATGCTAAGTTTGTGTATTTTAACGACAACCGAAATGCCATGTGCCATCAAGACGTTGTGATCGCGAGCCCAGTAGGATACCAGTGAAAAAGCTAAAAAGTCTGTCACAGAAAAGCAGAAAACTAAGATTGTTTGTGTTCCCACGATCCTGTCGTGTTTACTTCCGCTGGCACACACTCACACAGGCCGCCCAATGCTTTAACGAATCGAGTTTGAGTCACAAAATACATGTATAATTTTATATATTAGGCTGCGTGGAAATTATCCACAACATCCATTTGCCACTCGAAAAGCCCGAGTGAAGGCCAGTACGGCCTCTAGTTAGGGAATAAATCCGGCGGGCAAACACTTTAGGGAATATTCTTCGTTTGTCTGTTGTTGCAAGTTCAGAGAAAGGTGCGAATTTGACTCAGACTACAAGAACAACTTGGTGCTTCGCTGATGAAAACAGAAACGAAAGTTGCTTGAAAATGTGATATGCAGTTGATAATGTGAAATTTTCAAGTAGACATTTTGTTCTTCTGGCTCTTGATTAATCCAAACCTATACGACCAAATATCGCTGAGGTGAACGTGATATAATTCTTGTTTCCGTTCATTCCGTGATGTCTGTCTTTTCCGTTAATAAGAAGAAGAGTTTTGCGTTGGAAATGTATTCCAATTGGAATCGTACGCACTGCAAGTTTCCCTGCATCCCAAAACCTTTTTAAAAACAAGCGGAAAGTACTGACCTCACGGATTTCGCGGAAACTGAATATATTATCATAAACCTCTTCTCTTACTTACTGTAAGTATCATCAAGAAATAATATATTATCTATTTTAATATATTTTTTATTGATTGCTTACAGTAAGAAAGAGAAGTAAAAGAAGATAATATATTCTTGTTTCCGTCCATTCCGTGATATGTCTTTTCCGTTGATAAAAACAAGAGTTTTGGATTGGAAATGCATTCCAATTGAAATCGTACGCACTGCAAGTTTCCCTGCATCCCAAAAACTTTTTAAAAACAAGCGGAAAGAACTGATCACCAGGATTTCGGGGAAAATAAAATACATCAATCTCTTCAATATATTTATCTCTTTCGCTCTGTAAATCTATGATTTTGACCATTACTTACAGTGAAGTTTAGGAGCAAAGGGAACCAGGAAGTTTGGGAAACGATCTTTCTTTTTTCTTTTTCCTTCCTTCCTTCCTTTCCTTCTTTCGTTCTTTCTTTCTTTCTTTCTTTCTTTCTTTCTTTCACTCTTTCTCTCTTTCTTTCTCTCTCTCTTTCTTTCTCTCTTTCTCTCTTTCTTTCTTTCTTTCTCTCTTTCTTTCTTTCTTTCTTTCTTTCTTTCTTTGATTCTCTCTCTCTTTCTTTCTTTCGTTTTATTTTTCCTTTTCCCTTTTTCTTTATTCCCTCGATGATACAATTGAGTCTCGATTTACGATCGTATAACGAGTCACGATTTTCAATCTAGTCCCATTGGAAGGAAACATGAAACGAGTGAAATTGAGAACGAGTACAATTGCAAATCGTGAAATGTAGGGTGGGTTTCCCAGAAACGGTGAGTGATCCCAGATTTCATAGGCAGGGTCACTAACAGGTCTTTCTCACCAAATCCGTGTCCGTCATTCCAAATCTAGCAGCAGGGCTCTAAAATCCAATATCCGTTTGCACCCGCCTACACTTAATTTGTTATTTCTGACACATTTTGGCCTTTTTCACATCTAATGAACAGTGAGGTAAGTCACCATTTCCGTGAAAGATAGCCCAGTAGGAAAAGCCACAACATATTCGTTAACTTATCACACTAACTGCCCCCAACATACTCTCACGCCCTGCCATCCCATCCTTCCCAATGGACCCTCAGAGAGCTGCCATCCTTAACCAACTGCTTAACACTAACTCTTCAAGTGTCTAATTGTCAGCTTTTGAAAACTTTGTGACACCTCCGGGATATCTTCTATCCTGGCCTCTAAGGCCAATCACAAAACGAGATGCTGCAGGTATAATAGGGAAGATTTAGCGGGCTGTTTAGCAAACATGTCGCCTACGAGACCCAAAAATGATACACAATCAGGTAAACAACAGACTAAGATGGCAATTTGAAGTTGCGACATATGTGAGACGCAGGAAAGCTAAGCTAACTGCACAAAACCATGAATGAATTCGTGCCTTAGTAATTGTTTTGCTACCCGCAAATGGGTTTGAATTACCACCTTGGTAGCTAAATGGAGATGGATTAGTTCGGTGGTTAACAGACGTCGACATTTAAATAAGTAAAAAAAGTGGTGACACTTTTAGACAACATGAGCACCTGCTGTCTACACCATTCATTTTTTATCATACTTTCGCAGCTGACAATGGACTTTATTCTTATAGTTGACTGAATTATCACTTCACTGCCAATAGCTAATTGAAAACTGCCATTAAATGATACTCCAGAAAAAAGAGGGGGAACATTAAGTTCCTTGTAGGATTTGAGGATTGCGGAAGGCCTACAGAGTTAACATTCTGAAAGCTAAGAATTAACAAAAAATTTCAAAAGCCTCTCATTTAGGACTTTTAAGGTGCATGGCCATTGCCCTGTTTGAAAATTATGGTCTTTTCCTACTGAAAGAGGTAAGGGGTGGGGTTAACTAATGCAGGAAAGCGTTGCTGAAAGGTCACCATAAGCATTCTATCTGCAAACTCAAATAGCACATCCAGGTAGCACCAATGAAAAGACATTATTGATAGATTTAATTTTACAGGCACTTGAAACATTATATTGTTTCCGTCGCGCAGGGTATTGAGCGTTAAGAGTGAAAGTGTAGTTCTCTCTGCAGTCTCAGAGTGGATTTCACTTTATGTGGACCCTAGTTGGCTCTTTGGCGTTCCTTCTCAGCATGCAGTTGACAATGCATTTCACAACGCCGGGGTTTGTTCTCAAAACCACCCAAAAGCTACATCGTGGCTCTCAAAAATACGTTTAGAATTAAGTGAAACAAGACGTTTAAAAACAGCTTATTTGCAGATTTTTAGTATCCAGAGTTTCTCGGGCCAAACAATTCTGGCGCGATGAACTTTTACCTTTTCAACCGGTTCATTACCAGAAATTCGAATCCTAATACTCCTAATAGTTTTTTATGAAAGCCAGCTGTAAAATTGAGAAATATATTGGGTAAGTTTGCCTTGAGAGTCAATAGACCGACCCGGAAAAATACCTCTCAGGCTCGATTTGTTTTGCATTCAACGCAGGTCCCAAATGTTCAACACATGCACGATTAAACTAATTCTGGGTCAGTGTGATTTTTGTTTCCCGTCTTATTGCTACTCATTTAAGATATTTCTGAAATATTTTTGCTCCAGCTTATATTTTGACTCTTATTTACCTTGAGCCGGCTCAAAACTTGGTTGTGAGCCATTCTCAGTCAGCAAGATAAATATTTCGGTTAACTTCTAATCGAGATTAGATATAGCTATTGGACTTTCAAACAACTGCGACCAGGGGGCCGTTTCTCGAAACTCCCGAAGATGTTCGGGCCTATTTCAGGCGCCATTATTTTTCTACCTGCCGTAAAAACGAAAACGTTTCCAGGCATGAAATGTTGCATCAAATTGCCCTTACGTACATTGAAATCATATTAAAAAATAAGCGGATCGCAGTTTTAGAAATGGTTTTTCTGGCCCGAAACGTTTTCGGGACTTTCGAGAAAAGGGTTTCAGGTGTGCTAGCGAGTCTAGCAAGACAATAAATTGCAGTGTCATATCGAAGGTCGTCTCGTCTGTTTAATTTAAACAGGCTACCCTATCTTATTCCATCCTGTGAATGGATCACGGCGGATTATGTACATTTTTGATTTTGTCCTTATCCTTTTAACGGTACTACCTTATCGCGATCGGCGACAAGCCCAACAACCCATTCAACCCTTGGGTTTTATACCGTAAAGTTTTTGCAATGGCAGATGGTTAACGTATCAGCGCCGTGAAGATCCATTCCCTGCATTGTGGTAGATACAAAGATTCGTCAAAAACGATTGTTGTAGTGGAGGTGCCTTAGTGAATTACGTACCTGCTATGGTTTGAAGTTCAACTTGTCACTGCTTGTAGTTTTAGTCAGGAATTGTTTACAACATGGAGGTATACAGTTATCACTGATTAGTTATGCTACATGTAGTTTGGAAAAATTTTCAGTTCGGGTGTGATTACGTTCCGCACAGTCTGTTGTATTTTAGTACCAGTCGACAGAACTCTGAGAAAACCAGCATGCAATTATTAAGAACAACGGAGAACAGCACGGTCAATTTGTCACCAGACTTAAAAAAAAGTTTCCACCACAAACATCATTCATCAGTCTTGCTTGGCAGCACTGCCGCGAACTGAACTTAACATCTAAGTCTTGACTTCTACGTTCACTTTTACTAATTTTCCTGTGAAAACACATGGATTGCCTTGACTCAGACTCGTGCTTCTTGAACTAGCCTCATTAACCAGAATCCAAGGCATTCTATGGATCATTCCCTAAGAGTCTTAGTTGTTTTGCAACGCTACATTGTTCGAGTATAGAAATTGTTGAAACTGTCGAAGAATGTGGTAAAACTACCAAACATCACTGATTCTAGCTAGTTGTTGTCGTAGGAATACCAGGGTTTAAAACTTGTTACATTCTGAAAGCCTCACTGTTTGGCTGCCCCTGGGTCTCTCAGTCATATTGGTAGGTCAAGGTTTTTTTCAGAAAGATCATAATTAAAGATTATATCAACAGCTACATCCCGTAAATAGCGCATTTTCACAGGAAAGTGACCGTCGTTACGACTTATATTCAGTTTGACTGGGTTCAGATTTCATCCAAATTCGCACGATTTACATCCATATAAGGATCGTACAACTCCTACTAGAAAGATAACTTTTCAGGAAGTTTGGTTTGAATGAAATCATTGTCCCTAGGTCCCCACGTTGGAGCTAAGGTTTTACTTCAAGGAGAAAATAGATTTACAAACAAATAAACACCTGGTTACTAGCTGGAAGCTTTCATTTCCACCAGTATTAAAACTTTCAAAATATTCGTATTGTTTGAAGCCTGTTACTTTGTAAAGCTTTCTGTGGGGAAGAGCATTTTCGAGTTATTAGTGGAATGGACAAGATCTCTAAAAGCTCTCTAAAATGCAATTAGATAATTAGAAGGGATACTTATAACAAGGTTGAGAAACACGTGGGGAATTGATTGCGTAAATGAAATGACTGAAGAAAGTAAACGTATGAAGACATGTCTAAACAAAGTAACGGAATGGAAAATAATCATTAAGCCAGAAAAAGGAAAAGATTAGAAACCAGTAGTTTTTCGTTCCAGTAAACTGCAAACCTAAAAAGCCTCGTGTCAGTTGAGAATTCACGATCTCGATAGCACCAAACAATTCGATACCCTAAAATATTTCCCTTTTACAGGGTAATAATTAAGTCGGTTAGATATTGTGTTGAGGCTGGTAGATTGTAGTTTGCTTCGACAGGTGCTTGGTTGGATGCGATGGACCATTGTGTCCTTGTCGATTGATAGTTTCGTGACCACACCCCGCCTTTTGACATTCGTAAACAACATATCGAAAACAAAAGTGTTTGCTGACAATTTTATAATTAAATCTTTCAACGGGAAAATGATAAATACTGTGTCACATAGTCGTGAATTAGAAGACCAAGTAACTATTTACTTGTTTTCGACTCCAATAAACCGCCACTGTAGAAATAGTTGCATCTGTGTTACTCACGACTGTAGCAAAGTTAAGAACATAAGCGATAATCAATTAAACTTTAAAGACATGTTAAATGTGATTCTTAGCACTTCGAGGTAGCCGCAAAACATAACCAAATCCCTGGAACAACGCTTTTTGTCCAAACCGTGGAACAACACTTTTTGTAATCAAATTGGAAGGCCTCAAGGGAACTTTTGAAGGTAATATTCATGGTCAGTTCTTAATAAATGAAAAAAAAAAAAAAAAAAAAGGGAAAATCCGCCTCTACTCAGTTTTCAATTTATTCTTATCACCTCTCATCAAGTTTGAAAATCTCGTTTCATAAATAAAAATTCTCCGCGAGAGCTAAAAGTTTCACCTCCTACAGAGTTCATAAAATTCTGATAATTGCAGCGCAAACGTGATTGGCGCGTGAAAGTGTCCTAAAGTGGTCGTAAATAAACATGCCGCGGGCTTTCCCATTCAGTGGTCGTTCACGTGACCACTCTCATTCACCGAAACGTAGCCACCTGCTTTTACTATTCCGTAGAAGCCAAAAATGTGTCAAGAACTTGTCGACCTCTGTCAAAGGGACTCTTGAATAAAACAGCATCCTTGCCGGCACTAAACAGCTAGCATGCCTGATTATTACGACATCGGCAAGTGGTGATTTCGACAGTTTTACTTTCCCCGATAATCGTTTTCAATTTGACAAGAAATAAATAGGCAGTTGAAACATCTCTAATTCATTTTACCTCAAAAATTTGGAGGATCATTACTGGAGATAGTGCGAAATAAGTTTAGGTGGGCAACGTCAAATAAACATGCTAAAAATAAAACAGGCCTTAGCTTCCTTAATACTGAGGAGCTTATAAATTCAACGGCAAAAAGGCAGCTCGATGAAACCATTTACAACAATCCAGCGTGTGTCACGGAAGGGTACATACAACATTTCCGACTGAAGGTAATTTATTTTAAGCTAATTTTCCCACACAAAACGTAGCGTTTTCACACAAAACCGCAATTCATGCGATTGTACTCACAACACACAAAGCTAGATCGATAAATAAAATTCTCTTTATTTTTATTCCCGATGGTATAAGTAACAAATTTCTTCAACCCTTGTTTTTGTAAATTAAAAGTTCGAGAAAACGTTTCCTTCTCCGGCCCTGTTATCAACAACATCCCAATATTAAATTCTCTTTGATCTCTATAAACGTACTAAAAGAAACTCATTTGTTTCCTAGAAATTTAAAATATACAATTGTAAAACCAACCTTTGCTGCTTTGCGTCGCGGTAATGAAATGTCCGCAGTGATGCTAATTTTGAATATATGTTTGTTCGATCGAGGCCGCCACAACCAGTCAACCAGCAGATAGATTTCCCAAATGGAAAAACAAAATTCTCAATAAAATGCATAGCATATAATTATATTGATAAAAACGATTCTGGCAGCTTTTTCATTGTTTCGTTGGAGTCTTTCCCTTTGAAATGCTTCGCTTTGATCGACCGATGGATTTTACTTGTTAGCCTCGTCGCTTGTATCTCACACGTCGGTAAACGTTATTTTGTGTAACCTACGAGTTCACTCGTTCATGTTAAAAGCTATAATTGGCCTGAAATAGTACACCTCATCTAGGACGGACTGGTCTCTCCCATGAACAGGGAATGCTGTGTTTCGGGAGAGCTGCATCTTCTCAAAATCTAGCCTGGGGCGACGACGTCTTTTCTTGAAATTAGTGTTCTCCTGTTCGTCCAAATTCCGTTTAAGAGAGCCAGACATCCCTGGCATTCGACTTTTGTTCTGAATGAACTTGCGCGTGGAGCCCGTAATCTCGGCGAGAACAACTTGATTATTCGGTAAATCGTCAGATTTGCTTAGATTATTTACAAGAAGTCCGCTTACTTCTTCGTCGGAACCTTCTTCAGAGTCCGTAGCGTACGGCGTTTCTCTAGGCAGGTTTTCCTGATTTGCATATTTATTAACTGATAAAGTTAGGTGCCCTGGCGATGTATCAAGACTGTTTGAATGAACGTCGACTCCGGCCTTTGCAATTCCACACGCTTCCCCCGAGTTATCGTCGCTTTCTTTCGTTCGTTTCAATCCCACCAACGTGACCTCATTTGCTCTCATTAGCGTCGTCTCCTTGCGCTTCGCTGTCAAATGAGTAGGCAGGCTACGGCTTCGCTTTGGATTACTATGCGCTCTTCCGGCAAAGTCTAAATCGAATGGCTCTGACCAGGAGTAGTAGAAAGCTTGTTTCACATTTCGGTTTTCGTCGAGCCCGTGTCGCTGAAATTGGAACGCCAGAGAATCAATACAGTGGAGACTGCTTGTGAGGGCCATTAGGCCGAACGCGATTCGCCTCCGCCTTGTAGATTTTACGGCGCGCGAGCTGTGGTGGTTGACAGGCTTGGCGCGAAGCGCGGAGTGGCAGCCAGTAACTAGTCCGATCTACACAACACACTTGCCATCGGGCCACCTGAAAACACAGAAGTTCAACTATTAATGGAGCAATGTGATTGGCTGACACGAATCAATTGCACCCGTTGAGCCATTATCACTGACAACAAAGCAGCAGGTTCACTTGGAAGCGATCATCATTCATGAAATCCTACACGAGAAATTACTCACTACTTAGAGTTTCCCTAAGGCTTCTGGCTTTCTATCCGGTCTTCGTTGCCTCGGTAAGACTTGCAGATTTTCATTTCTGGGTAAACGCACTCGTTTTCGTGTTGCTTTGTGTTGTTTAAAGAATTGCGTGTCCATTAAATATTATATACCCGATTAAAACCTTATGTGACCGAAGTAAATGTATTCGAAGGAAACTAAAACAACGACGGTACTCAGATTAAATTAAAATTCAGTTGGTTCGGCGATGGCTTGAATATTGCATGCAGCATTAACCACAAGCGAATTGCATCAGAAATAATAAATGTAAAACAAGGATAAATTTGCCTCCATGGGAGCAAATCAAATATGACATGTTTTGAGTTTTTTTCTTTCCGCAAACAACTCTGTTTTGAGAACGTCAAATCTGAAATTTGCAATGCATTGTATTAATAATGAGGAGTACTATAAAAGAAATGGTAAAAGAGTTTGGGACTGGAAGAGCTGAGTTTCATAAAATAACTACATTTCTTTTCTATTCTTATGCCAAAAAATTGATTCTCGAGAGAGGCAGTGTTATTGTTAGTGGAGCATCTTTCATGAGTCGCGGAGAGCCGCCGAGTCTGCTTTGAAAGCGCCGTACGTGCATAAGAAGAGTTGCTGTCCTTTAGTGGAAAAGACACCGGCTCTTTTGTCGTCTATGCAGGGCGGGCTCACATCAAGTTGGCTGTTATGCTAATTTTTCACGGGGAAGACCTGAAAGATGTTTTATCGTAATTTAAACACGTGCAAAAGGAAAGAGGAAGAACTTGTGCAATATTAAGGTATAAAATTGCAATATTTTCAGTCAAAAAAACCTACTGCGGTTATGTAGCCAGAGAGCACGTCTACTTTCATTTGGAGTAATCTTGCGTTGACTACGACGGATACGGGCTTTGACACCATGCACATGTTTCAAGAAACCCACCCACATGGTATCTTGAGTAGTGATGTGTTTTTCTTTCTAATCGGTAAGACGAGAAGTCTTTCGATATGCTGTTCTTTTGAGTGTCATCAAGGAGTATGAATACTCTGTATATGTTGAGTTTTGTGGCAATTTTGCACATTAAGCGTAAAGCTTTGGATCAGCTGGTGCGTTTTGTGCTGTAATGATGCTAGATCCGGTCCTGTATGGAAATATCACAAACTGTTTGGTTAATAATAATTAATAAATTTCCCAAAAGAAAAACTAAGCCGTCTGTCGACAGTTTCTCTTCCCTACTACACAATAATTGCATTTCTCGCAGATGCCACACTTTGCCTTAAATAAATGTACAACGTGATTTTAATTCTTTTCCGGCCCCTGGCCTGTGACATCTATTTTAAAGTTTTCCGTCTTGCCTGCGCTAATTGCTTTTATGCTCACCGATTTTCAAGATAAAATCCACGTGGTGAGGGAACAACAAAATACACAAAAGTGACATTTTTCAAATTGTGCTCGTGAATATTCAGTTAAACTGATCAACACGTTCTGTGAAACAAAAAAAAGGTTGCTGCGTTGTTAAATCTGCAACCAGTGTTCAAACCCTGACCGTTAGCGCATATTTCAAAGTGAACTTAAATCATAGTGATAAATTCTCGGTCACCTGCACCGAGATAATAGGACTCATATTGATGGTTGAGCTTATTATTCACCAAAAACCGTTGGGGGGGGCTTTAATAACTACAAGCCGACCAAAGAAAAATGCTGTTCACGATTTCGCTCTTTAAAATGAGACCAAAGCTTGAAAATTATACAATTAGTGGAAGTTAAGGAGGGTGGGGTGTGATACTGATACAACCGAACAACCGCAAAATTTTATGTTATAAATCGTCCAAAGTCTTCCTCCAAAGAAGTGTATTACACAAAGGGCCATTTGTTCTTTAAAGTTTGGAGGGGTGACTTCAGGTGGACTTTTTTTGTGATGCTTGATCTTGGTTCCTCCAAACAGACAACTGGGTGCCGCCAAACTACACGAGACGACAAACCACCGCAAATCAAAGGGGTCCTTAGAGCGTTCATTTGAAGAAGAAGAAGAAGAAGAAACAAAAGCGAGTATTACTGATGCAAATTGACTGAAAAGAGAAAACGTATTGAAATTCATTTTTTAGAACTATAATTCCTTTTTAAAGCAGAAATTAGTACCTTGTTATTGTGAAGGTGACAAATCATGAATATAAGCAACAATGCATTGCGCGGGAAGTGAAGCTTTATCCGTGCTGTATCATTCGCCGATATCATAAATGCTTGTGTGTCTTACGTGGCCAATCTGCGTCGTAATAAATTGCTCTAAGATGTCAATTACTGTACATTTTAAAGTAAGAAAGTTAGTTCTTTGTCGTGGCGAAAACAATCACTTTACGCTTCTCATCAGCGATTCAGGACAGTTTGTTTTGAAATGCAAAATAGATCAAGTTAATTTCAATGAGCCATTCTTAAGATGTATATTTTGTCTCAATGCAAGGGCACAGCTGGCATTTTGTACCGTCGGAAACCATTGTAGCCACAACATTTATGCAGCGAAAGCTGCTCAAACGTGAATTCTACTGTTTTAAATTCTAAGCGAGGTGTAGTCGCATGCAGTCAAGTGAAAATAAATAAAAAAGTAATTGCAACATTGCTTAACAACTGAGCGACTGCAAGAATATTAACTGTATTCAAAAGCTTTTTGGCTGTAATCATTTTTGTTTTTGGATTTAACAAAACGTCGCCTATATTATCTATTGTGAGTTAAGGACTCATTCTGTTTTCACCACTGAACCAATAAAATTTCACTGAAGGCGCAGTAAATGGAATTGATTTGAATTACGACGGGATCAACTTGAATTATCCTGTCTGT
Organism: Galaxea fascicularis; assembly: GCA_948470475.1. Classification (NCBI taxonomy): domain Eukaryota; kingdom Metazoa; phylum Cnidaria; class Anthozoa; order Scleractinia; family Euphylliidae; genus Galaxea; species Galaxea fascicularis. Next base: position 7,963,514 of record OX419338.1, on the reverse strand, counting down.
CAAGGCCGAAAAATAATCTTTTGTGTATATCGAGTGGTGCTGAGGAGATTTCTTATTTCAGCCAAACTGTTGTTCAAGCTTACAATTCCTAGCGATTTCAATTCTTTGCAAGATGCACAAGTGCTTCATCTTCTTCGAAGCACGTTCGCCGGTAGCTGTGCCCTATACCCATTTTTGTGTCCATGTAAGGCCATTGATACATAAACTTATGCGTATCGATCAATTCTTCCTGACGCAATATTTGGCGAAATATTCAAGGCACTAAACTACTTACTTTACCTGTTAGCCGGCTTCCTCGAACAGATAAATGGCGAGGCGATAATCAGAAGGAAGCAGCTCTCGGCGATTGTCTCATGATCGTTTTACTCTAAAATGTTGTACTTTGATGTATTGTTTAGAGATCCATTGTGTCTCCCGTATGCTTTAATGAAACAACTGACTGCTTTTCCGGACACGCAGAAGAATTGTCATGCCAACGTCAAAGCCGAGCGTTTTTATGATGCAAATTGACGGCACGATACGACCCACCACGTGCTTGTGGGTCAGGGCAAGGATGAATGGCTGCTCATTGCTATCGCTGTCGTTTGAATTGTGAATCTTCTCCTGCAGAGATACCTTGTAAAAATGTGTAAATTTATGCTGCTGTCGTTCGCTGATGAAAAATCCTGGTGCGCCAGCTGGTAAAATCGATATTTCAATTCGAGTCTTTTTTATAAAGGTTTTGTGTGGAAAGACGAAGAAACTTATCAGGTGCCAGTCTGTCGTCTTACGCATTTCTGAAGACAAATAAACAATTTTTGATGTATTTTTCTAGCAGACTTGTACGGACCGCAAGCCTGAAAGTGTTTTCAATTCGCCTTTTGGAACCAAGGGCCATATGAGCTGGAGTGTCATGGCAATCTGACTCAGTGTTGATTTTGTTGCGATGATCAGTTTATGGGATGTTAGAAATGAAGGCTTCACTGGGAATCTAGTAAAAGTCAGTTCTGTGTAAAAGGTCACTTTGCATATCCGGTGCTTAAAGGACAAGTATATTTTGTTCACCTCGCTAGCTTTTATCAGGAAAATCAAATGTTTGAGTATTCTCGACATCTCACCGGCCCATAATATGTACTAATTGGCGGACTTAGTGGGAGGGTGACACGGACTGGCTCGCATGCGCACTCACGGCGTACGAATAGAGTGCAGCGTACTTGAACATCATTTTACTCTGAGTGTTACTGCTTTGTCGTTTCGTCAAAGTAGACCTTATTTTCACAAAACGGCGCACATGGCAGTAACTGTGCTTTTAAGGACTATTCATGCGGACTGTAGCTAGAGCAAAGAAAATGTGTTTATTTCTATCGAAAGATTTAGTTTTTACGAACGTTTTGATAAGAATTCCTCGTATTTAAGTAGCCTTTTGCGCCTTTTTAATGTTTTCCCTTCTAGAATAGTCTAGAACCTTCTAGCAAGACGCGTTAGCCAGATTCATACTATATTTGTAAGTGTTACTGATGTCGTTTTTAGACAACAACGATTGTGACATTTTTTTACGAAGTAAAGCGCAAGCCACTTACGTTTACAATTAGTTGTTGCAAGTAAGCCAAGCCAACTCCGGCTGAAGATTCTTCAAGTCTCAAGTTTTTTCTTCAGCCGTAAGTTTGATCAAGTTTTCAGTTAAAAGTTTGCTTCAAGTTTTAAGTTACAAGTTTCAAGTTTTCTAGTTTCAGTGATTACAAAGGTAATCAAAGGTACCAAGGTAATTATTTGTCTTTGTTATTTGTCTTTGTTACCTAATTAAGCTTACGCGATTCTGTATCTTATCTTCGCTTTAGTTGTGCGTTTGTTAATTGTCGGATTTGCTTAAATGGTAATTTTAATCGCTGTAACTGTATTTTTCTTTAGTTTTCCTTTTCTTTAAATTTGTTGCGAGAACTGTATTTGCTCTTTGTAATTAAGCGCGAATTTTATCTGTAGCGTAATCTTACCGCAACTCGTATTTACTTTCAGTTCTCACGGTGTTGTTATGTTATGTTGGACATCAGTTGGTGGACGTGTTATGCTAAAATCACTGTAGCTATACGGACAGCATACCTCAAGATGACGTACGAATGTTTGCTACTTAGTTTTGACTTGCTGCAAGTGTGTTCCATGTTTTTTTTTATTTTTTATCTCGAGCCAAGGTTTTCAGGTGCGGCCCAAACTGTCAAGTCAGTCGAGTCAGTCAAGTCAGTCGTGAGTACCGAGGCACCTCTCTGAGAAGAATACCAATATGGGCGTGGTCGAGGCTCTATGACGTAAACTCGCCGCTCTCATTTACAGAAAGTAGTGATAGGGAGTGGTATTCTTTGGCGATCAATTGTTATATGCTGCGGTCAAACCAGAACATAACCAGCAGCTGAGACCGGCTTCTAAGTATCCGTAAATTCTACGGATTAATACTGTGTGCATCGTCATGCGTTTCATACATCACGATTCATCAAAAACGATTTATCGAGATTCATCTAGCTTAAGAAACAATTGATGTACAGCAGAGAGATCGTATCATATGACGCCACGCCGATTGGAGTACTTTCTTTTGAATAAAAAAAAATGGACGAAGAAAGAAAGCTTTTTTAACTAAATGTTAAATACGTGTACTTTGCAGCCGACTGGAGGATTTTTGTTTTGAAAAATATGACGTTATGAAGAAACTGGCATTCATATTAGACGAAGAAACTGAAAGAAAGCTGAGGTTTTGGAAGGCCTTATTTCTCATTAGGTATATCATACCCTTTTGTCACTCCAATCTGTGTTTCTAGCGACGTGTACTTCGATTTTCGCCCACCTCCTTTGTTCCTTACTGTCTCCTCTGAAGCCGACTGATTGTTCAATCAATCAGTAATGCATCGCCGGGTTGTGCCAGGTTGTTTTCCTCAACCAAGAGAAAGCCTTTGATGAAGTGAACCACCAAACAAGTTTACGGGACAATGAAAGTGTAACTTGTGGGATGTGGCTTGGAGTGACAAGAATACCTCACAGATTAATGTGTCTAAGTAAGCTGAAAGCCACTCATTAGGCACTAAGGCCACGAGGTAGTGGGAATTACCCCTTAGATCGACCAAAAAAAGTAGCCTTACACCTTCATTCATGTGGGTACTTGAGCCTGGGTATTAGCTATGCCATGCTGACGAGGCGTAACAAGGCCGAAACAGCTGTCCATGGCTGCTAATGCTCAGGCTCAAACTTTATTTGTTAGATTTAAGGGGTAATGCCCGCTACCACGTGGTCTTAGTGCCCAATGAGTGGCGTTCAGCTTACCTAGACACATTAATTTGTGAGGCATTCTTAAATTGCCTTGTTCATGCGCAACCCAGGTTGTATACAGACGCTCAATGCTCGTATTACTTTAGCTAGCAATAATTTTAAGGAAATAAATTGCTGTAGTAACTTATCAACTTTGGATTTGGACAAAAATAGCAAATGGCTCACAGGCAACGAAATTACCTTAAATATAACGAAGACAAAATTTCTGCAAAAATGTGCAGTGTGGTTTTAGGTAAATCCAACCAGAATAAGCTCCTGCTGAAAAAAGCGTCGAATATTAAATTCCTGACGGAGTGTACAATCCCAAAGTATTAAGCACTTGGCCCTAAAATGTAAATGCTGCGTTTTTTTCATGAAAAGGTTAAAATCTCTCACCTGCCAAAACCAAGTTGTCATAGATAATTGCTAAAACAATTCACGAATTTCTATTAGCGTTGTTTGCTTTCATGTCAAAAAGTTATGAACGTTCAAAGGCGGGGCAGGCATTTTGAAAGTGCCCCCTTTCTCCGGCTAATTAAACAGGGATTAAGGCAGTCAAGATTCGACCTCTGAGCTTCTTTGCGTCATGCTTTTCTTTTTTTGTTTGATCTCTTTTTCTTTTGATTGTGTTTGGGATGTATATGCTTTTATCGGCTTTACCCCAAGTAAACCAAATCACGCACAAAGTATGATGACACCATGTGCCATTGGCATTAACAGTAGTTTGCTATGGGTGAGGCAAGGTAAGTGAAAGTATTTGTCACTTAAATATTTCAGCGGCTTCTTTTATCTTTTACCCTGAACGGCATCGGCAAACACTGAAAGGCTCAGTTCTTACAATGAACATATATTATTTGAAATTAAAGGGGCAATACCACGCAACTTTAGCATCGCACCGAACAGCTAAAAGAAGTATTCGTATCAATAGAAGTTTAAAACTATGAAAGTTCTGTTAAGAAACAGTGTGTTTCGTTCATAAACGATATATTTCCGTGCATGCCTAAAAATGGCAAGGATGGAAAAGAAAATCAAGCTTAATGTCATTTGATATTTCTTCTTCTTATAGTTTTGCAGAAGTTGTATACTGGAGTGGAGAAGGTTTTCATTAACAATTTTAGAACATCATAATTTTGGACCAAATTAGGAAAAATCCCCACATCAGTGCCTGTTAATTAAACTGTTAATTAATAAAATTCGCGCAAAGTAGCTAATGTTCGGTATTTGTCGACGGCGCTGTCCTTTCTCCAGTGTTCCGCTGTCATGCGCAAATAAACTGATATTGTGCACTGTGCTCACCCAGGGTGAGGCAAGGCCATGGTCAATGAAAAAAATTGTATCTGAAACTTGAAGTCGGCCTCTTTGGAGTTTTATACTAAACGGCCTTGGCATTGATAATTAAAAGCAGAGGCCGATAAGAAACTTTTCACGTTGAAAATACAATAATATTATCTTTTGTAGATTAAAGATAAAATTCGCATGTAGCTTTTCATGGTCTGTACAAGAAGGCGCTCTCATTTTCCAAGATAACATTATTGATCTTGGTTGTTGATTGGTATAAGGATCGTCATTAGTATAAATGTATAGAGTGCTTTTACGTATCCCATGAAATAGATGTTAGCGTAATAGTAATTAATAACAATTATTAATCATTGGTTCCTTTGTATTCTTCTGTGTGTGTTTGACCATTACGCGGTATTTTATATAATCGAACAAAATGATTGTTTCACGGATTAAGTGAAACCACTCTTAAATGCTATACAACTTATAGTGATTTGTTCCATATAAAATGGATTAATACTAGTAGCAGTAGCAATCACCAGACCTAACATATATTCGTAGTCGGCTTTGAATATCATGAATCGAGCTGGCGAACTCCTACCCAGGACACTTTCTCGGTCGTCGCTCGGTATCTGCAATGCCTTACCTTGCGATAGTCGATCGAGAGAATCCTTTTCTCTTACCGATAATAACTGGCTGCAGGCCTCAGAAATATGTAATCTAGAAAAATAATTTCTCTTGAACATAAATAGGTCCCCAACTGGCATGAAAGTTCCTGTCAATCACTTTAGTGAACCCATAATAATTTCGCCAAATGTCTTTCCTTATGAATAACAAAAAAACCCACCCGTTTTGCTCAATTTGAAGAGAAACCTGTCAAGATTTTCAACTCACTTTAGATATTGGTCTCAGTTTGATTAATTTAACATTTCAAAAGTGTTCCTGTTAAACTATCCAACAATTCTAGGGTCAGAACATCCAATCGCTTCAGGCATTAGCTTATGATATTCAACGAGTCTCCTCATTAAGTTAAATGGCCTGTACGTGTCCAGATGTGGGTGTAAGCCATTGAGTGCACCAACAAGGATGGACCAATATACACCTTAACTTCTGAAGCTGAATTTTAGCCTTTCACACGGCAACTGATTCAGGAAACCTTATGGCAGTTCCGTCCATCTTTTTGTCCAACAATACCGAGAAGTGAACCACTGAAATTAAATGTGCGGACATGCCAAAAATCACGCGCTGAATACAGAACATCGGGCAGTTTGCGCCCCTCTTACAAACAACTTTTCTTGAATATATTTCATAAAAATGCTATTAAATTCTTCTTTTCCTGTAGCGGTATTTTTTATGACTAAAATGCCTGTTTTACTTCGTTTTAATCCAAGTCTGAAACGTACAAGCAGAAAATTTACATTTTGCCCGGTGGTTTTAAAATTCTGTTTACATTTTCGGAAATAAAGGTGATATCAGTGGCAGTTTTCTCTTGAGCCGTCAAGAGACTTCAACAAAAACCGGCAAGGACCATGACTGGAAAAATACGTACGAATACGAAGGCACTATCAATTCATACCATATTCCTAACACATTCGCTGTCATTATGAATCATGAATATCCTCCTTATCATCACAGCAAAATAGCCAACTCATGATTGTTCAGAATTTCTTCAAGCGTTTAATATCTTCATTAAACGGCTAACACTTCTCAGTACTTTTGTCAGAAAATTGTTCAACCATTTGGTTTCCGTGTCTTCGGCCGCCGAAGATTAATATTCAATCTCGTCGAAACCATTTATAACAATTGAATTACTCATTATTATTCCACCCACGCAAAGTTTTATTTGCCGCTATGAGTATTTGTGACAGATGATTGAACGAAAAGCAATTCAGTGTTATGCCATCAATGAACCGTATTTTTGACTGTTAGAGTTTACGTCCGACGTCTTCTTTAGAGATTCGAAAGCGGGCAGTTGGCGGATAAACAACTAAAAAAAACGATTGGTGTGTAATAAATGAACGGTTTTTCCCTTTCTTTAAAGTTTTCGTCCACCTGCTTCAGCAGTTACTCAAATGCACATATTTGTCTTGTGAAAATAGTACTGGAATATTTACCACCAGCGATGACGTATTTTTTTGTAGAATATCAGTATCCATTTAGTGTGTTTAGTTTTCAAACGATGGGATACGGAATTACTCAAAAATATATTTTTGCAATCCAACAACGCTAGCGAGCGCACGGGAAGCTAAATTGGCCGCTCCTGAATATTTCGACACAATCTTCCTTTCGCAGGAATGTTTACATGATAAGTCATTCACTAATTTATGATGGAGGTGTAGCGCGCCACCCAACCCACTCTGTATTGTAGTAACTATTACTGAGAGCAAGCAGCAAACCTACCCTGAGTAGTTTACGTCTTTAGAAGAGCGCCTAACACAATGCGTGATCACAATGGAAATCTAGTCCGACTGTGGGAAGTTTCGACCCAAGCAAGGTTTAGAAAGAGCGGTTACAATTTAAGCGGAAGTCAAGAACGTGCCTCAGTCAGTTTGGTATGACCAAAAGCTACGACAGTAAAAAACAGTGAGAGGGAAAAGGATACAATCAAAAACTTGAATTTATGCTTCAACTTTAAAAAGACTTACCAATATTTCAGGCGAAGAAATGAGATCTCTGTAGGCTTGGCCAGGTCCGTGGTATACTTAAGTCACAGCTTCGCAGCCGTTTAGCAAGAATACATGCATCTCGTAAATTTATATAAGCGCCATGAGGCATTTAATTTAAGATGGCATATCATTAACATTGACCGTAGAAGCGACGGATAAACAATGAATTTTGATCGATTTGATTCACGCTGCCGTTAAAGCTGCAATTACACACTGCGACGACGTCACATCAAATGTGAATGAAATTGAATGAATGAAATCGAATAAACGATTTTTAGACAACCTGACTTTCGATTTTGCCTTTTTTTTCTCAGTCTGAGGTTTTTCGTCCCAAAACTGTTTCCAGTTTTCTTTCAGTAATGACTTAATTGTAAAATCAACAACTAATGATAAGAAACACGTCCTTAATACATTTATTGTATCCAACGTATTAAGTCATGAAAAAACACGATAACATTTGTTTACATAAAAGGAAATATCAGGCAACAGTGACACCATATTTACCAGTATCCATATGGAAATAGCAAGCCGTGTGGCCTTCTATTACTTAACAAGTCTGATTATTGCTTGCTGCATTAACAAGAACGAAGAATCACTGGCTAATGTAATATTTGCTTCTGTCAGTCAATGCGTATACAACTGCTCGAAAGAATAAGCTCGAAGCTTACCTATATTTGTTCTTGACTCATCACCGACTGCTCATCTTTATGACATTTTTTCTAAAAGACTGTTCCTTTGATCAACCTAAGCAAAAAATGGCCGTCTATTTGCACGGCCTTCGGCGAGAAGTCATTTACCTCAAGCACGAGGCAACTGATTTAAAAATCAAGCTTTCAAAAAATGGCTGCAAATAGGCTTTGAGTAATCAGTGAGTTGGAGTTTCAACAGAGTTGTGTAAGCGGCCTTAAAGGGAACACCGAGGTATCCTTATTAACCTAAGCAAATACGTTTGCTAACTGAATTTCCTGCGTCTTTCTTTGGCCGAAACTTCGGACCTGGCTCGGCTAGTTTTTTCACATTGTGTCAAAATCCAAACGATGCCTCTTAAAATGGTGGATATTCATAGCTCCGGCTATACGTCTAAAGACGATTCTCCTGTTCCATTTATAAAAGGTTTCAACCGCTTTCTTCTAGACGAATACTAAAACGAGTAAGTATGCAGCTTCTTGCGTCCGACGTCGCATTGTTTCCCGCCAAAACACCATTACGTGTGCCGGATGACAAATGTGAAACTTTCCATGGTCTTTCTGGTAAACAAAGATAAATGGTAGATGGCCTATTGGTTTCAGTGAAAGAGTTTTTTCGTTGCTAAATTTTTAAGAGATCACTTTGTTTGATTTATTAAATACTTGAATGATACTGGCATACTTCTTTCTTTTTATTCTTTGGGTTAACATCGCATATTTTTCCCTCAGAGCGGTTGAATGTTACACAATGAGTCGTTATATCCATCTCGTAACTTCGAAAAATGAGTATAGACATATAAGTAGCCCTATCATTGTAAAAACATAATAGGTTTTTAACTTTGCAAGTAGCAATAACAGGGAACCAAAAGTAATTTTGTAGTATAAATGTTCTTGTCAAAGCCGACAATACAATGTATTCATTCGACGGCGGGTCTGAAACGCAGGTCACAAACAGATGCCATATTTAGCCGCGATAAAAACTGTTAAAATACTTTAACTGTCCCCCATTCACGTTAATGTGTGTCGCCAGCTTTACTACTTTCTTTTCCAGCTTAAATATAATTGTCCGCCCTAATTCGTTGCTTTGATTTTACTAAATTCAGTACCCTGCATGAATTAAATAAAACAGTTAGAAAGCCCCAAATATTACAAAACAATTTACAACTTATGCCTGGATAAATTTGGTTTTCTACCCAGTATAAGTTACGAAAATGTGCCCCCAAAAGGCCTCGAAACAGCTAAGGCAATGGAAATGCAAATCGTTTGTCTTGAGTTTATTGAAACTATCTCGACTCTTTCCTCTTCGTTGAACATACGTTTTAAGATTTGTACTCAGTAAGAGAAGAGGTGCCTTAGGATGGTTAAGTCTAACTTTAAGCTTTACTGCCAGCGAAAATTGAAATTCAAACAGTAAAATACGATTGTGGCCCGAGCAAAACTATGACTTTATTCAAATTTACATACTATATAGCAAGTCTCTCAAACTTCAGCAAGTATTGCCCTCACCTGTATAGAATGTTCCAGTGTCTTCAAGGCAAGGAGATGCGCGATGTGATAACCACTCAGGAGCAACTATCTGCCTGTTACGTGATAACTTCAAATATTACACTTTACGTATTTATCGCATTTATTCAAAGTGATCTAAGTAAGAGTTCATAGAAACGTAATTAAAGCATCGCGTAAAGAAACCGTTACTGGCGCGAGATGTAAATTTGCTTGCCCCTTCCGTGTGTATCTGCCTCCAGCGCACGCTACTCAGCTCAGAATTTACGCCACTGGCTTTGTAACTGAACCTCTAATTGGCACGTCAGTCATATAAAGTCAAGTACAGAAATAATATTGAAAGGGGAGACAGGCTTCAATTTTGAACAGTCAAAACTAAAGTATACGATATTTGGCGTTGCGTGCTTCTTACATACACGAGCGTCAAAGGCCACGATCTCATCAATGGGCTCCAAGGGGGTCGGTCACAAATAACAATTAAATTTCTCGAAAATAGTGAAATCACCCTTAGCTAAGGCCTACGACCCGATAAATTTGAATTTCAAGATCTCTTCCTTTCCTTAAAAAAAAAAAAGTCAGGCTTGAATCACGAACTTATCAAATTTCTGGAACAAACGTAGCTTTTGACAATTCTGGTTGTTGCAATTCTCAGTTAAGCAAATGGCCGACAGCAGGTGAAAAGAACTGTCCATAGGCTCGGAGGATTCGATTCCCGACAACGGGAAGGAAGAAAGACCGTGAATTATTAAATCAAAAGTTTTCTTGCATTCATATGTATATGAGGAGGTGTAAAACAAATTCAAAATTAATTTCTTAAACTTACAAAAAGAGACAAATTTGCTCCAGGCAAGACGCTACTAGAAATCTTCATCATGAAAGATGAAAACTTCTATGAGAAGAAGCCAAACCATTCGACCACCAGCAGCCGGTGTACTTTTCTCACTAACAGAAATTTCTGACTTTTCTTGCTAAAACTTCACTGACTGAGGAAAAAAAGGAGATAAATAATGGGATCGCGTGAGACATCAAACTAAAAATAAAATAAACTAAAATAACCATCATAAATTTTCAATTCCGGACATTTTTGCACCCCTTTTGATCTGTCGTAAATTTGATGAAACCTGACAAAGGCCAGAAACTAATTTAAGAACAAAAACTGAAAACAACTGGTGCCCGAGAAGCTCGTATCCCTGTCTTTGGGATTAAAGGAGGGTAAACTCTTTCTATTAGATTTGAAATTTTAGATCCTACTTTTTTATTGGAAACAGTGCAAAGATGACACTCAGTCTAGCCTTCGTCGATCTTTTCAATGTAAGGTGGTTAAATGATGTCAACCAACTCACCTGGCCATTGGATAACTGACTGGTAGCTATATCCGGCTCACTACAGACTTGCCGTTTCGATTCACAACTTTAATTTTCGTATTATGTCAGCAATTTTATGTTTAGAAGGATAATTAACCGAGATCGCTTTCAATTCATTAGTTTTTGGAGAATCATATGCTTGTATTCTATTCCTCCTCTGCAAAGGGATAATAAATCAAACCGGAGCTACGTGAAGGGTAAATTACATGTTCTCGATCTTTTGCTCTGGCATAATGTAGCCAGAAGAACATGATTTACGTGCGATTTCTTTAATTTAGCAGACTCAGATGTGTATGTTTCAATCAAAGTAAGAGACTACTTCAAACGTCGATCTTCATATGTGCCGAATCTGATGCAAATGAGGGAAAACTATAGATTTTTCTCATTTGCGTTATGTTCCGCACATGTGAAGTTCGACGTTTGAACCAGGCCTTACCCTATTGCAATTATTATTCATGACAACACAGCTCTCGACGATGTATCATGACGCATCCAAATGAAGGGGGTGATGAGGTAGCTACATTGAGTTCATGCGTCATGCTCTTGTTAATTATCTGATACAACTTTTTTCCTCCTTAAATTTTCTCGTTGCTGTTTGTCAATTTCTATTACCTTGAATTTGCTGTCGATCGGGGTCATTCTAAGATTATGCATTCGTTACTATTGTCGAACATACCGTGACTATTTCGAAATATTAGTAATTCAAGCTTTTAAAGGTAGGGTCCTTTTGACAGTTTAATGTACAATTTTGATATTGTGATATCTAAAGTTCGCAAATTGCCCCTTCCATCATGTTCCATTTCTGTGAATCTGTTTACCATAGATAATAGCATTCCGACCAATGTCGATAGCATTCCGACCAATGCAAGGAAATCCGAGAAGACCCTTGGACCTTGTAACTGCTACCATTTTTGCCATTGGCGAGTGTAATGCCATGTAAAATGGCTTCTTGATTCATTTTTTATAAATTGTATTTGTAGTCATGGGCCATTGTATGATATTTGTATAAGATCGAAGAACAATAGCTTTAATCGCTATAAAATGAAAACAAATGGCTTACAAGTCGTTCTGAAGGATGTCTTTTTTATCTCTTCAGTGGAAATAAATTGATCTTAGATGTAAGCGAGAATTGGGAAGCGAAACATTCATTTCGGAGAACATGTACGATAAAATAAAAGATCGTCAATATTATCACTGGCTGGGTTAATATTGGTACCTGTTTTACTAAACATATCGTTTGAATTGTATTAAAAAAAGTTGAATTCTCTGTTGAATTAGAGTACAACTCTCTAGCTAGAGTTTGCACATAACCCTTTCCCTGCCCTTTCCCTCAATACCGGATGCACCGGAGATGCGCGCACCGACTAAAAGAAATCATTTTCATTTCTTCCTTACTTCTTTTTATTTTTCATTATTTCATTTTACTTCCCTTTTGTTTGATTCGCCGACATCTAGGCCAGTTCCCTTGTTCTTGAGAATGTGGCATAAGATAGATACTCGATTACCACCCCCGCATCACTAGCGGTTAAAACCTCCCTACGTATGTAATGGTATACAAACTCCCAGCGCATAATAAACAAAGTGTTGGTGGTTAAAATACCTGTTTTCACTGAAAGTGTGGTATTAAATTAAGTTATTAACTTCCCTGTAGGAAAATAACTTACCCTCTCCACAAAGCTGTAAACACAAGACCGTCCAATCACAATTTTTTCTTTTCAATTGAATGCTCGTACTTTTACAGTTCTTGGCGCATTGCTACTAGCAACTCGCGCAAACAAATGAATGTTGGTGGCAGTCAATTTTATTTGCATTCAGTGAAAAAAAAAATTAACTGTTTTTACATGATTTTGGACAGATTAACACTCTTTTCAAAAACAATGACTTCGTCAATTCAAAGCTCTTGCAGAGAAATTTATTCATGGCTATACCCTATGTACAAAACGGAATCGTCCGTTGTTCTCAAAGGTGCGTCACCCTGACGACACTGTTAACAAACATATTACAACGAAACTAAACGAAGGCATATGCTGAGGGAAAACCATCATAGTTTGCATTCATGGATGAAAGGCCTCATTTTGTGATCTGTTTGCGACCTTTCCTCACTGTTATAAGGTCGCAGGCGGGACGTTTCTCCAAAACTGAAGAAATAGTTACTCCTCCCGAGGGGTGCAACAGACAACGCAGGATGGAAGTGGGGCGCAGCGTAGAAAACGTGACACGAACAGAATCCAAGCGCAGAAGGATGAAGAACTTGTGGCGGAAAGCTCTGCCGATTACTAAAGTGTGGAGGCATCCATATCAAAGGTCTTCCTTCCGTCTTACCTGTCGGTAGTATTTCTGGATCTGGCGGGATGTTTAAAGGGAAGTGAATTTTCTCACTGGTCATTTTACGCGCGTTACTCTTGGCGCAAAGAGTTGTAAACTCAGCGACTTTTTTCTCCGGTCCTCGCTTAATCCTTTTGGCGGTTCGCCTTTTTGGTTGGTATTTATATCCAGGGTTATCCATTTTGTGCCTCTCTGTAAGTCGCCGTGCTTCTTCCACGTATGGCTCTTTGTCCTCTTCAGACAGCTTTCTCCAGGCTGCCCCCAGAGCTTTGCTTACTTCAGCGTTGTTTATTCCCGGATGTTCTTTAAGTATGTGATAGCGTTTTTCGCGGCTCCAAACCATGAAACAATTCATTGGCCTCTTAACATGTACCTCAGAGTCCATAATCGTGATAGTCTCTTGCTACTTTGAAAGCTTCTGCGGATTGCGTGCTGTCTTCCAATATGTTATCGACAATTCTTACCAACACAAAGCTTGTTAAGAGACGCGAACTCGCTTGCTGTGCCAAGGAAGGCCAATTAATTAAAATTGAACAAAGCAAATTAAGGACATATTAGATGCTGGTAACCCACAATCACCGAAACTGTGGCACCAGAAACCAGTGAACTTATGTATTATTCATAGTTTTGTAACACAATTTGTTTGACCGAGTGCTGAAAACCTGAGCGCTCTAATCTGATATTAGCTGATACACTTGTGCACCAATCATTGTTAGTTCAGGAAGCTTAGAATTTTATTTACTTGCGGTCCTTCTAAGGAGGCATATCTTACAATTTTAGATGGTAAAAGGCCTTCGCGTTGCACCAACTGGTCAGAATCAAAACAAAGTGCAGCCGGCTCTCTGTTGTTCTGGAAGTGTCCCTGTTTTCGTAAACCAGATAATTTTACCACTTTGTTTTTAGCAGGTGACTGTCTAAGTTTACAACCCTTTTGACGCCAGGTCGGACTTATGTGTGAGTGTCATGTCATTGGCTCATCACAAATTAAGCCAGCAAGTTAACTTGTTTGCTGGTATGTCTTGATGTTAAAATCCGGCTTAGCTCTTTGAAAATAGAACGAAGAAATATTCTTCACTGAGTAAAATTCTTAAATAAAGGTTACTAACTGGTTTGTTCTTTAAGTGAAACATCTCATCGATTATAAGCAATTGTCTGCTCTCTCAATGAAAAGATATAACAAAACTCAGCGAGAGTTAACTGATTTCCGTTTCTTACGAGTCTTGACCGATGTTTTTTCCGTTGCTTGGTGAGTGGGTTCTTCAGAATGCTAACAGAGGAAGGGGTGGTCTTTAGAACTGACTTATTTTGGCAAAAAAAAAAAAAAAAAAAATAATAATATGTGTTGTTCACACACATACTCGGCAGTGTTCTTCCTACACGATTCCTCAGTCCAGCTTCGGCCCCCACCCACGCATCAAAAGCTTTGAATATGCTGGCGTAATAAGTTCAATGTTTAGATGTGTTCCGTGCCTTCATACTAGACTGATGAGTGAAGTTCAAATGCTTAAGATGTGCTTGCCCCTGGATTCCCACAGGCTGTATTTAACCGAAGACTCATTGCAGTTCAGTGCCAGCATTTCAGCATTAATTTTGGAGAGCATTCGTTAAGTAAACGGAACACTATATCAAGTATACGAATTCATTCGGCTCAGAGCTGTTAATCATAACAATATAAAACAATTACTCCACAATGCAGTGGAGTGGTCTCAGCCTGTAGGCATACAGCAGCCCTTGAAACTAGAGGCCGGTAAAAATGTTGAATTCGCGAAGACATTGGATTTGTTTGTTGGTGTTCGACTCTTTTCCATATACACTCTTTCTTATTGTAAGAATATATTTTATAAGAATATCGAAGCTGAAATTTGCAAAAGTTTAAGAATATTTTAAGAACAAACCTGAGGCTGAGATTTAGAAAAGAATATTTTTTGTGGTGCAAATTTGTAAATACAATCAATTATGTTTTTAGATACTCTGTATAAAGTTCTTCTTTTTTCTAAACGGCAAAACTAGCCAACTTGCGACGGAGCTCGTGCACAACGTAACCCGATACATATCTAGACACCAAACTACTGATACCTGATGCATCTTGAAACGGAAATGTCTTACGCTGTAATCTAAGAATATAGACAAGAATATGTTCAGCCTAAAATCGGCAGAAAAATAGGAATATTCAGTTTGGGCAGAAAAAAGCAATTTTCTTATATAAAAAAGATGTACTATTCCACGTAGGCAACGTGCGTTTCTGATGTAGTTTTCTTCCAACTAATATTTTTGTGTGCGTTATCGTTACACAGAGAAGGCAGTGATGCTGAATTCAATCTTACGTGTCCTTACCTATCAACACCCGCCGGCGATTCTTACCGTTAAATTAAACGTATCTCTTCATCCTTAGAGAACCAGCCTGTGTTTGCAGCAATTGATGATGAACTTAGCAGTTCAAGAACATGTCCTTATCACGCAATTTGCTTATTCTGGCTTTTGCATGAAGGTTCTGTAGAATTTACTATACGGAGTTATTATATAAAATATATAGCAGGATGGGGTGCTTAATGATCGCAGAAGGGTTTTAAAACAACGAAATATTTCACGTTATCTTGCGTATGTGTAACTTACGGCCTCTCAAACAAGATTATATCACTTTGTATCTTAACATCTTCACATTTAAAACTCTTATGGCTATCAGTTTTTCTTTTTAAGCTTTAGTCAAATAAACTTGACAGTTACGCCAAGATAAGAGTATTTCTTTCCAAACTCACGGATACTGTAGAAATAAAAAACAACCTTTTTTCCGTTCCGCTTTTATTTTTCGTATTCACTTCGTGATTTCGATCACTGAGTCGCAAACTAATTCTGCGTCTTCTATGCAGAAGAAAATCAGTTTCAGCTACAATTCACCGGTGTGAATATTACATCGTAATCTCCATTTGCGCATGTATGCAAATGTTTGTGTTTCGTAAAAAACGTTATTAACGACATGAAATTGCTTTTCATCTCTCGGCCAGACACCAATGTGGAAGCAGCTGCAGATTCAAAGTTTGATAACTTAACTGACACGCAATAATATTTCTTGTGTTTTTAAGAGATGACAGCACTATTTCTTTTGCTCTGACTAAAATCATGGCCGTTTGTTTTAGCTCTTCCAATATCCATGAATTCGAAGGCTTTGTAGATACTCATTTTTCATGTTGCGAAGCCCTTGCATGAGTGTAAGTAACAACTGCCGATGGAACACTCAGTGGGACCCGGCTACCTGATGGTTTCGATATTGGACAAAACATTTACCACTAAGAAATTTTATTATAGTTATGCTGAACTAGATGTTGAAGCCGGAAGGAATAACGAAACTTTCCAGCCCAAACTGATCGTAAGTGCTTTTTCTTTAATCAAAAATTATATTCGCAAAATCACACGGTGACTGACAAAACGGTGCACAGTTACCTGATTATAGACTAACATTTATAGGCTTGCATTTATAATTTTCAACTAACAAATCAGTTTTGACTGACGATTTCCAGGTAATTTCTCTAGAGTGCCCATTTGTCTGCTAGAGATCTAGAGTAAATATATTTTAAATATAGTTGTTAAATTGCTATAAAAAAAGAGTCAATAATTTTTGAAATCGTTTGTAACAGTGGACAAAACGAAAATTACACTTTGCTACCTAAAACGATGGCTTCACTCGCCTCGCCCCTCGCTTACTTTGCCACTTGCTTCGCCTTTATGATGTTCACCATTAAAGAGATCATCATGATTTAAGGCGATGGCATGACTCCTTTTGTTAGTGTACATACGATCTGCTTGTGACTGTATTGTTTGTTTATTTGTTTTCTCAAGACTTCCTGCTTGAGTTCCTATACATGTCACACCACAGGCGGCCCAGACGTTGTTTGTGATTTACATACGTGACAGCATTGCGTTACGTTTTGAGCCATTTAAGAGAATGTATGAAAATGGTTCAAAAATCGCTCTAAATTCAACTTGTAGTAAAGGATTTAAATAAAAGAAGCTTACCTTAGTCTGCACTTGTGTTATTTTGAAGTCTTTGTGGCAATTGAGTCGTTCTAAAGTCGTTCTAAAGCCATTTTGACGATTTAAACTTTTCCGGGTTTGCTTTCCAGTAAAGAGAAACGAAAGTCTGTTCGCACTCAAAGCTCCATAAATTCCACTAAAATGCTCGGAGCTCGCCGAAATTGCCTCACGGTAGCCGTTGATAATTCTTCTTTCTAGTTGCTTCGCCTCGGATTCCAAGGTTTATCTTATATCCGCCCGAAAAACGCTCCTTTTCGAGCGCTGGCTGCCCATTTCTGCTTCGTCTCGATCCATGGTCCACGGACCCCCACTACGGACCGGGTCCGTGGACTACCTACGGACCAGTCCACGGACTACCCTTACGGACCCCTCTACGGACCACTCCCAAAATAGAATAAAAAACAAAATAACAAGATTTCACTTACTGCCTCTCCAATAAAGCACTCGTGTTGGCGAAATTTCATGCGTTATGCCGGGAAAATGTAGCAATCCTGGGCTCCGTTCAGTCTCGGACGCAAGTTAAATCATTGCGCATTGCCATTTCCTTTGCTGTGGCCATAAGTATAAACGAAAGACCGGGAAATCTCCGGGAAGCCTCGAAATTTGTGCTGCTTTGAGTGCATTTCCTTCGCCATTTTGTTCAGCCCATTCTCCCGCGGGTTGGTGAACTCGTCCCAGGCTTCACAATTAGCTCAGTGGAATAAGCTACGACGACTCAACAACACAACTTTTGCAGTCCGATTAAGCAACAAGCAGAAGGTAAGAAAGCACAAATTTCTGAGGCTTCCGGTCTTTCCTGTAAAGCCGCAGCAACAAAAATGGCAACTTTGTATTGATCAGTAATGATTTAACTTGCGCCGTCTGTTACATTTTCCCGGCATAATGCTTGAAATTTCGCTGACACAAGCGATCTTTTGGAGAAGCAGTAAGTGAAATCTTTGTTTTTTTGTTTTTTATTCCATTTTGGGGGTGGTCCGTAAGGGTAGTCCGTGGACCGGTCCGTAGTGGGGGTCCGTGGACAGGGGGTCAGTGTTTTCGCGGTTACCCTATCTTGGCCACGGATTTCAAAATCGTTGGCTTACCGACCACTTCATCCCGACAAAGTCGCCCTCAACCGTAGGGAGGCACAGGTCAATTTCCTCTATGCAAATGGGACCCTATCAGGGTCCCTGGGGAAATCATCGTCCAACCGGCTCCACCAATTAAAGGCACGACTGAAATACGTTACGAGACTTTAGCGCTTAAAAGCACTGTTTATTGAACGATTTTAGCACTCAGAGGAAATGTTATATTGAGCAATTTTTGCGCTAAAGAAAAGCACTGTTTCTCAGCGATTTTAGCGCTTAAAAGCACTGTTTTATTGATCAATTTTAGCGCTGTAAAGCACTGTTTTACCCCGGGTGTTTTACTGAGCGATTTTAGCGCTTAAAAACACTGTTTTACTGAGACCTATACCTACTGAGCGATTTTAGCGCTGAAAAGCACTGTTTTACTGGGCAGAGTTAAATGGGAATGCCGTAATGTCTGAAAATTAATTCCACTAGAAAGTGCTCTCGAGTAGAACTGACCAACGAATAACAACAACGTGCAACTGTCTTGTTAGCACGGTAAAAATTAGCGCGGAACAATTATAAAAATAAAACGGCCAATATATTTGACTGTGACTCGTATTACTTCTCTGCAAGCGGTGAGTTTCCCGCCGTTTTCCCCAGGGACCCTGATACGGTTCAATTTGCACAGAGCAAATTGACCTGTGCCTCCCTACGGTTGAGGGCGACTTTGTTGTGATGGAGCGCTCACGTACGATCGCGCTTCGCGCTCAAAAGCTCGACTTGTGAGCAAGTCTAGATAACTCGTTACAGATCGAGACGAAGCAGAAATGGGCAGCCAGCGCTCGAAAAGGAACGTTTTTCGGGTGGATAAGATAAACCTTGGACTCCAAGGCGAAGCAACTAGAAAGAAGAATTATCAACGGCTGCCGTGAGGCAATTTCGGCGAGCTCCGAGCATTTTAGTGGAATTTATGGAGCTTTGAGTGCGAACTGTCGACCGACCAGGTTGCCAGACTTTCGTTTCTCTTTACTGGAAAGCAAACCCGGAAAAGTTTAAATCGTCAAAATGGCTTTAGAACGACTTTAGAACGACTCAATTGCCACAAAGACTTCAAATAACACAAGCGCAGACTAAGGTAAGCTTCTTTTATTTAAATCCTTTACTACAAGTTGAATTTAGAGCGATTTTTGAACCATTTTCATACATTCTCTTAAATGGCTCAAAACGTAACGCAATACTGTCACGTATGTAAATCACAAACAACGTCTGGGCCGCCTGTGGTCACACAAACGTATTTATTGAGCTTCACATCTTAGCAATAACAACAGCAATCATAGTGAAAAAGATGAATCAACTGAAGCAAAACCACGCATTCTTGCTGCAGCTTTGATCTGAAAAAGTTATAACAAATAAGGACCGTCCGACGCTTTAGTGGGTGTATTGGTGAGGGAGGAGGGGGGGGGGGTGGGGGGGAGGGAGGGAGGTTCTTGGTGAGCGAGGTGTATGTTGTAGTGTGCTCATAAATATAGTGGGATCGTTAGTGGAACGAAATGAAGGTGAGGGTGATCACGAATACTTGGATGTTAACGTGAACCGTTCAAATGGCAACGGCCATGTTGACACAACATCTGTCCACCTTTGGGGTCCACACCTTGAAGACTGGTCCAAGTCGTTAAAGACTGAAACTTTTAAAGGCGGTGCAACGATGACTGGGAGTGGAGGACGTTCGGTACTTTTAGTCGATTTTTGTTTTTATGAAGAATGCCTAGTTTCCCAAAAGTTTCTCTTTGATAGTCTGGAACCGTTTCCAAGTACTTACCCTGGCCAATTGGGAAACGCGCAAAAACGGAATAAACCAAAACAGTGGATATACAAGTCATGGCGCGGATTAAGTAATCTTTTTTTTATTTAAGGGTTAGAAAGTTCCATTCTTTCATTTAACATCGTTTAATACTGCAATCTGTGAATTTTATCACTATAAGATACAGTGAACTCAGGTAGAGGTAGAGTCAGATTTCAAGTGCATTCGCGTTTTTCACTATTGTTTTGAGAACCCGGTATGCTGCAAACGTAGGGCGAGTCTTGCAACGAGTTGTACAAAGAAAGGTGCCATTTTCTTGAAAAAAATATTTGTTAGAATTTCATGAGATCAATTCCAATACCTCAGAAAGGAGGAAAGATTCTGCTTCCGGCAAAAAAGCGAAGACAATAACAACAACTTAATCGGAGTAAATTGAAGTATTTGGGCATTAACTAAAAACAAAAACATTTTAATAAAACTATCAACTATCAACTTCAAACAAAACATAAAGTTGAAAGTGGAGGCTAAACTGCAGAACACCCTGCCACAGAAAACATTAAATCGATCCAGAAACCTACGAAAACGTAAATCAGTTTAACCTTGATAACGCTCAAGTTTGTTTGTTGGTTACCGCATAAACGGGGTGCACCATATCCTCTTAACCATTGATTATTTTACTACAGTTTTTTCCCGGCTGTAGAAATTCTCAAAATTATGGGCCATAGAGAAAAACTCCCATTGAACGACCGCACGTGGTTGAGTAAAAACCAGCACAAATCTTAATACTGAACAAACAAGATTTATATATACGTGGGGCCCCGTCCTTTATCATGTAAGTATGCATATCACCTAAGCGTATTATTGGCTACATATAGATTATTACATGTTAAGAGCCTGATATCGTTTTTATTCACGAGTTTTTAATACCATAACGCGAACGAGTGAGTCTTCGAGCGAGTGAGCGATATGGTATTAAAAACGAGTGAATAAAAACGATATCAGGCCCTTAACATGTAATAATTTGTTTATTACATATTACTACTTAAAATAAAACAAGCGAATCTGTAAGCGAGCGGGAAGCATTTGGTTTGTTGCCTTTTCCTGAAGGTTTCAGAGCCTTTTGCTTCGCCTTTAGAACCTCTCGAGTACCTGCAATTTCGATGGAATTGATAATCGAAAAGCCATAGCTTTTCTTTTTTAGGTATCTTTCTATGCTCGCGACCATACATCGCAACGAAGAAGGCTCGTAATCGCTTCCATCTGGTTACGAACAGAAATTATAAACTGTCTCAAAGATGCGTCCAACTGCAGCGCAGGGCTCAAAGATTATTTTTGGCTTTGGGAGCACTTGTGCGACCAGATGTAAATTTTTAGGCGCACTGCCGAAATTTTAGGCGCACAGCTTCAAATACCACCTACTCCAAAATGCTCAAAAAGAGCGACTTAGGCTTCGTATTGCAATATGGGCCTATTCTAGCAGTATTGAACACAACGAAAACAAATAAAAGAATCAGGATATTTCACACAAGTGTTAACTTAGATATTAACTTCTGAAGCCGTTTCGTTGAGTATCCTCACTATCCATTTCCTTGTTGTTTGCGTCACCTTTGAAATTCTGTTCACGAAGATATTTGTTTTTTTCAACATCTGGGTATTCGTGAGTACTAGCACGAACTTTGCTCATTTGGCTAGCTTTCTAGCCATAGAATTCGTGGACCGGCCCGTTCCGAAAACGCTGGGCATTTTTATATGTCCCACAAGCGAAAACAAAGCTTTCCTTTCAAAATGGAGCACACGATGCAATTCTCATCCCCAGTTTCCTTCGGACTTAAACTTTGACATGATCATCGATTGCGCAAGAAGCACGTGCCTCATTCCTTCATTTGCATGTGTCAGCGGAGTTGTTTACAACACAGAACGTGGGGCATGGGGAAGAAATGAACGTTCGAGTTCGGAGAATCCACTGGGAAATTTGGCTGGAAGTGACGAATAGAACACACACCAATGAAGGGAAAATGGTGCAACTTTATTATTTGGTGCCTGGTTGTGTTATATCTATGTTTACATTTATATTTATCATTCAGAGTATGTTCAGTACGGTCAGGTGAGTGAGCACTTGAGAAGTCGCACTGTACTTTGGCTTTTAAGGCGCGGTGGTGCGACCTCAGATGATTTTTTTAGGTGCACAGCAAAAAATCTAGTCGCATATGCGACCAGTTGGTCGTTAACTTTGAGCCCTGCAGCGGTGTCAGTTCCTCTGGGTCATTCAGTTTCCTGTCCGTGAGAAAGGTCTTGAACAACGCTACATCTTGAGAGGGTTTTCTTGCCGTGTTCTTGTTTTCGTTCTCTTCGAGAAACTGAGAAATATCTTCATCGGAGACATTCACAAATCTTGCAGCGGCCATTTCGTTGAACAAACTGCAAAGCAATTCTTCCCGCCAAATTTGATGCCAGGCCAAGCGTCAGCTAAAATATAACGTGCAAGCCAATTGGTCCAACCAAATTATTACAATCTATTTGATTGGACAATTCAAACCCGTGAAGAGATATGATATCATTTCACTGCATATCACTTCACGGGTATCATTTTTAGTCACGGCTTTATCACACTTATATCCACACATAATATATAATAAATATAGTTATTCACGAGTTGTGAAAAATAAAACGAACAAGCGAGGAACGAGCGAGTGAGTTTTATTCTTCACAACAAGTGAATAGGGACTTTAAGCAAGGACTACGGAAGCGTCCAGAACGGTAACCGGAAGTAATTTTTTTTCCCACCACGCGATAATGGCTGGTTTCCAGCCGTAGTCAGCTTAAGCCCGCCGCACACTTGAGGAAAGAGCTGAGCAAAATTCCTCGCGAGGCAGTTAGCTCGGCCGTTTCCTCACGTGTGCGGCAAATTTGCGGTGAGAAATTCGCCTCGCGAAGCGATGAGGAAAATATCAAACATGTTTGATATTTTTTTATCGCCTGGCGAGGCGAATTTCTCACCGCAAATTTGCCGCACACGTGAGGAAACGGCTGAGCTAACTGCCTCGCGAGGAATTTTGCTCAGCTCTTTCCTCAAGTGTGCGGCGGGCTTTACCGAATACGTAGGACATCATCGCCGGCCGTAGTGGAAAGTACGTAAGGTTTTTTATGTATTTTCCTACACTGTACATGCTTAGTACGCTATGATTGTAGCTAAATTGTAACATATAGATATTTTATCCTTTTTGGCCGTCCTTGGTGATTTCTAAACAAACGTTTGTCGATTTTGAGTTCAAAATGCAGTGGCAGGCATGAAACCCAAACGTGTACGTTTCTGGCGAGTTGAGAAAGCAAAGCGTAATCAGCTTTCATGATTCTTGGGACAGCTTTTCCTACCAATCAAATTAGGAAACCTTTCATTATGGAAATAATTTGCTTATTTGAACTTGTACATCAGCATTTGGGCGAAGAAAGTTTATGACAAGGTCAATTTCGATATTTAATCAAGTTATAATTTTGTTGTTTTTAGGCGAATGGAATGGAGCTGGCAAAACGATGTTTTGCTATGTACAGAAATCAGGGTTCGTGAGCCCCATAAATTTAAAAAGTGCAGTAACGAAAGAGGCAAGATTTGGACCGAAACTCCGCCAAACATTCATCTTCCGTCATTTCATCAAGGTCAAACTCACCATACGAAGGAAAAGTCAAGTTCGCAGGCTGATATTCCTCGTATAGAACTAAAAATTCCTCCTCAGCTCCGAAATAAAATTATTACCGTAGGAAAGAAAAAGTAAAATATCTCTTATTTCTTTAAAAGATGGCATGACTCGGCAGGATTCTACGTACTCGCCCCATTCTTCCGCGGTCAAAATCTACCGTACTAGGCGCTCCCGTAGTCCTTGCTTAAAGTCCCTAATAAAAATCGTACAAGCGAACTAACCATGAAGTAATTTGTTTATTACATAAATACTGAGATTTACTCTAGAGAAAACACTGTCAATTGACTGCAAAAGATCAACGAGCCGCGAACACAATGTCCGGGCTGTTAGTAACTCAGTGTGCAAGACGCCTCAAATACTGAATTACAAACTGCTTCAAATACCAGAAAAAAGGTAAAAATTTACTTTTAGACGGTTCCTCTAAAAATTAAAATTGAAGCTTTCCGGACGTTAAGTATTTTCTTTTAAAGAAAATGTTAAGTTTGACAGCTCAACAATTTTCCCTAAACATTTATTTTTACCTCACAACGGGCGTTCCAATCCAATTTGGAATCCAGTACTTTAAGTCTTTTTTACCTCTTTTGAAGAAGGCTCTCCTCAGTTTCTGGAATTGGCAAGGTTTTCGATTGATCAAGGCTGTTGATAGAAATGCTGAATTGACCATATAATGAATAACAACACCCGTGATTTGTAAACGACGTGATGTTGATAAATATGCGAACAAATAAGGTTTGTTTTCATTTTCTTGGCCTTCAATGAATTCCTCCAATGAAGGAATATCTGCGACTCTTGAACAGCTTTAACGAGAAGCCACGAGTTAAAGGGAATAACGAAAGCTATGCATTCATCATTGGCTTAAGAAACCCTCCTGAAAGGCGGGAAAACGGATACGATTTTTTTCACAGTGGAAAAAAATTCGTCTGCGGCCTGTGATTGGTCAGACGATATTTTATCACTAGTGAGAAAAATCGACCGACCAATCAGATACATTCTAGTTATTGGCGGACCATTTTTATTTGACAACCCTGTTTGGAGTAAATCTCAGTACTTGTGTAATAAAACATCTCCCTCCTATTACTACTTTTGAATACATGGTATCCTCATCATAAGGACATTATGATTGTTATACCACGTTATCTTTTGAATATGCGATTTGTGTAATGAAGTCAGTCAGATAGTTCTTCTCGTCGGTTACGGTTCTGGACTGTCTTGCACTACTTGGCTTGGTTCTCCTGTACTTCCGTGTTAAATACCATCAATACCGCTTTGCTCAACAAGATCCTCCATTGCACAGGGTCCCCGACCACTGGTCGGTAGCTGCTCTCCTTCTGTACGCATGTGTTGGTTGATATCTCGTGTTACCAGCATTCGTCAAGGGTGACACTCTCCTGTCTTCACAGTATCTATCATCATTCGCATTTTCGTGGTACACGAAGGTGTTTGCTAGTTGGAAATGATAATCTAAACGTAAGGCATAAAAAAGCAATGTACAATTTTATCAGTACAGGAAATTTGGTGGCTTTGCTGAGAAAATCAAACTTCGGACGCACAAACAATTCAACGACGAACTAATCTGTAAAGTTTCTAATTGTAGTCAGATTTCATGATATCGAAAAGACACCAAGAGCATTTATAGGTCCGGTTCAGATGCCGCTCAACTAATGTGCCGAACCTAACCGATGAATTAAGTCCGGCAAAAGAGCGACGTCTGAATCAGTTTGGTACGGCAGTTTCAATTCGGTTTCGCATCGTTGTTAAGTTCGACAGGGTCTGCCGCATTATTCGACATTAGAGCGGCAACTGATTAATACGGCGCTCTTCTCATGTGCCGGACCAAATGCATAATTGTATAATGCCTTCTCCGTATCTAAAATATATATTAGGTTCGACAAACGGTACGCCGTCTGAATCAGCTGTCGCGCCAATAGGGACTTTAAGATTTCAGGACGTCTTCAATGTAGAACGTGGCCGGAAGTTGAAATTGACTCCTTCTAAGTATTGTCCATGCCCATCCCTGGCTGGACCCGCGTTCAATTTCTGAACAGGTCACCATATTTTGTTTTCGCCGTTCTCCCTAGAACGTGAGTAGACTTTGCCTTATTTGTTCATAAAATTGCACTTGAACTTGTCTATTTCTGTTCCCTATCTTATTCAAAAAATATTTTTTCACCCTTGGCTGTTTTTATTGTTTTACAAGTTGAAGAAAAAAAATCTAAGAGGACAAGTTTCAAAGAATGGCCTCGTGCGAACCCCCCGCTGATGTTGAGTAAGCAATTTCATTTTGATTCATTTTTTTTCAACTCTTTGTTCGCGTTTACGCTTCAGAAACTTGAGACGAATTTTTGTCAAATGCTGATCGAATATAAAGTCAACAACTTGATTGATTTAGAGAACCGGTCGGCCAAAAGTGCCCATCAAATCGCTAAATCGGCATAGGTAGGCAAGTCGCTTCTCAGTAACGCGTCAGTAACATGCATAACACTTCAATGCTATTGCAGATTGTACCCTGGTTGCACGCTATGTTTTCAAGTAATCCAAGGACATCAACGAGAAGAGGGATGTCGCTTTCGTGGAAACGGAATTCGGTTCTACACTCAGCCTCATCTTTATCTTCTAGGCAGAATTTTTCGTAATCCCAGTACGGATATTCTGGATTTTTCGATGTGTTTGCGTCGAAAAGCAAAACGAACTCTTCCTCAGCGATTGAGCCCTCACAAAAGCTCAACAAAAGCAGGTCACCGGCATTTCTAATAGTCAGCATGTTGAAAACGCGATGAAATTCTACTTCTTGTTTACGTCCAACTTCTTAAGTCAAATTTTCCGCGTCTGAAACGCCGTGCTCTCCCCAGTCCCTCCTGTGCCGCGACGTTGTGTTTTAGGACGACGTCCTGAAATCTCAAGGTCCCTAATGTCGCTCCAAAGTCGAACCTAATTCAATGAGGTTCGGCGCATGAGTGGAGCGGCGTCTGAACCGGGCCTTATACGCCTTTTCTTTACACGATGCATGCCGATCGAGACCCGAAACCGAGTCGTTTTGAAAACGCTGACAAAAGTGCATTTTTTTTCAAAACGACACGGTTCAATTCAATTCTCGTGTAAACGGCGAAACCATATCAATTTCAATACGGTTACTATTTTGGCGTGAAATTTGACCAGTTCGAGCAGATTGGAAATGGTGAACCTCACACGTACTGCAATGCTGGCCTATACGATCATGAATTTAATTTGATTTCTGGCTTACGGCATCGGTACGGCCCATGTGAATTGTAGTCTCCTTCGTAGCCGTTTTTGGGATGTCACGCAAAGCCCCTCCCAAAACAGCTGCGAAAGAGACTATGTGAATTGTGCAATGTTTCACGTCACATTGACAAGACCAAATAGTGGCGTCTTTCTTTAATGGTACCCAGATCCCATTCGTCAAGCGTGAGCACCTGGGAACGAGATCGCCATGACTTCAACGCTTAGAAAACGGCTGGACAGGCTCCATGTGAACGCCTTCAAACTGCATGGTTTTCGACGCCGGTTCGAGGTCATGAATGCGTGTCAATTTGAAACCGCGTCCGTGTAAAAGCTGCCTAGGTCTAGGTATCAGCTTGTAGAGCATGCAGAAAACATCACCAAATTTTATGGATTAATGCGCTTCTTGTTACACGTCAAGCTGCAATGTAAAATACTTTCCCAACCAACAGAATAACAGCGATTTGAAAGTCAGCACCATTAATTTGTGGGAATAGTCCTGTTTTGTTTAAGGCAGTTTTGTAAGACTGAACTTGTAATTCAGGTCATTGAACAAAGTCGTGTGGAGGCTCAAGTGCACTCTGATTCGTTTCTGCATTTTGATAAATCAACACAAAATTCCATCGGGTGAAAAAGTTTTCATTCAGCCAAAAATACACAGTTGGCTTCTTCATTGTCCTTGGCTAAGTGATGTCCACTTGTCCTATATCAGTCACAGAGTTGGAGTTCCCCGCCTCAAATATCGATAACACTCCGGTCAGATTTCTGAACTCTAATTCTCCTCAGCTCAAATTCTTTCATTAGCTCGAGTCCTTTGTATTCACCGCTAACGTTAATTTTTAAAATGGATACAATATTTCTAATCTATTATGGACAATAAGTGACAACCTTTTGTCAAACGTTTTTGAAAGGGCGCGGATAAAGAAACCAATTTCACGAGCATGACGTCGATTTAACATATGTATATCTTAAACTGAATGTAAACCGTATCGCTTATGTATTTGTTCAGATAGGTATAAATTTCAACAAGTTTAAATTGTTGCTCTGAAACATAAACACACGATTCACCAAAGGAATACTGTGTTACTCTTATGCATTAGTTTAACTAATACGTCAGTCCTTTGTTGCATTGGTCAAATTCGAAATTTGCGAAAAATAAACAATATGTAAAAATTGCATAATTGTTGTGTTACCGGCGATAATAGTGCCATCTAAGTTTTTTTAACAACAACAACAGCATTAACAAACCAATGTTAGAAAAAATGTGTGCCCAACACGACATTGCAATCGATTTTCTCAAAATGCTTCAGCAAAACAATTCGTTTGGCTGGCAGTGCAAAAAAAAAAAAAAAAAAGAAAAAAAAAATGAAAATTGCTGGCTAATTAACAATTTTATGTGGGAGACCTGCCATGTAAGATAGCTCAGATCAATCGCGAAATAATACTTTTCAATGCCTTTAAAGTTATCTTGCCGACCTCTGCGTGTGGTCTAAATAAAAAAAAACAAACAATGTTTTGTGCCGTTCGCTCAACATTTGCGCTCTAGGGGGACCTTAAAGCGTCACTTAGTCTTGTCTCAAGAAAACTGCAGCTTAAAGCAAGCAGTTACGTTTGACAGGATTCTTTGCGGCGTGAGTAGTTGACGTGTTTTGGAGGATGTTTTTCCGGCCAGTGAAACTTTCTATAGCAGGTTTGAAAGTGATTCACATTCTATTTTCCTTCAGTTGTACAAACATAAAGTTTATTAACTTGTTTAACCATTTACAATTGAATGCACTCTCAGACGAGTCGTGTTACGTGACTTTACGGTTTACTTGCTTAATTTAGAGAGTTGAGCTCTGCATGGTCGGCCGGTGGTCTTTCGGGCTTTAAATCTTTCAGCACCATTTCAGGTCAATAGCATTTTCTCCTGTTTGTTCATGACCACACTCAAATCTATTTTAAGTTATGGCGGCCAGTATGATAAATTCGATGGTTTATATCCACCTTATAAATTTTTCAGAGACACGCAGAGCAACTCTATCTGCAAGTTTGAACTTACCACGTTATTCGGATAAACCAGGCGAAAGCTCAATCTAAATCTGGATATATCGATACTTGCTTAATTATAGCTACTGAAGTTAAAAATTACTCTACAGACCAGCGGCCGCATTTAGCGTCAGTCGAAGAATTGCTTGTGTGAAATTTACTCTGCGAGGGAAAAAACAGATGTTCAGAAGGTATATTTTTGTGGTCAAAATGTTGTATTTTGCTTTCCGGCCTTAGTTTAACAGTATCGGTATAACTTCGCTGAAAATCTGAATCGAAATCATGAAAGAGAAACTGTTCACGTTTAGGTTTTCGTGCACATCCACCCCAGAACATACGCCGTCGTACTTCTTTTAGAAGTCACCATCCCAGCTCTTCAGCGCCACACTGAACACCATCGAGATCTTCGTAAGGGTGGTCTGTTGTCGCTCGTTTACGACTCTGTCTGTCGCCTGTTTGGTTAGGGACAAATGGCATCGTCGCAAAGAAAACAAAGGGGAATTAAAAATGATTTGTCCGTTTCGCAAACTGTTGCGCTTTTTCTGGCAATTTGTGTCGGTTCCCGGTGTTTTGGGAGAAGATTGTCGCCTGTTGCCGGAGCCATGTTGCTTGTCGCTTCTAACGCGGGAAGGCCATCTCTCTGCAAAGTTACTTGTACAACGGCTGTTTGCATTAATTTTTTCAATTGGTGTTCAAAACAAGAAAGGTTCATTTGCAAAACCTCGACTACAAACCATTATTGGCTCTGACCAGAGGGATTACCGGTTGCAACGAATGAAAAACTTCCTGTAGGTAAACAACATTCGGTCAGGTGCGATGATGTTTCCGCGCGTTTGTGTCATCCATAGAAAGCATCACCGACATACACAAACGTTCATTCAATGGACGTTGTTCCAGACACCAGAGCAGCAAACACGCCGATAAAACAAGGCGCATATTCAAACACAGCACATTGTTGACAACCTGAAATTGTCTCCTTTGTGGCTGCACAGTTATTAACAATTCATGATCGGCGGCTTTTGCATGCAGCTTTCTTTGGGGGAGGTAAAAACAATCGCAATTCTTTATCTGCTAGAGAGATGATTATAAGCAAAAACTAAAATAAAAGGCACAATTTGCGGGTTTTGTAATCATAACTCCACATGATTGGTTCGCAGAGTTTCCCCACAGGTCTGTCACAAACCTCATGTAAAACACGCGCGTTGTGGTTTAATATTCAATAATTGGTGTTTTGCAAATGTTTAGTGACGTCACGAGCGTCACGCAGACAGATTGCACGCAACATGCGCTGGCGGGAAAAACACATTGAATTTCTAAGTTAATGATTAGTTAATAGTTTTGTTTGAAGGTCTTTATTTTGGATGAAGTAGTATCTCGGCAAGCGATCGATGAAAATCGAAATCATTACTCAAAGTTGCTAAATTTCCGTACCAGTAAAATTTAAACCTTGTGTCGTTTTTTTTTAAATGTCTAATAACTCAAAGTATTTATCAAAGTTCGAGGTATACCTGCGGACATTGGCAACAAAAATTTTAGTTCACTGCTAACCGTATAAACTGGCTTAATTAAGGTACACGTGCAGATAGTTGTTTCTGTTTGCAAGCCAAGAAAAACTATTAGTTCTCAACGAGCACAACTATTGAACTTACTTTACACAGAGAATCCAAGTTCATTTATCGTGTGAATGACTAGGAAAACCACGCTTCCAATGAATGGTTCATGAATAAGTAAACGATCGAGAATACTTCGTTCAGTCATGGCCGTCACATGACAGAGGTTGCCATATTATTGCCACCAGTTATATAAGTATAGTTTCTATTCACGCGATGTTCATTAATTTCTTGTGGGAGTACAGTAAAAACCATCAGCGTTTCAAAAGAGTATAGAAAGCGGAAATAGGCCCGTTCTATTCTTCTGTGAAGTTACAGCGATAAAGGTAACTATATGGTTAAAATCGATTTAAAGTAACGCTCATTTATACAGCATTGTATAGCGTAGCCTAGCTTTGAACAATGCCCGCTGATCGAATATCTGTATTGATCGACCACCGACATCATTAGTTATTTCCTTAATGTTTTCCTTTCTACCAGAGATATTTACTTTATTTCAAACAAAACAGATTATATATATTTTTATAACCGACAAAAAACTTCCGATGTCTTTAAGTCTGGCTTAAATGTCTGCGGTAGTGATTAGAAAAGCTAAGTAGCACGAATTTAACATAAAATTCACCTTTAAAAAGATAAAACTTAATAATAGCGAACTCAGGGAACATGAAATTTCAAATGCCTGAGCCAGTATATCTTACAATACAAAGGGACTTCTGGATGTGAAAGTAAATCAAAACCTCCCCGTCGGAATTGAAAATCCGGGTTCAATTTAATTACGGAGGATAAATCAATTTTTTCCTTGCTAATTTGAATAAAACTTTGAAGGTACACCCATAAAACAGATTAAACTCATAGTCGAGCTTTGATTTGATGAGGATTGCAGTCGGCTAATCATGTGTTTAATTTTCTCATCTTTCCGTTTAAACGCATCCCTAGAGAATCTTGTTATCGGTTATCAGTAACTCAAAGGAACAGTTTTCACAAAAATTGAGCTGGGATGTTTGGTTTCATTCCGTGACTTAAGAGCCACCTTTCAGTTGCTTAAATTGATTAAATATTTGGATGGGACTTCCGGGTTTTTTTTCTACGAAAAATAATCTGATGTTCTTGAACCCTATATCAGCGCAAGTTTCACGCAGTCGTTCCAATAGGTCAACGCCAAAAAAATATGAAATCAATTGTTACAGTTTTCGGAGCTGAAATATGTAGCGTCAGAGAAATCAAAGAGATCATAGATATTCAGTTTGCCTGAGATACTGGTTGGAGCCGTTAACGGAGCTCTCAAATAGCCATTAGTCACCCAATCATTTGTAACTCTCACAATGACAAAGAAACGGAAAGTAGATTTAAACTTGAAAAGAAGTTATATACTGACATGTCTCAGCTTTAATACCTAAAGCCTTTACTAACTCTCTTTCTTTGCTCGGGTTGTGTTTATTTCAGTGTTTTTTGCAATACAAGCCACCAGCAGTGCTCACACGATATCACTGATGCATATGATAGTCCAAGACTCTTCAAGTGGAGAAACGGAGGCGTTTGCCGTGAATGCCGAGGTAACTGAACAAATTCATCGGGAGGTTGGCAGAGAGTTACGTTTCCTTGGTGACACCTTGGCCGAAAGCAGATACCTTCGACCACTTCACGTTGCAGGACAAATTCGAGGAAGATTGCAAATAGCAGGAGCACTGATAGATTTGGCCAGATTTATTTTCTTCCATTATATGAGGGAAATTTTGGGTTTCAACAACTGAAGCCTATTTTCATCAGCCTCCTTTCAAGGAACTATCCGTGAGAGCTAGCGGTATAGCTCTTTCGTACGTGATGCAAATCATTAACAGTTCAGTTTGCCCGGACGAGCACGTCGACTTCGCTGGAAAGTTTAA
This sequence comes from Galaxea fascicularis, assembly GCA_948470475.1. Taxonomy (NCBI): domain Eukaryota; kingdom Metazoa; phylum Cnidaria; class Anthozoa; order Scleractinia; family Euphylliidae; genus Galaxea; species Galaxea fascicularis. Next base: position 7,931,090 of record OX419338.1, on the reverse strand, counting down.
GATTAGTTTAAAGTTGGAAGAGAAGTCCAACGATTAGGATGAAATTTAGACCAAAACCAGCTATAAGGGTGGAATAACCATCGCGCACTCCGAGTAAGGCCTCCTGCGTCTGCTTTAATAATCAAGATCAAAATGGCCATTTCGTATTCCGGCATTGAAAAATAGTGTAAAGAGAAACAAGCTTAGAATTATTTTTAGCAAAAGAACACGATCCTGAGGATCCGCTCTCGAGTTCATCGTTGTATTCAAAATACAACAGCGGACTGCTATTCATATTAAGTTATAATTAATTATTCTTTTTAGAACTATATCTTGGATGAAAAATAACCATGAACTTCAAATCACAATCAAAGCGTTTCTCAGCTAAAACGGAAAAACTAACAGTTCTTGTCAGTGATGTGTTGTGTCTTGCCAGTCTTCTACATTCAACTAAAAGAATTTGTAGTCGCTCCTCTATACAAAATGATATTAATCTGATCTAAATACTCATGTTGAACATTGAAGAGAAGCTATAGTTTGTAGGGATTTCAACATCATAAACAACATGAAAAACGATGCGTAATTTGCCTGTTGTTTCAGGCAAAAAAACTCATTAAATCAACAAAGGGATTTCGAATTGTGCGATGATCAGTGTAGCCGTATTCACACTCGGAAATGCAACACATCTTTTGGTATGTACTGCTACCATCAGTAAAGGATAATAAACGAAATACGCCTAGTCGATCACTCCGCATGGCAGCCCTTTGGTAGGATTTCATAAGACAAAAGTGTAACCCTAAATAAACAATCGAGAGGAAGATGTTGCGAATTGCAATTGTATCTGGCCATAGTCTACAACCTTTAAAAAATAAACCTACTTCTGTCGTTTATTACTGGTAAACGTAAACACGGTTATCATGAAAAAATACGTCACGCTGTTTTTTACTCGCAGATTCGTTGTCATTCTGAAAAAACCTCGTCAGCAATGTATGCCAGGAGGGGCTCAAGTTAAGCCTCTGCTGCTTTAAACTGATGTAAGATTGGGGAACACAGTTGGAAATTTCGAATTTCTGGGTATGTTTAGAAACTGATAACCGCTCATCAGTGTCAGCGACACGAATCCTGTTGGTAAATAGGACTTGGCGACTAGCTCAAATGACGGAAATTTCCCTGAGTGTACCATATGCATGCCTATCACGAATTCCTAAAACAGTCCATTATGCAAATTGCAGACCGCCAAGATCGAAACAAAGAATATCGGATATGTCTGTGATTGATTTGCCCGGAAAGTAATGACACTTATGCCCCAACAGACAGGAGTTTTATTTACTTTATTTAAGGACTGCGGTCAATTCGCGAACAGCACCTAAGAGGTACTTATGCAGCAAATGATTACTGTGGCAATTAAAGATATACGGAATGTGATGATTCATAAAGGTCTATAATGTGTTCTACTGTAGCAGATAACTAATATTCCTTGCCGTAGTTACTCCTGGTTATATTCAGGGCTTACTAAATTCACTGATCTTAAAGAGACGAAACTGATCCCACCATTCAAGATGGTCGGTTCGTCATGTTTATATCTGTAGTTGCATAAAAAGAGACCGTAATCAAAGTGATTGCATGAAAAATAATCAAAACATACAATCAATTTTGAAACTTTAGTGAGGCATCACGTAAGTGCTAAACCTGGCATGTCAAACAACCCCGTGCCAGAGCATTCGTCGAGAAAAAGAAACGTCAAATGTGAATATAAAAAGACATCTAAAAATCGGCCTTTTTTTGTAACTGAATTTCTTATTTCTGGGGCATTTCGAAGCCTTATTAGTCAGTAAAAAAAGTTATAACATTCGTATGTGGCGAATGATTCGGAATTGCAAAATAAACATCGTCGAGTTATCCTGGCAACTATAGCAAGTGACTACCGACTCTTGAACTGAATGAATAGTATGAACGCTGAAATTTTCTTTGTAAATATTTGTTTTGTTATTTATTGAGATTAACGTCAAGTTGTGCCAAAGATACCAGCTATGGCCCAAGAATACTCTGAGGTCGTGGTGAGGTGCCCTACTGTACCTTTCAGCATAATTGCCGAGGGGAGAACGGCAATGGATTTTGCCTTAACAAATTTGCTCCTCAGTCTGATCCTTGCAGTAATAAGGCGAAAGCTGCCTTCGAGTATTCCCAAACCAGATCTTTCAAGATTTTTTTAAATGAAAAAGTGCCACTGATGTCATTTTAGCAAAAACTTCTCCGGAAAGAAGCAACGTATCGTGAAAAAAATTATTAAAAACATTGATAGTAATGGTAAAGCGCTCTGTTTTCAAATTTGCATCGACAAAGCTGGAAAATCAGCAAGTTTTTTTGTACTGGATTTTTCATATGTAAGATCTAGGTTTCCACGGCCCTTGCATGCACCTTAAATGCTGTTGAGCGATTTTTAGAATTATAATTATAAAGTGCTAAATGCCGTAACTGCTGTAGTTCGAGAATTAAAGTGTAGCAGCAAGTATAAGTGAAATACATGCTGGGTCATGACATGATATTGACTGTAATTCTCATATACCGTGACTTTCTGTAAGTAGCAAAGTACTCATGTAAAATTTTCTTTTTTCTGTTATCCTAATATCATTAAACTGCCATCGATAAATCACCTGTCAATCACGTCTTACAAACTTACGGAACAAAGTGAAACATAACAGAGTTCGCTAAATGTGACGGGATACTGAGTTTGATCGCCGTTGCAACCAAAAACCAGATGTGACGTTTTTAAGGTCAGAAATGCGACGACTCTACTGTGGCATCACACCCCAGAAAAAGCAGAAAGGCTGTTGAAATATTTTCATGTTTGCGTGTTGTAAGAGTCATCATATTATGTTGATGGCTCCAGTAATTTTGTCCTCTTTTTGAAAATGTCACCTCAAAATGTCTTATTTCAAGTGCAGAGAGAATTAATGCGGATCGTCATTGTCACGAAAATTTTACGACCGGAACTTCTGAGTCGCTAAAAGACGAGCAAATGATACTTTTAAAATATCCGAGTCTAATCCTTTAGCCAGCTCAAGGTTTTCTTACAAAAACATGATTTAGTTAACATAACACACGGTCTTTACCTTTATATGCCTTGCTCCAGGTGACAATCTAATTTGTATTGACTCGTAAACGACGAGGTTTTGTTGTTCTTAAGTATGTTTACTGACTAGCATAGAAAGGTAAAATGAGATCATAGTTTTTCAAACGCTAAAATACGACAGTCACGCGACGAAGTTAAGGTTAGGTGAAGACCAGAGACTTCTGATTTACTTGAATTTTAAGGTGAGCAATGCAGCGAAATTTTCAGAATACGAAACAGAAAAAAGATGTTTACATCCTGTTGAAGAATTTGAGTTAAGACAGTCCTTTGTGCTTTTTAGACGATATGTTGCTAGCTGCGCTATTTACTAGCTAAGTCAAAACAAAAGTCAGTAGACAGAGAAGCGATTGCAAAAACAAAGAAAAATTATCAGATGTACAAACTGACTAAGAGTGCTTAGCTAGCCTATTTTTTTATAAACAAAATAGCTAAAACGTAAGCTTTATGAAATTTATTTTAACCATCATGAGTCAAGGGCTCAAAGCAAACGTGAGAAAAAAATAAATCTAACAACGAAAAACGTTGCTGAGGCATAGTAATATCGGTAAAGACCAGTCACCAAAACGTGAACACGGAAACGAAGAACGTCGATAAACAAATACAAAACTAAAGAATTCTGAACTGCTCTGGTTCGAATCTGTAGTACGTATGATCAATTAACTAACGCTCAAAGTAAACTATGGAAACTGTCAATCAAAAGTAGCAAGTATCGAAGCAGTTGTATGCCGGTTTTACAATGTGAAGCTCCGATCCAAATTGTTTTAAAACAAATACTGTATGTAACGAGTTCAAAACACCAAAAGAAAAAAAAATGTATATATTAATTTAAAGCATCTTGTCACAAATTGGAAGATCTTTAGCCAGTGAAGCAGCTCAGTGAACGAGACTGTAACAGAGTCGCTAAAACTAGGATTTAAGAATTATCGACATTGAGTGGCTGCGATATGCCACCAAAATGGTGCCACAAGACTAGAATTAACAGTTCATTGCGTTCTTTGATGAATTAAAAGCTTCTGAGGTCAGCCACGCCAAATGAAGGCATCAATTCGAGCTTTTAATATCATTTTATCACACCTTTTGTTATTAGAGCAACCCCAAGACAAGTGGTTAGGTGCAATCGTTAGATCCAGTCACGCAACCTTTATCAAGGAAATGTACTTTTTATCCTTGAAGTACATGTCAATATTTCTGATTATGTATCCACACATTACAAAAGAAAAAAATACCTTGGTAGCGTCAATACAGAGGCAGGCGATTTAACCAGTTCAATGCCAGGGTCCAGGTAGGCTGACTAGGTATTTTTCGTTTGATAACGTTATTTAAGTTCACATACAAAAAGAAAACAAAAATTAACACGGATTTTCAATCGATCTCACGTAGATTGGTTGGGTATTTTTTCAACCAATGTACTAAATTTGGTCGAGGCAGTACGACAATTTTTTAACATCTGTTTTTCAACTTAGAAAGCTTGCTATTCTGATCTAAAAGCAGACGCATAGAATGAAAAAGTTTCTATATAAATAGGCGTTTCAGAACTTAAGGCTGACTGTTGGTTTCCAGCGCTTTCCGGGACTTTTTACTTTTCACGGGTCATTACTGCCAATCTTTATACACTGTTACCTTGAGTCACTGGGTAGTATCAACTGGGATCAAAATCATCGGAAATAAAGACGTCCACTCAGTGCCGACAATCTTGGACAAAGTGCTGCATATGCATTTATAATATTTGAAAGAGATTTCTATTAGAAATCTATACAGAATTTTTTCTAAGTACCCGAGGTCGAGATTTTGGCCTGTTATATATGGGTGACTAAATGGAACCGGTTGAGATGTTATGGTCTGTTATCACTTAGGAACATAAAGGCATTTCGACTACCAGCTGGTGAAGCAGTAAAATAGCTCCTAATATGAGTGAAATAATGGGAAAAGCACGGTAAAGCAAGAAAACCAGGCAGCCAAGATCCGCAGGTTTTGGCTGCCTGGCTTAGTAGTTAAATCTTAACGGTCCGCAAGCCTGCTGCCAAAAAAGGAAGATTAAAAGGGAGCAGCAATTTCTTTGTTCTTGTTCGAAGTGCACGGTCTAACAATACTTTAAAATCAAAAGTGCATTTATAAGAGAGTTCTTGTAAGAAATTATATTCGATTAAGGACTGTCCGGTAACAAGTCCTTTAAATTATAAAATATCATTTATGCTTCTCGCCCGCTGAATCTAAATAAACTGCCGATTTACTCTGTTTGCTGGAAAATCTGAACTGAAACCTTAATTCTGGCATATTTTGGCCAATTTCGTGGCCGTTTATTTGATAACCATCAAACCAAAAGTACATGAAATATAGAAATAGTAATGAAATTCTATCAAAGGTGAGGGCAAACCCGCCACATAACAGGGCCGGATGAATAATCCCAACTAATCACGATTCCACGGGAGGGATACAGGGTGGGGAAAAAACCTTTGCCGTCTAACAGCTGAAGAAAAAGAGGCCTTCAACTTGGCCTGTATTGCCATGCCTAACACACAAGTCCCGGATGTAATCTGATCCTAGCTAGGAAAACACTAACCAACAAGGCAGACCGCATAAAATTATTTATTCCCAAGGTGAATAAATTCTCTTTGCGAACTGCCAAGCTAGTTAAGGCCAGTTTTGCCAATTTTCCTGAGGAAAGCAGTACCGAGCTCTTTCACCCCAATCAGAACTCGTTCAAGTGAGACGTTTTGTGAGTTGATGTACTTCCTTCTTTGGGCTTTGTGACTTTGTCACTTGATGTAACTCAGCCTTAAAGATTGATGTCACTACTGAGCGTCGAGTGAGATTTTAAGAGCACCTGATAATTATTGTGGAAGGGAAGACACGCATGGAAGTTTCTGCTACGTGACTATCAGAAGTCACGTGACTCCTCAATGCTATTACATCACATTGCACAGCTGAACAAATCTCAGAAAAGGTCTGGCTTGAAATGTTTGCCAGGGGTTGTATTACACAGCTTTTCACTTATTCCAATTTTTTTTCTTTTATCATTCAAATTTTGTTGGAATTCTGGTGAGACATCATACAAACAGGCACCAAAGTTTCGATCAAAACAAATCAAAAACTGAAATAAGGCCAAAATAACTTTTGCTAACTCGTAAACGTGTTTGAGTGGGAGATCGCTTGTGTTGTTTCCGTGCAAATATATAGTGCAAACATCAAACATGAAACAACCTGCTGACACCAGTTGGTAGACAACATTTGGAAGCTACATGCACGAAAGCATGTACACGGCCCTCAAATGGGAGATATTCATCAACGAATGTATCGGAGGGATGGAACAAAATAACACTTAGGGTTAACTACGACACTCAAACAAACTGCTGTATGTAAGTCAGTGTTTCCATGCTACCCTCAGCAGTATCAAGTTAGGAAAATTTACCATGTTCCGTTGTCTTATTGTTCGACACAAATACAGTTAGTTGAGTGTAGAATTAACTGTAAAGTCAACACATCCAAATCAATTAACTGAGATTTTAGGTATTCTGTATCTTGATAAACAGTGAAAGATTCTAAAAATCTTAAAGTGAAAATCTTAGTGCCGCACGTGCTCAATGCGATGAAAGTCTCCTTGATACACCAGCTTGTCTCATCAAAATTAGTCTTAATTAAACGAAACAACAGATTTCAGTCCAAAAATTCGATTTCAAGAAAAAAAGGTGGACCAGGCGGTTTAACTATCTAAACTGAAAGACTTTGAAATTACAGCCTGTTCCACGCGAATCAAATTTAGCTTGAACGAAATGACTACCCCATGTGCTGTCCCAACAACAAATAACAATTTTAACACGTGACATTATAAAGGCTACGTTTAGTTCTACGTTTACTTGTCTTACTGCGTAACGGCTAAAATGTACTTTAAAGTTCGTTACAGACACGGAAGTGAAGCTCTTTACAAATCATGGAATTATATTTTCAGTTAGTTGAGACCGGCAAGTTTCAAATCAAACAACAAAATATCTTTATTGCTAAGCGTTTTTTATTATAGGCTAACAGTTCTTTGGTACGAAAAAAGTCCCAATCATTTCATATGTTGCTTTACAATTTGACGACTGGGTGTTGATCATTGACTGTCATTCATTCATGCGTACTGTGACGTAACAATGCTGACAGTTTTCTCAACCAAAACATAACAAGAAAACTATGACTAGTACAATATTTGCGTCAGTTGTCAAGTAGAGACTGCAACAAATCTCACATGTAAGCTGATAAAAGGTGTAGTAGATAATACCAATAGGATCTGAATCCCTGGCGACCGGGTACACGCTGACAAATAAAACAACAACTTAAGATTGTGTGGCAATTTGATAGACGCGTGTTACAGTCGTGCTTTAAGGTGTGAAATCCACATGAAGACCGCTGACCGCCTACGTGACAAATAACTGGTTATTTGATTGTAATTTGGAGGTTAAGATCCTCGCAGTACAGTAAACTAGCGAGAAACATCATCTCCCTTCAGTTGCAATCAAATTGTAAACGTTATCGGGGGTAAATCTCGAGGGATCGTTTTGAAAGCAACCTTCAGGAAAAAAAGGTACTCGTATGATATGTCAAAGTTTCCTTTCTGGTATGACTCGAGGTTCCCTTTCCTGATGCTTTCGCGCGTGTTTATGCTTCAGTTAAATATTAAATGTGCACTCCTAAAGAAAATATTTAAGATAGGGTGTTGGTGAAAGGAGAAATGAGCTCATGTAATATCGAAGGCAAGGAAATACCTGTGAGCTACCTTCGATAGAAATGATTGCCCCAGTCAAAGTTTAATTTAAGGTTACTCCGCAGTTCCTGTACTGACGTGTATTAATTGCGACACTTTTAGGTCAGCGACATTTTACGTTGATTCTATTGCGTACTGTATTTGATCGGAGTAAGATTTCAAGAGAGGCTATAGTGGAAATCGTGCACTGACAGCCGACAAAATTAGCGACTAAAATGCTTGGAGTTCTACCTTTTTATCCCACCAATTCATGCATCGAGAAATTGCTGAGCTGGTGGGAGTTCTTAATGCACCTTAGCTTACAGCATATGTAGTGGCAAGCAGTGAGCCTAACGTTCTCTGCAATTTAACGGGATTAAAAGCGACTTTTAACATTAATACAGAATTTTCATCACTTTTCTACATACACTTTCAGCATCGAATGATGTTTCTTAACTCGATTGATAAGTCAAGTTACCACAATTTGACGCAAAATGAACTCGAACACATGAGTTACCTGGTCCGTCAAATTGATACACTGTAGCTCTTTTATTAAGATAAGCGCTACTACACAGCTCAAAATTTTCTTTCCTTTCAGTTGACCGACATCAGCTTAAGATATAAAGGCAATGACATGGGGCATCAGGAGGAACATGTATATCATTCTACACTGAATTATGGACATAACGAGGAGTTGACGCTTGAAATGCAAGAGAGATGTCGGGAGGTCGCATCGGAACTACGCTTCATAGCGGACTCCTTGGAAAGGAGTTATTGTCGGAGAAGTGGCATCAACTGGAGAGTGAAGATGATTGTTGGAGCCATTCTACTAGGAATTGCTACAAACGTTGTGTTGAGATATTTCACTAGATTTCCTTTCCCATAATGGTTGGGTATATTTGGTTGCTGAACACAAGAGGATGATGCCGCGCTGGAGTTCATACGCATTACCGTTTACCTATCGATGCAATCGGCATTGCAAAAAGGCATCGGAAACTACAATAGTTCATAAGATTTTGTATAAATATCTGAAAAAGTCAAAAGTACAACTAAGTCGCGAAACAGTTGATTTAGTTCAAGATGGTTGGAACATGACACTTTTCATTGATAAACCTGCATAAATAAAATAAGAAACAAACAAACTGACGAGCATTTATAATTATCGTGGCACACGGCAATCAAGGAATAACTAATTGCAGTGAGATATCATAAAAACATATATAATGACTTTTATTAACACCAGACGATGAAGGAACACAACGCAATATTACGTTGTTACGAAGCCGAGAAAGTTCTATTTCATCCCTTAAGGTTCCACGAACATTATAATATCTAATAGCTCTTGTATGAATTATCTATATCTTCTTTGTTACACCGTAGAACAATAACAGGCTTGCTAAGAGTCTAAAGTTTAAGACAGAAATACAAGGAATTTTACTTTGCCTGTTGGCCGGTTTACTAATGTTAGCGGCAACGTAAACGTCGATCAAAACAGTCTTGACTTAATCAGCTCTTTCTAAATAATATACTGGGTTTTCTAAGCTTCCAAAGACTCAATCACCGATTCAAGATTTCATTTCAGTATTATAAAAACCAAACGTCCTCTGAACCAACTTCATGTAACTGCCAGCTGCTCTAAGCCAAAGCTATTGTATTCGCCATTGTATTCACTAAACAAATTAAGAAACATGCATGGCTTAGAACTAGCACTGAAAAAGAAATTGTCCCTCATTTACAATATGAAAAGGCTACGTATAATCCATATATTTTTTAATGGTGTCAATTAACGTTGACAGTTTCGCCAAAACCAATACTACTATGGCTGATGGATTTCCTAGTAGCTTATACTTGAGCATTTGAAAATTTTGTTCTTTCGATTTTTTTTGTCTGGAGGAAATAAAATCGTATCCATTATCATAACATCAGAAAAAACCAACGAGGTATTGATTCAGCATTGGAATATCTTAATACACAAATTATTTCTCTAGTTTTTTATACGATGAACAGTTGCGCTTCTCAGTACAAGGGCTCGTCAGACAGCACAAAAATATTGCCAGAAGTGTAACAAGCGAGCTCGCTTTATCGGGTTTCACGGTCCTTGAATCAAACTGTGCGATTCAATATTGGTCTAACATTCAACTACACTTACGGTCTAATTTAACGGATCGCCGCCGGACTATTAAGGAACAGTTCGTTCGCTAGAGTAATTTGATCGGACCTTTTCGAAGCGTTTCAATATGCAATAGATTTCAAATTTCTTACCTCACTTTCCATTTCTATATAGCTGGACCTCTCCAATTCTACCAAGGCCAAATATAGATGACTTTGTTGAAACCCTTTTTTTCATGCAAAATGAAATATGTCAAAGTATATAACCAGTTCTTTCGCATTTTACACAAAACATAAATGTTTTTCACCGAACTTGAATTTCGTAGACTGTGCAGTATTAGACATAACTGATGAAATATGTATACGGCGAATGTTTTTCCTTATATAAAGGAGACAACAAGGCGTTAGGTGTGAAGACCAGCTGTAGCTTCTTTGAAAAAACAGAACTCGAGGTGTTAAAAGTGTGATAAAGAAACTATTTGCATAATAATACCTTAAAATCGTTGACCGTAATAGACCTGTCGTGAAAAACATGCAAGCCAAACGTAGGTGATCCACAGTTGTAAAAAGAAACTGTACTTTTCATGCTTGTTCATCTTCAAACATTTGTTATGATTTATCACAGTAGCTCAAGGAAAGCAGATTTTTTCCTGAACCGTCTTTAAGCAACAATGAGGAATCCTCAACCACGGAGTGGGGGGGGGGGGTAATAGGAGGATGGGTTGCGGGATGGGAGGGGTGGGGGAGGGTCACTGATGTTTAATGGGGAATGTCTGAAGGTGATATGCTTATCATTTTCATGTTGTTTGCGTTTTTGTTGTTGATGTTGTTTGTTTGTCTTTTTTTTGCAAATGTAACATTATGCACAAAAAATTGAAAACTGTATTTTATCAACTTGCAAAAAGCCCAGAGCGAAAACCTTTTAACTGCGAGTTTTTAATCCCCCACACTATAAGCTAATTACCAATTCAGTGGGCGGTCATACGCGTTCACTATTTTCCCCGATTACACTCCAGCTGCCTCTTTAGCCCCTGAAATTACTAGCCGTCTTGCCAAGCAACACAGTAACAAACACATTTAGTACATTTACAGAGGTTTCTACAAAATAGGAGCGTTCTTCCCTTTAGGACAAGGAAAGTAACCCACATTAGGCTCCACCTTTCACCGCAATCATTAATTAGAGGCAAATAACTGTTCGTTTCAGCTCAAACATCTGAGGAAAAACTCGTTTCTGTCACGTTCGTGTTCAACGTGATGAAAAAGGGTTTAGTAAAATGCAAATCGCAAATTGGGCAAGTAAGGGAAAACTAATTCCCCTTGCTTTTCAAAGGGTCTATCCATTTCCTTTTAAGGTGGACCGAAATAGTTTTCATTTTCCCAAGACAAGTTCTACAAATTCTTTTTAAAATTATGTTTGGTTCATCGTATCGCTATGAAATTTGAGGGTCTCCCAGGGGTTTTGGGGAACAAGGGAACATTGGCAAAATATTGAAGGGAACAAGGGGAACATAAGCCTATTTTTAGGGAACAGGGGAACAAAATTGTACAAATTAGTGGAGAAAATATTGTGATAGAAGAAATAAAGACCGTTATTTCTGAGATTTTATTTATGGTTATTTGTGCATTGGTTTTGTCTTACTTTCGGTGCACAAGAAATCAAACAAAGACGAAGCAATCAGCTGGGAGTCTGGGTACGAGAAGTTGGCGAGAATCTGTTGTCACAGATTGCCAAGATGGCGGATAGATTGTTTGCCGATCGTAGCTAAAACTGTGGGCCCCAAAATTATGTTACGCACAAAATATGTCACTCCTTGCACACCTTTCCGCCTGCTTCCTACATGCAAATCCGCTCTCGTAAGTGCGGTTTTACGTAATGTAAAAATAGTTTTTACTCCCTTATGTAGGTATATATACAGGTCCCATGTGTTGTATTGTAAAACATCCCTGGCGAAGTGTGCGTTAGCCACACGAAACGGTTAGGATAAAATAAATCGTTTTACAACACTTAGAGCTCGCAGACGTGCTGCTCACTAGTTCAATCTTTAAAATTTATTAAAAGGGGAACAAATAAGGAAAAAGTGTGGAAACATGGGAACATAGGGCAATTTTGGAAGGGAACAAGGGAACAAGGACCCCCCTGGGAGACCCTCAAATTTGGCACGGAAATAACAGAAACATAATAGATTCATTACATGACATTTATTTTAGAAAACCTGTTACCATGGCAACCATATGACGCATTCAGTTGAGCCCCTAAAATCGAAATCTTTTATATTATTTAAGAAACAGATCGGTGAAATCTTTTCAAACTTCTATATTTAACAATTATTGAATGAGGCTGAGTAGGATATGAAGAATTCTGTAGGTAGAGGAGGGTGTTATCCACCAAGGCCGAGGGCCGAGGTGGATAACATCCTCCGAGATCTGCAGAATAGGCCATTTCCGAGTTCATGTCTGCCTCCTCTTCAAAGCGAGTCTAAGTGCGAAGTTTTTGTTATGAAAATTAGTTTTCATTCATATGTAAAGTAGAACTAATTACCATTACAAAAACTTCGCACTTAGACTCGCTTTGAAGAGGAGGCAGACATGAACTCGGAAATGGCTTATTCTTCATATTCTACGAGAGCCGAATTTAATAACTGCTTTATTATTCATTCAAAATATTTTCAATTTCGCACCCTCCAACAATTTGTAGACCTAAAATAAAATAACACAATCTCGTCCCCAGCTTTTTTTGGTCAACGGTTCAATAATTTGCAGCGGGCTGCGGCCGGGTGTGGTTAGTTATGCGTGATTGCATGCTAATCCATGAGATTATTACTTTATCGGTGTACTGGATTATGTTGACAAAAGCGTGTAATGTGCATGGTGCTGTTTTAAGTGCTAATAATCGCACGAAAGAAGCAATCAATATCAATATTGTACAACAAGACTCCTGGGATCTGATCGCGGCGTCTTTAATTATTAAACATCAATACCCACCTGACACAAACCCATGAGACATGTACATCTCTCCCTTATATCTTCGAAAAGAGATGCCATCAAATATGCCATCCCTCACTTATAGTCTCATTATTAATAAACGAAGAAGAATGGGAGTACAAAGACTGTAAGTCAACAACCTAAGACGAACTTACTTGGGCTAACAAGAGTCCGATTTTGTAATTATTAACTGTTGTACAAGAAACAAAACTCAGTGGGGTAATGAGAGTCTTTTGTTGTCGATTTTATGTCGTCCCTTAATTTTGGTCACTACTGTTTCGCAATGTTTGCTTAAATCAGTTGTTCATCTTTTAAAATACCAAAGAATCCTTTTTAAAAGTGCTCTTCCAGGAATGCAGCACCTCCGTTTCTCAGAACACTACTCCGTTTCCATCATTGATTCTGAGGTATTATAGATTTGTAACATACAAAGTGGCTCTCACTCTACTTAGCCTGGCTTTAATTGAAATCTTGAAGTGGACCCCTGACTCAATGTAGCCGGGCCCGGTTATATAGTCAAAAAGCGGCTGTACCAAATAGGGCTTAATAAAACCGTTTCATATCTTCCCCACTGGCCAACTTGATGCGGGTTTTCTGGGGATGTTTTGATTGCAGACACCAATCAAAGTATGGCCGTATCGTTTCCGAGTTTTAATCTTCATCTCGGCTACAAACACATTTTGTTTTGTTATAAAAACTTGTAATATTTATCTATGCACATGCATCAAGAGCCGCATGGAAATTAAAGAAGGTTTCAATCTAATTTAAGAGTGTATTAATATAAGTAGGCGAGTTGAATACACGTTACTATACAAACTGCATGCTTTTAATGACCAATAATCATCAATCTGGGCTTTGTACGTTGTTGGGTTAATTTCCTGAGATTTTTGGCAAAATATCGAACTACATTCGTCGTGAATGCGATGCAAGGTATCGTCTACACCGTGCAAAATCCTCTTGTTACTCTTTTACCTTGCCGAATGAGCGCTTGCTCTACGTGGATCATAATTTTACACATGCATACAAATGAAAAAAGTGGAACGCCGCGTTTTGCAAATTGTAGACAGTCCCTATATATGTCGCCCTTGGGTACAAAATGTCAAGCAGAAAAATACACTGCTATTTACCCTTCCCCAAGAGTGTACAATATTTGCTTTTATACCATGTCCATGCCATAGAAAATACAGCCAATCAGAATGTAGGAAAGCAATTGTATATTTGTCGGTATTCCACCGAACCTTCCCATCGACCAGTGTAATTCAACAGTATCACACCCGACCTACCCATCTTGCACCGAATCGATTATGTAAGGATACGTGTTTTCTATATATATGACATGGTATAAAAAAGTTATGCAAGGCTTTCTCGTGATCGTACCATTGAATATCCTACTCGTCACTTGTATTTTCTTTGCATACCGCAAACTCGCCTAGAGGCTCGTGTGTACAAGAAGAAAATACAAGTGACTCGTGGGATATTCCACGGTCTACCACTCGAAAGAATTGTTTAACTGGTATGTATCCTGCATGTGATGTAGGACTACGTGGTAAATAAATAAAACTAAATAAAAATTGCAAAGACGATCACTGTATTTAAGATCGAGATCGAGAAAGAATGATGGCTTCAATATTTTAAATAAGACTTGTCAGTAAGGTCACCTTGGCAACAAATGGATGAAGACATGACTGTTGTTTAGTTTCATTCAGTTGATTCGACACTTACGTAAAAACCTCCGATTTTATTGCTATTTTTAATCAGTCTTATGTATCTTACTTTGGCGCGTATGTCATTTTCTACATACATTACGATAACACATTCTTGATCTCATTATGTCAGCCAATTGTACAGGAGGTAGTCGGCACTGAGTCCGTCAATTTTATTTTCCCTCGCTGTTGCGGTGTCCCTGCCAGCTTGGCGAAGTTAAATAAAATAAAATGAAATAAAATAAAATAAACAATTTAACACCATGAGACAGGGCCATTTATTAACAGGGAAACTTACATTTCACTTTTGTTCGTCTTCGAATTTTTTTCAACGACGTTTCGTGTCCGATGCGAACTGAGTGCTAAACGCCTGTTAAAACGCATCGGAAAACCCGGGAGAAGTGGGAACAAGATAGGCTGTCATAGTAAAAAAGGCCTTCAAACTTACGTCAATGCTATGAAAAGCTTTTGTTGGAATATAAACAACGCATGAGTCTCCAAGCATCCATTGTTCGTTTTTATTTCAATATACCTGATAGGTGAGCAGAAAGAGTCCCAACTTCTTATTCAGCTTTCTCGATCGCCTTGGCTTACCAATGAAGAGAGTTGGACAAAATTTAATAAGGAAATGCTTTCTCCTCGTTTCTGTTAACTATAGTTAAGCAACAAACGCCACCTCAATTCTGTGTTATCGTGTTGTACACGCTTTCGGCAATCAGCCAGATTAAACGCTCCGTAAATTTAAAATTCAAATGAGTCCAGTGTAATATTTGTTGATCAAAAGTAGTTATAACATTTACATTTAAGCATTGTTTCCGGTTTGTTTGCCAAATCTTCAGATAGCTAGATGTATTTTGGACGAAATTTTTCACCAAAGTGCCCATTAAAGGTTTGGTTCACTAAATCTGTTCTCGATTAAAACTGCATGATTCACAGCAAAATGAGAACAAAATGAAAACATTTGATATGTACTTGAAAGGGCCCCTAGCTTTGAATTGTATACATAATGTCATGTACATTGCAGTATTCGTTTGTATGTGAGCAATACCTACATCCTTCCCTTTAATTTGTACTTTTAAACCGTAGGCCATTTCTTAAAAGGATTATGACTTGGAAGCTTATTATTTTGCAGTTCGTTCACTTAATGTGTGAGAGGACCGTTGTCGGTGGCCCCATAATCATCAATGAATCAGAGGAGTTGGTGTTTGTCGTTGGCAAAATTCTAAGGCTACATTCGATAAATTGGATGAAATATATTTTCGGGACTTTTTCCGCCGGTCTCGAGGTCTTCAAGCCTCCTTTCCTCCATTTTTTCCAAGTCAAGGTAGGGTCTGGAAATTTTGATTTTCTTCTTCAAACTCCCTCGACTTATTTTATACCTTTTTCGCCTACTATCAGCCTTGTCACTTAGATCTTGCGCTGATCCACTTTGCTGGACCAAATAATTATCTGCACCATCCGTTTTCCCGTGAAGGGCAGGTGATTTCACTTTACTCGTAAATAGCTCTCGCAATTCGTCGTCGCTAGAGCTTGATAGATCGAGTGCCTCGTTTCTCTTATCACCCTCAGTTTTCGGTTCCTGCTTGTCGTGTGCATACCCATCCTCACCTCTTGGAAGGTTCACAGTCTGAAATCGTTTGTAATTTCGTTTGTTACTGACGACTTTGACGACTCGGACTTCACCGACAAGGTGCGGCGATTCTCTGATATGAAGGTCCTGCAAATTACGGTCGACGGCACACTGACACACTTTGCCCTCATGATTTGCTTGCCTACCATGCCTGTTGTTTTTTGTGTGCGTCCGGCTTTCGCAGATGATCCATGCACCAGAATGCGGAACAAGCTGTACGTCAACACCATCGTCGTGTACAGAAAGCTGCGATGCAAGGCTCTCAGATCGGTGTGCTGAGCTGTTCTCAAGTCTTTGTCGGCCAAACTGTTCAGTGAGGCTGTCGACGCGTGCTACGTCCGCTACAGCGACCGCCATCGCTGTCAAACTTGTTTGGACGGTATCATGATCTGGCGGTGGTTGGCTTTGTTCATCAAATTGTTTTGTTCCGCGAGCGAGTCACCGTGTCGATGAGAGCTGTGTTTTAAAAATCACTGTGCCGATGTGAAAGCCGAAAGCAAACTTCATGATGTTTTCCTAATGTCGATGTGACAATGATAGTATTTGCGTTTAATTCAAAGAGAGTGAAGCAATGGACAAAAGCAATCGTTTCCTATTGGCTGAAAATATTTTCTCATCTCATGTTTAAATTTTTTTTTATAATGGCACGCGAAATAATGAACATGAAATTTTGACGAACAATATTTTTCCAGTACGCTCACGTTAGACTTTAAACGAACAGGAAAAATCTGACTAACCGCTACACACATATTACCTAATTATAACGGACTCCAAGAGCCAGAAAATTCTGCCAGTTTCGTTCCGAAATGCTAAAATGGTTTATAATGTTGGAGACATGTGTCCATTTTTTAATACTTCCTTTTTCCGCCAATTGACTTATGAATGCCAGGAAAAAATATTATTTTCAATAGATTTTCGCCCAGAATTCAATCTAACATTGTAATGATCTTCCAAATACCTACAAACACAATATTTGACAGATAAAGAATTCACCAAGCCGATCCGTGTTAAGTAGCAAAATTGCCTGATGTCCCCGAAGCATAAAAGATAGGCGAAATTAGAAAACAAATTAAAACAATGGACAAACAAGGCTCGTAAAGGACGATCGAGCTTAAAAGCGATATCCTGCGGTCGCTTTCACTGATTCGCGTGGCTATTCCAATTTGTTTAATATTTTTCCCGCCACTATTTGATGTAGATGGCGCCGGTACCTGCTGTTTGTAGAGTATAATACTTTGTGTAGCTTAGCTTATTGATAAATAGCTATTCAGAGCCATACACTGGCAGATTTACCGCCAAAATTAATTTTGCAAGCACGTATTGTTAGTTGCATGTTGACAAGGAATTTGAGATAATGTCCTAATAAAATCGCCGTGAAATATTTTCAAATATTTTGCTCGAGTTTTCTTTTACTTCCGTTTAGGTAACTATGAATTGAGAACTTGTTCAACTAATATAGAAATGACATTGAAAAACCATGTGGTGTACGTAATCCCGAATATTTTTTTTCTGCGAACCTTGGAACAGGATAATAATGAGTTATAGCTAAAAGCTTTTAAGGTTACTGTTAACGAATCGAGGTACCTTCTATAAAAACGATAACCTTAATTGCTCGTCAATAAGGAGATCACTCAGTAAGGATAGCAATGGAGATTGTTCAGTTCTTTTTTTCAAACAGGTAGTCTGTATTTAACGTATACTGAGTTATCTACTTGTATACCTACCTAGGTATTCATCGAACATGAAGTGTCTGACCAAGTATAGCCTTGAAAGACATGGTGCTAATGATTGTAAAACAAAAGGAAATTGGCAATTCGCAAACTGAAAGCCAGTCAAAGTTGTACGCTGGGTACCTGCCGAACACGTTTCTCTTTATGAATGGTATGCGGTTTGCAGGCCTCTAATATATTAAAAAAATGAAGTGCTTCCCTAAAGCCTGGTTTTCACTAGCGACGCAAGCATAAGCGCAAGCACAAGAGCGCTTATTTCACCGTGAAAACGACTTCAACGCAAGCATAAGCATAAGCGCAAGCACAAGCACAAGGATCAAAATTTTTCCTTTTCTTGTGCTTGCGCTTGTGCTTGCGTCCGTAGTGAAAACCAGACTTGACAAATAAGTGGGTTCGTTGCTCTTATGTTTCTGTTTATGCTTATGTTTCTGCTGTTTTCACTTGCGCTTGTGCTTATGTTTGCGCTTATGCTTGCGTCGCTAGTGAAAACCAGGCTTAAAACGCCCTCCATGGATCTTGGAGTAATATCCGTGTTTTTTTTTTCAATAATACTGATACTTTGTATATCTGCTACTATTTTGCCGCATTCTTACGGGAACGTGATACTATACGTGGTTGAAGTGGTTTCCGCACCGTTTGCATAAAGCCATCTCATCACTGATCATGACTGAACCGGGGGCAACAGGAACTTAATCCATGTCAAGAAGACAGTATAGATTTGGCAAATCGTCAATGAGAAGCAAAAGAAGTCAGGACAACAAGACCTTTTCATGATACCAACAGGCTAGCTAAAGAAACGCATCCGTTTAAATCAGAGACGGCACAAACGTATCTCTAATGGCAGTTATTTTCTTTGCAACTTTGGAAAATCGTCGAACGATGCTTCAGAGTTAGATTGAGTAACTTGTAGTACGGTACAAAAACAGAGGTAAACTTAAGTCTATAACTGGACACTTCAGAACCACGTGTTTTCGACAATCCGGCACCACGCAATTCTCAAGTAACTCCAGGAGGGAAAATCTGCCACTTTTAAAGTCAGCCCCTAACCCAAGCATTAGGGCATAACATAACGTGAAAACATCTTCCTAGCGGTGTATCATTGCTCAGTTTATACATAGATACATTATTTTTATTTTCTTGGTGATTTCCCTTTTATTTCTTCGTTACCCGGTACAAAAAATGCTTTCATCCAAACTGAATTAGGAAAAATACCATCATCTGAGTTAAACCTGAACTGATTCTGAATTACTGTGAAACGTTAACGAGATTGCGCAATCTCTTGTACGAAAACTCAAAATAGTCACGTAAACTCACTGAAGGAAAAAGAAAAGATTTTGATAAACTCATTTAACCACGATAAGAAAAAATTGAGATCAGCTGATTGCAATCATTTTAAGATTCACAACGGAGGAGTGAGAGGCTGAAAAACAAAATAAAATTCCCATCGAAAACAACTACACCCCGACTGGATTTTTATCGGATCCGATCAATAGAAGATATCTGCGAATATTGTTTTTATGTGAAATAAAATGAAGGCTGATCCTCGCAGTTGTGAACGCAATTTAGTGCAATTGCGTTAAGCCTGAAAAAAATTCAGGACTTCAACGGGGTTTGAACCCGTGAACTCGCGATACCGGTGCGATGCTGGCTCTAACCAACTGAGCTATGAAGCCACTGACGTTGGGAGCAGGTCAATTGTAAGTTCATATGTTCCCGAGAAAGAGATGAACGTGGATGATAGATATGAGATAAATCATATATGAACTGCGGATGTTGAAGTCCTGAATTTTTTTTTTCAGGCTTCAGTTTACGAAATTGCACTAAATTGCGTTCACAACTGCGAGGATCAGTCTTCATTTGATTTCACATCCGCAGTTCATATATGATTCATTTCATATATATCATCCACAACATTGCTTTAATTAATTTTATAAGCCTTTCCTCTCCTCTTAATTTGCCCGCAATCAACTCAAAACAGTCCAGAGAAGCAGAAAACTGCGGAGCATTGGTTAAACGTTAAAACTGTTTGTAAGAGTTAACTAATGATAAAAAAGAATCTTAATTTATTCCCGCAGATAATTATAAGAAACTCCTTATAATCTTAATTGTATTACTTCTTGTTTAGGGCGTGAAGATTATTAAAATTTTCTGTGTACAGGTCAACCGACTTGATTACTCCAAAAGCTTCATTTGCATGGCGTCGAGATTACTGCGTCCTTTCAATGTTGCGAGTTTATTTTCTTTTGTGAGAGACTTTTACTTTAATTAGTTTAAGGGGAAAGAGGCATTCACTTTTCGGCGAAGATTCTTCACGGATGAATTAGACACTCGTTACCCAGAGAAAAAATGGAAATCATGTTTAGCTTTAAAAGTAATTCTCCCCATTGCAAAACAAGCAAACTTCGGTCTTTGAAAGAAAGCAAACCTGTAAACTTTTGGGGTTCTTTTCAGCACCCCTTTATGTATTATATTAAGATAATCCGGTCGTCTAATGGATATTTACAGTTCATCATATATCATTCCCCAAGATTTCGCTGGAAAATCGAAATCATACTGAAAATGAACGTTACTATGATTTTCTGCGGAACGAAATAGAAAAACAACAAATACCGCCTGACCGGTCCCGCTAAATCCGAGCGAGACAGTTAGATTTTAACCATTCGCGGTGTTGGAAACATCTAGCAAATTTGTTAAATTTATTTCCGCAAGACTTAACCCTAGTCTTCTGTCACCGGGAAATAGATGGTCAGGTTGCAACGCACTCAGTCTCTGAGTAATGGTAACTTTTTTTCGTGTTTTGGCTTTAAATTTCCAAAAACTTGAACCCGGAGGAGACCTGAGGACGGAATGGTATTAATACTTCGGAAAGACCGGTTCGAACTAGAAAGCAGTGCTCAGAGTGGGTTTTTCACTTAATTAATTTTTTATTTCATTTACAAAACGTTTATAACGGATAGACTGCGGACTGGAGAGCTAAACATTCAGTTTTAGACTCCCGCCGATTAACATCTTTTCGCATATACTTTAGATAACATAGGGGAACAAAAATTCGAAAATTGCGTAGACGCGGAACCCTTGTAGACATGCACCTGACCAAAAAATAGCAAAGCATCTTATACAGCTTCATTAAAGGAAACTCCTCAATATGTTTGACGTTCTCTAATTAACTGACCATGGTGGTTGGCTCCTGTCATGGTCTGAGGAAATGATTGTCAAGAACAGTAAGAGAACGCACTGGAGGTCATGCCGATTTACTATAGTTGAGGGTCTAAATAAATAAATTCTAACCGACAACCGACATGGTCCGACGTTATAGGGATGTTTGTATTTGGAAAGAAGAGCATTTTGAATTTATTTCTAGCTCATCAGGAAATGTCCAGATCCTTTGGTCGGCTCTATTTCACCAGATGTAACCACATTAATTCAAAATTTAATTATGGAATTTTCTGTCTTCATATTACTCAGTTTAAAGCCCCGGGATCCTCCTTTTCGGAGCTCGAAACAACTAGAAAATCACTTTGTGAAAGACCAAACAAACCAGCCTTGAATTCCGGTCTTCTATACACTTGCTAAAATTCACAAACCGACACAAGTCCGGAGACCAATACTATCAGTGTGCAGAGTATACGACACATTCTATGAAAATACACCCCCTACACCACTACACCACTGACTTAAATAAGCGATCAGGCTAATTTTACAAGAAAATTAATTCCAGTGTAATGGAAATAATTATCTCCAAACACATGGGAACAAAGATGGCAATCGCGTTTGCCAATATCAGTTCATGGCCAAAGTTCAGTGAAACAGAGAAATCATAAGCCAAAGCGAAAACAAACCGCTCATTTGTAAACGCTGCATGGACGACATATTCTCTGGTCTGGAACATGAACAAACACCACCCTACAATCAAATTCACGGCTGACGTTTCACTGAGATACTGAAATAACTTCCTTGGACACCAGCACTGATCTACAAAGGCGTTAGATTCGAAACATAATCAGTTCTTGACGTGCGAACCCACTTTTAGCCAACTAAGACATTTCAATATACTCCAGTCTCGTCTTGTCACCCACCCGGTGTCAAAAGGGGATTTGTGAAAGAAGAGGCTTTAGTACTGCTGAGGACAAACTCTCCTAAAACATTATTCGAAGAGAAAATAAAACAAACTTCAAAGCGCACCTTGCAGAGAGAAGTTATCCTAAAAAGTTTATCGAAAGAAACCTCTCAGAGGTAAAGTTTCAAGACAGATCGCAAGCCCTCCAACAAGCATCCATCAGTGCCAAACTTAAAGGAAACCCTTAATTATTAGCAAATGGCATTTTATATAGAAACAACCAAAGCTAAGGGTGATTTTTACAGAACCGCCACCAATATCATACAAGAGAGGGCGTTCCCTTGAAGACATACTCGTAAGAGCAAAACTATAACTGAACAAAGCTGAAAAACACGCGAGTGGGAGCCGCGCAGGCCTACCTTTATCTCCTTTTTAACACTGGGCTTGTCACAATAAACAGAGCGTGTGTTACAGGATCCGACAGGGCTGTTTGTGCACTTGTGCGTCTCGAAATGTGACGGTAAGAGGTAATAATAGTTGTAAAATCATTAAAGATCCATTAACGGTGCAGATTGATAAGGATGGCAGCGCAATTTTTGGCAAAAAACCCAAAGAAACCTCGCAGTGAAGCCATGAGAGCCATTAAATAATAGTGTAATAAGTATTTGTGGACCGTCGTCTTGGGAAAAAAAATTCGTAGCAAACAAAGGGCTAGAGTGGACGTTTCACTCTTTTTCTCTTAACACTAGTCGGATAAAATGGAAGACGCATAAGTTGTATGGACGGATAATGCGCCTTTGGTATAAAAACGGCCATTCAAGATTCCTTTGTCAGGGTGTGAATTTCCATATTACTGGTTTCGTTGCCGCTCTCGTTAGGCTGATGAGGTTCAACAAATTTTCCTTTGATGGCTTTGATTTCAGACCAAATGTTGTTTATTTCGTCGTTAAAGATGGAGTGACACAATGCCGTCGGGCGAATACTCGTTAACCAGGTTGGTAGCGAGAGCCGCATTGGCTTCCTTCAAGCTGACATTATTCTGGGGAATGCGAAGATTCGTATTTCCTTTGTCACTTTCGGCGGTCAGTAATTGATTTAAGACGGCCTTACAACTGTTCGTTTGTGAACCTTGTACTTGCAACTTTTCTGTCGAACAGAACCAGTTGAAGCCTAAGGTAATCGTGCTGCAAAAAAGAATCACATTTCAAGATGAAAACATTGGCATTTGAAGTGACCGATAGATGAAAGTGAAAGGAGTCAAATCAAATCAAATCAAATAAATCTATAGCAAATCACTCGTCGCATAAAGAATTTTGTTACTATTATCGCTGATACTAATATTTTATTCTAAAATCGCATATGTTTGCAAACCAAATCCGAAAAATATTCTTAAAAACTCGTTTTATTGCGAGGCATTCCTCGGAGTCAGGAGCAATGGAGAGCTCAGCAGGACGTCGCATTCGACGACCCAAGAAAAACACCTAACTTTTGGGGTCAGGTGGCTACAATTGTGACTTTTTTTTATTTAAACCATGATAAGAAATCTGTAATAAAGATCTCTTCAGGAAAGGTGGGGACGAAAAATCCGCCACAAATGAGAAAGGATTGAAGACGAACTAAAACCTGAAAATACAACACACACAGTCCGCGGGTTGAGGTCAGGGGAGGCGGTGGGAAAAGTTTGTTACTTCGCGAGGAGCTATTTGTTCAGGCAAGCTAACAGGAATAGTTGGAAGGGCTGAACGAGAAAAATAACTCGCCTTTTTTTCGAAACACGGACACGTGCGAATTCCTGATTGGTCAGACAAGAACAAGGCGCGGACTGTTGGGCAACAGGGAATGCCCCGCAAAATGATATTTTGATAAATTACATCTTTTCATTGATCGTTTCTTTCGTTCTCATGTTCTCTCAATTAACTAAATACTTATGCCTCTTAGAGGTTAAAAGGTTTAATCATGAGGGACACTTGGCAAGTAATGCGTTATAATAAGTAAACATGTTTACAGCACGAACGACCTCAGTACATGCCTGTACAAGGACATTCTCGGGAAGAATTACACTAGTATTTAACAGCTAAAAAATATTTGTAGAACTCCACTCTAAATGCTTCGAAGAAGGATGGAAACGATGTATTGCGAGAAAAAGGTATCTGTTTTTACAACCCTTTTACGTAAGTTACAGCACCGTCAAAATAAAAAATAATGCAGAAGTTTTAGATTTTTTAGTTCCTCTAAGTCAAATACACCACCAAATGCTCTTTCAGGAATGAACCACCTCAAGCCCACAAGACAAAGTACATTTCGTCTGTAATTTTTAACAAGCAAAACATGGTTTACAATAATAAATTTATGCGAACTAAGTGCTGTATTTAGTTATTATATATCAGTCAAATCCAAGAACGCCCATCCCACCCCCCCCCCCCCGGCAAACCCCCGGGCATTTGACTTTTTAGAAAAACTTTGGTCAAATTTCCCACTTTGTCGCCAGTTTTATGATCAAATGCCCCACCGGCTGGGTAGATATGTAGGTAGTTAACCAAGCCGTTTGATGAAATTTTCTCGAGTTTCAGACCTACAAAACCATTCAATAATAATTTAATATTCAAACCGGTTGCGCTTTTAAATGTAAACTATACGTATAAATAAAAAACAATCTATTGCAAGGAGTCCGCACTGAAAACGCAAACGTAAAAGGTAACCTACAACAGAATGAAGAAAATACTAATGTTAAGTCCTCTTTGTCCTTGTAGCTTTAAAACACACTTTCGAGTTCTACCAGTGTACAGTTGTCATACATGTAAATTGCCGGTTTTCACTGTCACACCATCATGAAAACTATTTAACAAATAAAGTCAAGAATCAATGAGATAAAAGAAGATGAATATTCAAAAATTCTCGCAAAGATTCAGGTCTGTGCGATGTTTCGTGCGGGAGATGTTCGAAGAAATGTTTTACTCAAATTTATAAGGCTTTGTATGGAGACGCCATGTTTGTGTCCCACTAAGGGGCACAAGTATGGCGGCCGGAAGCTGACAAAAACATATGTCATCAAGTTTTGCTATAAAAAGCCTGTAGTCGTCTTATGAGAGCTCATGAACATCTACATGAGTACTTATTCTCATTCAAGGACTGTTCAGATTGCGACATCTCGGCCGATAAGTCACTTCTTTTTTACCTACGTGACAGTATTCTCAGCCGCAAGTTTAATATCGTGTCCCGCAAAAACTTAGAAATTCAACCTTGCTTTATCACAAGACGAAAAACCCTATCAAACTAAAGATTTGTGAAAAGATGAGTCTTCAGCTGTTCTAATAACAAACTAAACTGAAATCTCAAAGGGAAAGATAATTCCTTATTTTTTTAATTTTGACGGACGTCATGTGAAAACCAAGAATAGTAATACCCTATTCATAAAGAATATTATGAAAGGAAACCCACACTTAATAATAAGCGAAGCGATTACGTTTTCGAATTGAAAAATCACAACGTAGCCCCGAGTGTTCTAACAGCATCGCTTGCCCGTGTGACAGAAAAGGGTAAGCCAGCTCCAAACTTTACAGTTTTTTTGCTTTGGTTACATTTTACTAACCTATAATCTTGTATTTGGAAAGGGAAAAGCTGCTTTGATACAAGAAATTTCCTGTCTCCAGTTGTGATTAGCATGACCTTCTATGAAATGCATATTAATTGAGTTACAAGGGAAGCTTTCTGTAAACAAAATAAATAAAATAAAACATAATAATGTATACGCTGCACATTTTTTAGCCATAATAGAGAAAGTAGTACACCTTACTTCAAACTTCTAGATATACTTAATACAGATAACATTTTTAAGCTTAAAATCTCCTTGCTAGCTCACAAGATCTCACAAAATGTAGCCAATATCCCTGAAGTGTTTCGAAACTACCCTCTAAAGGTGTCTGATATTCACACGCACAATACCAGATATGTCTCAAATTTTAATTTTCATGTACAACATGTGAGGTCAAATTATGGCAAACACACGTTTCAGTTTGCCATGACCAAAACCTGGGAAGAGATTCCTACTAAGATAAAAACACTTAGTTACCATAAGTTCAAAAAAAAATACAAGCAAATTCTGCTTAACTCTCAATGATAACTTTTAAAATGACTGCTTTGCATAGCATGACTATTTGATATAATTGTCCACAGTCCGCCATGGCACCAAGCGTACTTTCTATGTATTCCCACTCATAATATAGCGGTGGTTAGCTCGAAAGCTAAACTCCTCTGACCACCGTTCACTTCCATCAAATCCATTAATTTCTTTTTCTTTATCTTCTTCCTCTTCTTTATCATTGTACTCCTACCTTACTATATATAATGAAAATATTTTTATAAAAGTGTGTATAAAATTGAATTGAATTGAATTGAGTTGAATAGGAGATTTCGTTTTTTTTTCTTTGTAGTTTAGATAAACCCCCATTGCAACACCAGTCTCAATAACACCTCCGCACTTAGTATGCAGACTAGTATGCTTAAGGCCACCACATTGTTTCTGTAGTTTTGCAGAAAAAGAGGTTTCTTTGGCAATGCCTACCTACTGTTTTCCGATTTTCGGGCTTGCCGATTCCAGTTCTTTTATATATATATATATATACGCTTTCCTTTCCAAAATACAGGCAAGCGATGTTATATGGAAACACTGGGCCGCGTTGTAATATTTCAATTCAAGAAATGAAATCGTTTTCCTTTTTTCCTTTGCCTGTTTGTATTGAGAGAACACTGGGCCACTTTCGTTGGGGGTGTAAATACTTCATTAATTAACAGTATACGAAGTAGTTATTGAAACATCTTGCATTGTGGGTTAATTACTTTGTTGGCAGTGGTTGGCGGAGAGGCGGGGTGGGGGGGGGGGTAGTTGTTGACAACGTAGTTTGTACGTTGATGCCATAATTTGGTTAAGTTGAACTTGACGGAAACCGCAGCTTGACCTTGAAGGGGTTGGAACGTGACGGCGAGGCTGGGATCGATATGGAACGAAGCTTGGAACTGAGATAAATTTAACCTTGAATGGAACTTAATTTCATTCTTGAGGTTGATTGAAATCTCTCGTGACCTTAAAAGGAAATTTGTTGAACGTGATGGCTTGATTTTGTTGAGCTTGACTGAAATTTTTCTTCACCTTGGTAGGAAATTTGTTGAACGTGCCTTGATTTTGTTGAACTTGATGAAATCTCTCTTGACCTTGATAGGAAATTTGTTGAATGTGAAGCCAAGGCTTCTTGAATTTTGCACCATTTGGCTTTCCACATAACCGAGAACATTTATAGATACAGCAGTGATGTCGAGGAAAGGAGAAAGCGATGATGGAATCTCAGA
>OX419338.1:7891204-7901204 GCA_948470475.1 Galaxea fascicularis | reverse complement strand
TTTTTTTGGCCCAGCAAAATGCCCGTTCATTTTCTTGTAAAAACACCCCGTTAATGCGACCTGCGACCGTTTTTTAATTACCAACGTGCAATTTTCTTACGAGCACTAATACACTCAGACAAGTGGCAATAGAAAATAAATCGTGAGAAAATGTGTGTTACATGTCACATTATAATTAAGTGGAGTACGATCGTCCGGGTGAGTGTAGTACCGAGATGGACTGTTTGTGATGACATTGCCTGACGTTTCGACAACCTGAGCGGAAGTCATCATCAGAGTCAAGTGATTTGTGTAACGTTATACAGTCAAGAGTCAAGTGATTTGTGTGACGTTACACAAATCACTTGACTCTGATGATGACTTCCGCTCAGGATGTCGAAACGTCAGGCAATGTCATCACAAACAGTCCATCTCGGGACCACACTCACCCGGACGATCGTACTCCACTTAATTATGATATGACTCCAGGGTTCAAACCTTTTACGTGACGATTTTACATGTCACATTGTTATCATAAAAAGCCCAATTCAATACAGTAGCTCACGTCATTTAAAAGGAAAAGGAGTCACTTGATAAACAATTGTGCACTGCAGTAATTACATAGTGTTGGTGTTGACATTGCATTATAAGAGTTTTTTCCAAAAGGCATATTGTAAAACAAGGACTGGATTGGATTTGTAAAACATGGATTTGTAAAACATGGATTTGTAAAAGGTGGATTTGTAAAACATGGATTTGCAAAAGGTAGATTTGTAAAACATGGACTTGTAAAAGGTGGATTTGTCAAACGTGGATTGTTAAAAAAATATATTCGTGTTTGCCCTTTTTTTTTTTGCGACTTTCTGCGTGCTTTTTCACGTGTTTGCTGGCTGCACAGTGTTTACATATCCGAGTTCACTGGTAAAGCTCAGGTAAAATGGGGTTGGAAGGCCTATACGACTCCTGTTCGCGTGTTTGCCGCTTCTATCTTGGTTCTGTTGACCGATTTAGCTTCTTGCTTGTTTTCAGTGGGGCAACACGGTGGTTTAGAGGATAACATGGTGGTGATAGTGATTGAAACAGTCATGTGCTTAAATGTGGCATGCTATGTATTCTGATACCGAAGGTCATTTCTGGGTTTAAATTCTGCATTTATCGCCTGTTTGTTTTGACCCTTGTTGTTTTTGTTTAGCAACTGTGGTCCTATACATGCCATCTGAAGCATTTTGTCTAGCTTTGGTTTGGCTCGTTTCAGTGCGTTCGGTGACAGTACAGCCTCTCTCTTCAGTGTTATCAAGGATAGGAATTTAAGCCGTGTAATATGATAATCTTTATCTTGCAGTATTTGTACATTACCGGGCCCGGTTATTTGGTTTTGTAGCAAGACGTTGTGTTTCTTTTGCGGCTATTCGTCTCTTTATCCTTTCTTTTGTATTGTAGCTTCTTAGAGAGCTATGCAACACGTGAAGTTAAGCGCTAAAACCCGCTCTAATTACGGCTGTGTCTTTGTCATCGTTTCGCTCCGCTCTGTAACTGCGGTTATAGTATTGTTCCTCCTTTTGGTTTTGGCTGTGTTTGGGTACTCCATTAAATGATAGGCAACATCATGGTTTGAATCCACCCTTGTGGATCTCATTAGTTGCTGGGAATAGCTTGAGAAAAAGAGTTGCTCTTTAGGCAACGTCATCGCCTTTGTGACCGAAGTCGAAGCACGAATACTCCATCATGATGGCATATGGCTCGTGACAAAACCTCAGAAACCCGGAAATATTTCTGTGGCCTTTCACACTATGGAGGATACCTGCCTCCTTTTCGAAGCGTCTCTTTGAGTCGGCGGATTCACCTTTCAACTTCTTTATGCAAATATGGCGCTGCACTTCTCCAAATCAGTTTAAAATCCGCCAAATAGACGACCCAAATGTCCCGCTTCCAAGCTCTTCTTTGATTTTTACTGAGTTCCATGAGAACTCTGGAAACTCAAATGCACGTCGTCGTTTTTTAGTCAGAGATGGAAGCTTAAAACAAGCCGCCATCTCTTCCTCGCGCAATTCCCTGACTTTCCAGCGCAAAATTAAAATATGCAAAATTATTTCAGTCAAAGGTCTACAATATATTTTTAAACTTCCGGGCTTTTGACAGCCTGGTCGCTTTTTTGTCACGTACACTTTTGATTGTCCTATTCTTCCCGTAAAACGTTAGGAATCGTTCTGGACCCGCCCCTGTGTATTAAGATGTTTATTATTTAACTGAAATAATAAAAAAAAAAAACGCGCCGAGTACATTGTTGAGTTAAATATAAGCACGCGGGAAGTTTTTTTGAACACGTGAGAAGTGCCGAGAGAGGCACGAGCCGTAAGCGAGTGCTTCTCGCGCACTTCTCAATTGTTCTTACACATTTCGAAATGTTAACGTTACGCAACAATGGACAAAAACAAGCTTTTTTTCAGTAAATATTTATATGTCAAGCGACATCTGAGTAAAATTAAAATGGGACAGACAAAAAAGTAAACAAATCAACAGTCTAACAATTCCATTTTCTTTCTACAAATCCACGTTTTACAAATCCATGTTTTACAAATCCAGTCCATGTTTTACAATATGCCTTTCCAAAATCATCTTCATAAATGAAACTGGAGACCGCTACACGATGTTAAATACGTGCGGCAGTTCGCTCCTATTTGTTTGGTTTCAGGAGTAGCTCTTGTCAAAATAGTTCTGTTTCAATTAAAGTACAGTATTTTATTATTTGAATGCGATGTGAAAGCTCGAGAACAGTTGTTTGAAGGTGTGGAGGCCCCGAGTCTTAAAATGCCCTCCGTTAGTCTTCTATCATCCGCAAAGCTCACTTCCTATCTGTGCATGCGCGAAAGAGAAAGAAAGCCGCCATGTTGGATTATGGAGAATCCTCGTATGGAAGCGAAGATGCAAGAAACTTCTTTACTTTTGACCATTATGGTCGTTATTTCATGTATTTTGTATACTGTACTTAGTGGGTGATCAGCTACGTAGCGTTTTAATTTTACGTGTAATTTTGTACCTCGTTATGTCATTAATGAATTGTGTTATCAACACAAGACATTGTACTCGAAATAAAAATGCGATGTGTTAGAGAACGTAAAGTAATTTCTGTACATGATCAACCGTGATGATGCCGTAGTGGAAATAAATACATCTCGTTATTAGAATTAAAACTGTGTATGTGAATCAGTGATGGAAGTAGCAAATTGTAATTTCTGAAATTCAACCATCTGGCACTTGCAACGCCGAGTGAAGGCCAATGTGGCGTCTAGCTCCGCGCCCCCGGGATGAGATGACACCAAGTTATTTATTCTGGGGCTGGTCCAGCGGCAAAAATTACAGTTACTTCCGTCTTATCAAAGTAGTTTCTGTTCTATCAAGGGAACTGGTACACATAAAAACGCTTTTTGCTGTTTGCACTCTTTCGCATCACGCACAAGTCAAAGGAGGTTTCAATTTCGGTCAAGGTATTATTGCGTTTCCTCGAAGAAGCCGCCACGGCTGCGTAGTAAAATAACTTAAGCCGCCACCAAAATGAAGAAGGCATCAACTTCCAGTAACGAATTGAAGTGTTTTTAAAACCTTGACCCGTCGTCACGACACACAGCTTTTCGCATTTTATACGTAACGTCAAACGAGGGTCCCGTTGACTTTAAAAACGATAAAGGTCTTCCGAACCGCTTAACACCGACATAGAAGGTGGGATCATCTAAATTCTTCGATCTCCAGAATTTGTCCGAAATGATTGGACTGCCGGTTATTTAGTGTCTTTTTGAAAACCTTGATTTTATTTTATACACGGCGTAAAAGGTAAAACTTGTATCTAATCTCCTACGTAATTGTTATTGGTCACTGATTTGGGTCCTTTTAAACAACGATTGTCTTCAGTCGAACAAAGCCTTCACTTATATAACCAAAATATCAAGCTGCCCCCAGGAAGACTTCCAACTGGTAAGGGATAACTCACTACTCGCAACTGTAAGGCATGCACCTTCAGTTCTTTTTGCTCACGTAAATGTAAAATTATCGGGTTAGCAGTATCGCAAATTTTAATTTTGAATCTGTAAAACATCTTTCCTTAGAAACTTGCATCAAGATTAGTTTCGTGGAGTACCTGAAAGCAGGAGCCCATGTGATGGGCTCCTGCTGAAAGGTATTTTGTCATCAACTACCGAGTCAATACCTCCCTCTAAACGAATATTAGTAAAAGACTCATTTGCCAGTCACGCATTATGAATTTAGTCTCCCAAGCAGCCGTCATTTAGCTCGAGCCAAATAACGGCTGTGAACTACGTACAGCAAATCTGAGAGAAAAAAAAAAGAACAAAAGTAACTACAGCCCGGTTTACACGAGAAGCGTCTTGGCACGGTACTCATTTGAATTTGGCACACGTGTCTAAAACGTAAGGCCCGGCATCCTCGATTTTTGTCGTGTGAATGGAAATTTTCTGAGCATGTGGATAGGTAGTCTTGGTCCGCCGGCTCTTTTGAGCCGCCTGGTCACGTGATTTAGTTTTCGATTTAGTTTTTGTTTTCTTGCCGGACAGTGCAACAGCTTTCCCACCCTCCCGCCCGTTGCCTAGTTCTTGCCTAAGTTTTTATTCGGTAGCTCTTTCCCGTTGTTTACTCAGATTCTGTTATTGGTATTGTTACGATGGTTAATTCATTTGATATTTGTCATTAAACTGCTGTTGCATTATCGTAGACAAATGGCATTCAGTGTGTGAGAACTGAAGTGAAATTATGATTTACTTGTTGGTTTATTCTTTTATTCTTTGCATGATCCTTTCATTAGACGGATTTAAATTTAAATGGATCTTTTACACTACCTTTTGGAATACCTCTTTTAACTATGACAAGTTTCCATCAGGGCGAAACTTGTTTTACCGAGATTGAAAACTGTCATTGTTTAACTTTTTCATATGGTGAAGGTTTATGTTATTCATTTACCAAAATGTTGCTGGTTTTTTTTCTGTAGATTCAATGGTCTGGCCACCATTGTTGATGTTCTTCTACCAAGCGGCGCTAATCCAACAATTGCAGGTAAAAACGGAACTCTGGCGCTGCACCTTGCAGCGCGCAGAGGAAACGATGAGATTGTTAAAGTTCTTTTGGATCATCATCGGCAAGGAGTTCCAAGAGTTAATGTTGATGCTAAAGATGACTCGGGAAAAACTGCGCTGCATCTGTCCTGCAGAGAAGGTCACAATAAGGTTTGTCAGATCCTCCTAGATCACAAAGCGAACATTAAGGCATTTTCCAAAGATAAGATGACACCTCTCCACGTTGCTATTGAAAATGGTCATTCAGAAGTCGCGAGAATGATTTTGACTCGAGGTGAGTTATAATTAATCCACCAGATAATCTAAACAGGTGTATAGTTATATTATACAACTTCAAAATGACTCTGTGTGTAATATTTCCGAGCAAATGCGTGGGAAATGGTTCCGTTTGTAAGTTACTCTTATGTTGAAGGAACCTAGGGGAATTAGCCGGTTCACAACTACAACAACAACAAGGCCACTGCTTCCCAGCGACTCTTCTTTAATAATGTTGAAACACTCGTACGAAGTTGGCTAGTACAAGGTCTACAACAACTCTTTTTAATTAAGGTTGCACCTCTATTTTTATACTGGCCAGACAACCATCAGCTCAAGGCAAATGTAAGCTTACGTAAGCCTTTCATGATTGGCTATAAGGAAGTCAATTTCCATAAAAACCTTCCATCAGTTGACCAAGTCTACAACGGCTTTTCTGTTAATTTTTACCATGAAGCTTGGGTTGTTCAGTCAATACACAGGATGAACAATGTAAAAAAAACAAGGTTCAGACTTATAAAGTTAAGTTTGACAAAAATGATCTCAAAAATATTAAAAGTTAATTGTTGTTTGAAAATTGTCCAAGTACTTGATTCAGTGAAGGTGTTAACCTTCTTTATCAAAGGTGATTGGCTAAAATTCTGAGTACTCATGGTGACCGTTCAACCTTTCCTTGTTTAGCCGCTGGTGAAGATGTTGATACCACCGTGAGGGAACTTATAGGATTGGAAGACTTGCAGGGCAATACAGTTTTTCATATGGCCGCCTGGAATAACGATGTAAAGATTGCAGAACTGTGTGTGGAAAATGGCGCTGACGTCAACACTCTTAAAAGCAACTCGGTCACAGCGCTACATTTGGCGGCTTCAAAAGGCAACCTTGAAGTGGCCGAATTTCTCGTTTCACGAGGAGCCGGTGTGAACATGAAAGACGGAGATTCCAAAACACCCTTGCACAGGTACGGTTGTTTTGCAATAAATGACGAAGCGATGGTGTAACTTGGGACATTATGTTCCAGGAAGTATCATGTTATAATATTATCTCATCTCTCATCTCAAACCATTTCATTCCATCCCATGCCATCCTATCTCGTCTTACCTCATTTCATGTTATCTCGTCTGAGTTTATCTTGGCTCATCTTCTCCAACCTCGTTCCCAGGGCTTTTTCCCTCACTTGGGGGTGGGACCCCAAGTGAGGGAAAAAGCCCTGGGAACGAGGTTGCATCTTCTCCTAATTAAAGGAGCACTGTCATCCTATTTTGCTCCGCCGTAAGATGCTAAAAAAACGTCTTTAAATCCGAAAAAAAGTCCCAAAATAAGCACTTTGTGTTACTGCACTGAGACTAAACACTGTCTGCCCCTGTTACGGATGGCAAGGAGTTTTCCCCGAAAAAAATTGATTGATATCTTTTTCCTACATTTCAAGGAATGTTTCGGTATGAGTAAAGGTCATAAGTAGCATTTCTATTAAGTTTAGGCGGAAAACACCAAAACCCTCATGACAGTGCCCAATTAAACTATCGCATCTCATCTCATCTCATCTCTTCTTATTTCATTCTCACCCTCTTCCATTTCATGCCATCCCTTCCCATCCTCTTCCATTCCATCCCATGTTATCTCATCTCATTGCTTCAAACGTCTCATACAATCTCTTCCCACCGTTTCTACCTCATCTCATCTTGTCTGGTCTGGTCTCGTGTCTCTTCATCTCTCCTCTCCTCATCTCGTCTTATCTCATGTCAGCTCATCTCACTTTGTCTCGTCTCTTTCTTTCTCTTCTCGTCTCGAGTATTGAACGTGTCGCCTCGTCTCATCTCTTCACATCTCGTACTACCTTATCTCATCTCTTCCGTCCGTAGGGCCGCTCTGTTTAACCAAACAAAACTTATCAAATTTCTCTTGGATAAGAAAGCCATACTAAACGCACGTGATGACGAAGGTCGTTCTGCATTTTTGAATGCTGTTGCTGTTGGTCACGTAGACGCGGCCCTAGATCTCCTCAACCGTGGTGCTGACGTCAGTGCCACAGACTTGCTTATGAAAACCTGTTTTCACATCGCGGTGGAAAATGAACATGTTGCGATGCTTGCTATGCTTCTGGGGAGGCGCCCAGGTTCAAAGGATTTGAACAAAAGAGATGTGTTTGATAGAGTTCCTCTTCACTACGCAGCAAAGACAAAAGATATCAAGGTAATAACAGTAAAGCGGTATTGTTAGAGAGCCACTGTAGAAAATAATGCAGTGCATAAATGCTCTCAGTTAGTTTTGAAGCCCATGTTACTGTTATCCAGCGAAACAGGGCCCCTCATTAATTGGCCTGTGCTCAATTGGATAAGGTACCGCGAGGTCTTGGTCTCTGAATTAGCGGAGATACTTAATTGGCTTCCAGCTATATCTAAATGATGCCCAGTACGCTTACAATCAAAGGTATAAATTCCCTCGGTTGAACTCTGATAGCTGGATAACCATTGAATCAGTGAAACAAATTAAGCGATACCATCCAAACGGTAAAGACAATTATCATCTTGTAGTACTTTGACACTCACACGATGACCGTGAAAAAATATTTTTGTCTTTTGTTTAAATCTTCATTCTTTAGATTTTAGAGCTTGTGTTGTCCAAACAAATGCGTCAGGGTAATTCTTTGCCAGACGAGCATCAGAAGACACCCCTACACCTGGCAGCAGAAGGAGCTTCATCTAAGCATGTTGAAGCATTGGCAAAGCGCATGCCTGGTGGTGTTAACGCACGAGATGAGCAAGGACGAACACCTTTACACAGTGCCGTAAGGAAAGGACGGAGGTATCAGGCATGCTATTTCGATTACTTGATTCTAACTGAAAGAATCCGTGGTAGTCCTTGAGGACTCGTATTTTTATTTACTTTATTCTCTTTTGGTCATGTACTGAATATACAGTTCTTTGTCATTTCACGATTTATTGCATGAGCGATCTTTATAAGTTGGCGGCTTCTAAGCTCACTTGACTTTTGCAGCGTATAGTACACCTATTACTTGCAAACCTAGCCAATACGAGTTTTCCTGAAGTACAGTCGCTATAGAGTAGGCTGTAGTAATTTTGTTTCCGAAATCGTACCCTTCGATTATGTGGAATTCGCTTAGGGAACGTAAGACCCTGGCCAACGAGCATGCATTACGGGCGCATGAGAGGGTGAACCCTGAATGGCCATGACACCGTTGAAACAAGTTTTATGTGTGTAATTTCCGGAGTTTTTCTAGTTTATTCCAGCGTGTGATTTACATTAAAAATGATGTTTACGCATGTTAATCTGCTGCCATCTGCGTTTGTAGTGTAGCAAGAACTATCCGGGGAGATCAGTAGTCGCTAGCGCGGTCACCATTCCAGACTAAGGTGGCGGCAGCTCGATCGGATTTAGTAGCCTCGTTTTTTGATTTCCTGATTCTTGGTCGACTTACGATTTTCTTCGTCTCGTACTCCTGAGGCGAAGTGTGCTACAGGTTTTGTGACCGATTTCTAACAAACTGATTGAAAGTGTGAATGAGGTATATGAAATAAATCACATATAACCTCCGGAAATGAAAAAAAAAAAAATGAAGAATGATTCTCGCAGTTGTGAACTCAATTTATTGCGTAATGGAGTCTGAAAAAATTCAGGACTTCAGTTGGGTCACGGGTTCAAACCCCGTTGACCGACGTCCTGAACTTCTTTACGGAATTACATAAATTACGTTCACAACTGCGAGGATCATTCTTCATAGTTGAAAAATTGAAAGTGTTTTGTTCGTTTTACGCAGGAAAGCTTGTCTGATTCTTCTAAATATGGGGGCAGACGTTGACAGTAGAGACAATTACCACCGAACGCCTCTTATGTGGGCTGCGAAAACAAACCAGCAAATTTGTGCTCAGGTTCTGCTAGACTTCAAGGCATCACCCGACCTGCAAGACGAAAACGGTGACTCTGCCTTGCATTTGGCGTGTTTTGGAGGTTATGCAGCTTTTGCAACTTTACTGTTGGATCGTGGTGCAAATTTGACCCTTCGTAACAGACAAAAGTTGGCCTGTCTGGAAACAGCAGCTAAAGCCGGATCCTGTGATGTGGCCTTGGCGATTGCCAAACACGAAAGGTAACCGGCGTACTGAAAAATAGCCCATCTACAACCCTGTACTCAAACATTGCGACCTCTAGCACTGAAACAGTTCATATTTCTGCGGATCAATCCGATCCTACTATGACCCGATCCGATCCCGGCGGATTTTGTTTTTGTTTTTTCACAGCCGAAAGGGAGTGTGCCTGAATAGAATTTTCATTGCAGGTCATTAGAAGCAAGTATCATCCAAAACAGATCCTAAATTCTTCTTTACATTTATATAATTAATTAAACAGGATTTCACCACGTGTACGCTTTGGTGTGAATGGAATATTTATCACCAGTTTGTCCATGAGAAACTTGTTGTAGTTGATAATACAAAAGTTATAGGTGAATGACATTTTCACTACACCATTGTCTGAAAGCCCTTGAAGTGTCGATATTTTGATGGTGTGGCCTCTTCGAGGTGCAGCCTTCAATTTAGAGTTGTGCGTTTATTCCATTGTTGTTTTTAATACCCGTTCACTCCTTTCCTGGTAAATTCCATGTTTAATAACTCATTCTGCTTTTGTGTTCAGATGGGCAGAACTTGAAAGCTACCGAACATCAGACGGCA
>OX419338.1:7803704-7886204 GCA_948470475.1 Galaxea fascicularis | reverse complement strand
AAATGCATAACAGGTGAAGGGGTTCTGTGAGAAACTTGTCCCACTGAATCAAAAAAGGAAAATATGTCAATAGGTGTTCCTAATTTGGGTGATGTCAAGGTAAATGCTATTTTCCAAGTTTGTGCCTTTGATGACGTAACTCCTAGTCTGTTCGGCGGATTTTAAAGTCCTTAAAACGCCCGGTAATCAGACCCCAGATGATGAGAGGTTGTGAGTGTGTTTGCTTTCTTTTAGTTTTTTGAGAGTTTAAAATGATTGTCTAATGACGGCTGAGATGCAATCTTTTTTGGCGAATGTTTAGGAAATGCTTAGAAGTAAGCTAAGCTTTAAAGTGCACCTTACCCCAAAATATTTTTTTCACTTAAATATATCTTTGCACCTGTTCGAAACACATTGAGCCTTTTTGCGCCTCTTTAAACCAAATCTTGACTATTTGTAGGCTATAAAAGTTACGGGTCATCTGTCCCACGACCGAGCTAGTAAGGGGCATGGGTCTATTCCTTACATGACGTCACAAACTAATTTGCATTGCAATTAAGTCTTTGTAAAAATGCATGCAAAGCAGTTTGTGAAGTCATGTAAGGAATAGACCCATCCCTTTCAAGCTCGGTCGTGGGGCAGATGATGGCTAGATTTCGTAACTTTTACAGCCTATAAAAAGTCAATATTTGATTGAAATAGGCGCAAATCGGCGCAATATGTTCCGGACAGGTGCAAATATTTATTTAAGCGAAAAAAATATTTTGGGGTTATAGGTACACTTCAACCAAAGGACTCTTCTGGTTTCTTTTAGTTTATTCACAGACGCTCCAAGCTCAACATAAGTGACGCGTAAACATGGTGTTGTGTTACACAGTTTGAATTAACACTTCGGCGGGAAAGTATTACACGCGAATACTTGTTTTACAAAGCAGATAATACCATACTATCTTAATAAAATCAAGCTATTTCGATACACTGTTGTTTTGTCTGATGTATAGTAGTTTTCCAGGCTGGTGTTAGGGCATTTCAGCCGGATTTCTCAGTTTTTTTTCGGTAAGAAACCGAAACTTTCCACTTTCAATCCTTACACTTATAACGCTTTCCACGGTTGTAAACATCAGCTGCCATTTTGAAAGCCTTCGGTTTTACGTTCAGCTCACATAACAGGGTTCTCTTTCACTTAGAAGTCCGTTGTTCTGCTCTAAAAGAAGTTTCGGGTTTTGTTTGTTTGTTTGTTTTTTTTTTTTTTCAGTACTCTGACTTTGTAATAAGGTAGTAGCAGTAATAAGGTAGTAGCCGACTCACAAGCGAGAACAACCTTTTACTGAATCATGGGTAGAATCACTCTAGAGTAAAGCATGATGGGTAACAACTTCGCGAGACGAAGTGGTGTGACAATAAGACTATTCATTGCGCAATTAGAAAATAACAAAACAACTTGGGTTGTTCTTCTTTTAAGTTTGTTATTTGTTGAAATATGACTTGAATAGAGTTTGCCAAGCAACTACTTTTTGCCACATGTACAATTTAGTGGTGTTTAACGCGACCCACGGGCACTATTCACACCGAGACTAAATGCCCGGCAGTCGGAACTTTCATTCTCAAACTAACTAATAATTCATCAGTTTACAAACCAATCAAAATACACCAATTTGGCCACGTGTGTGTGTTAAGAAACCCCGATGAAACACTGGACAGAGGCTTTTCCACTTTGATGAAATATCAAACCCAAGCGCTTGACAAAATGTCAAACCCCACTGATGGAGAATTTATATTATATCCTAATGTAAAATTAATGACACAACACCAACATGAATTGACAAGCTTTTTTAATACTTAAAAGGCAATTACAGAATGTCCAAAACCAACTGAGCAATATGAATATAACTTACTTTCCTTATGTTCATTCACATTTGGATAATCTGTTCACCTTGATGTTTATGCCAAAGTTCTTGAAATATGTAGAGGACGTGAATTCACAAGTATTTGCTGAACTACAAACTTCTACGGTAGTTTCTGACACTTGTCTAATGGAAGAAACATTACTTGTAGAGCTGCATTTAGGTGCCAATATATCAGAAACCTGGCCAGACTTCATTTCACTAACCTTCTCATTCAAACAAAGCATTTGAACGGTGACCAGTCCGATCTCTTCTCTTCAACGCCTGCGTTGAATAATGTGGATGCACACGTTACACGAAAACGACTCAACGTGATGATAATCGTAGTTTTTGAATAAACCAACGACCTCGACAATGGGTACTTTTACCAGACGCTGCCTTTGCCACTCTTCGAATCTTCCATAAGCCTCTTTATTTTTATACTGAGTGGACTTGGGTACCCTGTTTTTAACCAGATTAACCTCTTCTTCGCCTGTTTTGGCTTGCCGAAAACGTGACAACGCCATATCTCATTAAGAATGACCGAATTGGGATCAAGGGATGTATATGTGTTCCGCTTTAAACAATGACGGTCTTCAGGGACTTGTGACATTGCTAAAATATTTGACAACAAAGGCCAATAATTATTGAAAAAAAAAAGTAATTTATATTCCGCTTACGATGCCAAAATCAGTGAGAATTTTTTCATTGTTCTTGGTTTATGATGCACGATTGAGAAGCAATTTCAAAAACTCGTGCTTCGTGTTTCATCGGAGTTTCCAAACACTCGAAAACAATAAACTAAGCACTCGGCCTACGGCCTCGTGCTCTCATCAGTTTTCTTGGGTTTGGAAACCCCGATGAATCTTGAAATATTACGTCAAAATTCCATGAAAAGGTCTGAAAAGTACCATGTTAGCGGCTTCCTTGCAGTATATTGGTTTATAATCAGTTGGACAGAGTTCAATGGTTTTGATTGATAGCCGCGTACTAAGTTGAGATAAGCAAGCAAGTATAGCTTTCGTGTTCGACTCACGGGCATGGTTCTCGCTCAGGGCTAAATGCCCACGGGCAGTCGGAAAATTCACCCGGAATTCTACGAAAATTCAGTCTTAAAATCCTTAACTGTACTTAAACCTCGAAAATGTCCATTAGATCTTTGGGCACGATACACAGTAAACAGATGTGCCTGACAATTTTCGAACGTTATCGAAGTTGAAGAATGTCAGTCACTATCAGTGTCGCAATGAAGCGATTTTATTCTTAGCTCAGGGAAGCCAAACTAGTTAGTTGCGAAGCCCCTGTCCTTTCCCCCATCGCTAGGCAAATCCGAACAAACATAGGACACTTTTGAGAGGCTGGGTCAAAGCATTTCCTTAAATCTATAAAAATGTCGACTGTCTGCCAGTGTTTTTAACACCTTAGCTGGCAGTGACGACCTGAAAAAAAATTCACGAATTACGGTTCGTCCAATGAGTACAGCATAAAGCAAGCGCTGGACTTGAGATCTAAAAATAATTTCAGGATCGTTTGACTTTTTCTAATCGACATACGATGGTTTGGATTGGCCAGGATTCTTTGATTTGACAAGTTTTAGAAAATATCGGACTGCCGGTGGCCGGTTACCGGCCATATAGTCACAGCGTTAGTTTTTTTGAGACCCTTCACGGCTGCCGGTCATATAGCCACTGCGAAACAAAAACACTTCATGAAAGTAGACAATGCAGAATACAAAATGATATATTATAAATAACAAAGAAACTATTCATACCACATACTGTATTCGAATCTGCTGCATCCGACTGGAATTAATCGATTATTCTGCCATGTGACCTGTGTTCGTCACCAGAGCAGGTCGTTGAGGCTTTTGTTTTGCGTTTGAACGCTTGTGTCACGAAACAGCAACAATGAGTAGGGGAGGACAGAACGAAAATGGAATCTCCGAGGACGAAACGACGAAGGACAAGTCAAAGCGACGAGGTACAAGATACAACCCGTTCAAGCGGCTGCGAAGAAAGGAAAAACATGAAGATCAACCCCTTGTTGAATTCTTACCCAAGAGCTTCAAAGATGTTAAGCCCCAAATGCCGTCTTTTGGTTTTGGAGAAGAAAGCAGCGAGGTCGCAACCCCGATATCACCTCATGCTTTGAAACTTTTTGAGGCTATACGAGAAGATGAAATGGATCTTGTCGAAGATGAGCTTGCCTCGCTCACAGACAAAAGACAGATCGATAAATTAGGTGGACATGGCTTCGCTCTGATTCACGTCGCTGCTCGTTACAATTTTGCTAGAATCGTCGCCACTCTTCTAGATCATGAAGCAGATATCAACTCTGGGACGAGAGAGAACAGGTGGACGCCGCTTCATCTGGCTGCCAGGTGTGTGCAAACTATAAGAGGTGTATCTGCGTTGAAATTTTATCGTTTCAGAAGAAATCACTGAAATTTGAATTGCAAAATATATCATTTACTAACGTATAACAGATCGATGATATTATCAGACTGGTCGTATTTTTGCACTGTGCACTATCATTTTTTTGGTTTTGATTGAGGAATGATAATATTTATTCAATATGTTGCTATTTAACGGGTCAAATCAAACGCACAGTACGTGAGATACATGTATTTTACAGTGAACTAGGCAATTTTTGAATTTGCAAAAGAGCATACATATATCTTCTTTGTGAACCGAAATGATCCGTCATTTGCATAAAGTTTATGCCTGTAAATGAAGCTGGAAAACACGCTGTGAAGGAATTTGTTCGATTAATAGCAGTTCTACAGGAAGCCAGAATCGGATAAAAAAATTAAATCAAAACAGAACACGTTCCATTCGAAATGTTGCGTTACCAAACGTGACGGATTCTATGTGTGAACGTCATCGAGTTCAGGTTCAAGTTCAAGTTCAAGTTTATTAGAGAGCGTTAATTTGTATATTTTCTCATTGTTTCATTGTCTCTCTAGAGATTGCCCGAGAACATTTATTATTTATCTGCCTTCTTGGAATATTTACCATAAAAAATATACCCATAGTTGTCAGTACACATAATTTGCATATTCTGGTTCAAGTTAATATGGTCATCTGATGATTTTTCCTTGTCGCGATGGGAGACTGAGGTAGTCATCCTCGTCGAAATTGCTCAATTATCCATGTATTCCAGACTTCCGATGACAAACGTATTTCCGTTTTGATCAAAGTAGTTAGGAGCACGTAGTCATTTAGGTCCATTTAGGCTATGTCTACACTAGAGCGGATAGCTCTTGGGCCGGCACGAAAACCGTATCGGATAGGGCTTTTGTTCACACATAAAACGTTGATTTCGGGGCGATTTCTGTAACGGAGCGAAGCTGCACCGCGTCCATCTTGAAAGTGAATCGTCACGACTTGTTCCAGTTCTCAGCCGTTTCTGTTCATACCAGGCCGTAGTACTTTTCATGTTGACATGATAAGCTATCCGGTATAGTGTAAACATAGCCTCAGTAGTCACGTAGTCATCTAACAGAGGGAACGGGAAATGCAGGAACGGGGAACGGGGAACGGGGAATCTCTAAACTAATACAAGTTAGCGGGAAAAACAACACGAACTAAAAAAAATCAAGAACTATCTTATCTTATCCTTACTGAGATGTCAGCTTTTAGAGATTCCCCGTTTTAGAGATTTCGATCCAGGTTTTAAAGATTCCCATTTAAAGGCCCATTTCCACCCTTGATGCATCGCGCGCCGCGACCGTTTATTCTTGAATTTCGTGTAACACGAATATTCTCAGACCTTCGAAACCCTTGTTTTATCCCATCGTAAACGGCCCATCGTGAACAATGAAATCTAAAAATCGATGGCCGTATTTATCTTCTCTGTTTATTCTTCTTTCGGATTGGCTGGATTTCTTGCGCGCTTTGTGATTGGGTATCTGCTTACGCGACAGATCACGCGAACTGCGCAATGCTAAAAATAATATGTGGGTATTGTTTTTGACCGTTAAGTGGTCGTCGTTTCTTCGTCTTCGGTACACAGTTTCTACAATTGTATTTGAACTCTATCGATCGCAAAGATACATTCAGGATCTCAATTCGGCGATTAGAGATTTAAGAGATTCCCTATTTTAGAGATTCGCCCTTTTAGAGATTCCCCCTTTTAGAGATTCCCCATTTCAGAGATTCCCTATTTTAGAGATTCCCCCTTTTGGAGATTCCCTATTCCCTCGTTCCCCGTTCCCTGCTTTAGAGATAGACATTTAGATTCATTATAATTTGGCCACGCTTTCATCAAGAACACAATTCAAAGAAGATTGATGACAAGATTAACCGGCATCCTGTCATTAATAAGCCAGAACGTTACTCAAGCAAGTCTCTCGTAAAGTTAATAAAGGGGGTAGTTTCTAAAGAAACTGAGGTGCTGCGTCGATGGAGGAATTGCACACAAACATTTGGTTTTATCAACGGAGTTGGTAAATGTAAATTGACCACCGTACAAGGAATCCGATCGCATTGACGAAGGACTAACGCTCGAAACGTCAGCTTTTGGAATCCCTAGCGTAAAGTACTCTTTTTCACAGCTGTTGAAGAGAACGAAAGGAGGGTAGCCTAACCTCAACCCCGTTCAATCCGTCTTTAGATTTATCATCCTCGCTCCTCGCCAGTATGTATGACGGAAGTAGTCCGTAGTAAGTATCTCGTTTGATTTTGTTGTGCTTGTAGCAGTGGAGGTGCCCAAACGCAGAGTCGCAACGAGGTATACGGGATTAGGGATCACAGCAACGGGATCTGGGATTACAAGTCTTGGGATCAGTATCAGTAAATTTTAGTGGGATCAGAGATCAGACTCTGTCACGTTGTTGGGATCATGGATCAGAATTTAATTTGGGCCAAAAAGGGGATCACTGACACAAAAGCATACCTCGTTACGACCCTGAAACGGACTCATATCCAAAAAGCACATTTCGTAAAACTTCAAGGTTTCCAATTGGCATCCTATCAAAAAGAGAAATTTGAACAAGCACTTCTAGTCTTACCAATATGTGCTAAAAATGAGCAGGAACAGGGCCAAGAGAGGAAAGAGAGAAAAGCCCAAAACGTGAGCTGTCCAGTAACTTGATACTCTTTCCTGCTTCAGTTGATTTTTATGATGTTTGATACCCTCAGTGAAGGTAACTTCGTAGCATCAAACCCTTGCTTTTTCTGTAGATTTAATGGTCTGTCCACTATAGTTGATGTTCTTCTGCCGCGAGGTGCGAATCCAAAACTCAGAGACAAAAACGGAAGTATCCCACTGCACCTTGCAGCCCGCAGAGGAAATGACGACATTGTTAAAGTTCTTTTGGATCAACCTGAACCTGATGTGGATGCTAAAGATGGTGCTGGAAAAACTGCGCTGCATTTGGCTTGCAGAGAAGGGCACAGGAAAGTTTGTCAGGTCCTGCTTAATTTTGGAGCGGACATAAAGGCAGTCTCCGCAGACAAGATGACACCTCTCCATAGTGCTATTCAAA
This sequence comes from Galaxea fascicularis, assembly GCA_948470475.1. NCBI lineage: Eukaryota > Metazoa > Cnidaria > Anthozoa > Scleractinia > Euphylliidae > Galaxea > Galaxea fascicularis. Next base: position 7,878,854 of record OX419338.1, on the reverse strand, counting down.
ATGGGCACACAGAAGTTGCAAGAATGATCTTGAATCGAGGTGAGATGCATTTTGTGTGTCAGATCATCGGCACAGTTGTAGAACAACCGTGTTAATTTATGCTTAATATTGTGGATAAAGATCTCAGTGACAGGCAAGCCAACACTGTGTCGATTTTTTTTCGTGCGTCTTGTATTGCAAGTGCGTGGAATATTGAACAGACTGAAGTATAAGTGAACGATTGTGTTGCGAAGTTGCTGCAAAAGTTGCAAGAAGTTAAATCGGATCCGATTCTTCTACCAAAACTATGCAAAACGTGTACATAGCGACTTTCCGTCGCAAATAATTGTAGTGTGCTAACTCTGCTGATGCATGTGCCTTGTCCTTCGACAAAATGGGTATTACACCGAACACATGCACCAGCACTAGAAGGATGTTTTGAGAGTGTTGGATGTCGTTGGCAGTTAAAGCAACAACATCCAACGTAGCTTGCATAACAGGCGTTGATTTAGCCGAGCGCATGTGCGACGCGAGAGGAAGAGTAAAATAAACGCTCCCTCCCGCTTAACTATTATTGTAGGGCAACGTTCGGACAAATCCTTGGATTGCCGGACATTTCACCCGGCCATTTGCGCTTTTAAAGAAACTTTGATGTTCAACTATTTGATCATAACGAGGGTCACCGTTGCAAGAGTTACAATTGTTCAAATTTTTCAAATTTGACCGGTCAAAAACGAGTCGTCCGAGCAAAAACATGTTTGACCAGTCAACGTGGCCGTCGCCTGTCCGTTAGTTATTTCCAGCCCTGTTTCGCAATATTATTTCAGAGATAAATCATTGTCAGTGAACGTTTTGTCATCCAGCTTCTGATAGAGATGTCGACACCAACGTGAGGGAACTTGTAGGGACAGAGGACCTTCAGAGTAACACAGTTCTACATATGGCTGCCTGGAACAATGACGTTAAGACTGCGCAACTGTGTCTTGACAGTGGTGCTGACGTTAACACTCAGAAAAGTAACTCGGCCACAGCGCTACATTTGGCGGCCACTAAAGGAAACCTTGAAGTGGCCGATTTTCTCGTTTCACAAGGAGCCGGTGTGAACATGAAGGACGGAGATTCCAAAACACCCTTACACAGGTATGGTGAGTTAAAAAAAAACGGCGATCGCGGGTTACCGTTTCGTTTTGAGATAACTTGGTTAAAACAAGCAGAGTACTTAGATTTGAAGGCGGCACCCTTCTGGTAAAAAACTTGAGAGATATCTTCATGGTAAATTCTTCATCGAGGAAAGCAACGCAAGCCATTGTCAACATCCAGTCAACAATGGCATGCATTTTGCCTTCAGGATTGCCTTCATGAATGGACTTCATTAGTCTCTCCCCTCTTCCAGTGTAATCAGCTCATATGAAGGGGGGCCTAACTTAATTACAGTCTTATCGTTGTTGCCAAGGGATTTTTATGGATTGTATTTTGTGTAACACTTTTTTTTTCGGTGTTTTTGCCGCTATATCAGTGAAACGTGCGAAGATATGGGAACATGTGAAATTTAAAAGCCTCAACCGTGCATCAGAGAGAAAAATCCCTAAAACTTGAAAAAAAATACGCGTACTTCGAATTTTTTTTTTTGCGAATCGAAGATATTCCAGCCTTTCTTTACAAGCTTACGTGAGCAATTGCTGTTCACGAACATAACTGCAATGATAATGACGAAATTCGGCGTTTGAATTTGCGTGCTTATGACGTCGTAAATCTTACAGGAACGTGAATTTAAAAAAATCGACACGTAGAGTTTTGCACCTTGGCGACCGTTAACGATTGGCGGCGTTTTCGATATCTAGAAGTGTACGCCGCTCAAGTTTTAGGCCTTTTTTTCTGTTATCGTCACTTGATTTACCAAATTGTGACTCGAAAATCTTTTCGATTGTGAAAACAGCGAGGCAACTTTGTCTGTGCAAGTAAGGATTTGCAAGATATTAGGGCTGGGAACTTTCCATAGCAACAATTTTGTAGTTAAGTTAGTCACCCTAAAGTGTCTTTGAATCCCATCTAATCCCATACCATCTCATCTCATCTCCTGTAGGGCCGCTCTGTTCAACCAGACGAAACTTATTGAATTTCTTTTGGACAACGAAGCCAAATTGAACGCACGTGACAACGAAGGTCGTTCACCATTTTTGAATGCTGTTGCAGCTGGTCACGCGGACTCGGCCCGAATTCTCCTCAGCCGTGGCGCTGATATCAGTGCCTCCGACTTGCTCATGAAAACCTGTGTCCACATTGCGGTGGAAAACGAGCATTTTTCAATGCTCTCTATGCTTCTGGGGAGTCGACCAGGTGCACTTAATTTGAGCAAAGGGGATGTGTTTGACAGAGTTCCTCTCCATTATGCTGCAAAGACGAAAGATATCGAGGTGATGTAGTTAAATTGTGCAATTACTTTGATAATAGGCTGCCATTCAGTCAGTCCAAGTTTTAATCTGTTTTTGTCAAACGAGGCTCAACGTTAATCGTTCCACTTAGATAAGCATAACACGGGAAATTGGATTGCTTTATGAATTAAACTTATTAGCAGAAATCCGGAAATCATTTGATTTGTTCATATCACTGGATAGCGGCTAAATGATGGCCATTCGGCTTGCAGTTACAAATCACTTCTGTGGGTTACAATTGAGGGGTATCGGTTGTGATCGACAAGCAATTAATAAAATTTGTCCGTAAAATAACAACGTAACCTTTAACAAAACCTCACCCGTTGTATTCCTTTAACGCTACACGGTAACAGTTACAAATTGTCGACGGTTTTTAATCCATGTCATTTCCATAAATTTTCGATCTTTAGATTTTAGAGCTTGTGTTATCCAAACAGTCATGTCAGGGCAATTGTTTGCAAGACGAGCACCACAAGACACCCCTTCATCTAGCAGCAGAAGGGGCTTCATCTGAGCATGTTGAAGCATTGGCAAAGTGCATGCCCGGTGGTGTTAACGCACGAGATGAGCAAGGACGAACACCTTTACACAGTGCCGTAAGGAAAGGACAGAGGTACCAGGCATGCTTTTCTCAATATTTGTTTTTGACTAAAAGAAGGCTGTGGTGGTACTGGCGGACATGCATTTTAACTTCTATCAGTGCGCCACCATCTTCGTTTGTAAGCAAGCGTAGTTGTTGTTGTCATCACAAACCAAGATTGCAGCATTGCGTACGATGGCCAAAATTACTGGTAAAGGGAGGCCGGAATGGCTTAAGCAGTCTGTGGCTAGGGAATCCCGCTAGTGTGCTGAAGGTCATATAGGCTCGACTTTGTTCTTGGGTTCCCTGTTACGCAGTTGTTTTAATGTAACAGATTCTGTAATGGTGTCGAAAACAAATTACGACATTAAAGAGATAAACATTTTGAAAACTTTTTCTTGGTCGTGTTACGTAGGAAATCTTGCCTGACACTTCTGAATTCGGGGGCAGACGTTGACAGTAGGGACAACCAAAACCGGACATCTCTTATGTGGGCTGCGATGAAAAACCAGCCAAAATGTGCTGAGGTGCTGCTAGACTTCAAGGCATCGCTCGACCTGCAAGACACAAAAGGTGACTCTGCGTTGCATTTGGCGTGTTTTGGAGGTCACGCAGCTATTGTCACGTTACTGATGGATCGTGGTGCAAGTTTGACCCTTCGCAACAAGCAACAGTTAACCTGCATAGAAATAGCAACCAAAGCCGGATCATTTGATGTTGCCATGGCAATTGTGAACCATGAAAGGTTAGCGGGCGCGACAGTGACTAGCCCATGTTCGTTATGTTATCGTTGTTTCTTTTTTACAAGCTAGATCTACATCCAAAACACTGAGTGTTCCTTTTCAGTTACAAACTGCCAATATTACGATCCAGAACAGTCTTACTTTATATCGGCTCCCGTACCAGCGCTGCATTGAAAATTATCACTGAAGTATTATTTGATGTATGCCCGTGCCATTAGTGATATTAGGTAGGTGGTTACAGCAATTGACAGGAGTTGCGCAAGTTCATTAAGTTCTGTTTATCTCTCGATCTTGACGTGTTGAATATTGCACCGTTGTGACGAAGTTTTCAGACATTTGAAGAACAGTTAAGAACATTTCATAAGCTACGCTGGCAGCTAAAAATAGAGATACGATGTGATCGGCTCTTATATATAATGCTTGAAACCGTAAGATTTAGTCAGGGTTTTAGTGAAAAGTTCTATCACAGAAGAATAAAGTGTTTGTAATTGTAAAACAAAAATATTCTCTTGGTTTCGTGACAATCGTTCTTAAAGTGAGTTATGCCAGTTTTACTTTAGGAGTGAACTTGAGAATGAGTCAGAAATGAGTATGGGCTGCTAAACGTTTTTCGGCAACAGGAGTCTCGTACTCCATTCATACCAACGTTAAATCGTGTTTAAGTGTTGTTATTATAAAAGAAATGTAGAAAAAACTTATCACCAACTTCTCGTAGTTTATGGGCTGAAATCTTCATTCAACTGTCAAAAGTCCAACAACATTATATTCACACAAGTTTTTTCTTTTTTTTTTTTTTACACAACCCGCAAATAAAGAAAACAGAACTTAGATACACCAAGTTAAGATATACAACTAATTACTACTATTTAAACAACATTTAGGCTATGTTCACACGGGACCGGTTCCAAATGGTTCCGATCTAAAAATCGTACCGGATAGGCGTTTTGCTCACACGGGACTTGCTAACCGTACCGTCAATCCGTTCCCAATCAGGTCCGATTTCTGGACCTCCAAAAAAGCAGGTCCAGTTTTGGAACTGTTTCGGTCCCAAATGGATCTGTAACCGTGCAAGCACCTGGACCGGTTCCTTTCGGTACCATCAGCACAATTTAACCTTGGCCGCATTTTGAAAGCTTAATCTGTGCATTAACTGCTAGAAACAGCTCCTTTACTCACTTCGATCCAGTACCGAACCAAAACATGCCGGTCCCGTGTGAACAGAAGTGGTCCCGTTCCAGGTTCGGGTCGGATCCGTTTGGGACCGATTCCGTGTGAACATAGCCTTAGACACCTTTACACTTTGGTATAAACCGGGTATTACTCTCCGGTTTACTCGTGAATTATATATTCAGTTAATAATTTAGCTTCTGTCTTTAGGTGGAAAGAACTTGAACACTACAACACTTCAGACGGTAAAACTTTGATCTCACTCCTGATCGAGAACCTCCCAGAGGCGGCCGAAGTAGTTCTGAATCAGTGCGTGCACCCCTCTGAACATGTTAACCCTACCGACCCAGAATACTCTGTAACATACAACTTTAAATATCTGGATCATGACCCAGATGCGTGCAGAACTGGAAGGTTCTCCGCAATTAAGGCGATGATCAAGCACAAACGGGAACGTCTTCTCCTCCATCCTCTCACCCTGAAATTCAACGAACGCAAGTGGTTCAGTGTGGGAAGACGGGCGTTCGTGGTCGATTTTCTCACGTATCTCATCCTGATGACACTCTTCACCATATTCATAGTTGAGCAACGGATGGGCCAAACCTTGAAACCTGTTGAGTCCGATTCCACCAATTCCACCGGTGATCTGCAGTCACGACCACGGAAGAAAGGGACTGACTTCAGGAATCTCAGGCCTAAGCCCTCTGACATTTACAAGAAGGAAAATGCCTTCACAGAAACAGTTCCACACATGATCCTGATGGTGGCCGTGCTGCACATGTGCAAAGAGTTCTTTCAACTCTACGTGCAAGGTTGGAATTATTTCAAGGATCTGTCCAATTACCTTGACTGGGCCCTATACTTCTGCACTGCTTTGTTTATGGTTCCCTACGTCACATCACGAGACATTATCGATGACTGGTTCTCAAGTATGAAAGACCCACGCACCCTGTGGATCATTGGAATCGTGGCAATCTTCGTTTGCTACACGAACATGATGTTGTTTCTGAGAAGATATCGCTTTTTTGGCACTTACATTTCAATGTATGTTGAAGTAACCAAGACCGTTTTTCAAGTGATGGCCGTTTTCGTTTTCCTCGTCCTTGGTTTTGCATTGGTATTTTACATGCTCTTTAAAGAACAGGTCAGGAAGATCGTATCATCGATATGTTGTTTTTTTTTTTTTACGACTTAGGTAGTCAGGGGGCCAATAACTAAAATCGACCAATAAAATTACTCTATCTCGAGTCCGATATTCTCTAAGTATTGGACTGGGTATTGTCCACGTTGTTCCCGCGTTGTCTTCAGTCGTGTAATAAATCTCTTATGAACCAGGCTTGCTTGGGACCGTACTTGGAGAATATCGGCCCTCGGTCTTTTTTGTTAGTCTTCACCTGCCGGCGGGTAAATCATTATTGGTTAACTGCTGTGTTTAAACTTACGAAGCAGAGGAAACCGCACAGTCATAAAAAGTCATAACAATGTCGTCAAATTCGTTTCCACTTCTAGAAACAACAGCCTGATCAGTGCCGTTTGACTATCTTGAAACCAATTACACTCTGTGATCATTGTTTGAACTAAACCAACGTCAAAGGTCAAGGCATGCAATAAGTGTTCAATGAATTGGAATATGGGCTTTCACTGTCGCCCGAGGCCTAAGTACCAGCCAATCCACCTGGCAATCTTTTGCTATCCGAGAAACTGATTTTCAAGAAATTATGATTATCATTGCATTTCTCTACCGTTGGTTTTGACCAATAATTGATCAAGAACATCGTATTGCAGGTAGGATTCCATACAGTACACCACGCCGTACTCCGTGTGTTGGTGATGATGATAGGCGAACTGGACTATGGAAATATCTTCATAGATACAATTAAAGAGGACAACAGTAAAACCGGGAACCCTTTGAATCCATTTCCAAATTTGGGCTTCTTCTTCCTCTTTGTGTGTCTGTTTTTGCTGTCCATCGCTCTGATGAACCTTTTGGTAAGTAAACTGTATTAAATCTCCATGACTTTAATTTTTGAAAGAGTCAACGCTAAATGCTACCATATGTAGTTAAGACAGTTAGCTCAGAGTGAAAAATGTTCGCGTATACAAAAACTTGACCTGCGTATGTCTCATGTCAGTGATGTCAAAGATACAGTGCTTATTATGTCTTTCCAAAGAGAGGAGGGCCATGTTCGCCTTGGCAAAACCTTTGAGACACTGTCGTCAGCCAGCATCCTCTAGCTAAGACCAGTTATGTCAATAAGGAGTTTCAACCGATTGCAAAATACGAATTCATGTTATTGTAATCATTATATCCGCAACTCGTTCGACTTAGCGCTTTAAACCTTGATATCAGCATGTAACGGTATATTCTCTACACCATTTTCCATACATTGTCTATGATGATGAGGAGGAGAATTTGGTAAGCAATCACTCGCAAGACCTTTGCTACTTGTTGATCACTTCCTTTTTTTTCTCACGACCTTTGTTCATTGAGGAGTGTTACTTTAAGGAGAAGTTAAGCGTTGGTCACTCTCAGGTGTAAGGGGGTTAAACACGTGGTTGAACTATCCGGAAATTGAAATTATTGGGAAGGGAATCATTGGAGACAGGATTTCAATGCGGTGACCCGGGTTCAAATCCCGCTCTGAGGCGGCACGCAGCTCTCGGAACAGCTCACAAGATAGACTGAGAAAACAATAAACAAACAACAGAAACAATGCAGCTGCATGTTAATAAGGACCAATGAAATAAGAGGTTACTGAGAGGTGCGTGGCTCCTGCCCACTCTGGCCACTAGCTGGCGTTGTTCTGGGTAAGTGCCTGGTTAGACTCCTCGGTCATCCTTGTAAATAGCCAACTGGTCTGCCTCCCGCCACTTGGGATTCTTATCACGTTATGTTTATTTGAAGCATTTGTTTCTTAGGATTTAAGTGGAGTGCCTGTAAACTAGCTTGGATAGCTGAGTGCGCTTTCACCATAAACACAGTATTTATTTTATTTATTTATATGCTTGGCATTGTCCATAAAATCTACCACAAACTTGGTCGTTTCACGTTGTTGTTTTGCAGAGGACATCAAAGGAACGTATCCAAATTTATACGATGCACAGTGTAAACCTCGCGTTTTGATTGGTCTGGAGGTCTAACGTTCATCTTGAAACTATTTCTCTGAGGTCAAATGCTCGTTCGGTTGGAGTGGACCTTCAATTTGGTTAATCGTAACTATAACAAAATTCTGGCATCTGATTGGTTATCACCAGCTATGAATTTCACCCAAATAGGACAGTGTAACTGGACAGTACGCGCCATCGCGCGCGCTGCAAGAGGACAGTTGCACTTTCAAAACTTTTTTTTTTCCTGAAAAGATTTTCTCATATTTCTTTCTCGAATTCTGTTATAGATATGATTAATTTGTAACAGAAGTTCGTGTCGTCAAATTCGGTCTGTAATCATACTTGTAATAAAACAAATCGGACTCCCGCGATTTTGTTAATCACTCGTATGATTACAGACCGAATTTGACGACACGAAGTCCTATTACCATTATGAATAAAATTATTTTTCTTGGAGGTTGGTCTGGCTGTTGGAGATACCGAGAAGATGAAGAAGTACGCTACAATCAAGCGGGTGGCAATGCAGCTTCAATACCAAATCGAGTTTGAGGAAGCTTATCCCAACTGCATAATCCGAAGGGCTTACCAATTGGTGTATGTCGAGAAACCTAACAAGTTGAAGTTGTCCAAGTTCCACAGGTGTGCAGCCACATTTAAAAACATGCATGAATTGACGTTTAGCTATTCTGCATCTTTCAAAGTGATTGTTTGTTTGTTATCGATAAACGCAAAATCAGTATTACGCTTCAGACTTAACGAGCGGTTATGCAGAACTTATGCAGAACGCTCGCCCAACATATATTTCGGTTGGATGCAGTGACCTGATATTAGTCTTCTATAGATACACGAGTGAGAATATATGAATTTCGTTGCCGTAAATCTTCTACTCATATTCTTTTTTGTTTATACTAAAAGAAATTTTGGCTTTAGTTGGCTCAAGGTTTGGACAGCAGTTGTGAACTTGCTGTACGTGCTGTTGGAACTATCTGTCTTGTGCAATACTTAAGTTATTATATTCATTACATCTGTCCCACTCTGCTTCATACTTCAGAGTGGTGGAGTGGCTACAAGCAGCATTTGCCGAAGTGAGCCCAGAACCAGTTGAAGAGGGCGAACCATCTGAACTTGTTGAACTAAGAACAGAGATGATGAAGAACAAGAAGCGGATCAAGTCGATCGTGGCCATGTTAGAAGCTCAGAATAAGCTACTCAGAAGACTTGCTGTAACAATCGACCCCATGTTTCACTTGCCAGATGTGGCTGAGGGCAGGTGGGGCCCAGATGGCGTGGATAGTGGTTTGAAAGCATCAACTTCGACAGAAGAGGAAAATGAAGAGGCCAGGGGTGAGACGAGCGAGGATATGGCTACCGTACAGACTTGAAGTACTCTCGTTGGAAGTGGATTGGTGAGCCTAGTTTGGGTCAAAGGCAGTTTTAAATGCGATTTGAGCATAAATTTTTCGCTCGATTTTCTCACCACCCTTAGCCACTTTGGAATAGGGTGTTACTGACAGACAATATCATGAATTAAGCTTATTAAGTTTGCTCTCGTAGCGCATCGTTTTTCGTGTAGACGTTTTGGTACAACATTCTGCAAACTAGCTCGTCATATTGACGTCTGTGCCGAAGTTAAAGATCGCCGCCAATTTGGCATCAAGATGGTCTGGTTTCAAGAACTGTAACAAATCAATAGGTATTTAAAAGACGACGTCGTATCGTGAGACAATCATTTTAATTTATGTTGCTTTGGTGAATTTGTTAACTTAACAACGCCTTGCCCGGTAAATTTTAATTAATTAAAGATCATTTCATACACTAGGGGAAACCTCGAGAGGTGACAGTGATGCGGAAAAGATTTTCCAGGCGTTTAAAGATGGCGGTTTGAGTGTTGTTTTGAGTTGAAACTTACGCAACGGTACAATACATTTAAGAGAGTACCAACATACAGATTTTGGACAAACCCCTGAAAGAACCTATCGTACCTTTTGCCCACTGAGTGTAATTTGTAATTTGAGTGAAATTTTATTTCTATTCCTGGCCAAAAAGTACTTGGGACAATTTTCTACAACGCACACACAAAGCGCACTTTTTAATGGGGTCATTTCTGAGCGGCTACCTCCCTTATGGGGGATTGAAATCATTTTAAATAGTCCAATGCGTGAGCAGATTCGAACAATCCGCCTGGGGAGGCGCGGAATGTAAGGGTGGTGAACAGATCCACTCATTAGTGTGGTGTTTTCCTGAGTGTCCTAAGAAAAAAATAAACTAACAAGCGGTAGTTTTAGGCTCTTTTTGAGACATGTCCTTTCCAGTATCCTGAGGCGCTTTTCCGTCAAGGAAGTCTGGAGCCATTGCGTCAAGGTCCTCTTCCATAATCGGTCTAATGTCGTCAATTTCGGTCCCAGGGTCGATTTTTCTAGCCAGTCTTCTCAGCAGAGCGTTCTGGGCGTCGATAACATTCACTAGCGTTTTGATGCGTTTTTTAGTCTTGTCAAGTTGCTTTCTAACCTCGGTGTACTCATTTAAACTGGAATCGTTCTCATCAGCGGGAAGACCAAAGTCCAGGTTGGAAGACTTCTTCATTCCAAGACTAGCAATCAACCTGGAGAAAAGAAGCCGCAAATTAAGATGTAACAACCTACTCCATTACCAAAGGAAAGCTGGTCTAATTCATGGTAGGCATGGCTGCAAAAATATTTGCTGTCTTGCCAGTGGAACATGCCTTTTTAAATTGCAAAACAAGGAAGAGTACTTTTCTTGTTGTAAGAGCCCCGAGGCACTACCTTGGAATGGAAAAGCTCGGCACACGGGGTTGTTAAAGTAACGACAATGAACCATAACAACTATACCTTTGCGAACACCACTACTTTTGCGTAACGAAACTCTGTAGAGAACATTACTCAAAAGGCACTAGGCACGTTACCTGTTCCACCTGTTTGGTCGATTGGGTTTGAACACCAGCTTTTGGTGGTAAAGTCTCCTAGTGATGAATCGCGGGTAGCTTTCTTCAATCTCGGCCACAAACTCAACTTGCATGGCCAGCCTCTTCAGAGTAGCATTATGCTGTATTGCGTCGATATCTCCCACAGCAAGGCCAACCTATGCACGTAAATGATTGAATTTATTTTAATTTGCGCACTGTGAAAGGTGAAGGTGAAAAAAAAAAGATTGTATCATCTAGCAACATACCAGTAGGTTCATTAGTATGATGGCCATGAGAAGTAGGAAGAAGGTGAGGAATACAAATGAAGCTTCTGGAAATGGATTAAGTGGTCTGCGAGTAGATGTACTGTTTTTTCCAATGGTTTCGATGAACGTGTCGTCAAATTCAAATTCTCCAACCATCATTACCATCACCTTAATGAGGGCACGGCCAGGCTCATTAAACGCATCCTAAGAAAGAAAATTGCGTTTGCATTTTAGGATCCTTTTCAAGACATTCACTTTCCCAGGGGAGGGGGGAATACTCCGGATTTCAAGTAGTAGAGATGATTGAAGGATTTTTGGGGGGTTGAAATTTTCGATTCCGGGATTTTTTGGGGGTAGGAAAATTTGGCAAGTGTTCTTTTTTTGTGCGAATCGTGATTGAAGTAGGGATATTTTTGGGGGTATTAAAGACAATCTGAAAAATTGTGGCCGCGTACAAACAATCTCGGCCGTGTTGTTCTGCGAAGTACAATCCTTTCTGGACATTTTTATCACTCGAAGATTCGGCACAGTCTTCCCAAAGAAGACAGTAGAGACGGCAAGGAAATAATCATGCACAATCAATTGGCGAAAAACAAATTCATGCAAGCTGAAAATCCCCCACCCCTACCACCTTTATAATGGTCCGTCCCAAAGTGGCAGATGGGGCGTAATCATGGGGAACATGAGCTCCTTCAGTTCTGCATCTCACAGGACCGTGTCACATTTGGAACAGAAGCAATGGTTTCAACATTCCGCCTGAGGCAAAGTGGAGAAAAATGTTGAAGAATTTTGTTGAAATCGAATTAATAACTTTGGAAGAGAGTTGACGCGCAAATTTTCAGGTAAAGTTACATATTGTTACAAAATACTCCAGACCCCAATGCCATTTTGGAAGAAACATTTCAAGAATGCCGATGAATCCACAAAACCGTTATCGCTGAAATCAAAGGAAATAGTCACGAAAAGCCATTTAATTTTTGCTTCAACAAACCTGATGTAAGGCCTCACTTGATGGCTTCCATACATATATCCACGCTACTGAGGACAACACATTCACTAATGTACAGTGTATATCTTTTACTTTGTAAGAAAAAAAGTTCTTTCAGTTTGCCCAAAGAAGTGCTTTCTTGCTTGATATGCTACTAGTACAATTTACTTTCCATTACGGCATTCCACAAAACAAGACGTGGGAGTCACCGAACCTTTGTGTTCCAATAGAGACCACAACCTAACATCACCAGTTCGTCAATAGTACAGGGCACGAGAATACAGGAAATAGTCACCAGGGATCAGTTAAGTTAACATTTATACAAATTCTCCCTACATATGAGAACTGTAAGGAGAGTACTACCCTAGACGCTAGAATTTATTTCATTCGCGACACGGCTTGGTTTTATACGAATACTGAGAGTCGCGTTTCTGTCGGCGTTTCATGTCTCAGGCTATATTGGTACGAGGAGAATAACATCTGGCATCCAGGGTAGGAGAATGTTGGTGCTGGGGTTAAAGGGTTAATCTGAAGAGAATAATAGTCAAGTCTCACCTGCTCTTTGAAGAGGATGAAGAAAACAATGGAAAAGCCAATGATTAAAACGAAGAACACAATCAGCACCTTGACCACTGTCTTGGTGACCTCCACGAACATGGTAACATAAAGCCCAAAAAGGCGAAATCGGCGAAGAAACAGCACCAAATTTGCATAGCAAAGGAAAACCGATGTCACGCCTACCAGCCAGAGTAAGTAGGGGTCATTCATTTCCTTGAATATGTCATTGGTTATGCTATCCGGCATGACGTATGGAATCATGAAGGCAAACGCAGAACCATATAGAAACCACTCCAGCAGGTTGCTGATTTCCGTGAAGTACCTTAAGCGCTGGATCAGTAGTTGTAAGATCTCCTTCAGGAGATGGACGATGGCAAAGACAAATACTACGTACGAAAATCCTTTGCTGAAGTTCGTTTGGCCCTCATAAACCGTTGAGATAGGAACACACACCATTTCATAAGTGCCATCCCATATCCAAGTGTCATTATCCCAGTATCCAATCTCTTCTTCCCAACAATCCTTGCCCTGTACCTCGTACGTTGTAGTGAAGTTCAGCTTTTTCCTCTCAATAATGACGAAAGCGGAATAGAGACCAACAAAAACCAAATACGACAGGAAGTTAAAGTAGTAGATGATGCGCCCAAACGTGGACCACTTTTGATTCAACAGAACTTGCGTTAGTGGATGCATTAAGAGTTTCTTCCTTTCGTGTTTCACCATGGTGCTTGGTCCAAAGAAGCGTCGCCCGAGCACGAAAGCTGGGTCGTCAGGGCCTGGGTCTAGAAGGTGGAAGTCGTAAGTAATGGAAAAGTTAGGATCATTGGAGCCTATTTTCTCTGATCGCTTAATGGATCGGTTCATCAACAGCTCCGCGCTTTCAGGAAAGTGCTCTATCAGTAGCTTCATTGGTGTATGTCCATATCTGTCTTTATGATCCAGAATCTCAGGCCATCTACGGGTTAACAAACAAAATTAGACATGATAAAAAGTATGAAATCTTTAAAATAACAACATATCAACTATCATTTCACGACTAGAATCGTTCTTCAGGGACGGAAAATTATTACTAACACATCGTGTGAAAGCTAGCGCACGTAAATCGGAGGAATAATCCTTTTCTCCCTTCTTTTCAAATTTATCTGATGCAATTGCAATTGTGTGATTAAAACAGTCGGTGTAGCTCCTCTTTGCACTAATCCTCACACGTCCTGAACACGGGCTTCCACTGGAAAGTATCGGATCGTTGTATCACGCCCACTTGCACATAATGGCAATAGTACCCGGGCAATAGTACCCCACCAATATTGTACATTACCCGCAACTCACCGAGGTGTTCGTTGTTTCGAAGTAAAATGATGGATTCTTACTGAAACAAGTTATGACCGTGGATTTCCTCAGAAAAGCTCTCGTAAATTAGGCCGGGCAGGCTGGCTGCGTTTTTGGTGACAAATGCGGGAACACGCGGAGACATACCTTGAATGCTTCACCATAGCCATGGCCACATCGCTGTTGCCTGCCCGTACTGTAGCTTCCAAACACGTCAGACTCTGCGTATTACAAATGGTTAAAGATGCGCCGCTATCTAACAACAAGTTGACGATGCGCACGTGACCTTGCTTGCAGGCGATGTGCAATGCGGTATCCCCATCCATGTTGACGTCATCCAAAGAAGTTTGCTTGACCAGCAGTTCTTGGCAGGATTTCGCATAGCCTAGTTTGGATGCCCACATTAGAGGAGTCCACCTATCATTGTCTGTGCTGGCTGCGTCGGCTCCAAGCTTCAACAAAGTGTAACAAACTTTCCTAAAAAATATATAAGTAAGAAAACCATTAAACAGTTAAACCCCTATTAAGCGGCCACCCTCGGGGAAATGTGTGATGCTTTATAAGGGTTTTAAATGTTATTGGCTCAATCATCTTCTATTTGAACATTTTTCCATTTATTTTTATATCAATTTAATTACGACCTGCAATAGTACTACTTTAGCTATTATTTTGCAAAGACGAAATTTCGAAACATATTTAGTGCGATAGTATATCAACTCCACATCATACTGGCATCAAAACTATAACTGATTCAATCCTGTGCCTTTGACGGTCTTCGCTGATCTAAGTGCACTAGAGCACACTCCCTTTTATTCAGTAACTTGAACTGAAATTGCTAAGGAACTGTCAAATGAAACGATCTTTTAGTAATATTTTTTGTTTTGTTTCCTTGTAAGATTATTTGATGATTGAAAAAAGTGACTTGTGTCACATATATATTTGGTCAAAATTCATGTAATTCAGTGATCAAGGCAAGAAATTCCTGATCATACGTATTTCCCAAAGGTATTTTTAAAAAGTCGCTTATCGTAAAATTATTGAAGTTTATTAGATGGACGATCAACATGTTCTTAAGAATCTTCAAGATGTTGTGCATGAAGGCCAGGTTACCTATGTCCATTCATGACGGCATTGTGGAGTGGGGTTCGTCCTTGATCATCTCGCTCATTTAAACCAGAGGCTACTCGTCGGGCCAGAGCTTCCACGTGTGCAAACATTCCATACTGGGCAGCGAGATGAAGTGGAGTTTGCTGTGTCTCATCGTGAAATGTGAATCGCGTGTGCTTGTCCAAAAGTGCATCCATTATCTGGTTTACGAGGCAAAACACAATTAACCATTGAACTCCCACAAGTGATTAGCATATAACTTCTCATTATGATATCAATACATTATCAAGCAGACAGGTGATGAGAATAATAGGGGTAGTTTCTAAAGAAACTGTGGTACTGCGTCGGTGGGGGAAAGTGGTACACAAAAATTTGGTTTTATCAACTCTGTCGATAATGTAAAATGACCACCGTACAGGGATTTTAAAAGCTGACGTTTTGAGCGTTAAAAAGGCCCTGGCAAACGATGACACATTGTTGTGGACACATTGTTGCTAATGATGTTTTTTGGGCGCGCAAACGCGCGGGACAGAAAACGAATGTTCTGTTTCCATGCTGCTCAAACTGGGAAACATTTGTTGCGGGCACAAAATTTGTGACTGCAGCAAATGTTGCGCGTGCGGGCAAACGGGGAAACATTTCTATCAGCAAGAATGTGTCCGCAACAATGTGTACTCGTTTGCCAGGGCCTTTAGCCCTTCGTCAGAACGAATCGTGATAAGAATAAACAAATTGATCTTGATATAACACCAAATTCTTTTAACTAATGCACAAGGAACTGTATAGCAGCTAGAAAGATCAATGTGGCACGCAAATATAGGGAAGAGGCCTGATGAGCGGACAACAAACAGGGTAGGAAACGCTCCAGCTCTTAATAAATACTCTCGCCGGATAAGACGCGTGGACAGAAGGTAGGCAGCTCACACAGGCCACTGTATTGTTGCTGTTCGTCCACATTTATATTCTTAGACCTAACTTTACAAAAAAAATCTTAATTTACGAACCCTAACGTCTTTAACCATGGCAGCATAGTGAAGTGGAACTCGCTCGTTAACATCAGGGTTGTAGAGGTTCTGTAACAAAGAGCGCTCCTCCAAGAGCATATGTAGTGTTTGCAGATGATCATTCTCAACAGCCATGTGGACACAGTTTTTCATGTAGATATCGCAAGCTTTGAAGTTAGCTCCTCTTTGGAGAAGAAGGCGGGCGCATGTAGTCTGACCAGCTGCAACAGCGTCTAAGAAAGGAGTGCTGCTGTGCGCATCGCGCATGTCGATCGATACGCCATGATCCAGGAGGAATGAGATGATATCATCGCGATTATGCACGGCTGCTCTGTGGAAATAATTATACGAATTCGTTACACATTTGATTTATAAAGTTCCAGTATGGATAGTTAAAGAATTTTGAGGACCATCATTTTTTACCACAAAGTTTTAGGTACTTTATCAATGTACACGTCTGGTTAACCAATCAGTTTTATTGGCAACATCTTTCCACTTTTCTTTCATTCTTTCCCGTTAGGTGTCACATTCATATTCGAGCTCAGTAACATCAGTGAGAAATTGCAACCACGTTTGAAAGGATAACAAAACATGCAAGTACAATAGCTGCAGTGTAAGTCGTTGAACTTGTAGCTTGCTAAGTTACGGAACAAAAAATAATGCCGTGGCAATGGGTGTCCACAAGGGCGTCAGCCGCTGTATAATTAGCTATAGAATTAAAATGGACATCATTTCCATAAAGAAAACGTTGAGGAGATGACGTCGTTGGGATGATCCAGATCAGGACAAATGATCCAAGATCACTCGGAACATGGTGCATCGAAAGGAACTGGGGAATCCACTCTAGGCAAGGATCGCTCGGATGCTTTGATGCATCATGATCTGAGTGATCTTGGATCATTAATTCTGATCTGGATCATCCCAAGGGAACGTATCCATAATAGGCCATTTCCGAGTTCATGTCTGCCTCCTCTTCAAAGCGAGTCTAAGTGCGAAGTTTTTGTTATGAAAATTAGTTTTCATTCATATGTAAAGTAGCACTAATTATCATCACAAAAACGGAAATGGCCTTTTAACATTGGTATCAAGTAATTGTGTGAATGCCTGAATATGCCAGAGAATTTCTATGATCCGGGTCACACTATTTGAATTTGCAGCTACGGAACCTAAACGTCTACCTTCATTTGGAGTACAATCTATTGTACCATTACTACAGAACATCATAAAAATTAGCAAATGCGTATATTTACCTATGAAGTACAGTTTTAGTGTCAGTGTTCTTGGCAATTACATTGGCTCCTCTCCTGACCAATAACTCTACCATCTTTAGGTTTCCTTTCACCGTTGCCACGTGAAGGGGCGTTTCATTGTTTGATTTACGCGCGTCGATGTCCGCGCCGTTCTGAAGACACACCTCTGCAGTGTTGAGATCGTTTGTTCCGGCCGCGAGGTGAAGGACTGTATTATTGTGCGAATCCTTCTCTCCAACAAGCTCCTTTATACTCTGGCCTGTTTCAATGACTGAAATAAAAATAATAATGTTTCGATGTTGACACAAAGTCACATTCGATGCGCCGCGTGTATAAACCGCGTGGGGATAAATTGATTTACCAGGCTTTTTCCGGTAAAAAGGAACAGACTGTATAGATTGAAAAGAGAATTCGAGAAAGAGTTCCCACATAGGAAGAAGAAAACGTATATATGGGCAGGACAACGTTTATTGTAATTCTGGCTTTTCTTTGATTTTATAAATGGGGCTAATATGGAGCGTATTCACATGACGTCACGGCCACCATGTTGGTGTACCAAAACAAAGGAACGGAGGCCATATTGTTGTACCAGGCTAACCCTCTGAGAATTGAACTCTATTTTCATGCAAATACTTTCTTTTGTTTCATTAAATCAATATGGCCTCTAGTCACGTGAGTGAATACTCTCTATAAGTCACTGAGGTGACAAATCTAGAATGTAATGTCCTCATCCAATTTAACTAAACTCTCCTCTTTTTCTTAGATCGCCCTTTCATCCTTTTAATATGGGAAACCATCCTTTATGGGTCACTGTTGCATAAATGTTGCCGCGGATACCCACGTCGATCTCACGAGCATAAATAAATACTTAATTGACTACTCCCCTAGAGAGGCTTTTCAGGGCCAATGAAACTCCCCCAACTGGGGGGAGGCAGACCAGTTGGCTATTTACATGGATGACAAAGGAGTTGAACAAGGCACTAACCCAGAACAACACCAGCTAATGGCTAGAGCGGAATTTGAACCCGGGTCATCACATTGAAATCGAGCGCCCTAAACCACTCGGCCATCCTCCACATTAATCGAAGGCCGGAGATTGATCAATCAATCCGCTTAATCAATCGATTTGAATCACACTGTCTACCTACCCGTTCCCAAAATCAACGCAGCGATTTCAGCATTTCCGTGATACACCGCTGTATGAAGAGGTGTCATAAGCTCGGTGGATTTAGCTTTTATGTCAGCTCCTCGCTGAATCAGCATCTTTGAAATCGCTGCGTTTCCACTGACACAAGCCAGGTGAAGTGGGGTCATGTTGGAGGAATCTCTGGCGTTGACGTCAGCTTTTGCGTGATGTACGAGAAGATCCGCGACTTGGTCATTTCCGCGGCGTGCGGCAAAGTGTAATACTGTGTTGCCATTAGAAGATGCCAAGGCGGGGTTGGCGCCTCTTTGAAGCAGTAACTTGACGGTTTCGACACAGTTGAATCTGAAAAAGTACCAATGTTCATGAAAGATGTGATTTATGCAATTGCGCAAACTCAAAACGGAAAAGAATTCCGAGTTCTTTCAACAGGAGGCGAGCCTATGACCTTCTGATTACTAGTTGCCCAAGCGATTGTCCTTTTAAGAATTCAACCGCCCAAGAAAATCTCTGAATTCTGAACTTGTTCAGTTTGTTCCAGGCTCTCAGTGGGACAAGCAAAGTACGAACGAATAAAATCTAAATTTTCTTCATTTTCTTGGATCGTTCTTGTTCACCCCAAATGTATGGGAACCCTGCAGGCTTGCCTGCGTGGCAGGCGTTCGAAGGGAGTGAAAAGGGGGAATTAATATTTGCTCACGCGCCCGCAGTATTCCCCTCCGTCCCCTACAAACGCCTGCCACGCAGGCTATGGAGTTGCTTATAGACTAACAAAGTGTCCATTGTCTACGCGATTAATACACTCCCGTGACCATTTTTTGGGTCTAAAGTCGACATAAACACAGACTGTAAACATTTCAGTTCTCTAAAAAAATTTGTTGTAACTCCAACTAGTAGTGTTATTTTTATATTATTGGTCTGAAACTTAAAGAGGTGATGACACAGCGATAACATGTCATAGTGGTGAGGTTGGATTGTAATACCCGAAGATTTAAGAAGTTTAACACATAGATCAGATCCATGTGTTCTGAAACTTCTTAAAACTGTACATCTTATTCTTCCATCTTACCTTTCTCCTTCTTTGCCAGTTTTATCTTCTTTAAACTGCTGAATCACTCTCATCTCGCATTATTTAGGCCCAGGTCAAATGCAGTACTTCACATGAGCCGAAATAAACTCAGCCCTTGAGCTCAGGTGAAATACGACGTTTGACCTTTCATTTGGATCGGCTGAGGTGTTCTTCACAGACACCGATCTTCACATGAGCCGAATCAAATGCATAATCATGTTAATGTGTTCGGAGTTTGACTCAAAAGGAGAACTTAACTAATTTGGGCCGACCTAAACTGTAATTAAGTTCGGCTCATGTGAAGTACGGCGTCTAACTCGGGCCTAGTTTGGAGCCAAACATTTTCATACATCAATTAACACGCCGAAAGAATGATAACAAAGACCTATTGACAAGCCACATGCAAATTGTGTTGTTACTATTATTGTATGCAAGTCCACTGACTTCGTTGATGTCGTCAAAATATTCTGGACCGCAATATGTCTAGCCTTGTTTTGTCGCTATCCCAGATTTCAGTAAAAGACGATCGACGAGGCCAAAATCAAATTCTGTTCCACTTAATTAACTTATTGAATTTGAAGTCTCTCAATGTCTCTTTGCTTTCCTCCCTCATCCGTATTTCCCAAAGGCATTCATTGTCGAGTTGTTTATCAATTCTCGGTTCTGATCAACTTAAGACAAATTTCATTTCCCAAAACTTCTCGAAAAACTTAACTTTGAGTTACAAATGACGATAGGTTTTAGTCCTGGAAGATCTTTAATTTAAAATACATGTTGCATTGGATGCATAAATTGTTCTGTTGGTAATATCTGTCATGCACGCAATCAAATCATTTTTAAAGTAAGCTGATTTTTCTGCGCTTCAGTAAAGTGGCTGCTAAACAAAGATCATTATCAAGCACGAGTTTTGTCTGCTTTAATTCGCATGTAAATCGATCAACGCAGACCGATAATATTCATGTGTTAATACGGCTTCCATTCAGTCGTATGACACTTTTGTGCACGGAGCAAAGGATTAAGCTTGGGCAGCGATAAACGAGAACTATCGGACTCTTAACTTCGTCGCAAATGGGGGCTGAATATTGACCAAACTATACCTTGCGTGACAATTAAACCAAACTTACCTCGCTGCAATATGTAACGGTGTCAGATTATCCTCTCTGCTTCGGACATCGATCCTTGCGCCGTGATCTAGCAACGTCCCGGCTACATTCACCCGGTTATATCTTGCTGCTTGATGGAGCAGAGCTAGGCCAGACTGATCCAACTTGTTAATTCCTTCAATGTGTTGCTTTTTCATAAGCTGTTGGTTTACCAGATCTACAACTCCATCTCGTACAGCCTCGAACAAGCCGGTTGCGCGCGATATAATAGGCTTTCCAAGTTCACTCATTTCTAAAACCAACCTTTCTCTGCTCACGGAATTTATCTTTGGACCGTCGCCCAGGTCAACGTTTCCATTATGATCGTCGTCCATCGGGGAGAGAAAATTATTTCTCTGATTATTTTTATCCGCCATAAGGGCTTCTTCTTCCTCAGCTGCTTTTAAACGTGCGGTCGCCAGGGTTTCCGATAAAGGTGTTCACAAACGTAATGGAGGTATTGTGTTTCCTTAACGGGCTCTTGAAATGAGCTTGCTTCGGAATTTAATTCGTCGGCTTATTATTGAAGGGGCGCGAAGTACATTGTTATCGTAATTTACATGTCAATCGATTGAATGCAATATACACCCGCAGAGCGTTAGTTAGGATCTTCAGGATCTTAGGTCGAATCTTTACGTGCGTCTACGTACGCAAACTTTAACTGGCTTAACATGCGTAAACAAAATAGAGACGACGGATAGAGACACTGGATTCGCTCTGACGAAGGGCTAACGCTCGAAACGTCAGCTTTTAGAATCCCTGTACGGTGGTCAATTTAGACTATCAACTCTGCTGATAATACCAAATTTTAGAGACGAGGTATGGAAGATCGTGCGTAAATGTAAAAGTTGAGCGAAGTTAAACAGTCATACAAACCCAGTCGATACAGTCCATTCATCGTTTGTATTTTATTTACGCACGTAAGGTTGATTTTTAAAAGCGTACACGTACGTAAACTTTAACTGGTTTTACGTGCGTAGATAAAGCAGAGACCATGCATGGAAGATCAACTTTTTTCTCTATATGTTGAACGTTGCCCACTTTAAACATCAATAGCGTGCAAGCTACATCTCCTCTATATAAACCACACACAACCCATAATTCCTCGATTCGCTCTGACGAAAGGTTAACACTCAGCCTTTAGAATCCGAGTCACTGAGTGAGTTGATCAAGGGTTAGTTTCGTATTTTCACTGCATTAGCACTGAACGTAGAATTAACTAATATGTAAATTCAGATCAAATTAAATAACTTTATTCATCCACGGTTTTCTCAGCAGTTACATTAGATACATCCTTCAAACGAAAACTCATAATATAAACTATTCGTTAAAACTACAATAAATCAAGTAAACTGCTTTTCGCTTTTATGCCATACACAGACAGTTTAGACGTCAGAATACTGTGAATACTACGGCGTTCTCGTTCTTCTGATCTATATTATACGCCCAATCATCGGTTGCCTTAAGCAATGAGCTAACTGTAGAGTGGAGCGACCGAAACAAAGAGATAGATATTATTAGCCATTAGATCATAAATAATCCTTTTAAACACTTTTGCAACTACATGACTGGGTTGATAGCCGGAAGTATGACGGTAATTGCCTAGGTCAGTACGGTCTCCCTGTTTGAAAGACTGGCACTACTCTAGGACACTCATTCTTCAGGAAAGATACCGGCCAGTCGCTATAGAGGTAATAAAATCAAACAAAGGGAATCAGCAATTAGGTCAGCCCAAATACGAAGAAGTTAGGCAGAAATCATATCCAATCCAGCTTCTTTTGATTTACTTAATTTAGATAAAAGGGAAAGAACTTTAGGGCGATTGGTTGGCAAAAACTCAAAGTTAGCGCTATCGGGTATTAAGGATTGATCATATAATGCAGATGTGTGCGACAATTGTTATGAACAGGTATCTCATTAGCAAGTTTAATTTAGATCCTACAGTGGCGGAATAATCAGATTAAAAGCTGTAGCTAATTCTTGTGGATTACAAACGGATACACCATTTTGTTTAATTTCTTTTATGGACCAACCATTAGATTTCCGAGAAGTGAGATCATTAACAACACGCCAAGTCATCCGTAAATTCGTTTTGTTATCGTGAAGCCGCCTTAGTGTAATACGATTTCTTGGTTTGTCTAATTGCAATCAGAGTTCAACAAATCCATTGCACAGGATAATTGGATCGCGTTGCGTTCATCTTTGCTGTGTCCCCTGTTTGCATGCATACGCTGTTTTAAGGCTCTAACACGTGTTAAGCGCAGGGGCACAAAACGAATCTGTTCCTCACTTTATCTGTTCCCCCGAGGTATTGTGCTGGCTGGCAAAATATCAGTTATTTCCCGGAGTTGGTTATGAAATTTCTTTCTGCTGATGGTTTCGGTTGGTAACTACTGAAGTATGGTAGCAGTGTGAGTGTTGCTGGCTGGCGAAATGTGGATTGTTGTGAGAAATTTGTGTCTCCTCCTCTCCCTGTGCCCCCCCCCCCCCCCCCTATTGACGGCTTGATTTGAGGCCTTTTGCCACGCCCATTTTGGCGTACGACATATGAAATTGTCTTTTTTGTTGTTGTGCAGGTTGTCAATTTGCACCTGGCTGGGAAACCAACCAATTTTATCAAGCTGGCTGGGAAATATCTTGTGTGTCTTGCTGGCAAAAAGGAACAGATATTTTTTTCCCAGCAATATTAAAAAAGACCTGAAAATGCCTGAATAACATTTAGTTTTATTAACTGGGGTATAATAATACATTTTTCAACAAATTGGTCGTTTTGTGCCCCTGTAAGCGCAACATATAAAAGAAAAAGCAACTTTATTTACCCTGGAAAGACTAATCAGCTGGTATCAACTGGTGTCCAGCAGCCTAATAACGGATCAAATCAATTCAAATGTTGGTTTTTGGTGAGAGGGAATACCGAAGTCCTCCGAGAAAAACCTCTCAGAACAGAGTAGAATACCAACAAACTCAGCCCACATACTCCAGGATGATGACGCCCGAGTCCGGGCATCATATGTTTATCCATAGCGCCTGGGAAAACGTTTTTCCAATCATACTACATCAAGGATGTAATTGCGATTATCGAACAGTTTTAAACTCTCCCAATTCTGAGAACAAGTGTTACGGAATTTAGTAGATTCATGAAACCCCAACGGATACAGAATGCCGCAGCTCGGTTGGTCACTGGAACACCAAGATTCTGTCATGTTACACCATTGCTCTTCCACATTCTTTGGCTCCCGATTAGTTACCGTATAAAGTTTAAGATTCTACTTTTGACATTTAAGTGTTTATATGGGCTAGCTCCCAATTATTTGATTGGTTTAATTAGCATCAAAAAGCAATCCAGGTACTCTCTTAGGTCAAACGAGTCTTTGTTACTCGAGTTACCTAGCACCAAGACCCGTCCAACCCTTGGGGATCGTGCATTTCAATCAGCTGCTCCTTATCTTTGGAATGCATTACCTTCGACAATTCGCAACATAAAGACATTGGACACTTTCAAGACTGCTGTCAAAACTCTTTTTTTTTTTAATTTAGCTTTCAAATAGATTCGTATTCATGTCTTATTTTTTCAACTAGTTTTAACTAGGCAATTGTTGCTTTTGAGTGCATAGGTTTCGTAGTTTTTAATAGTTTCTTATATTTTCAGTTATTTTTAACATAATTTTACCTTAATAATATTGTGAAGCGCGACTGAATATATCCACATAGAGGTCTGCGCTATATAAATTTAAATTATTATTGTTAATTATTAGATTAAAGTTTTTAAATTTCCTATAAGTGACAGTTGAGTGGAGCCTGGAGTTCACACCGGTTGAGACAGTTTGCGATAGGCGTAAACAAGGCTTGGAAGTATGATTTTTTGGGTGATGCTCAGTGCAGCCGCCTGGTATAAATTTCGAAGGATTGGCTCAATGCAGTGTCTTTTTCCATGTCGTTTTAAGGTTACCGTACCTTCACGAACGGTGTCTCGCGTCCAAGCAGGGCGCAGAAACGAATGGGCGGTGTTCAAAAAATGGCGGGAAAAAAGAGTATGAAAGCTGATGCGAAAAAGAAATTGCTGCGTAAAATATTTCACCTCTCTTTTAGTGTGCAGAGCATTGCAATAAGCTTTTGAAGCTGTGGGCAATAAAAATGTTTTTAGATACAAAGTCAGAAACGATTTTGCTTGAAAGAAATCTCGCTTCTTTAAAACTCGTTACTTTTCATGTCAGCGAGTGAGAATAAAAATGTTCATTCCCAACGACCTAAAGCAACTGAAAGCGTACATTCTTGACTATCTGTAGAACAACTTAATCTCTTTCACCTGAGTAAATTTTATTCTGACCTTTTTAGACCTTTTCGAGTTTGAGGTTAAAGTAGTCGGTACGATCAGAACACGTAACGCGGGTGGTCACTTTCTCGCCAGTCAGAGTTTCAAAACAGTGAGCTACACGAAATCGAGACGAAGGCAGTTTACAGTATACAGTCTATCACAAACAGTGTTAAAGGTTTCGAGCTGTTTTTGGCTTTTCAACTGTTTTCGTCGGCAAATGGCTTCGGGAGCGAAACGAATTCTCTTATCCGTCTGCCAGCCCAGTACAATCCGCAAACAAAAGAATTAATGGCAGTTTTTCCCGTCTCCACAGCGAGTCGCTGGCGGACCAAAAGCACCATCTTGCTCAACGCCAACGGAACTTGGAAGTGTGTCTGAAGTTACTGTTAAGAAAAGTTTTGCCTGAATCAGGTGAAAAGCCAAGCAGTTCGAGAAAAAAGCTGTTTGATTTTTCCCAAGTGGATATCCCGCTGACAACTAATCAGCCCGGGTTAGTGATTTAATTTTGTCACTTGACCCTTACCGTTTATAACTCCAGAATGTTGTTGTTAAATGTGCGAAAGGATTTTAGCTCTGACCAGAAGGTCTTTTAGAGACTTGTCCTTCCTGTAGGCGGAGTGTATTTGACTGAGTCTATTTCTCTCAGTTATAAGGTGCCAATGTTTCATAAGAACATGGCGGCGACTCGATCGTCGTTTGGAGTGGCCATAAAGTTCTGATAAGAAATGTTTGGTTAGTTTTGCAAGACCGGTTTCGGAAACTTAGGTGGTTTCTTTCGTCAGTTGCTTTTTGCTGTTGCTCGAGTGGTTGCGAGCGGGAGTTTGACCAAAATTACTTCGGAGTACTCTTTATATAGGTCTGGAATAACGCGCAACAAGAAAAAACACATTGCAATACTCAACCAACTCGCACTTTTCCGCCGCCATCTTGAAAATTATCCATCCACAATGCAACGCGATCGTAGTGCGTACACCATCTGTAATCAGCCCTAAACAGCCCTAAGAATGTCAATTAAAAGGGTAATTTTTCCTTCCGGCCAAAACGTAAGACCACTGTTTCTCTGCCAATTTTTAATCTTTTTCAATATACATATTTTTTACATTAGAGATCACATCTCGCATCACTTGCTAATCTGAAGGTATACCGTAACCTTAACCTGTTTCGTTCGGCCTCCGCTACCCCTGGTATCTTACATGACCCCCAAAGCTAGTACTTTGTTACAGACCGAATTTCGTGAGTCATTCATTCATGCAGGCCGTCAGTCAGTTGGTCGGTCGGCCAGTCAGTGAGTCAGTTATTCATTAAACAATCAGTTACTTTTATAATGAGTAAGATTACAAACTGTTCTCCGCGGCAGAGAGGAGCCGCAGCTGGCTACTTTGGCTGGCTTCAGTATCATCGGTATCGTTTCATCTAATGACTGACCAAAGTAGTCTAGATTTAACTGCAAAACTGAGTAAATATGCGACTCCCATATTTCTTAACAAGAATTTGGTTTAATCAACGGAGTTAATAATGTAAATTGACCACTGCACAGGGCTAAAGACTGACGTTTGGAGCGTTAGCCTTTCGTCAAATTCGCTCTGAAGAGGTGCCAACGTTCCAGAAACGTCAGCTCAGTTTTAGAATCCCTGTACGCCGGTTGTCAATTTACATTATCAACTCCGTTCATAATACCAAATTCCAGTTTGCAGCACCCCCATTTATGTAGCACCACAGTTTCTTTAGAAACTACTTCCTTTTATTCATTTGTTCTTAAAGGGGTCGGCTAGGATACCAATCAACATCCCTGGGTTCACCCCTGAGGTCTGAAACAATTGAGGATTGAGTTCTTATCATATGATTTTCTAGAATTTCAATGATACGAAGCTACGTTCAAGGTTGCTTAACAATGTAACCAATCAAATGAAGTACCTGCAAGAGCCCCACAACCTCTGAATTTTCTATGTAACAATTAGTACCCAATTTCTATTGTAAATCTTCTGCATTTACTCACTTTATAAACAGAAATGTTATAATTTTTACAGTTTGCGGTTCATGTATTATCTGCCAGTTATGGGATTGCTTGGTAATGCAATGTGGTAAGGTGTTTTCACGTCACGTCATAAAAAATAAATTCGAAAGTAAAGAGACGTTTCCTATTTTTAGCTTCCCCCCGCGTAAAAGACATTTGAGAAATGTATCTGCTTGCATATTTCAGCTCAGTAGCGTGCTTTGTTTTGAAAATAAAGCAGTTTGAATTTTTTGTTTTTTCACAGTGCGTGACATAAAGATTTCTGCTCACAAGCATGTCACGTACACGAAAACATCGATTCAGCGTGTTTTTTAGAGGTCTGAAAAGCCAACATCACAAGAGAAGCGTCTGTGTGAATGTTTGCTAGCTGGAAAGCGAGAAGAAAACCTTTGAGATAGCCAAAGTAAATTCCAGATGTTTTCACTCGTTTCCGGCCGCAATATGGTACCCCTCAGAGGGACACCATCATGGCGCGTGTGTACCGTAAACTCTGTAATTTTGAGTGGTACATTTTGCCGAATAACCCGAGTACGGAATATCGCACAGCCCTGAGACTTTGGGATTTTGGAGTTTATTTAGTTGATTGATGATTTTATTTCTTAACTTGCGTAACTTGCACATGACTGAAAACCAAGAATTAGCCTACTTTCCAGTACAGTACGCTAGATGGTAAGACTTAATGATGAACTTCTTACTTACTTATTTACTTACTCACTTCTTATTTATTTTTTAGTAAAACACAGACAATTGTCACTGCGTCATCGTCACACATCTTATTGGTAAAGGGAGTAGTTCTAAAGAAACTGTGGTGCTGCGTTGGTAGTCAACTGACTGAATGTAAACAGGAACAAAATCTGAAACATCATAAAATATTCATCAAACCGCACTAATTTGAAAGTTGAATGGCTTCTAGGCGTTTTACCAGCAGGTACTTTAAATGATCTGACGTTAAGCCATCGAAGTTGCAAGTCCATTGATTGCAAAGTGGTTTCGAATCTTAGCTCCGTTTATTTTGCCACTCCAGCGGGCAACAGAGTTACCAAGTTATCACCAATCACAACAGTCTTCACTTCCAGATTTTGCAGAGCTCTGTTTATTAGAGTCAACTTTCTTGTGACACTGAAAGACAAAGTTGGTTTATTTCTTGGCGCGTCCTGTTGAGAAAAATGGACCGTCCCAGTAAGGTATATAAGGAAATTTGCATGTTTCGAAGCACACCGTGGTGCCTCAATAATTCATAGAAGTCTGGATCCCGTCTGCAGTCTCTGGGTTAACATTGGTGTTAGATCTAAAAGTCAGTCTCCGTTTCACTTTTCAAGTCAGTTTATGTGCTGGGGACGGTTTTGATCAGGAGTGCGTTAAATGAAATTTATGGCCACATCGTAGTTTCACGGATCGTGGGCACATTGTTGAGTGATAAGAACTTAGAGCTGTTGTGTATGGTTGTCTGTAGTTACACGTTTACTTTACTCAAGTTTTATCCCTCGTATCTCTAGGTGAAAAACCACCAAATGCTACCTAAATGCCAGGCTAAATGCTATCACTCGATTCGAAATCACTGACGAATTGTGAAGTCGGTGGAATCGGCTCAAGTCTAAACCTGGTTGGCCTGTGCGTACTGCATTGTTTCGCGACAGGCGGTGTTGGACACGGTTCACGTGACATTATTCGGCCAATCATAATGTCGCCTTTGCAGAAGCAATGGCGGACACTTTCGTCTCGGAATGTCAAGAATGGTTCATCGTCTTCGACCGATTTCCACATTGATGTAAAGAAAGAAAGGAATATTTTCTGGGAGCTTCAAGTTTAATATATGGGCCAGTTATTGTTCAAGTTTTAAATTCAGGTAAGCATTTTTTGTATTAAAACTAGTCGATGGAAATCTTGTTGAATTGAAAACGGTTGTCACGCACACGCGTTTGACATGGACAATCATTTGTTCGATTTTCGACAATCAAGGGTCAGTATCGGGGATTATTTTTGCACAGAACTTTAGTTCGATAGTTGATCTTTAAGAAACGTGCGGCGGGCCCAGGCGGGCCCCGCCATTTTAACGATGAAAATCTGCCTTGAAGTTTGGGCTTTTTCGTAATTTGTCACATATTCTCCTCAATTTCACGGCATTTCGCGGGAGTTGATGGTGTGATTCCTGTAGAAGTTTTATTACTATAAGAGTATGTATTATTGTTGTATTATGTTGTAATGCTTTCCTGCTATTTGTTTTTAGTGTTTATGTGATCCAGTTCTTCGGCATGTCCTCAAAGCGGCCTTTTGGCCCTCCAAGTGGAGGCACTCCCAACTAACCGCCAAAGAAATGCACATATACAGTGTATGCAGATCATCCATACAGGGATGCTTTGACCAAGAAAAATCAAATGTAACAATATTTTGACAGGCTACTGAATGGTTTTACTAGCTCTTAAAACTTGGGATGGCTATTCCCCTTCAAATGCAAGTTGCAATGTCATAAAATACCCTGATTTGGCCCATGCTGTTAAAAATTTCATGTCATGAACAGAGGCGTACTGTAGCCTGCCTTGCTGGATAAGAGGATGGATGAATTGAATTTAGTTAGTTCTTGGCCAATGTAGCCAACTTGTTTGAATCCAAGTCCATAGTCAATAAAAACACTAATTGCATTTGCATAATTTAAACATATTGTCTGGTTTAATATGTGTGCAACCCCCATAACCTTAAATGGGAGGGTATGTAGCACTAAGGCCTCCTGAGTCTCTCCTGTCTGACTCAGGGTCTCTCTCATCATCACTGTCTCCTGTACTTTGTTCACTTAAGCAATCAACCTCACATGAGGAAATGTAAACAGATTCAACACTTCTATGGTCATTTATTTTTATTTTCATCTCAAGAAAGCATGATGTGGTCAAGGTTACATAACTGTGTCTTTAACTTGAGAAGTCCAGATTTCATTGCATGCTCTGAAAATCATAATAGCCTTTTGTAGAACTCCATTCTGTCTGGCTGATTTTGTCTTCCTCCGCTCAATAGTCAAAAATGGAAAACATGGAACAGTCCATAGCAATGTTCCTTGTTCCACACTGATGACCTTCAGTTGAACAATTGCATTGGTACAGTCAATATGAGGTACAATGGGAGGTGCTGTTGTGTCAGCTTCTGGCAAAATAATGAACATAAAATGTAGCTACAGTAATATTAAAATCATTACTTGATCACCACTTTGTTGACAACAACACTTCGGTCCAATGAATAATTTTCAACAAGAGTTACTTGAGATTTACTAGTTATATTTATGCCCATAAACCTGCAATAAAAAAAATTAACCTTATTTACTTCCATGTGCAGTCTCCGAGAAAAAAAACATTTCTGGCACCCAAGCCGGTTTATACATTTACACCCCCTGTACATTTAATAGATAAACTGAGTTTTTATTTTTGAAATTTTGTTCACCTGGAATTTAAGTGTGTCAAGAAGTCAGAATCCTCTGATATCACAAAATCAGTGAAGCCTTCCAAGTTCAGGAACTACACACTGAATTTTCTTCTCCCTGCAAGACTAAATAAGAAAAAAATAACCTCAGCGACAATGGAAAAATACCAATGCAAATACATTACATCAAAATACATTTTTCTGGCATGCATTTACTCAAATTTAAGGCAATGCAATGAATTATGCTTCAATATGTATAAACTTAGCTTACAGTTAAATTATAGAAGTAATGACAAGAACCTTTCAAATAATTAATGCATGTGTAAGATATCAAACTTACTCAAAAAAGGCAACATTGAGTCTGTAAGTTCTTTAGAGAGTTACTCCAATACAACTAAGAGAATTTTAAAACTTATGTATACCTCAAACACCTTCAGGGCCACTTCATTTGTTACATCCACTGCTTTAAAAAAAAAATCCTTGCCTTGTCTTTCTCTCCTTGTCTCCAAAGGGCCAACCCTTGACTGGCAGACTCGTCACGATTCCTTTTGATTAGAAAATACAGTGGCAGAGACTCGATTACTCAAGCTTTGCACGAGTTTTCGATTCAAAAACAGTAACACAACATTGCTTTGTTTTCGAATTATTCTCACCTTTTCCTTGTGGATTCCTCTTTTTGTGTTCGACGAAAATCCATCAAACACCACGATAGCGCGTATCTTTTTGGTCAGCAATAAGACTCCAAATAAGAAGAAAGTACCGATCGAAATTAAGTGCGAGTTGTTCCATGCAGTAAATACGATCGAAATTAAGTGCGGTTTGCCCGAGTTGTTCCATGCAGTATATACTCCCATTATGCATCCAGCAGTAAGCATTTATAGCTGCTACTTTCCCCGCGAACGATTTAATGTGTACATCTTCGGAGATTTCTTTGAGCATGGGAAGCAGTCCTCATATCTTGACTATCTTCTCCCTCGACGGAGTTGTTTACCGTCCGGCGATCAGGCGAAAATGAGAGCCGTCGGAAATTTCTCCCGGCATGCTTTGAGAGTCGTGTCCAACACCGCCTGGTTTCGCGACAAATTAAATTGACCGGAACCAAGCGTCACACAGAAATAGTATTTGATGTGGCGTTACGTCATGTCGAAAGGATGGCATAGTCACTTATGATCACGTCTTAGTATGAACGTCTCTTGCCTTGCAGATTGTCTCCAAACACTATGAATTCTATGAAAACGAATGGACTGCGATCAAATGCATATGATTCGCCATTACTGGGTCGACACAACACAGCTGCCAGCCTAAGCACGGTCAACTTGATTGACAACAACATTGAACTCGCTCCGCTCAAGTTGCCGTCTCTTTCGGCACGTTCGCAGCAAGCCCGGGAAATTGTACAAGATGGAACAGTCAGGGAGCTGAAAGATTTTCTGTCAGATGCTAACAATGTCAAGTCGCTAAACAACCTCGACGAAGAAGGGGTTGCTTTGCTACATTTGTCGGCCAGATTTAATCGAGTCGAGGTCACGAAAATATTAATCGATCATGGAGCTGATGTTGATATTCGGCTTAAAGATGGATCAACTCCCTTGCATGTGGCAGCGAGGTAAGAAAACCTATTTTAATCTAACAGTGCGGCGTAGATAGGACCAGGAGACCAGAGATTAAATGTTTGTGAAAATTCCAACCGTATTGTTTTTTTTTGATAATTGTACGAACACATGCAGGAGCAGCTACTGTGCGCACCACACGCAAAAAGCTGTTTGTAAACATAGTATTTGCGAAGAAGACTTTGCTAATCTAAAGCAAGGTTGACATATAACCGATCACTATCACCCAATGTTAGACTTGATAAGTTTAAAGGGCAACTTGCTGTTTCACTCATGTTCTTTACACAAACAGGAGTTAATTATTCTTAATTTCCCCACTGGGTGAAAACGGAATGTTAAACTGATGAAACCCTAACATAGCAAAATCATTATATAGAGAACGATATCGAGTGGATACTCGAGTTGAAGGGATAAGGTATGAAGTGCGAGTCTGTCAACAGCCTGTCAATTTACTTGTTTTTGCAGTTGCGAAAATGTTTATCTCTTATCAGACTCCCGGCTTAGCTGAAATGAATCAAGTTTGGGGGTAATGAATTACGCTATGGCTAAATGGCCGGTAACCGGCCAAGACGTTAAAAACACTAAATGACCGGCAGTCCCATATTTTTCTAAAAATTGTCAAATCAAAGAATCCTGGCAAATCCAAACCATCGTATGTCGATTAGGAAAAGTCAAGCGATCCTGAAATGATTTTTAGATCTCAAGTCCAGCGCTTGCTTTATGCTGGGCTTACTAGACGAACCGTAATTCATGACACATAATTTTTTTTTCAGGTCGAGTGCCGGCCAAGGTGTTGAAAACACTAAATGACCGGCAGTCCAATATTTTTCTCTTCATCAGAACGCCGATCGGTTGCATAGATGGCTGATCTTTGACAGTTTAAATTGACTGGAATTCTTCCATCTTGCAATTTTTATCGGACTGCCGGTCATTTAGTGTTTTTAATGCCTTGGCCGGCAGTGGACCTGAAAAAAAATTCTTAAGTAGCATAAAGCAAGCGCTGGACTGTTCGCAGGCTATCTAGTTATAATATTTCTTTACTGACTGGCTTGTCTTGCAGCAGCACTTATCACAAGATTTTCATTAATTTTCCGTTTTATTTGTTTTGCCTTTCTTTCCTGTAATGAAATGAGAACCCTTATCTCCCAACTGGCTAGATGTAATTAGGTTTGCATAAAAAGCCAAAATGAACGCAACAAACATAACGACGCGATTTAATGGACAATTTTTCGTCCAAACTCCGTGTAAAATGTTTTCAATTGCCGTCATTTGAGCAATATAGCTGACCATATACCAGTTTTTGTACAGCAGATTTTATATAATATGAAAACAAAAAGTGATATAATATTGGTAGGACTATTAAAAATAGCACTGACAATTATGAAATTGCCGAAGGCAGTGTAATATCATTAGGGTGATATTTACTTTAAAATTGTCATCATAAACTGACAAGTATGAACAGCTTTTGCCAGTCCTGAAAATTAGCATAGATGGAGGAAACTATTAATATTTAAAAATGTAGACATTATTTTGAATTGAGGATGCGTTACTTTTAGGGTAAGGCATAGCAAGTGATTTTTCTAGTTGTGGTAGGTTCTACAGCGACTAATTGGTCTTGATCATAAAAAGGCAGAATTATAACTGCTCAAGTCAAGGCAAACATGGTTTTATTTCTTGTTGTTAGTAATTGCAAAAGGGGCAGAATGAGAAAGAAACTGGAAAAAGCGAGCTCGTGTTCTTGAAGGTCTTGTAGTTCCGACATCTCGCCGTTCGGTTCTTAGCTTTTGCTAAAAGTGATGGTTTTCATTTTTTTCGGCCAAGGCGAAGCATATTCCCTTGCATGGGAACACCCCTCTGTAATAGACCTGGTGAAACCCGACCTGGTGGGTTATTTTGCCCTCCCTGGTACCCGGGTGGTTTTTTTTAAAAACTCCCTGGTGCAATTTATTCTTCCTGGGTGTAGAATTTTAGTTTCCCTGTGAGGCGTGCTCCTCTGCGAGAAAATCAACCGGATTTTTGTCTGCCCTGGTAGAGTTTTTGTTAAAAACCTGCTGCGGAACAACCAGGTTCCACCAGGTCTGTTACAGAGGGGTGTATGGGAGGAGAGATGAAACCCTTCTGGGCTAGAGTATCTAAACGCTTCGACGCTTCGGCTGAGCGTGTCGTACCCAACTAGGTCACGGGGTCGATTTATTTCTTTGACAATCTCGTGTTTGTGGCTGATATAAATGAATAAGCTGCACTTATCGATAAGGGACCATAACTGTATTTCAAGTGGATCACGGCTCTCTGTAGGCAAAGCCGGGACTGAAATTGTGAGATGTAGCCTACAAACTGGCCCTCCATTTGGATTATTCCGAGAGATGGTCCCATCGATTTGCTCTTGAATGGCGCGCAGTCAGATCTAATTAAGGGATTGGGGCGCTCTTCTCGCGCGCAGATCTCCCTCCAGCAATCAAACGGCCAGTAGAGCGCCTGCAAGCCATGTGAGATGCCACCCGCTTGGTTTTCAATCACTTCGGTGTGGCCGTTTCACACCCTCGAAAACGTACATATATCTTTTATTGAAAGCTGTATGATAGGATAATGCTATTCTAGGGTTTTGGTTGGCTTGGTGACAATGGGACATCAGTCGTTATTAAGAACTTGATCATTGGATGATACAGGTCCAGAGTGTTATGTTTACCTCAGCGATCATGGGATTTCTGCGCCATTATACCATGGCCAAAAAAGGCGACCATAAACTTGCCGTCTGGTCTTTAGATTATGTCAAAATGAGATCAGGAAGACTGTCGGTTGTGTTTGAAGTTAATGCAATTTTTATTTATTCGCGCCTTTTTTTTATACGAGATGGTTTTCACCCGCGCAAAGAGCCTTGTTGGTTTTCCATTCTTATATCCAACATTTTTGTGTCTTTAATTTTGTTTTCAAAGGTTCAACTCTGTCGCCGTTGCCGAAGTCTTGCTTCATTCCGGTGCAAATGCGCTGCTTGTGGACTCACTGGTCAACAATGCCCTTCACCACGCTGTGCGCAGGCGCAACAAGGACGTCGTCGACCTGTTGGTGCGTGACTCAGACATCGACGTGAATGCCAGGACGCAGGTTGGAATGACTGCGTTACACCTTGTGTGCATGAACGGTGATTTGGAAATTTGTCGCAGCTTGTTGCGCCATGGCGCTGAAATTACAGCGGTAACGGTTGATTGCAGCACTCCGCTGCACACTGCCATATTTGGTTGCCATACTGAGCTTGCTGAGTTCCTAATAAAAGAAGGTTAGTTTTGGTTAATGGCGAATTGACATAACTCAGGCCACAGGTAAGCCACGGTGACTACAGCCTCTAATTGCGCCCCCTTTGAGTAAAAGGAGGATACTAAAAGGTCTTTTTAAAAACAAACATGGCTGCTACATACAGAAATTAATACCATTTCGCTGCATTACTTAGCCCGCTTCCTGTATGTCACTTGACCAACTAAGTTACCTTGTCTTTTTACTCGATCGATTCTTCGGGCAACCTTGCATAACCAAAGGAGCTTGCCTCTCTTGACTGCATTTGAAGTCGCTGTAAAGAAAATCAGTCTTACCAAACAACCTAACATATTTCATCTCTTTCTTCTACTGATGTAGCTGCCTCCAAGCTTCTGAACGTTCAAGATTTTGTGAACGAACCTGATTTAGACCAGGACCGTCCACTTCATCTGGCTGCGGAGACTGGGAAGATAGAGTCAGTTGAGCTGTGCCTCAAACACGGTGCACAAGTGAACGCGCAAAGAGCTACATTGATGACGCCACTTCATATAGCAGCCATGAAGGGTGACCTGGAAA
The DNA here is from genome assembly GCA_948470475.1 of Galaxea fascicularis. Taxonomy (NCBI): domain Eukaryota; kingdom Metazoa; phylum Cnidaria; class Anthozoa; order Scleractinia; family Euphylliidae; genus Galaxea; species Galaxea fascicularis. The sequence continues at coordinate 7,842,896 of OX419338.1, read as the reverse complement.
TAGTTAAAATACTGAGCAGAAACGGAGCAGATATGCACTTAAAAGACAACGAAAAGCAGACACCGTTACACAGGTAAAGAAGAATTCTCCCTGCTGTGAACGAGATGTCATCTACGTGGTTCTGATGTGCTGAGTGTTTTATACAAACAACGTTTTGCTACCTGAAAAGAGCTATTTTAATCGTCGGGTTTCTTCTCCAAGGTCATGATCAATTTAAAGTTACATGTACATCGTAAACGCTTTTACTTGGGAATTTTCCATCCCGCCAATTCACAAAATACATGTTAGGACTCTCGCGTTTTACAGCTTTCAGTTTTTACACCTTCTGCTCATTCGCATCAAGGCAAATTTTGAGCGATAAAACCGCGAGAGGAATTGAGATGATTCTAAGTTAAATGCGCGGCTTTTTTTGTCGTCACCGGCTGCGACACTTGCACTATCGTTTTGCTCACGCCAGTACCACCAATGGCCTCAGCTAATAACACAGATACTAGAACATGATAATTTTCGAACGTCTTTTTTTCTTTCCTTCAACTGTTTCTTTCCTTTATTGTAATTTAATTAATTTTTTTTGTTTTAATTTGACAACAGAGCGGCGAGTGGAAATCGTGTTGAGGTTGTAAAGCATCTTCTCAGCTTAGGTGTGCAAATCGATTTGAAAGCCGATGACAATCGCACGCCTTTCTTGATGGCAGTGGCGGCTGGTAGCGTAGAAAGTGCGAGAATTTTTATTGAATCAGGAGCTGACGTTCTGGCGTGCACGTCAGAGATGAAGAATTGCGTGCATTTAGCGGTTGAAACTGGGCACTTGGAAATGGTGGAGCTTCTTCTAGGGAATATGGTCGCTAATGAAAATCTTTACAGGTCTGATGCTTGGGAAAGAGTACCACTTCACAATGCTGCTGTTTCGCCTAACATTAAGGTAAGTAGCCTGAAGTGTAATTCAAATTAAAGTCGTCGAGAAGATCAAGTAATGAGTTTGACGGACGGACGCAAGGATGGATCAATAGATCAGTGGATGAGTGAATCGATGGTTCAGTGGTTTATATGGTTGCCAGATAATGTACTACCACGTGGCTTTATAGGATCTCACTCGATGAATGAGAAACAAGTTATGAGAACGCATGTGTAACTGTCTTGTGGCATCGTGGGATGGATGGGTGTTATTTTTAGGGGTGAAATTCAGTTTATATGCTAACACGACTCATGAGCCTTATTTGTTTCAGATTCTTGAGCTTTTATTAACCAAGTACTCACGGTCGTCCTTTCAAGATCATAACCAACAAACCCCACTCCACCTAGCGGCACAGTGTGGCCGAGTCACACATGTGGAGGCCTTGGGAAAAGAGATGTTGGGTCTAAACGAAAGAGATGATCATGGAATGACACCTATTCACCTCGCCGCGATGAAGGGTAACAGGTAAAGTCAAACCGAATCTAAATCAATACAAATCAATACAGTATCAATGCGTAACCAGTCTGATTAGGCCTGAATGGGTCTGGATTACTTAGCTCGCGGGGCTGGTTTACTTCACAGAGGAACATCCGCCCTAGCCGGGCTGTGCAAGTAACGTTAACTTTTCTTTAGGCCTTACACAGATGACGAGTCAAGAGGAGGCGCTCAGGTGGTAGACTTTTCCTGCCTTAGATCTCAATTGCAACGCGAATGTGAATTGCATCTAAATTTCCATGAAACGTCGTCATAACCATTCACGGTACATGTATTGTTTTTTATTTGTTCCACTGAAGCTATTGCTCTGTAGCGGTGGATGAGTGAGTGTCATGCACCCGGTTGCGGAACCTAATGAAATTATACGACAGTAGTTTTTCGTTTACCTCATACATGTTTATCTGGTTTGTTCAGTGTACCTATAACTGGGAAATAATACTGTCGGAAAACCTTAGAAGGCATTGATCGGAGCTTTTGGAATGGATGTTACTACAGGCTGGTTTTTACTAGGAAGTAAGCACGAACATAAAAATGAGCATAAGCGTAAGTGAAAACAGCAGCGACATAAGCATATGCACAAGCAGAAATATAAGAAGAACGAACTTATTTGTAAGGCCTGGTTTTCACTAGCGACGCAAGTACAAGACAAGGAAAACTGTTGATCCTCATGCTTGTGCTTGCGCGTGTGTTTGTGCTCGCATCCAGGCCGTTTTCACGGTGAAATTACAGTTGTTATGCTTGCGCTTGTGCCTGCGGTTGGCTTGCATCGCCAGTGAAAACCAGGCTTTATTTCATTTTTATTTTTGTTTGCAAACTCCTCCCGGCACTTGTGAGGTAATTTTCACTGACAATGCATCAGTGAGAATTACCTCACCAGTGCCGGGAGGATGCCTTCACCGTCCCTTTTTCAACAGGAAAGCGTGCCAAGTTCTCACCCGACTTGGTTCAGACGTCAACACGCGAGACAGCGACCGCTGGACGCCATTAATGTGGGCAGCGAGATCAGGATGTGATAAGACCTGCCAGGAACTCCTAGATAAACAAGCAGTTCTGGATCATGTGAACAACTGTGGAGATACAGCTCTACACATCGCTTCCTCGTGTGGCAATGTCCGAGTAGTTGAGCTGCTGTTAAATTCTGGAGCTAATGTGTGCATTCAAAATACTCTGGGGCAGACGTGTTTGGACGTTGCAGTGCGGTCTGGAGCGGGAGACGTTGCTATGGCCATTGCTCAACACAAAAGGTCGGAATAATAGTGATTAGTGAGCTATATATGGACGCATTGTTTTGGACTATTCTCTGTATCTCAATTGTGGTTTAGGAACAAGAGAATAAGAGGAATAAGGTTTTTCGAAAAAAAAGGAAAAGAAAAACGCATATTTTGAAGACGGAATACTCCTGGCGGAAGTGACTTAGCAACGCAGAATAGTCTGGAACGAGCACTTGAACCTGACTTCCGGTGCCACGTCACGAGCTTGGCTTCCCGCCAAAGGTTTTTTCAAAAAACGCATGTTTTGCGTAGTCCAAGCGAACCATATTCGGTTCATTCCGCGGTTCACTCTGCTCCCGCAAACGGAAAACACTATTACCGCGCATTCCAAGGATTCCTTTCCCGGAATAGTCCAAAAAAAATGCGTCTTATGTTATCTTAAGGTCATTCCCCAGAAATAGAAGTCGCACTAAATTTTATTTGAAATTTGCAAGTTGGTTATCAACGTCAAGAACATCAAACAAATGCAATGATCGGACTTTTTTGCGTCTGTGCTTAACCACTGGAGTTTCATTGAATAACCTCGTCATAAAGGAGCGCGAGTAATGAAAAACTGGACAATAACAAAGTTCTTTAAATCTGGATATGTCATGGATTTGTCATGCGTTTTATTTCAATATCAGTGCGAAATAAAAAGCATGGGTCCCCATACTCGTTTGGGAGAAAATCGCCATTTACCACTTCTTTCTTCCTCAACCACTTCACTGGAAATCAAAATACAGGAAGACAACATTGGGAAGGAAGACTGAAGAGTTTTCTATTTCTGCGATTGAACCAATCGCACCATTATCCCATTGACATAAAGGCCCCCGCAAACGAGGAAACATTGTTCCGGAAACATTGTTTCCCAAAATGTTTCATCGTTTGTGTGCAAACGCAACATTTGTTGCGGCACCAAAATTTGCTTCCCGAAAAGCAAAAATGTTTCTGAATGTTTGCGCAGCAAGGAAGCAAAACATATGTTTTGCTCCTTTGCGCACCCAAGAAACATTACGAGAAACATTGTTTCCGCAACAATGTTTTCTCGTTTGCGGGGGTCTCAAAACACATCGCCATGCCAGGTTATTAATTGAATTACGTAACCCATTAAGAGAAATGTAGGAATTCACATTCCAGCTTGCCTTGTTCGTATAATCTTGTAAATTACAAAAAAAAAAAAAAACCTTAAGTAAATGGTAAGAGATCAAGACACGTGCCCCTTTACAGATGTAATGAGTTTTACTGGCTATAACTCCATCTACGACTCGTGCTCTCTTTTACCAGGTGGCCAGAAATTTTGGAAACTCGAAGTTCAAACCAAGATCCACCAATGAAGATTTTGATCGAGTATTTCCCTGAAGCTGCCTCACTGGTGATGGACAACTGCATCAAGCGGTCTTCTCACATCCAAACAGACCCTAACTACACAATACTGTATGATTTCCATCTCTTAGATCCAGGCCCTGATGATGAGGCCAGCCTCAGTGGAAACCGCTTTTTCGGTCCGAAAACGATGGTCAAATATCATCGTGAAAGTCTGCTCCTACATCCTCTTACACAGAAACTGTTAGATCTAAAATGGGCCTCATTTGGAAGGTTCCTGTATTATTTTAACCTCTCGACGTATTTGGTATTCTTAATTACATACACGGTGTTTATTATTACGGAGAGAAACAATCAAGATTTTAACCCCCTCGAGAGGGAGCCCAACGGGACAGCAATTCGTCGCAAAGTGGTAGCTGACATTTTCACTAGGGCCACGGCATTCAACGGAGTCGTGCTTTTCCTGGCGTTGGTTTTCGCCTTAGCGCACATCCTTAAGGAACTTTTCCAACTCTTCGTTCAAAGGACGAAGTACTTCAAGGACCCAGCCAACATAACCGAATGGGCTCTTTACCTATCAACACTCTGCTTTATGATGCCTTACATTTTAACTGCCGAACAACTAGAAAGTACCTTTGGCAGTCTCCAAAATCCACGCAACTTGTGGATCGCAGGGGTTATCTCCATTTTCTTGTGCTATATTAATGCGATCCTGTTTTTGAGGCGCTTTCAACCGTTTGGAATTTATGTTAATATGTTCCTAGAGGTTACCAAGACTGTGGGAAGAGTCATGCTGGTATTCTTTATATTTATCCTGGCATTTTCCATCGTGTTTTTTGTCCTCTTCAAGGAACAGGTAGGACCACTATGCTATCGCTATTAAATTTGCCTAAATCTGTCAGGTTAATATTAAACGTTGGTTAACCACAATCATGGAAACTTACAATGAAGCTTTACCGACGCCAAAGAATGTAGACATGTTCACTGATCCCACCCTCTCCCTGGTGCTCCAATAAAATATTGACTCGCTCCAGCATTTAACCCTGAGTAATCGTTGCCGTGGCTATTAACATTGTCCTGCGGGAAGCAAATTAAAGTGTAGAGGTCAGAAAAAAGGAAATGTACTTAAACATCGGTGCACATATATGACACTATCACAAAGGTATATTTTGTGCGTGCGATTTTTTAATAGCAAAGTGCCCTGAAACATTTTGGCCATGATTGTTGGAAGAGTTGGTTCATTCGTTATTTAGATGTGGTTGGTTCATACTCAAGCTGATTACCAGCTAGTTCGATAGATAATCACCTGGTTAGAATGATCTTTCGTACTCTAACCCCTGTAAATTTGGTCGTCTTTCGTGATGGCCATTCAGCAATTGTTAGCTGTTAAAATTTGTTTCACGCGGTCACGTGAAACCTCTCGGATTGGGTAGTTAGTTTACAGTAGGTATCCAGCTAGTAAAGTCATGTTAACCCCTAAGAGTGATCAATGTTTAATTTCTCCTTGTAGTTACCCTGCTCAATCAAACATAAAGGTTGTGAGAAAAAAGGGAGTGATCAACAAGTGACAAACGTCTTGATTGTTTAACAAATTCTTCTCATCATTACCACAGAAAATGTACGCAGCACGGTGTGGAGATTATACTTGTTGATATTAGGGTTAAAGGGTTCACTGAGTTTCTATTACGCAGGATCAAGGTTCTCTGTAACGTGTTCTACTGGTATCTGTTTCAGGATTCCTTTAGAAATCTAGGTTGGGCCTTCGTTAAAGTTTCAGTTATGATGGTCGGTGAGTTTGAATATGATGACACCTTTGTGAACAGCATCAACAGCACCAATGAACGCACAGGAAACCCACTCAATCCCTTTCCAGAGCTGTCACTCGCATTCCTCTACTTGTTCCTGTTTATGATGTCAATCATCCTCATGAATCTGCTGGTAAGTGCGTCCGGGAGAGATACCAATATATAAGGCCCATCGAATTCACCCACCCCTCTCCAAAGAAAATCCAGGAATAACCTTTTACACGACTCTAAAATGCTGTAAAAGACGAACCTTTAACAGAGCCTACATGGACTGAAGGGCGTCGATTTTGTCACTCATACTAAAAGAACGCTCATTGCTGTCGAAAGCACCCGGAAGTTTACCACGGAATGTCTGCCGTTATGTAGATCCTAAAGACAGCTGAGCACGTGTCCAATAAATTGGCGAATCCTGTTTCCTTTAATTTTACTTAATTTACTTAAGATAGACAAAATCTTTATTGAGGATATCAACTTCACTCATTTTTGCTTTAAAGAAGGGTCCTCCAACAAATTTATAAATTACAAAATTAAAACAAAATAATAAATATATTGCACTATAAGGTGCAACATAAGATAGGTCAAAACAGAGTCATTAGACCCCGAAATCATAAATACATAAGAATAAATCAGATTCTTATTTTGCGGATGACCTTTTTAAATTTGTCAAGTGGCTTAAGCCCGACAGGTAACAAAAATAGCGCCTTCGATTCCCCTTTTTCTCCTTCTTTCTCGCGCCTTAGGCTCGGTCTCTAGCCGTGGCTGCCTCAATGCGCCTGCGATTCTCCCCACCTGAGATGGAGACCGAGCCTACTCGCTCCTTTGTGTGCTAACACTTAAATAACGTTTCCATATTAGGTTGGTCTGGCAGTGGGTGACATCGAGGCCGTTCAGAGGAATGCAACGCTTCAGCGCATGGCCATGCAAGTCGCGTTTGTGTCAGAAGTGGAAAACAAGTACCCAAGGGTGATAACCCGACGGATTTACAAGCCATCAGTGAAGGTCAAACCAAACGCGTGCAAAAACAAATTCAGGTAATTGATTTCATGGTTATTTGGCTCTTTGTTTAGTCTCGTGGCAAACCTTACGTGTACCAGTATTGGAATAATAGCTGACCGAAGTAGAGTAACATCGGTCAAACGCCAAGGGTGTTTAGCCCGGGGGTGGTGGGGGTAATCCCTTACATGGCCTTAACCGGGACGTGCAGCCCGATAGGGTGTGGTTTTTAGGGTGTTTTGTCATGAACGGGGAATCGATTTCATCACTTTCTGTCTTAAACTGGGTATCACTACATGACCTAATGGCTCCACTCAGGATAAGCTTAGATGTTTGTTTATAGAAGCCTGACCACAAGCTACCAGTGTTTGGTGGGCTTCCCTTGACTTTCATAATTACAGCTTATTACACTAGAAAAAAGATAAGTGGTAACCGGAAAACGTTGTCTTTGTGTATTTGTTGTCTTAGATGGGGTCTGAAAGTCTGAATACTGTCTTAAACGAGATAGGGAAATCAGAGATTTGTGCCTTAAACAGGGTCAGGGTTTGAGCGTCAGGGCCGCATCTCCCTACTCAAGCGTCTGTTGAGTACTCTCCCCCCCCCCCCTCCCCCGGAGTTTTCAGGTCAGGGAGTGGGCAACCGTGCGGATCAGAGAATGTACGAATACAATGGAAACAAATGATTGGAATTCAAGTTTCTCCGTACATGTGAACTGCACATCTTTTGTGACCGTACAGAGGAAGGAAGCATTCATACGGCCTACAGGGTGTTCGTCAAACGTAAGAAATCCTATCTAAAGGCCGTCCAAACAATAAGTAAAGACAGGGTGGGTTAAGAGCTAGTTCTTGCACAAGACTAAAACAACGTTAAATCAGTAGGGGACTTCTCCTGTTACATTACCATTCATTTCTTGATACTCCTATATAAGCGACCACGTCTCCGTGCGGACAAACCTGCCTCTTTCATCGACTTCATGAGAACTCCCCCCCCCCACCCCCACCACCGCCCACCCACCCCTCTTTACTATCCTGTTATGTTTGATTTGCTTTTGAGGTCAAAGATACTAATCTTTCAATTTTACAGGAAATTTCATGCCTGGATAATTGGTCAAGCCAGCCTATTTGACACGGGAACATCGCGAACACCTTCTGAAGAAATGACTGAATCTACCATGCATGATATGCAACGGCAGATCTACAAAACAAAGAAGAGAGTCAAGGCTCTTATAAGAACGGTGGAACTTCAGAATAAGCTGTTGATGATGATGGCGCGAAAAATGGGCCTCAGCGTGGAGGTAGAGGATTTGGACGCTAGGGACTGGGTCTCTGAAACAGCGCAGCTTGAGCCAGCGATATTACAAGATATCAAGGATGGCGGAAACGAAGTGGCGAAAGGAAGCGAAGTAGCGAGGCTGTAACGAATAGCCAGAACGTCGAGGCCGTCGTGTCTGTGGATCATTGTTACTGCTTTCGGCCAAAAACACACTCACGCTTCCGACACCCTTCGTAAAACCAGTTTAAGTCGCGATGCTGAACTCCATCACTTGTGAACTGAAACCTTTTTTGGTGCCCATTTCTCGAAAAACGACTGTAAGTGTAATTTTAATACTGTAGTTTTTAAATTGTAAATACACGGCTCGATGGAGGAGCATATCTTACTTTTTATATATGAATTGAAACCGTGTTTAAATAAAGCTCATGATGATGATGATAATTATGACACCCAAAATAGGCCCGAAAAGTTTCGGGGTGTTTCGAGAAACGCACGCTTGTCCGTTCTTACATGTTGTTACAATGGGACTTCTCTGAGAGAAAAAATGGTAACCCATCTGCTATCTCTGCCATGCCTCTCCAAGTCATTTTTGGTTAATTTGCGGCCTAAAATAAAGCAACCAGCAAACATTCAAATGGCAATGGCGTGGCGGCCATGATGGACAGTAACACAAGAAACTCATAAGTATCGTTTTCTTGACGGTACACCAGCATGGCTGTGATGACGGCGCGCACATGCTGTTCATTGAGGTTGTCGTTCGATGGGGTCTGCTTCTAATGCTTTAACTATTCATTAAGGCCGATTTACACGGTACGATTTTTGCTTACGACTGTCGCATGCAACTTCTGTAGCGCGCCGCTGCTCGCGCCATGCAAAAAATCGTATACGACACTTGTCATTCAATTTACCTATACCTACGACTGTCGTATGATTTTAAAACATGATTCAAAATCCTACGACAAATTTTAGGTCGCGTGCGTCTGTGGTAGAGAAGTTGTAGGAGCATTCACACGGCACAACTTTGTTCTACGTTATGTCACATACGCCAAGACGCGCGCGACAAATCGTATCGTGTAAATCGGCCCTTAAAGAAGTTGCAGAATACGCTTCATAACGCACTTTATTTTGTTTTTGACAATTCTTTAGTTAATATCGCGATAAATGCTTGTAGCATTCGTCATTTTAGGCCTCTCCTGTTGCCGCTCGCTAAAATAGACATTCCTTTTTCTCCTCCTGTTTGCGCTCCCCATTCCCCTCTCACGCCCGAAGAAAAGAACGCCGTATCGCAGGTTACAAAACAAAGGGATGAAAGAGCAAAAACAATCGCTGTACACGTGCGCTTTACACTTTCGAACATCCCCTTCCGTCGTCGCCAAACGAAGAACGTGAAATGACCGATTTCCGAGTTTTGGGTAGAACGCAAATGGATAGGAGAGAATGACATGTTTTCTTTCTCATTCCTGACTTAAACGCCGTTTATATTAATTTATCTCCTGGATGGTTCGCCTTAAAGAATACACTTTGAAATAGTGAATAGTGTCTTAGAAAATGTCATAAATAAATTGCTATCATGAGGAATACACCCTATTCAAAGGAGGGGTTTCATTAATTGAAGAAATAGGAGGGTACAGGATTCTAAATAGGTGGGTACACTGTACCTCTAAGATTCCTTTAATTTGGTCTGCACTTTTAATTCTTTAACGGGACAGAGACTTACTGTGTCCATAGTATATGGGTGCCGGTACCCGTGTCTCGGCTTCTAATAACAACCCAAAATAAAATATTAAATTTAATACATAATCCAGCCAGAAGTATTTTGACTGCTCAAAAATGTCACCAATTATCAATCTTTATAGATTTCCAAGAAGACGACAACCTGACAAGAATTGACTGTATATCTATCTGTAATGTTTGTACATCTCATAAGCATTGGGACTCTTACACACTTCATCAGTCATGACCAGAATCGCATCACATAACTTGCTATAATCACTCAACTCATTATACACGTGAGCAGAGATCCGCGTGTGTAGTTTACCCTGAATTAACTTCACTGGCACTTCAATGCTAAATTCATAATGCAACCTAGCCTGGATCATTTCAGCATGTGCCTTGACTGCCTCCTCCAGACCACCACGAGTCACACAGTCTAGCAGTACCTCTGGTAGACGCACCAGCACCATTGGCCCAAACATATCGGCATGTGATAATAGACAGGTTCCCCACTTATCTGCTAGCATAAGCGCAGCTTGGTTAGCCAGGGTGTTGTTGTGTTTTCGAATTTGCTCAGGATCCATGGCCTCCCAGAAATCTAGCACTGAACAAAGGCAATAAGGAAGGAGATTATAAATAATATTTATGGACACCTTTGAGACTGCACAATGCCATGATTCCTTCAAAGGAATATAATTTTTTTCTTGATAATAATCAACTGTACAATGTAAGTGGACAAAGCTTAGTCAGTCAATTCGCCTTTCCAATATGTTACATAAAAATAAACAAAATGCTTCTCAATCAAATATATCCCTTTTTCAAGTAAATAATTCCAGATTGAACCCCTGTTTAAAAATTGTCATGGCAAAGTAGTTTTGGGTCATGGGCTTTATAAATCAAATGCATGGTGTGACCAATCAAGAGTGCTATCAAGTTATGTCATCCAAGGACCTTTTGATGTTACAGGCAGGGTTTTCCTTGTACAGCTGTAGCACAAATTAGCCAAAAAATAATTGTAAAACAAACACACAACAGAAGGGCAAATGGGTCCTCTGAGTCAAAAACCCTGTAAGATAACAATGACTGTTGTATGTTCTGGGTTTAGTCACCAGTTACGACAGGCTTAAAGTGGCTAAAACTTTACAAGCTTTGGGGAGCTCTAGTATGCATGATGATTGTGGTCTGTAATAACAAAACCTAAATAAAGAAGAAACAACAATTCTCACCTGTATTTAAAGCCAAGTAAGGACTGTAATCTCTCAGACCTGAAAAGCACATTGACAACGGGCATAAACAGATGATGAAAATCTACTACTGACAACAGCTAAAGAATAAAATTATTAGAATCAAATGACACATGTGAGGCAGTCTTTCCTTCAGTGACTTCAGTGGCATCACTATTGTCACAAGGCCTTTCCCCATTTATTTATAGTAGTTATAAAGCACTTTAGAATAAAAATGAACGATATAAAGAGTGAACAACGTTTCTATGACTCCATGTCATCATTAATCAAGTTTGAAATATATCAAAACGTTGTTCACTCTTTAAATTGCTCCTTTTTATTCTAAAGTGCTTTATGAAACCTTTTATCATCAGAAACAGTTATAAAGTATTAAAACAGTTTATTAAGACATTGTGGATACTGGTAGAGTCAAATCTCTTGATAACTTGGACCCTAGGCTATAAACCATATTTAAATGACTGTTATAGGCAAGTGCCTGAATTCATGTGCTTCCACATGTGCAGTTTGTAAACACCAATGCAGTAACCTTCAGAAATCCCCTAACATCACAAAACATTCATAACTATCAGCATCTCAGATGCACATACAAATATGACATTCTACAATGTACATTAGAATTTTTTGAAGGCAAAAAACTGCTGAATGTAACCACCCTTTGTGCCTAAATTTGGTCAGATTACCATAATTCCTATATAAAAATCTCTTAAGTACACAAAACCACAACACTTTAAAAACCATTCTGAAGGTGAAGGATGATCCTCGCAGTTTTGAAAGCAATTTATGCAATTACGTAAAGAACCCTGAAAAAAATCAGGACTTTATCATGGTTTGAACCCATGACCTCATGATACAGTGCAATGTTCTAACCAACTTAGCTATGAAGCCACTGATGTTGGGAGCAGGTCAATATTATTGTGGGTTTATATCTTCCCGTGAAAGAGGTGAGTGCAAATGATGTATGAAAACCATTTTAACCAAGTTTCCCCCCTCCACCGATCCTGACAGCATTGCCTCTCCCAAAAAACAGTTATATCTACACCACGATTGATAAGAGGATAGCAGTAGATGTGCATAGCCAATATTGACCGGCAAAAACAAAAAAGAAAACAGCAACAACCACACTGATAGGACAACTTTGTGCACAGGTTTCCTTACAAAACAATCACCTGTCCAGATGAACTGCGAGTTAAATCCTGCACCAAATCCACTTGAAACTACAAGGGGCTTAATCAAAGACTGGTGCCGTTTAGACACATACAGGAAACCGCAACCCTGTCAAAATTACAATGTGTTTCAAATGAGTTATTACAGTTGTAGTAGTTAACCCGGAAGATCAGGGGTTTTATTAGAAGCCCATTTGATGCTGGTCACTCTTTAATAGTGTATAAATAATGATTATTGAACTGAGTGGAGTGCAATTTGGTCTGGAATCATAAGTGTGATTTCAAAATTGAATGAGCGCACAGCGCGATTTAGATTTGAAATCACAAGTATGATTTTAAACCAAAATTGCACGGTACGAAGTTCAATTACTACTTTATTACACCCATTTTGAAATCACACAGGTTTTTGTCAATATTAATATTTATTTAATGTTTAAAAAAGGATGTGATTTAGAGCCAAAAGTGGTGCAATTTGGGGGCAATTTGGGGATAAATTGCACTGTTGAGAGCCAATCAGATTTCATGAATGACAAGTGATTTCAAAATGGGTGTAATAAAGAGTTAAATCAAAGGCAACCTACATTATATCAAGACACAGGCTGGCAGAGGATTTGCTGTTATTACAGGCTTTTATCACATAATTATTATGTCTGAGAGAATTGAAAAAAAAAATTCTAGGCCATTCACATGTGCAACCTGACAGCCTAAAGTAAGTTACGACAACAAAAGTACATTAAAACTGAACTTTTATGACCTTATGTGAAAATCCACAAAACAGAATCATTCTGATTTCACATACAGCATAGCTACACAGTAATGAGGGTCCCCTATACTTTTTTCGTGAAATGTGATTGGGACTATTTTTTTCTCGTGAAACGTGACTTAGGTTTATTTGTCCATTCATGATTCGTGATTGCCGATATTTGATTTTTCGTGAACGTGAACGAAGTTTGGGAATTATCCGTGACGCGTGAACAGTCTCAATATTTTTATGTGAATGCATTTTCCAAAGTGGTATAGGGGACCCTCAGTAATGCCAAGCTAATGCCAAGGTAGCCATGCCATTAAAAGCTAATTGAATGCAGGTTTTGCAATAATTATTGTTTGTGTAAAAAATTTGCCTTTTTTCTAGAGCCGTTACCTTGGGACAAGCAAGCCACTTGTGAGCATTAGCCACGTAATAATCAGCCTTGAGAGCTGCCAGATTTAATGGCAAGCTCCCTAAGGCATGTGCTCCATCAATCAAAACTGGAACACCCTTTCTGTGGCACAGCTTCACCATCTCTTCCACTGGCATTATTATGGGATAATTACTGGGAATATGACCAAAGAGTGCCAGTCTTGTACCTTCTTCCAAGGTATCCCTTATCTTTTTTAGAATTTCACCACTGTTTGCAGGAAAGGTGATAGTTATTTCCTTTAAAATTACACCTGAAAACAAAATAGAAAGACCAATGACTATAAATGATGAATGCTCACGCTTCTCCATTATTTATACCAACGATTATTGTACTTAACAAACTTGCTTATATGCAAAAACCTTTAAAGAAAGTTTCCTAAAAGTAAAAATAATCTTCTTTATAATAATAATATTAATCAAGCAAAAACAGTGTGCTTGGTGGTTTGTTTCTTCACTGGCTGACATTTGCATACAAGGGGTGAATTTGGCAGCATCACGGCAAACACAAAATAGTGATAAATTATTTCCCTTCTGTTGTTGACACCTAATAATAATTATTTCACGTAATATCTGTCTATAGCTTTTATCTGGCAAATCAACTGACTTCACATTATCAGACAAAACGACCTCAGTCCAGGTGAAGTGTTGTTGAGAAAATCGACTTTGGCGCCAAACGACCACAATTCTGAAGCTGTGGACCCTATCCTCCGGACTCAGTCGTACTGTCTTTGCTTACCATATTCATTACGTAGGTGCCTGAATAATTTCTTCACAGTGTAATAGCAAGTGTTCAAGAAGTACACAGTATCTCCTGGGTGCCAATCTATCGACTTTATTACGGTGTTGATCGCAGCAGTAGCATTAGGTAAGAGAACAATATCTCTGGGATCCGAGCCCACAAATTTTGCCAGTCTCCTGTTGACATGAGCTAGCAGCGGCAGCATTTCTCTGTCTATAAATCGCACCGGCTGCTTCTCTATGTAACACTGCCACTTGTACGCTGTCTCCAGTGCATCTTTAAGGGCGCAACCGAAAGCTCCATGATTTAGAAAGGTCCAGTTGTCCAGATCGAGGAGAAAGTGTTTGCGCATTTCCAAGCCAAATGTCAGTGATCTGTCAAATGAGGGAAGTTCAAAAGGAAACTTTGGCGGCAAATAGTCTTTTTCGGATGAGCTAACGAAATTTTCAACGGTATTGAAAGCCATGATACCCTGGTAGTGATGCTTTATAATCGTCGTTTTGTCGAGATTCTGGCACAAGTTTTCTTCCGCCTCGTCCGCCATCTTGGAAGTTTGACGCTTTTTGTGGCCAGCGGAGTAAATCAAAAATGCTTGCACGCGCATGTTTTGTTTGGACTCCGCTGTGTATTGCTAAACAGGCTCAAATAAGGGAGTGAGATGGGGGTAAAATTGGGAGTCTCTTGAGGGTTTTTTGGTAAAAATTCTGTGAATTTGTAGAAAGAAGTGAGCATGAAAAAGACTGATACTTTTAGCTTTGGTCCCTGGAAAATAACAACCGCTAAAGGGGCAATTCTTAAAGCCGAAGATGCTGACAGGTAAGCTGATAATGTAAGTTACAATTAATGCCAAGAGTTATCCTATTTTTTTGGTTTGCCATCGATCAATCAATCAATGACTTTATTTTACTTCAAATTTAAAGACCTATAGAAAACAATTGCTAATACCTCCGAAGAAATCGACACGCAAGTAGAGCCTCATCACAGGTTAACCGTGTATCTGCAGATTCCTTGAATAATCTTAATAATCATATTATTGAACAAATGACTGTTCTGATTGGATTCTTAAAAGGTGTCCAATTACAAATTGTCAGTAGTCCATTTTACAGTAGTGCGGTCAGTGACCTGGCCTTTGGGTAGAAGTGCAGTGTTCTCCTTTTCAGGCAGTAACAAAACATTACCGCCTAAAATAGCTTTAAAGCAGATGTAATTAAAACATGGCCATAACTTCTCTACCAGCCTGAAAACCTCTTTTACCTGTTGTGCTGAAAACAAGGGAGAATATTGGGTGACCTTGTTTTCATACAGACAGTTAGATTTCCTTTTCTTAAGTTTTTTGTCTCTGGTTCCTTGTATCCTTTTTTCTGGCTATGCTTGTAGGTTGCTCAAATAACCAGCATCAAAAAGTCTGCTGCTTCTGTCGATTTTGGCCAATGAGAATTATGCTTATTGATTTTCATTTTGCATGTTATATGCACACAGGATCTCAGCTGAGCTGGAGCTTCCATCTCTTCCAGAAATGCTGTTTGGTGACAATGTTCTTCAGATTGATCATGCCGCAGGTTTTGGAATCCAATTTAATGCACTAGATGCACTTAAACTGGTTGACAACAAGCATGACTTGATGAAAGTTGCAGTGGCAGATGAGTGGCAGAGTAAAAGGTAAACATTCACCACCAGTACTGAGGTAATTATCATTTCAGAGTCAAATTTGTCTAGAGTTTTAGAGATTAATACACTACATTGATAGTCTTTTACAGACGTTGATATGCTTTGTTACTTAAAACCACTTTGCAGGCAAGATTCAGAGTATATCAAAGAAGTGATCAAGCCTTTTGACTGGACATTCACCACTGATTACAGGGGTACACTGACAAGCAAGAAGGAAATCATTATGAAGGTACTGCTTTTGCTCTCATCTTAATTTTTTATGTCACATATGTACAACAATATTGGTTGAGTAATCATGACCCATTTTCAGATTCATGTACAAGAGACAGAGAGAGACCTCGGTACATGTACACTTACATTTTGAATGTTCTTAGCAAAAAAGATTCCTAGTCATTTACTCTTACCACAAAGTGATGTTAAAAGGCCAGAAATTTTGCCTTAATTCCATTAATAAACAACTGAGCCCTCGTAATAAAGATTTTTATTTTTAAACAACTTAACCCTCATACATTTAAAATTTATTTTAAGGAGGCTGGAAAGGGTTTTTAGCTGCACGCGCCCACACAATCTACACACACCATAACCAAGATGCACGCATCATATAGTAACTTTGCCCACACCATTAAATGTCCTTCTCAGTTGAAATCGTTTGTCATTCCACAAACACTACAGCCACTACAGCCTCCTTAAGGTGCTCTCCCAGGGTCATTTGATCTCAATATTATTTTTTTTAATTGCAGGTTGAACCTACCGATGAAAGAATAAACTTGGAGCAACTTAGGGTCAAAGAAAAAATCTATTTTTATGAGGATGTTATTTTGTATGAGGATGAATTAGCAGACAATGGTATAGCAAAGTTAAATGTCAAAATGGTAATACATGTTACTTAGTCTTTTATTAATATAATCTTTTGGTTATTAAGCTACTGTTTGAAAATTACTTGTGAATCTAAGTGGTTTTTATAGCATGAAGCACTGGCAAATAGTCAACAACTTGATCTTTTGTTTTTCCTGTCCATCAATTAGCTATTTGAAGTGTTTTTTATTGCAGCAGGTGTACAGCTGCATATTTTTGTGTGCAGTTGTTGCATCAGTGTAGGGAGAGGCAAGCAGAGCAAAATAGGACAGAAAATATACAATTTTGGTACTTTTCCTTGCCAGTGTAGTGTTAATCATGTACTCTGTAATGTCTTCTGTTAGCATTTTAAACAGCTTCAGTGTCTGATGTATTTTGCTATGATGACCGCATAATCTTATCTGGCTGAAATGTAGAAGTGCATTTTGTACAGATTGGGGCTGTAATATTATTATGATGTCACAAACATTGTGTTGAATTTATGGAGTTGCCATGAATTTCCCAATACTGAAGTTTTGTGTGTTGTCATTTCAGCGAGTCATGCAAGGTGGTTTCTTTATTCTTCTGAGATTTTTCTTGAGAGTTGATGGAGTTCTGGTCAGGATTAATGATACAAGAATATATCACAAGGTACTTGGAGTGTGTGCAGATTGTAGATTTTTTATGTTATGTTTACTGTGCAAATCCAAAAACCATGAACACTTTCATTCACTTTTGACATTTCCAGTTGTGCAGCAACCAATCAGAAGCAAGATGAAACCACAAACTAGTTAGCGTTACTGTTTGCGGTTTAGTTTTCTTGTGTGTGATTGGCTTTTAACTTGAAACACAATAACATTCCAAAAATATTTCTAGTGTTCACGGTTTTCGGATTTTCACAGTAAAAAACGAATAGCAGTGTCTTTAAACCCGATAAAACACTGCCATCTTCAAGTTTTTTGAACAGCTTCAAAAACTTTTGTGGTAGATCTATTGATTTGTAGAGTAATCATTGGGTTTATTATTATTTTTCCTGATAGAATTGGCTGTAAAATGTAGCCATGTCTAGATCAAATATAAAGACACTCATTAAACATTTTACATAATATTTCTTTTGTTTTTCCGTTATGAATTGTTAATGAGTTTTTGAAAAGAAATTTAATAGGACCTGTCAATCTTTTCCTTTTCTGTTTTATCTTGTCTTCTTGTTTTATTGCTTGTTTTTGTTGCCCAATCCTTTTTTGTCGTCTGTTGGAGAAAGATTTCCACACAGCCCCATAAATTAATAATTATCCATGCACCACTGTCATACTAACCCAGTTCCCCAGGTGGGGGTGTGCAGCACACTTCTTGAAACCCTTACCCTATTTCAGACCAAAATCTGTGATTTTTCCTACCCTATTTTCAAACCTGACCCTTAATTCAATACGTTATTTCAGACCTGCCTTATAATCAGTTCCTTAGGTCAGACCAATGTCAAAGGCAATGTTTATACACTTTTATTAAGTAGGATACAAAACTGTATAAAGTTTTGAGCTTAAAATAAATTCCACACTACAAAACAGGTTGCATAATGCGCCACCAATTCAAGACTGTAAAGTGTACAAACCATACCCTATTTCAGACCAAAACGCCTACAAAAACCATACCCTTTGGTGCTGCACATACCTATTTACCCCCCTCCCCCCCCCCAAAAAAAAAAAACAAAACAAATAGAGTTTGAGTCATAAAATGCATGTATAATTAATGTATGGGGTTATACGGAAATCTTGCCGTCTTCGGTAGCCCTTCTTTGAATTGGGAAAGGTTCTGACAAAATTGACACGGATCATGGGAATGCACCAGGACTGTGCCCTACCTTGTTATAATAATTGTAATTATCCGTGAAAGCTTATCTGACTTTATTTGAATTAGCTTTTTAATTATCCTTCAAAAAGTGAGCATCTTTTTGCCCAGGCACATGTGCCCCTTTTAAACAACGTGTTTGTTCTTTATTTAATTCTCCAAGCAATAGTGTGCCTTACCAGTTTATTTTACAGAACCATGAGAGCCAGTGACTTTGTTTTTCATGACATTTCAGGCTGGCTCTTCCTACATGTTAAGAGAATATTCCTCAAAAGAAAGAAAGATACAAGACATCTTGGAATTGAAGGTAAGCTTAGTTTACATACATGGAGAGGAAGGAGCCAGAAGATTTTGATGGTGTCCTAATGCCAAACGATAATTATATGTTCTGATGGGATATTATTCTTTGTGTTCATTCGAAGGTCCCTGTCACAGATCCCACACAACTGGAACAGCATTTGTTTCTACAGCATGAAAAGTTCGAAAGACTATCATTCCCCGATGGAGTTGATGAAACGTTTGGTGTTGAACAATCTGTTAGTTAGGGAAAAGTGCTCTGCACCCGACTTCATGAGTGCAATTTTAACACCATGGTCAAATGGCCAAAAGTCATGCGTCAGAATTTTGTGCAAACTAAAAGCTTTGGCGGGTTTGAGTATAACCTGGATAACATGGAAGAGAAAGACTAACATTAGGTGGTTTACGTGTTTCTTGGTACAACTTCTTCGGAAAATTACTATACTTTATATAAAGGTCCTACACCAGAGGTGTTTTGAGTGTCTGCTATATCAGACACAGTGGTTGGAAAACGAAATGGCAGAGATTTTGAAGAGAAATTGAAATAGAAACCTTACTTTTCATGATGCAGTCATTGTTGTCGCCGTCATCGTCACCATCATCGCCATAACCTGAACTTTCATCACCATCATCTGCGGCATCAGCATTGCTTTTATGCTTAAATTCATGGACCTTTTGCAAGGATCATTGGCCTGAAAAATGTTTGTTCCCTTCAGTGTGAACTGTACATTGGAACATTCCCTGCCACCATTCCCCTCGTGTATGTCAACCATTATGGTCATCTCAGAAGAACATCATGAACAAGAGGCCAAAATGTTTACAATGGACTTTACCAGGGATTCTTAAGTCTTGCGCAAAAAATAAAACAAGGACTTGAGACAAAAACCTGCGCTGAGAGGAAGTTGAACTACGGATGGATATGTTGTGGTTCAAATTTTTCTTTGGTTTAAAAATTTTCAAACCAGTTTAATTTTGGATTCCCTTTGTCTCAGAGTCATTACCATAATCTGAGACAAAGGAAAACAAAAATTAAACTGGTTTGAAAACTTTTAAACCAAAGATATTAAATTTGAACCACAACAGATACAATAAAGTATCTGGTTTAAAACTTTTTACAGATGTGGCTTTGATTTGTGTTACACATGTGGCTGAAAGTTAACTCACACGAAGTTATGAAAGGCTCCACTTTTCAATGAATCATCTCAGTTATTTCAAATTGTTTTTTTTGTTGTTGTTGTTGTTGTTTTTGGGGTAGTCTGCGCACAAGAAAGATGATGTGCAAGGAACTTATTTCATATAGTCATACTGATTATTAGTGACAATTTGAAACAAACGTACAGGTGCCCATGTATTTACCTACATCAATTAACTCGCATTGCAGTAACTCCGCACCATGATATCTAAAGAAAATTTGTAACATTTTAATTGTGAAAAAGAGTTCTATTTTCTCAGATTAGTTTAGGTTTTACAGGATGAGATGACATTTAAAAGAAGCTACATTGGTGGATAATTCTATTTGAAAAAATGTTTTCAGCCTATCCAAGGGCAACAGTTTCTCATGCCAACCGTTCTGGAATAGGATTTGTTGGTTTCAAAACTTCAGTGCGTATCTCAGAGTTGGCGTATATGCCAGACTCATCGTGCCATGTGTTTGATCCTTGACGCCGGTAATCATCTACATCTGTGAACTGTGAGAGACATTTCCGCCAAGCAGCAGATTGGTCAGGTTCTGGAGGAGGGGTCTGTAGAGGCAAGAGTAAGAGGGGGGGAAGTGGCATTAAAAATGCATTTAACTGTGGCACACTTTCTGAGTAACATGGTTGCTTGACGTTTATTTCCTTGATTAATCTCTCTAAAATGACGATAATGTTTGATGTTTGTTTAGTAGGAGCAACAAAAGCAATCACTAGCATTTTGAACTTCGGGTATCGAAGTTCCACCCTGGGGCTGTTGAGATATTCACTTCTTCCCTGCTTAACATCAACTGAACTTTCAGCTTACTTGCTACTCTTGAAACGTCAGCTTTTAGAATCCCTGTATGCGGTGGTCAATTTACAATATGAACCCCAGTGATAAAACCAAATGTCTGTTTTTAGGGTCGGACCCCTCAAAATTTGTACATACAGATGCGTTTTCTTTCAAAATGCCATATTTTCTTTGCTTCCGCCTGATGAATACGAAAACGAAAAAGCTTGTTCAGATAAAGAAACCATTTGAACACTAGTGTAACGTGTCTACTCTCTGTGCGCGCATGTGCACATAACTTTCTCCCATGCAATCTGTGTGCCTGCTGTATGCAAGCTGGGGAAACAAGGACCTCTTACCTTCTGCTGCTCATATGGATATGGGGAATCATAGTCCACTCTGTAGGTTGTGTCAAGATATCTGTTGATTATTAATTTAATGATTTATTGAGCTTAAACTATGTCATTTAACTGAGAGCTACGGGTGAGCGCTTAATTGCATTCAGTCCCAGTGGGAAATTCGTTGATACAAAGTGGTCATGAGAATTACATGTAAGGACAGGATCACGCGATTAATTTTCCTAATATTTTAAAAACGTCTTAATTCCCTGTACTTCAAAAGGAAATGTGTAGGGGCAACAAATTTTGATCTTAAGCTTTAAAGGGTCAAATCACCATCCTTATGATGCCAAGACAGTGACACTGAGCAAGACGAAGTAAATATAAAACCTACAACTGGCACATCAACAGAAGATACTATTATATAATACCCACAACCACAGAAACAGTGGAAGATCATGCTAATAGTGTATGCAGATATTGCTTATAGAATCACCTTTTCCCATGATCTGGTGGATGCCTTGGAAGGACACTACCAAAACCTCTCTCAGGGGCTCCAGTGTCTCTGTTATATAAATAAATAATTCCATGATATAAGACAAAAGTGAACAAGTAATAAATTATTCTACATTTATCAATTGTTGACTTGATTGTGTGAGGACATCTCAAGTTTTTTTAAGGAACAAACAGCAAAAAAAAAACAACAACAACTAAACCATACAATGTGTGGTTCTAGAAAATAGCCATTAATCCCCACCCTCAGAAGGGATTGGAAATTCAAGGGGGGTGTAGAGGCCTCAAAGGGGAAAATTTTCAAGGAAAGTATGAGGGTAAATAATTGGAATTTCCGGAGAGTTCAGGGTTGGAGGCTTTAATGAGGGCACGGGACATTAGGGTATATTAGAAACCGCAAAACCGAAGAAAAAATCATCCAAAACCACAAAAAAAATTGACCAAAACTGAAAACTGCAAATAGGACAAAATAGGAAAAACCAAAAACCAGATGCTAAAAAACAAAGAATCTGCAAATCACAATGATCGAAAACACCAAAACCAAAAACCGGATCTAAAAAATGACCAAAACCAAAAATCCCGGTGCCCCCCTCTTTAATGAGAATCCTGTCTGTGGATAAGGTATGGATATTTTTTGGAATTACATAATGGGTTCTAATTGAAATTACCTTTGGAAGTTTATGCTATTAAATGTGGTTATGTCCACCATCTGTCGTCTAGTTTCTCTTGTTTCAAAATCACTTTTAAATTTAACAGCTTGCTCCATTTGGTCATGGCTTGTTGTATTTGGAAAAGACTGCAAAGGAAAAAGAAATGCATATAATTTGATGTTTGAAGCAGATCCGTACCTTGCCTTGTAGAACCCAGATTTTCATATACTGTCTGTGTAACATACCGGTAAGTCGTACCAGGCCAGATCAAGGCTGTTATACTTGCAGTAACTGACAAACTTTTTTTTGAGGCCCTTATTTTGAGATGCATTCTTGACAAAAACTTGTCAGGGATCTACTAGGAGCAAATGAGGGAGTGGTGGTTGAAGGATTTTCACATGCTTTGTGAGACCTTGTTGTAATTAGTTATTTGTGAGATAACCCTTGCATTTATACATGCATATTGTGACTCAAACTCTATTCGTTTTCAGAATGGGGTTTGTATGACAGTGATGCATTGTGTATACCAGTAATAATATTACGGAGCTGTGTGGAAATCTTTCTGTTACTTGCACAACAGCATGTGAGCTGGAACAAAGATTTCAGTTTAGGGCCTGATTACATGAGCCGGGCTGGTGATCTCAGCACATCTGTTAAATGCAACAAAAATCATCTTTGCGGTTTCATGACAATCAGGCCAGCTTGGTTAGAAGCAGCCCTGCTCATGTAATCAGGCCCTTAGGCAGTGAAAATTTTAAGATGCGTGGTAGTTTATTTATTGACTACCTTTTTCATGCATGAAGACCACCAATCCTGCTATGTCAATAATTATAATTTTGGAAAAAAAATTGACAAAAAAGTCTGACTTACCCCATCCGTAACATTTCCTATGCGATGGTACGTTGAATTATGAAGATTTCTCTTCTGTGGTTGGTAATCTTTGATGTCATACTCTTTGGGTTCAGCTTCCCTGGCCTGATGCCTTTAACAGAGATTATTAAGAAAACCTATCATGTTTACGCCAGTGACGTTTACTCCGTAGTCATTGTTTCGACCCGTCTCATGCATTTACTGTTATAACAATAGTTGGGAACAAGGAAAAAATGAAACAAAGATCACTGACAGCCTTCGAGGAATCTTTCACCGCTCCAACCCCTCTCCCCTTCATTTTTTTTTCTCTGCCTTTTCTGGTGGCCGGAGATCGAGTCAGTTCATGGGTCCCACCGGTACCGCAAGATGACTGAAACCGTCAAGTTTGCATTCGAAGTACATTATCAAAGTTTTTTGCTCATTCTTCTCTGTTTACCCGAATTGGTCATACTGTAATGACCAACACGTCGATCAAGCAATTCACGGACGATCGAGAAGGTACAACATGTATCTGTGAAAGCTGTCATGAGTTTCATTTCATCAGTAAGAAATGAGGTGCCGCAATTCTATATTGTAGCTTATGCTTGGAGCTCCACACATTGATGCCACCATCTGCCAGTGCAATAAGCTTAAATACTGATCATTAGTATGGTACAGATGCAATCGAACACCTGAATACTATACTACAAAAACTACAAATGTTTCCATCAGTACTCACCAATTGGACACAAGGGTCGGTCGGGAATAATCCATGTGATCGGATCGTAAGAAAAGAGATCCTTTTCTTTCCACATAATCGGGAATAAAAGCTATCGGGTTAGGATGCGAAGCGGTCATTGTTGTGCCGTAAGATGCAAAAGACTTCCTTCGGGGTCACTGTTTACACGAATGGAAACAATGGTTGAACTATATTTCAGTTTACACAGAATCCATGGCAACGGTTAGCCTCGCTTGCATCACGGAGCCCGCGCTACAATTCAGCAGTTTTTACATATATTAGAGAAATGGCGGTGGTGCCTCAACGTCTGGTAGCATGTGGGTTTCTTCTTTGAGGTGTTACATACATACATACATGTAACTTTTAAGTTGAAATGCCAGCGAAATCGCGGTATTTTCAGCATTTCCAAGCAGCTAAGTCCTCACTAAGGCGAGAACAGTACGGAGATGCGTTAGCTCATATGGTGTTCCTTGCCAATGTTGAACCTTCAGCCAAAGAAGCACTAGAAGAAGACTTCATCGTCGCTTTACGCCACTGGACTGAGGTTCTTGAACAACACGGAGAACTGGAAAAATTAATGGTTTGCCTCCAGGAAGCTTTAAAGCTCTATCCACGAAGCGAGAATATTTTAATCAACACAGGAGCAAACTTGCTCAGGTTGGGATTCACTGATGAGGCTGCTTCGTGTTTTAGACGAGCACTGCACGTCAACCCGACAAGTATCAGAGCAAAAGACAATCTAGAAAACGTCGCAAATTTATTAGTTGAGAGATGGCACTTTAGGATGTTGAATGACAAGAAGCGAAATGCTGCTTATAAGCAAGCAATCTCCAATGCAGTATCTCAGGGCCACGACATTGTTCTTGACATTGGAAGCGGCACTGGTATTCTGAGCATGTTTGCAGTTCAAGGAGGAGCAAAAGAGGTCTATGCTTGTGAAATGTCTAAGACCATGTACGAATTGGGCCATGATGTATTGAGAGCCAACAACATGGAGGAATTAGTTCACACTATACATAAGAAGTCAACTGAAATGAAAGTCGGTGAAGATATCCCACATAAGGTTTCACTTGTCGTTACTGAGACACTGGACTGTGGGCTTCTTGGTGAAGGGATCCTAACTACCATCAAGCATGCATGGGAACACTTGCTTTTGCCACCAGAGAGTTCAAGCTTGCAATCCTTAGAGACAAGGCCTGTTTCAAAGGTCATTCCTGGTAGAGCTGTTTTGTTTGCCATGGCAATCATGTGTGATGATATCAAGAATCAAACTAGGAGCAAGCCAGTTATAAGTGGTATAAACATGTTCCCAGAGTGTAGTATAGGAGGTGAAATAATGGAACAAAACTCTGAAATGTCATCTGGAAATGTACAGTATCAGTTGGAGCCATATAGCACAGAGTGCCTGAATAATCTCAGGGGTGGATTCACACCTCTTTCTTCTCCATTCAGAGTCACTGAATATGACTTCAACAATCCAGCCACCTTGCACGGAGGTAGGAATTTGCATTTTGAGATATCGGCAATAAATAATGGCAGAGTAGATGCTATTGCAGCTTGGTTTGATTTGCTTTTGGATGAAGAAACAACTCTTTCCACTGGACCTGAAGGCGGTTCTCTTTGCTGGGAACAAGCAGTTTTCCCAGTACATTTGGACAGGGATGCTGATTTTCTTGAAAACAAAGAAGTTTCAAAGGGAGATGTATTATCTGTTCAGGCACAACTTTCTCAAGAATGCTTGAAATTGAACTTTTGTGGAAGAAGTACAAAAACGGATGACTGCGCATCTTGTGGAAATGTCAAATTCCCACAAGATGAAAGAGTTGTTGCTATGGCAGCCACTGCTTCCTCGTGTGAGAAAATTAAATCTTCTTGTGGCAATGTAACTATAATTCTACCTTCATATATGAGAAGACTGAATGATGCAGTCTTCAATGAACTCTATGATGAAGTCATTTGTGATGCTATTAAATCTATGAAACCTCAAATTTGTGGCAGCAACTGTACATGTGATGGTCTGAAATCACAAGGGACATTTGAAACTGACAGTTACATTGCATGCAATATTCTTGATATCACATATGGCCCTTCTCTATTTTCCCTGTTTGCTTCTCGAGGCCAGGCAGATTGTGTTGTGGTTACATCTCCTCACAGCACTGCATGGACAAACCAGATTTTGACTGGAAACAATCTGCCATCTGTTATTGAAAGTGGTCCTAAGAAACTTGAAGAAATTGCTAAGGATGGAACAGGCAGAAAATGGAATATCGTTGTCAGTGACATTGTTGAACCATCAGGAATAATACGCCAGCAGGTTGTTGAGGACATTGTATTTGCACGGGGATGTTTGCTCAGACAAGACAAGTTTCAAATAATTCCTATGGGGTTCACTTTGTACTGCATGTGCATTGAATCTCCATTTTTGTTTGCAAATTGCCGGGTGCTCAACCAAGAAAATACGCTGGGACTTGACATTGGACGATTTGTCAATGAATTTCAAGTTACTACTCAGATTGATCTTGACCTGACAACACTTCCTTTCACAGCTCTGACTGGTCACGTCAATCTTTTCAGCTTAAATTTCATGGAGGTCTTCGCTGATGATCACAATGTCCTTTCAATGCTAGAAACCCGTTGTGAGCAGAGGGTCCAAGCAGTGAAGTCTGGTAGGATTCAAGCCATTCCATACTGGTTCATGATGCATGTTGACAGTTGTCACTCACTGTCCACATACAGTGGAGCCTATACTAAATCACACTGGAGACAAGCTGCCATTGTTTTGGAGGAAGAAGTGTGTGTTGAGGCTGGGCAGGAACTTCTGATTTCAGCTTCCTGTGTAAATAGTAGTATTTCCTTTGATGTGAATATTGTGAGCCACTGATTTGTCCCTGAAGAATATGAGTTTCTTGAAGACATCCATCCATCACAGCCAATGTGCTGTACTTACATTAAACATGTTTTATTTCTATCCTAACACTGTTAACAGCCTCATGTTGTTTGGTCATTAATATTTTTCAATGATGTGATGTAAACCTTAGCATTAGTTTGCAAATGGCTTTACAGGCTCAAAATTGAAAAAAATCTTATGTTGCCTTTTGCCAATTAGCAAAGAGAAATAGTCTCCAAATGCAAAGATTCAGACTTCAATTTGTTCAATTTCTTCAATTTCTCAGTGAAATATAGTTGCCAAAGTGGCGACTAAACCAGAATCTTTAGTCACCAGGAAAACAGTTTTAGTCGCATTGGTGACCGCATCAGTCACAATTTCTAGCCCTGCTTTAGCTGTTTAGTTGCTGTACGCAGAGAGTGAACAGGGACTGCTGAGTAGATTTTCGAGTAGGGGACTAATGCAAACGCATAAGCATGAGCGAACCAGGGGGTCTAGGCACATGCTCCCCTGAAAAAAGTTGAATTTAAGTCTTCTGAAATGGCTAGAAATTGATCATTTTTTGTCCTTTCAGGAACAAACCTAACAACAAACTGCCTCATTTGGCCTTGTTTGTACTAGAAAACCCTCAAAAAACTAAATTGGATTGAAATGGACAAATCAGAAAAAGGCAATGTTTCCTAAGAGGTCCGTATATTTGACATAAAACAGTGTAATGTACTTTTTTTTGTAAAAGGCAGACCTGTGTTACTTAAGTAAAAAGAAATAGTGATTTAATCCACCAAAAAAGTGGGGGCCCCAACCACTGCATGGTCCCTGGTGAATAGCAAGAGGGTGCTTAACTCATAGCTCGTGATTATTAAATCATGATTCATAATAATCATGATTTAATCATGATTATTATTAAGGAGCTTAACTCATGATTATTAAATCAATAAATTAAAAAGAAAATGGCCAATACATTCAAAGTTAAACTGCCTAACAAAAATGGCTCTGAATATACATTAGAAAAAAAAACACTGCCCAAAATATTAATTTTTTGGAGTTTTAATAGATGACACAATTTCATGGAATTACCACATTTCTTATATATATACTCAAGAATTTTTAGAAATACAGGCTGGTATATTCCTCAAGCTAAGGTACAGTACCGCCCAAATGTAAGTTACCACCTCTCGTCTCGTTTCTCGCGAGACGCGTCTCGTTTCTCTCGAGACGAGTCTCGTTTCTCTCGATACGAGTCTCGTTTCTCGCGAGAGTCACTGAACCGTTTAGTATGGAATATATTACTCGCGAGAAGTCGTTGTACTATCTATTGTATCAGAGATTTCTGTTTCCATTGTGTTGTCAAATCCGTTGAGTCGAAATCATTAACAGAAAGTTTGTTTGTTTTTAGCTTTAGCGTACTGAATTTGCAACGCCTCCGAACGTCGGTCTGGAGGAATGTCGCCGCGTTTTATAAGCGAACGTCAAGATCATCTCGCTTTGTCTCATTTTTAATCGAAATCATAAACCAAGCTACTTGATTTCCCACTCAACACTAGCGACGCTAGCACTAGCGACCTTCGGCTCACGCGGCTCGCAGAATTGGCGCTTATTAATGTTATCGCTTTGATATCTATTTTTTGCCGACTTTACAGCGCCGGCAGCGGCGTTGTTTGGACAATTTTTCGTTGGTTATAATTAATTGTGTTGCCAATTAATTGTTTCGCTTGGAGAAAGCAGTAAGAAAGACAAACAACTCGGACAACTTAATTATTTAACAATTATTCGCCAAAGGCGAAGTGAATATTCACCAATATTCACGAGCCTGAGGCGAATAATTGTTTTAGTATAATTTCTCAGGTGATTATACAAATACCTAAAAAAAGGATGGACCGAAAAATGTTAAATTTTATTTGTCACGCGTCAGTGAACAACTTCGCCCACTGATCCGCTTGCACGGACAACAGACTATTTCTCTAGTAATAAGTCCCGTCTTTCCTCCTGAGATGTAAAACTTCGACAAACATTTATTCCTCTCGTTTACCCCCTCAAACTCAGTGGTACGCATGTATTTGCGCGTGATAGCATGCCACATGTTCAAGATGGTGGAAAATTTGAAAATCTCAAGGTTTGGGACCCAAATCTCAAAGTTTCTTCAAGTAAATTTTTGGGATCTCAAGGTTTGGGTGTTTCAGAGGTTGGAAGGTCTGTTAGACACATTAGTATACCTCAATAACTTTAATGTAAGTAACTACACAAATATCTTTTAATGTGATGTAAGAAGGAAATATGAAATATATTGTATTGTAGCTAAAATGTCTTGAAATAGCAAATGTAATTTTAGGTAAATAGCTTCTGTAAAAATTCATTTTGTAGAAAGAGTGTGTCAAAAAAGTCCCTCACTAACAAACACTGCCCCCAAACCCCTTTACAGAACATTGACCAGTAAATTGCTTCTTGCATCAGTGACAGCATTCCCTTCGAAATTGTACCATTTGGCATTTGCATCAATATACCTGTATGCACTGTTAATGAGTAAACTTCTACTTCCAGTGGAAATAGGTTCTATCTCTTTTTTTTGGGGGGGGGGGGGGGTGGGGAATATCCCCTCTTTGGATTTTTTTTTTTGTTTAAATGGTCACCGTAAAAAGTTTTTTTATTTTATTGAATGGAAAAGAAATGAAAAAAATATATCCTGAAATCTATACAAGTGGCATGCATGATTTTTATTCAGACTGCTATCTATCATGTGACCAAGAATAATAAACCTTGTCCAGTTGTCTCCAAGTTCCTGGGTATGGTGTGGCGGCTTGCGGGATAGGGTAGACCTTTGCTCTTCCCCATACTAGAAAAGAGGAAAGGGCTTTTGTTAGACATTCCGGTCTCACAGGATTTGAAACTTTACAATACATACCTGTACTTGGTCTATCATGTTAAAAATTCAAGCCCTAGTGGCACTTTCTGAGTTTTAGATGGTTTATGTGTTGTAACATGTATCTGTGAAACTATTTCCTCCATCTCATGGAACCAATCATTCACATATTAACATATTACTTAAAATCTGCCTTGGTTCTAATGTACTGTGGCTCCGTAGCTTTTGAACACACCAGGAGAGACCAGTCAAATTTCAATTTGTTCCACTTTTCCCTTATGGATCGTGCTTTTGGGGTTTTTCGAGTGGGATTTCATTTTGAATATTGCATTGGACCTCACAAGGAACGATCTTATTCAATCCGTCGAGTCATTGGCGATTGATTTAACTTTCACACGCCAAGAGCCGTCGATACTTCCAGAGCAAATTTCTAATCGGGAAGTGAAATCCCTCAAGTATGATTATTCAAGAAGAAGGCCAAAATTACATAAAGCTTAAGTGCAGATAAAATGTCAATGTTTTACAAATTTTGTCTTATTTCGATCCGTGAGCACGTTTTGGAAGCGATTTGCTGATTTCCTGCAGAGATCTTGGAAACGTGCTCACTCACCCGTGGCAAAGGAAATGACTGCGCACGGAAACTGCGTCACCAAGCGTGTATGAGTCGATGTTTCCTTCTCGAATACAATCTAACGTTGTCACGAAAGAGCTAAACTGCTGATGCAGAGATTGTGCTGTTTGAGCGCAAGCTATTGTAGCTCCCGCCGGTTCTAGCGGTCCTAGTTGGTTCTAGCTCTGCTCTAACAGTCCGAGCAGCGTCTCGTCACGTTCATCTTCACGATCGCGCAATCATCCCTTATCTTCTTGTATCATGTGTGTGTGTCCTAATGTTTGACATATTTTAAATCGATGTCGGGAGCTCAGCGAGGCTTATAATAACAAGATCGTAAACGAAACCTTATTTTTCGTTTGTGGACTTTGCCACTCCGCCAATATTTTTGAATGACATCATAACAGAATGGAGGCGTGTTTGGGGGTGTGTGCTTACGCACGCTTTAGCACCATCTCCAAGCAAAACTGATAAAACCTGTCAAGAATTTATAGAGGTTTTCGGTCCGAATTTTTCTCTTAAAGGTTTCTGATGATTACACAGAAAACTTCAATAAACAGATCGTGAAAAAGCGACCTCATATATAAGTTATGACTATTTTTTCTTGTCTTACGCCAACTCCCAGTTTATTTTCATTTTCCTTCTCAAAAACTCGCCTTTCTGGTTTGTAGCTATGATGTAAAGTGGTCTTTGTTGCCCTTTTGATCACGTGGTTTTCTGTTTATAAACGCAGGTAAAACGGGTTGTTTTGTTAGTGAATACAATTTGTACACGTAGTGTATGTCCAACGATGAGTGTTGCAAAATTTGTGCGTGTTCTCTCCGTAGCCGCCCGTGGTCCTCTTCGTCTCCAAACGAGGGCGCTTTCGGCACCGGCGCTCAAGATGGCGGACTGGCAAACAAAGATTCCCGTTCCACCTCAGTTGCTTACTCCTTTAGCGGTTCCCACCAAAGTTCTCTTTGGCCCTGGTCCATCAAATCCGAACATGAGGATTTATAATGCGTCGGCAATGTCGCTTTTGGGCCACATGCAAGCAGATTTCTACAAAGTTATGGACGAGGCGAAAGCCGGCCTCCAGTACGTGTTTCAGACCAACAACAGATACACGCTTGCTATCACTGGAGCTGGACATGCCGCAATGGAAGCTTCAATCATGAACCTTGTTGAACGAGGAGAACCTATTTTGGTTTGCGTTAACGGAATGTGGGGAAAAAGAGCTCGAGAAATCGCCGAACGCCAAGGTGAGAGGTTGAACATTTAATTTTACGAAAAACACACGCGACAATTCCTTCACTATTCGCGCTGTTTTTAATCTGACAGAGTTTTTTTCTCCGTGGTGTTGAGAAATTGTGTCTCCATGGCATACTAAATTGTTATATAAATATACCGGTGTTAAATTTGCGATCCAAGGCCAAGGAACTTTTTGGTTACTGAGTGCGAAGACCGGAAAATGTACCGGCACGTTCCAATCAACCTTTTCTTGAAAGGAGACAATTCAGTTGTAATTTCGTCATTTCAGGTGGAATTTTAAACGTTTTAACTTTATCACGTCTCAGTTCGATGGCTTTTCTCTTAAGTATATCGTAGACTAAACAGTTAATATAATTGAATGTAAGCTAACTGAATCACATTTAGGGAAAAGTTTTTAAGAATGAATTGAACGTTGAAATGGACTGAAAGGGACTTCAGACACTTTTTCATTGAGTGAATGTCGATTACAACGAACCGGAAGCTGAAAGTTAAGTACGTTTCTCCATAAATTCAGCTGAGTTGAAAAACATTGGAATGTTGTTTTTGTGGCGTGGGACACTGGGGCAATAATGATCTTAAGTGAAAATTACTGTACAAGTTGCATAAACTTACATGTACCTGGTTGTTTTAACAAAACGTAAAAACATTTTGGCCGTTCGACCTTCCTATAAATTTGTTACCGAGATTATGTTTTCTTTTGTTCAGTTTTGGCCTTTACATATAATTAGCAAGGGTTTTGTTGCAAAAGATTTGAAAAGGTCTACAGACGATCAGGGATTTGATTATTTCGATCCCTATGCCTATATATGTAGCTGTTGGTTTTGCTTATGTTATGAATTTTTTATTATTTTATGTAATATTGATTTATTTTTGTTTTTTATATTTTATCCTAAAGGATGTGATGTGAGAGTTATTGAAAAGCCTCCTGGTGGACACTTTACCTATGAGGAAATTAAACAGGTGAGATGTTTTAAAATATACACTTTGAAACAAATTATTTTCCTCCTAAAGTACATACTAAAGGACATACGAGATTCCTAGATTACAAGCCAGGATTTGGTTGCAAAAGTGGGGAGTGTGAGTGTAAAACTATAAATTGAAATAAGAAGGAGGGTGGGGTTCGAGCCAAAAGAGCTTCCAGAATAGATATGAAGGTACTTTAAGGAATTAAAGATATTTTTAAAAAGGAGGCAGCACTTTGGTCAAGTGTTTTAGACAACAGGGCCTCTGTACATGTACAACTGAATGTGAGAACCCTCACCTTGGTGAAATATCATTCAATTTTTCCCACCCCTTTCAATGACATTTGAAGAAAGTCTGATTGTAACTTCAAAAGTTGCCAGTGGCAATTACAAACAGAGGGAACTGGTGAATCTGGGTTAATATTAACTTTAATGTTTGTTCATGACAGCCTTAATTCCATCACTGGGGTTGCGGACAGTTTTGGTCAGCCATTAGTGCTAATTAAAATGCTGATGTTTGATCACTTTTTAATAAGTCACATCCATTAAAAAATAATATTTAGTTTCATATTCAATGCATTTTGCTTTCTTCTGATTTATCATTTTCCTAGGGTCTAGAAGAACACAAGCCTGTAGCTGTTTTTGTAGTTCACAGTGAGTCATCGTCTGGTGTTTGTCAGCCCTTGGATGGCCTTGGACCTCTATGTCATGAGTGAGTGTCTGATCTGACATATCTACATAATTACAAAATATTATGACTTCTGCATGCTGGCGTAGCTGTGACCTGTAGTGGAAGCTACCGACTCCTTGTAATAATATAATAATATAATAATAATAATAATAACAACTTTATTTAAGTCTCAAATCGTTCTAGCTGAACACAAGTGCTCTACTAATTGGGGAGACTACAAATAAAATAAACTCTAAATTAAATCAAACGTTGGTTTTTGAGGAGAGGGGAAAACCGGAGTACCCGGAGAAAAACCTCTCGGAGCAGAGTAGAGAACCAACAAACTCAGCCCACTTATGACGCCGAGTCCGGGAATCGAACCCGGGACACATTGGTGGAAGGCGAGCGCTCTCACCACTGCGCCAACCCTGCTCCTTGTTGTTCACTATCTACTGGATTTTTTGAGAGAAACGTTGTGAGAAATGGGGAGTACAGTCAGTCAAAATAAATTCTGTTGATATTTAACATTTTATTTATGTGCTCATAGTGTAAAATTTTGACTTGTACATGTAGGTCTTGGTCTTGGTCATGTACATGTATTTGTTAAATACAACGTTACCTTAATTTCAGGAGAGATAATATTTCCAGAAAGGGCTCACTTGACTTAATGTACAGGATGGAGTTTATCCTTATTAAAATTGGCTGATTTTGAGCGTAAACACTGTCACACTGAGTGACCCGCTTAAATCATAATCCTGTCAATCCCAGGGGCAAATATTCAGAGAAAAATCAGGGACTAAAGGGTTTTTTTTAGAAAGAGGGAAAAGCCAGGGTATATTATCAAGTCAAGGAAATTTTACATACTGTATGTTGTGGTTTAATTTTTTTCCTGGTTAAATTTTTTTGTTTTTGAACCGGTTTGATTCATATTTTCCTTTGTTTCAGATTAAGGTAAAGAATTTGACACAAAGGAAAATAAAAGTTAAAGTGGTTCAAAAATATTTAAATCAAAAACAAAATAATTTAAACTAGAACAAACATCCCTCAAAGCACTTGAACGACAGTAGAATGACAGTTATTCCACGAACATTAAGGATTTGTTTTGTTCTCAGACATGACAGCTTGTTGATAGTTGACACCGTTGCATCTCTTGGTGGAACACCTTTCTTTACTGATGATTGGGAGCTGGATGTAGTCTACACAGGTTCACAGAAGTGCCTTGGAGCTCCACCTGGTGTTGCACCAATCACTTTCAGTCCCAGAGCCATGTAAGTTCTCTTGGATCATTGAGATGCTATTAATGGAGCAGATGGTGGGCTCAGCTGACACCATCTTGGAACCTCCAAATGACTAGAGTCTCCTCCAACACTTAATGCTCTGGGAAGAAACGCCATAGTCCTGTTATCTGAATTCACTCCCAGGGAAGTGCTCCACTATTCAGGATTGAAGGATAAATAAATAACCACTTCCTTTGCTCTATATTAATTTTTATATATTAATACATCTGTTTTGCTGTCTCTTTTAGGGCAAAGGTTAACAGCCGAAAAACTAAGGTGCCTTCTTTTTACCTGGACATCAATGAACTGGGCAATTATTGGGGCTGTGATGATGGTCCAAGGAGGTAAATTTGGAGTTGATAATATTGTGCATGAACATTCTCATTTCATTCATCCACACATGAATTTGAGTCTGGGTATTTTTTGAGAAGGTTCTCTGCCAGGTTAAATTGAGGTGACAAACAATTCAAAAAGAGTTGCCATCTTATTTCACTCTGAAAAATTATTCTGAAATATGTTACACTCATTTTGATGATTTTTCCAAGTATTAATTTACCAAGTAGTCAAATATTGGTCAGTCCATTACAAGTAGGATATATACACATGTATGTTTCAGGTCAA
The DNA here is from genome assembly GCA_948470475.1 of Galaxea fascicularis. Classification (NCBI taxonomy): domain Eukaryota; kingdom Metazoa; phylum Cnidaria; class Anthozoa; order Scleractinia; family Euphylliidae; genus Galaxea; species Galaxea fascicularis. Next base: position 7,807,931 of record OX419338.1, on the reverse strand, counting down.
ATTTGATTTCAGGTTAATTTTAAATTAAACTTAGGTTATTATCATTATTTTTTTTTTCTCCTATGAGTAATTAGGGTCAGGAGATCGACAATGGAAATTGATATCAGCCTAGGTTAAATCAAATTAACCTTACACTGTAAATCAAATTTGACGTACAACATAATTATATGTTGTAGGTAAAGTGTAAATTCAGGTAACAAATTTTTAACCTCATTTGAAAATCAATTTTTAATTTCCTTGTTAAATCTAACCCTAAATAATTTTTTATTATAATTATTTTTAGGGTTAGGAGACATTATACAGAACATTTTTTAGTATTAATAATAATTATATTAAGTTGACAATGATATTGTTGCTGTGGTTGTTGCTGATTAGGTACCACCACACAGCTGCAATAAATCTGATTTATGCTCTGAGAGAAAGCTTGGCTATTCTAGCAGAAGAGGTAAGTAAACTCAGATATGTAACTAGGATTGATGTCTTTATCCACTCAGTTGAAATTTTGTTTGTAACAGGAGAATATCTTTAGGGTTTTCAGTTGAGTTTAGGATCATCAAAGTTGTCACTCTTGCTTATCACAACAAAATAATTCATGATCTCACCCGCAATGGCCTAATCCTCCTTGCAAATTAATGTGTTAATGGCACCTGAAGCTTTCAAAGGAACAGGGCAAATTGCAAGATGTAGTTGGGTTTTGGTTATTAGAGCTTGGCTGCTATTTCAAGTACCCCCGCCCCCTTCCCCTCCCCCACTTTACATTAGTTTCCTTCAATATTTTTAACTATTGATTAGGAGCACACTTTTAAAATTAATTTAGGGGTTTACTGTTTGCGTGAATTAAAAGCCATGACCTTTCTATCAGAAAATGAAATGCCAGTTTGATTTGATGTGAAACATACTGTTTAAGTTCCCCATGTTTTTCACCATAGATGATCCATGCTACATTACAGTTTAACTTAATATTACTTTTTTTCGGGTTTTCTTTTCAGGGTAACTCTTGTACATCTGACAAATATCCAAAGTTTCAGTTTTCTATATTATGATGAATTGAATTTTTGAGAAAAGGCTATGAATTAATATTGTATTCTTGGACATTTTGCCAGACCAACTCATACCCAGATCAAATATGCACACTATATTGGTTGTCAAGTGATTAAACTGGTTAAAATAATGTGCCATTGCCCTTACTACCATTTCATTTTGGTGCGTGAATTTATGCTAATTTTGGGTTCAATTATCAGGGGCTTGAGAATTCCTGGAAACGTCATCATGACACAATTGAACATTTCTGGGATGGCCTTGAAAAGATGGGCATGGAGCTGTTCGTGAAAGATAAGGTGAGGTTTTTGTTTCATTCGCTAAAATTGTATTATAAACTGGATGAGAAACTTGTTCCTAACATAGAGATATGGAACACTACTGCAGTTATGCATACAGCTGTTTAAAATGCATATAGGTCTTCCAAAACAACCCAAAAAAACCCATGCCGAATCTACAATTAAGCCTTAAAAACCTCTAGAAAGAAATGTACTTTATTCACAAAACCATGCTGCCAGGATAAGCGGGCACTGCCCTTGGGGCACCACCACAAATCTTCAAATTGTGTTGAACACCCTTAAAAATACCTACTTAAATCAAGCCACACAAAAATTACTTGCCAAATTTTCCTCCCCGAAAAAATCCTGGAATCAAAACTTTAAAATCCAAAAGAAAAATCCTTCAATCACCCCCATCACTTGAAATCCGGAGTGTCTTCCTCACCCTGGCTACAGAACCTGCCAATATTGGTCTTCAATCTGAGTCATTAAATGCAGGCAGCACTGTTGTATTTTAATCCTATAACATCCAAGACAAATAAATAAAAACAAATTTTCCTTTCAAGCTGCTGTACATTTCCTTGTGACATTGCAGTTATATCAAGATGACACCCTCTGGCTGATAAGTTTGTTGATTTTCATCACCTGTCTGCTGGACAATGTATTGATATCATAAGGAGAAGTTATGTGCGAATTACTTCTGGAAGTTAAGGGGTTAAAGCATTTCTTGAGAAAGTATCTGATCTGATTTCTTTCCTGTTTGTATTTCCTTCAGGCTCTTCGTCTCCCTACTGTAACTAGCATTAAAATTCCTGATGGATTCCCAGACTGGAAAGCTGTTCCAGATTACCTTATGAAAAAGTAAGAAAGAATAAAGAAACATAAATACTGGTCCAGACATTTCCTTCTTTAGCAGAAAAGCATGTTCAGAACATCTACTCTCAACTGGCTGTCAATCAATAGTTGACCAACAGTTGCCGTAGCATCAAGTTACCATCAGACAACTGACTGTAATATGTCATTGAGTAGTGTTCCAGATAAGCAATGGGTCTTGGGTCAAAGACCCGAGAAAACTGGCCCCCTCATCCGATACACTAAGTTGTTGAGTAAGAAAGTTTAGGGAGATCCAAGTCTACTGTCCCCTTAAAAATCTTCTGTGACCCCCAGATTCTGAAAGGTAACTGGAAGGCCAAATCAGCCAACTAAAAGTAGTTGACACTAGTTGAGGGCACACATTTCATGTAAGACTACACGAGACTCCAGACAAGTCATGTACTATACTCCTTATATAATCAGATTTTGAGTATTGATCTGAGAGCACAACATCTAAAACAAATCTTGCAACTCTCCTTAGAGAGATTTGCAAGATAAAAATTAATGGCCCCACCTGCAATAAAATAATTGATGATTTGTTAATTTAAACTGTTTTATACACAATGACAATTTAAACTGACCCTGGCAGTTTGATATGGATCCAATTACTTTCTAAACTCTTTTTTTTTATTAAGGGTCACTTGATTGATTGGAGCTGATTTAATTTGTTTGTTTGTTTATTTATTTATTTATTTTTAGGTACAAGCTTGAAATTGTTGGTGGTATGGGACCGACTGTTGGAATGGTAAGTTGTGTATTATATTCAAATCAGTCATTCTAGTCAATTCAGAGAATTATGCAGCACCCATAGCTACAGTGTATTTTGAAAGTCCATTTATACATTACGAAAAACAATGAGTATTTTGTATTTAAATTTATTTTTGTTTTCTTTGTTTATCAATGATTGGTAACATTAAGCAAAAGTTTGCTAAATGGGGTCCATAAAAACACAATGAAACTAGTCATGATGATCATACATGTATGGTGCACAGACATCCCATTCACAGGACCAAAAGAACAAAATATGACATCCGTTAATTTGCCCCAGGCAGAATATACTGTAGGTACATGAATGCCCCTCTGGTCCTGGAAAACCCTGGAATTTTGTAAACTCAAGTAATAAAGTTTTCTTGAAAGACATTGGAGAGCAGCCAGAAGGGAAAATCCAACAACTGAAAAATACTTCATGTGCCTTATGAGTTCTGGAATAAAACTTTTGAGGCCTGGAAGAGTCCTGGAATTTTCTTCCTGGACAAGTTTACAAACCCTGGATTACTATTATTCCTATGATTACTGACACTGTCCATGGTGTTTTTCAGGTGTGGCGTGTAGGTTTCATGGGGCACAACTCTTACCCGGAAAATGTGGATCTCTTCTTGCGGCTGTTTAAAGAAGCAATAGAGTCTGTGCATGCTGGACGACCAAAATCTCAGCTTTAAATCACCTGAATCGTCACTAATTTAAAAACACATGAACTCTGATGGAATGAAGCTTTTCGTACAGTTGAAGAAAGTAGAAATGTTAATATGTATTTTTTAACTTTCAGGGTTCTTCTAGACCTTGTTTTGGGAATGAGGGTGGAATTTTTAAAAACGGTTTCTCAACTGTGAGTTCTTTGCAAATATATTTTATTGTGTGCTCTCTTAGAAGTGTACTTACCTCAGAAAAATGGATGCATAGGTCATGTATCATCACTGCAACAACGGTATTAGATATCATTAATTAATTAATTAATTATTGTTTGTGAACGTTTTTATGATGAAGTAGCCAGCCTAGTTTTGCGTCCAACGGAGTTAGTATCAAAATTATTGCGCTGAATGCACGAGTTTTCCTGAGCTGCTCTTCATTGAATACAGTACATGTAGTTAAAATTCCATTGGCTTGAAATAAATGAACCAAGCGGTCAAGAAATCGCAGAGTTGAAGTTGAGCTTAGTCTGACAAGGAAGCGAGGCGAGTGGTTGGTTTGACCAGCGAGCTGTTGACTAAAGAGTCTCGCACGAGATCCCTGGTGTAAGCAGTGGTTGTGCCTTTGACTG
>OX419338.1:7778704-7783704 GCA_948470475.1 Galaxea fascicularis | reverse complement strand
AAAATCAAGCCTAAACCCTTTGATCCAAGGCGGCGAAAAATCTATCAAGAACGACGGCAATGCTCAAACTCAAACCCCCCAAAAGAATAAACTTTTTCGCGGAGGCAAAAAACTGACGAGAAATCTGTGGACAAGTATGGATGGAATTGCCGTGAAGAAAAACAGGGTTTTAAAATCTGAAAAATCCATGGATGACGTGATGTTTTTAGCGGGGAGTGCCGCAGAGAAAACGGTGGATCGTGGTGGCACAAACTTGGATACTGTGACGGAAGATGTTGACTTGGAGTCATTCAACGCTAAGCGAAGAAGGGGAAGCATTTGCGAAGAACTCGAGAAGGAAATACTTGATCAAGGAGGAATGAGCTTGCATGAGATGCGCAAAGCTATGGTGATTGAGGAAACTCTGAAGGAAAGGTTTCTTATGTGATATTCAAGAAAATAGGAGGAAAGAAATTGCATTAACTGATGAACACAGACAAAAAAATCTCAACTTAATTGGAAACTGCGCGCACTGCTCAATTCACTTCAAATTTCTTGAGTAAAACCTTTCAAGATCAACTTTGAGCATAGTCGCACAAGGATCTTGATCTAGTGAAGTTAGCAGACTACAATGATTACACCGAGTTAATTAGTAGCATAAGTGGGGGGTATACTTTCTTCCCTTAACCTCGTTTTTTCTCGATGTTTCGTCACCAAGCCAGGACGAATCCCTCGGAGTAGACTGTTTCTTGTTACCAGGGAATATTATGTGGCGAACCGGTTAGCGCTAAGATTCCTCATTTTCTCGTCTCGCTGGCAACATTAAAAGTCTTTGAAAACGAGCCGGTATGGATTTTGTTTTTCTATCGTCAAGGCTTAGATAGCCTAAAGTCTGAGTCACGTGAACCAAGGCTACCCAGTGTACAACGCTATCCGGAGTTGTTAACTGGATACAGGTCCTTGGGCTCTTTACGGTAAGTACAAATTAAAACAAATTGTAGTTACATGAATACTCGGTGACTCAGTCCTCTATTTGAAACTATAATGAATATAGTTTTTTTTTCGTTTGTTATCCGCAGACATATGCATTTCGTCAAAACCGGTAGTGGTTATCATCGTTTGCCATCTTGCAAATCGGATAAATTGACGACTAGTTCAGAGAGTTACTCTGTAATTGGCCGCGAAGAGGTATATTTCAAGTAGTAAATTGCATAACAGCACGTTTCGCTTGCTGACATGATCAGATATACTATGCTTGTTCCACTTATCTCTGGCTCCAGGAACCAGAATGAATGTTGCATAAATTGAATTACTTATTTTGCGTCAGAGAATAAACCAACTGTAAACAAAGATCCCTCAAATGAAGCCACACAATATATATAGGTCGTTGCCTGAATTAGAGTTTCTAGGCGTTGGTCGGCTTTTTAAACAGATTCATGGGCGTTTTGTTCCGTGCTAAAGCGTAACGCTCGCTCAGCCGATATCACGTAGCAGTTACAGTTTGTTCATGATCAGGCAATGGTCGAAGAAAGCTGATCCACTATTTTCCTGGTCGACATCATAACTGAAAGTGCCTAAACAAATGTTTACTAAAACAAGCAGATAGATTTTACCTGAGAAGAAATTACACGACTTGCTGGTATTGCGTTCAGCTCTCCGTCAGCTTGATTTTGTCACGTGTAGTAGCCACAGAAAAAGTTCACACAACCTCTTCTGTATTAGGAGGTACGTATGAATACTACTGAATATTAATCAGTATTAATTAAACTCTCAGCTTCTACTGGGTTTCCACGCTACACTCCTTAGTTATTATTGACAGTTATTGTAAATTATTGTAATGTGTGGCAAACAATAAATAGTAAAAAAAAATCAGTTAATTCAATCTCCGACTCACACTAACGATGGTCCAGTAAAATAGCTCTGGAGTAATATTTGAAGAACCAGAACGCAAGCATGGGACTGAAATCGACATCAGACTGTGATGATTATGGGTAGAAGTAAGTGTTGTTGTTTCAAGATTCACATTGTACTTGAAAACATTAATATATTATTACCATATTAACTTGCTTTTCAAATACAAAGTCTGCATGATTCTGCACTTTACTGTCCGTAATTTGACATCTTTGAACTACGTTTAGAAAAGCCTTAATCACCGGGTGATACAATTTAAGACATAAAAGGCAATTAAGTATTCCAAAGAGAAAGCGATTTTTCGCCGGTGAAGACTTTGTTTTGTTTGAAGCAGGATGGCCGAGTGGTTTAGGGCGCTGGATTTCAGTTCAAATCCCGCTCTGGCCACTAGCTGGTGTTGTTCTGGGTAAGTGCCTGGTTCAACTCCTCAGTCATCCTTGTGAATAGCCAACTGATCTGCCTCCCGCCAGTTGGGATTCTTATCATGTTATGTTTATTTGAATTATTTGTTTCTTGGGATTTAAGTGGAGTGCCTGTAAACTAGCTTGGATAGCTAAGTGCACTTCCACTATAAACACAGTTTTTTTTTAATACTAGTGATAAAACCGAATCACTTATACAAGTATAAGTTGCCATGTGTTAAAAATAGGCTCCCTCATTATCCTTACTTCTGAGAAGTCAGTCTTCCCGAGTAATTTTCAGGCAACCGTACTGAATATTCCCTTGATAAGGTTCGTTGATAGTTCCTTAATTAAGTGGGTGGCAAAAAGATCATGGCGAAAACTGAGTGAAAGGCACAGTATTATAAATGGAAGATTTTGTTACCGTCCCAATACCTATCCCGTGTTGGTTCAGTTTCATGACTGCTAGAGTGTTGTTTTCGTTAGTTTTAGGAACACCATGTTTTTGCGATTTAATTTGCGTCAACTCTGATTAACTTTGCTGAAAATAGTTTTGATGAAATATATCAAACATGAGAGATAGTGTTTCATCGGGATATCCAAACACTGAGAAGAGAGTTGAAAATACGACGCGCTGCGGAGTATTTTTGGCGGAATTCGAGGTGTTTGGATGGCTGATGAGAAACTGTGTCGAGTGTTTGATATAACTTCTCAATTGAAACAAAAACTAAGAAATTAACGGAGAAGTAAAATCATCAAAATCCATGCTAATTAAGACCGGGTATCCAAACCCCCTTCACGGTTGTGATTTCCTTTGTTTTAACTTAATGAATTATTAATGAATTTGAGAATTTGCTAAAGGCACATACATGGAACGCACTTTTGTGACCTGGTATTACAAATCAAAGCCTCACCGCTAGGCTTTCTTTGAGACACCATGAAAGAAATCAGAGATTTCCTCGTATTGTAATTCAAAACAACGCTATTGATCTCCGTCAAGCTTGGCCTCCAAGGGTGACCATTTGATGATATATACCTCCTTTCAATCTCACTTCTAGATCGAGAAGTAGAAATTAAAATGGAGATTGATAAAAGCAATGCAGATAAAGAGCAGGTTAATTCTGAGGCTTGTGTCCTGGAGGCATCTTTCTTACGCTCTTGACCGACCGTAACTGGCGATAAAAAATGGAAGTGAGTGGTGGCTAAATATACAGTATCTGAAGGGAACATCTTTTGTACCTGCTATATGATGGAGCTTTCTCTCCTACTGACATGTTGAGTTTGGATGAAAAGAAAAAATCGCTGAGTAGCGTGAGTAAAGACGCCAACGTTTTTCTTTGGCAATAGGGACCTTAGGATTGAGGTTTTTAGGCATTTCCCGCGAACCGCGAACGTCAAGAAGTCACGTGACCAGCGCCTGCCGTCAGGTTTGCAGTTTCAGGTTCGCGTTCTGAACGGCTGGACCACGCTATAGAGGTAAGTGATTCACCACAAGGTTTTCAGTCGCACCCTAAAACATCACAATCCCACGTTTCAGAGGAAATACTTCTTTTCAGAACTCTTTCGCTTATTAATCATCGAATTCTTTTTCATAGAGTTAGAAACGTAATTTTGAAGACGATTTCTCAGCTAAAATAGAAGTGAACGAATGAATGAAAACAAACATGGCGGCTGGCTTTGTTGTTAAAACTGTTTTGCCAGTCGGATTACTTTGAGGTTAAACTACGATAAGAAATATAAAACAAAAGCCAATTTCTGCGAATGCATGAATGTTTATTTTGTTTCCTAGATGGCTCCGTTCAGATGGCCAAGCATACAAAATGACCTTGCCGTGGCTCAAGAAGTTGCTTCCAGAAAGCCACAAACGCATCAGGACTGGGATGAAATAGCAGCTGTTCTCAGTGAAGTCTTTAGTTCCGACAGCAGCAGGGTTGATCTAAAGGGTCGCGGGTGCCGAGAAAGATTGGCGAGGTTCATTGATTTTGTCCAAATTTCCAGGAAATTCATCAATACTACGATCGGCGAATCTTAAGTCCCGAATATGGGTAGACGACTAACGTGAAACTGCTAACCGCAAAGCGCGGATTGCCGTTTGCGGTAAGATGGCCAAACCTCGGGTTAAGGTCTCTATTATTATTATGCACATAGACAGGGAGACGATGTAACTGAAGTCTGTTTATATGACAGACTTACGTTTCTTCTAATTAGGGCCAACTCGCAATTTTTTCTTTCCCGTTTTCCAGTCTTGTCGAGCAAAAATTGTAGTAGAAGTCAGTACATTTATAGTTGCAACCAATTGTTTGTAGTAAAACAGTACCTTTATCCTAGAAAAAGCTAAATAATGAAGTTTAGTGAGATCTGTTCCACACCAACCCGCGCGAACGCTCAAGCATTAAATCAGCAGCTATATTTGTCTCAACACACTCTATAGCTATTCCTTTAAAGATGTGTAGCGTGCCCAGCTTCTTGTGTTTCCTTCCCAGAGAACCACGCCCCAGCCCGACGTTCATCTAAAGAAGTTTCCAGTTTGTTAAATTAATTGCAACTACGAGATCTCTTCTTAGGGACCTCAACATTCCTCCATTTTGCACGATGCGTTTCTCTATCGCGTCGCAAATTGCTTTTCTTCGTGTGTTTGGCGCAGTGGTTCTGTAGATGTACTCATCGGGTCTCAAAATGTCTACAGAAGAATGTTCATCATCAATTACT
>OX419338.1:7753704-7773704 GCA_948470475.1 Galaxea fascicularis | reverse complement strand
CATGTCATGTCCTTAATCTGCATTCCATTGACACTGGTCAAAAGTTCAGGAACGAGTTAATCGAGAGCGCTTATTCATTAAGGCAATATCTTCCAAATGGGCGAAGAGCCGTGTTTTTATTTTCACACAGGTGAAATTACTTACGGCAGGCGCAATAGGACAATGAATTTGAAGCGGAAATCTTGTGGAAATGAAACAGTGATTTCATCCGTGCGCTCATTTACATTTCAATCGAACTGAATCATTTAAGCTTAACGGTTAGCGCCCCTGAGCAATTGCTATCAACTTGTTATACGCAAACCACACCAGCATCTTCATCGTGGCCGCAGTTTTCAATTCCCCACCCTGCATGAGTGCAGTCAAATAGCGAGACCACTCCTCCATTACACGCGACATCATCCATCCAGATGGGCCCAGACCCGTGACCGTAGTTTGCGCCACCAGAAGCGGAGGACGCACTTGAGAATCCCAGCTGACGACAAACGACATTGGCATCCTTGATATCCCAGCCATCATCACACACTGTACCCCAGGTCCCATTGTAGAGGACTTCAACACGACCACGGTTGGATGCGCCGTTTGCTAAACGAACTAAAAAACGTGAAGCATAAATGAGACGTATTTCGCATTTGTTTCACTTTTGACCTGGCGGTAAATAACCAGCTTAGTATCTTGAGTAGATTTCTTATCACTTGCTGCATACGATGTTACATGCTTTCTTGCCATTATTAACGTTTTGAGAAACAAATCTAAAGATGAATATGAATCGTGATCATAATAAAGTTGTTTGCTATAATATTATAATTCAACTAACCTAGAACCGTTCTCACTGAGAATAATTTTCAACTCGTTATTAGCCATGATATGTAAACCTCATAACAATTAAGTTACAACTTTCAGGCAGTTGAGAAAAAATGTTATTGTTTGAAAAATACCTGGTCGAACAACTTTAATGTAACTTCTATGCTTCAAGCGTAGCAGCCCTACAGTCGAGGCCACACAGATGTAGTTTCCAGTGTCTTCATTCTTTAACTGGCCAATAATCAGCGCTCCGTTTATCACTTGACTCCTCCCTCTTGGCAGCTCGCCTCCTTCTTTTACCCAGGTGATGACTGGTTGAGGATCACCAACGGCCTGACATCCTAATGTTAAACTGCCCCCAAGACCCACATCAAGTCTCGGAGCTGGCGTGACAGTAAACTGAGGCAGTGGAACCACAATAAAGAGGACTTTACTTTCATCTTCTCCTAAAATATTTACTGCTGAACAGAAGTACGCGTCGGAATCACTTTTACGCACTCGTGACAGCTGCAAGCCACTGTTGTTATACTGCGCCCTGTCCTGCGGTAACCGGCCAGAGGATCTTCTCCAAGCGACTGTCGGTGTCGAGTGACCAGTCACGTGACAGGTTGGAAAATTGAACGTACTGCCTTCAAACGTGTAGTGAGGTCCCGAAATAATTGAAACGTGTGGAGGAACTGAAACAAAATAAACGGACCTACGTTTTTTTGTTTTGTTTTTTTGTGTGTGAAAATCTGGCTGACAGGGTGAGCCACAAGCTGGATGTTTAGGGTGTTCAAGGATTAAAACATAGCGCTATCAGTATGGCGTCCTTACCCAAGTAAACCTAATCGCTTTTTTGCTATCTTTTCAAAATGTACAGGTTTAGTCCTGGTTTGTAATGAAGTTGTTGTTACAGTTAGATTAATTTCTTCTATTTTCACGCCCCATAATAAAGCTCGTGTTTTCTTGTGGATTTCTTTCCCACACCACACCCGTAAACCCTAATATCAGTAGGTATTTTCTCCACAGTGTTCTCCATACATTTTCTATGGTAATGATGAGGAGAATTTGTTAAACAATCAAGACCTTTGTCACTTGTTGATCACTTCCTTATTTCTCCCAGTTTCATAAACAATGTTCAGTGACATCACCTACCATTTACTTCTAAATACACTGTTGCCCGAGCTTTTCCTAAGATGTTTGTCGCTAAGCATTGATACACACCAGAGCTATTTCCTTTCACCCTTCGTAAACGCAACGTTTCTCCCGAAATCAAAGTTGGCTGATTTCCTGATTGATTGTTTATTTTACTCCACACTACTACGGGCTCAGGATTACCCGTGACCGAACACTGGAACGAGGCTGATCCGCTTTCATTAACTGTCAACTTTGTAGGAGAGACCACAATTGTAGGAGCTGAGATCGATTCACCACGCTCCCCTTTAGCGCCCGGCAAACCTGCGAGTCCCATATCTCCTTTTTGTCCTTTGAGACCAGCTTCTCCTCGAGGCCCCACAGGTCCCATGATGCCTTGCTTGCCGCTCTTTCCCGGTGATCCCAGAATACCTCGGTCTCCTTTATATCCTGTTCTCCCTTTCTGGCCTCTTCGTCCTCGGGTTCCTTTCTCTCCCCTACGCCCAGGTGGACCGGGAGGGCCCAGGGGACATGATTGGCACGTTTTAGCTGAATCAGCGTTTCGCCTGTTTCTAGTTAGGTTATAGAGCTGTTCCTCTGTAGATAGGAATAGAGAGAAATAACTGAAAGAATTAAAAGGTAGTGTCTCATGAATAATCTTCTCAAATGACGTTACAGTTTTCTTTTAGTATTCTCATGGAACAAGCTCTGTTGCCGTCCTTTACTGAATCCTGAAACATGGGAAGAAAGACGGAAATAAAAGCTGTTAAGACTGATACCTGTGTTGTAATCTATCCTTCTTTCCTTATTTTCCAATCTTCACTGGCTTTTCTAATTCTATGTGTACGGGACAAGAACTCATAACGTATGGAACTCATAGCGCATCGTGTGTACTTTCTAAAAGGATAGTACAGGTTTTTGCAGCGTACGGGCAACTATTACTGCAACAAATAGCATTTAATTAAGCTAGATATCGTTTTAACTCTTATCCCAAAATCTACAAAGAAGAAAAAACAAGAAGAAAAATGACAGATTTATTGTGATAGTGTAAGACAAATAAATATCACCACTCTCGCGTTAAAACAAATACCGGCATACCGGGACTTTCATAAGAGGTCAACAGGCTGCAACCAAATCTTCTCCAACTATGATTTTTTTCCATCTGCTTTTACTTGACCTTTGCGTGGTTTTCTCAGTACACAGGCAGGAAGCAGCGAGCACAAACAAGCAATACATTCTGATCATTTCTTTCCTCTTTGTATCGCCTTACCTGACCTCATTTTAAGGGGACGCAAGCAAATGATTTGTCATATTAAGTTTTGTTGCTCCAAGAAGACGCTTTCACTAAGTCTTCTGAAAGGGAAATCCTTGATTGCTGGAGCAAAACAAACAAACCAGTAAGCATTTCCTTTCAGCATGACGGCCCTGAGCACAATCAAACCTGATGTTTCATCTACACATATAACTTATTCGTATTCAGCTGATAAGCCGTTCCTGCTGTGGCGCTTTTGTGATGCTGAGGGAAGACCGTGATTCAAGTCTTCAAGTATAAGGGTAGTGAGTCGCTTTATATACGCTACAAGCAATTAACAGCAATAATGATTAATTGTCAGCACTGAACACAAACTTACCAGGAGTATTCTTTGTTGTCTTTGCAAACTGATTAGCGTCTTTTGTTGGTGGCTTCCCATCAAAGGCGTTTTCAAGAGCATTTAATCTTCCTCTCTGTTCCCTCAGCTCCATTTCAACTCTCAAAAACCCAGCGCAGTACAACGCGATCGATACAACAGAAATAACGGAAGCGACAGAAGGCAAATTCTGCTTCTGAGCTTTCATTTTGAGCTGATTCAACAGGACTCAGTCCTCTATGCAAGGTTTCTTTCTTCCTCTGCTCCTACTGTGATCACGTGATAAGGAGAGATTGCCAAGATTTCTTTTTACCGATGTATCAGCCTATGAGTGTGTTGATAGCATTAAAGAGGGTCAAATAGTCCGACGCGTTTCAAGCAAATACAATTGTACTTTCTTCGGGCACCTTAAAAACCTATTCAACTGTGCTAAAGCTGGATTTAATTATCTAATTGTGAGGTGCGCCGGCTTAGATTTACCAAAATGCTCCTTCACGTTAAGAGTGACTCGGTGTTACAGGAGTATGCCCTTTCAAAAAGAAAGTTTGAAGCCAACATTTCTTCATGTAAGGAAATGTTTTTGGAGAGTAGTTAAATGTCCGTAGTTAACAGGCGCAGCAATCTCTTTCAAAGTAGGACTGAGATGCATCAGTTGAGATCGGATTCATGATGTTTAGCCAGTTGCCATACGCGTGACAGTTCATCCCTCTGGCACCAAATAACGGATAAATAATGTGACCCTTTGTCTATGTGTGGGAGACACGAACTCTAAGGCCGGCAAAATAGCAGTCAACAGCTTCTTTCTAGAATTTTTAGACCCCTACAGTGTGTATATATATAAAGAGAGAGGATATTACACGGTGGCGAAATGATATGAATTTTATGTAAGAGTGGCAAGAACAATATCTCACGGGAGCCAAAACAGCTGTCAACAGGTTCTTTCTAGAGTTTTCAAATTCATTTAGGGACTGACCATTCTTTTTCTGGAGGGGGGTATAGAACATATTGAAAAAAATTGTTTGCAGGGCCTAAAAAGACAAAATAAATTGCTTGCAAACATGATATGTGTAAAAAAATTAATCTGCATAGAGGTCAGAGAAACTGACCAATTAATGGCAAAAATTCAAAACTGAAATTTAGACTAAAAGTATGTAGTTGTTTGTAGACAAGATACAAGGCTCCATTAAATTTAACATTTTATTTGACCGAAATGGAACCCCAAATTTTGCATGAAACGAGCATGAAACGAGCCAAACCAAAGCTAGACAAAATGCTTCAGAGACCATACAGTAAAGGACCACAGTCGCTAAACAGAAACAACATGTTCAAGGGTCAAAGCAAACAGGCGATAAACGCAGAATTTAGACCCAGGAATGACATTTGGTATCAAAATACATAGTATGCGACATTTAAGCACATGGCTGTTTCAATCACTATCATCATCATATGTAATCCTCTAAACTATCGCGTTGCCCCACTAAAAACAAACAAGAAGCAAAATTGGTCTGTAAAACCGAGATATATAGAAGTGGCAAACATGCGAACAGGAGTCCTGTTGGCCTTCCAACACCATTTTACGCTCTGTAGACTTCTCTTTTTCGAATTCGTTGGTCGCCGCCGTAAAATATTAACTAAGTATGATTGACGGCAGCAAAAAGGGAACCTCCTTTCTGTGTCAGAACGTGGATAAAAAGATCTGAAAAAAAGTTGTTTGCAGGAAGGTGTTGTTCGAAAAAAATGTTTCCAGAGGAAAATTTTTCATACCCCTTCCCCCTCCCCCCCAGGAAAAGAATGGTTCGTCTCTTTGCGTAGTCAGTTTTGTCAAGCTTTTATTTCGTTCTTTATTGTTATTTCTGCAACATTAACGTAAGCAGTCAATGTCGGACTGCTGTACTATTGTATCTCCACCCACCGCGAAGAACAGTGTCCGTACTGATTCGTTCGAAATATGTATTGTAATAGCATTGATAACGTCCACGGAAATTGATAACTCGGTCTTTTAATATGCCTACATTAAGCTTCCTCAAACAAAAACAAACGTTAGTTGACATTGTAGCAAAAGTACATGCTATACAACAAATTAAAAACAAAGCCAAGAAGCATACTAACGAACGAATTCTTTTTAATACTTCAGAAAAAAAGGGCTATGGATCAACGGACCTTGAATTGAACATAAGGACAAGTTTGCTAGAGCTGAGATTTTTTTCTGTTTTGGCGTCGACCATTGGGAGGAGATTTCTTAGGTAGGGGGTGTTTTGAAGGGAGGGTCTTCTCACACCGTTTTTGTTTGGAGGAGCTTAATACACAGGACGCATTTGTTACAGAGTGGGCCTAGTGAAACATTTGTTGCGGAGTCGACAAAACCAGGATCGGATCACGGATAGGATTACGGATAGGATCACGGATCGGATCGCGGATCGGATAAAGAAATAATAATATCTCAAAATAAAAAAAGTAAAACGAATCAAGCTAAAATCAAATTCAAAATGTGATAAAATAAAGCGGTCAGCGGTTGAACAATAGCTTTCGATGATGGTGTAGCACGGAGAGCTGCTGAGAGAATTCAGACATTAAAGTTACTAATGCAAAAGAACATTTTATCGTTCATATTTTATTTCAGGTGTGATGTCCTTTTTAGTTATCTACAATAAAGGTTAATATCAACGCTAACCTACCATAAGACAAGTCAGCATGGTGAGAACAAATTCAGATCATAGTTCAGATACGAATATGACATTCGAAACATTATTTTTAATGAGTTTACCCAAGCAAACAGAAATTGGGCCCGATATCACCAGGTTTTTAGTTTATTTCGATTCATACGTTCTTCTCTAATATTGTCACCTTGCTTTATTTCATAATTCACGTTTTGAATTTTAAATTTTACTTTTTGTTATTTTTAATTATTATTTCTTGATCCATCCATGATCTAATCCTTGATCCCATCCTGGTTTTCTGGACGCCTCATTTGTCGTAAAATTTAAATATTACAGTTCAAATACGAGTGATAACAATACATCTGAAGACTGAATTTTGGCTGTTTTCCCCATAGCTCCTCTCCTTACGCAAGTCTTTCCGCCAAGTTGTTCTGTTCTTTCTGTGTTTGATAGTGCAGGGTTTTCACCTGTTTGTGCTTGTTTTTCAACACCTAAGATGAAATAAAAACCACTCTGATTCTTTCACCACCAGGTCGACTTCCCAGCGTCACACATTTTCCAAGATTTACACCCAACAATTAGAGAGGTCCAACAGAGCCAACCAAAAAACATAGTTCCTACCTTATAAGGCAATAACAGGTGAGTTTCGGCTTGTAATCCCTACTAACTTGACCAAACAAAATGGCAAGCCTATGTTTTATTCTCGTCACTATTTTGTTTTAACAACAGAAAAGACTCACAAAACAGAAAAGCCGAAATTAATTGTGATTCAGACATAGTTATCCACCTGTCAGCAAGTATGCAAGTAGCAGAGGAGAGCAGTTTTTTTCTAAGGGCAGAATAAAGAGGAGAGAGAAGATAATGCTCGAAGGTCTCTGTGTGAAAACCACATAAACACACTGGAGATTCTCTACACCCTGTTTTAAAAGGATAATAGTTGACGGGACAAGCATCCAAACGCAGCCGAGTGTGAATAATTGTATTTTTCTTATAAATGGTCACAAATAGCAAAATTGTAAAGATAGGATTTTCACATAGATAAGATATTTTCAAAGCAGAACTTTAACTTGTAGTTTGAGAGTGAGAGGAAGAAATATCTTCAAATGTCTTCATGCTACACGGAAACGAGAATTGCGTTACTGAGGTGAAACAGCCGCTATGGTCGAACGCTCAGATGGCATTACATCAAAATTATAGACTACTTCATCGTTCGAAAAACATTGATTAGCTAAACGTTTTACCTCTCTAAACTAAAGGGATCTCGTTTGCGAGCGATTTATTCTCTCTTCATTAGACTCTTTTTTGTCTCCTAAACCATTCATATATCATTTTAACCTGATTCAATATTTACATTGTCTGTCTTAATGTATAGTTTTCAAACTTAAAATCGCTTTGGATTAGCCCTTAGACTATAAGCAGAGTGGTATTTATCTATCGGTATTTGGCATTAAAAGCAACATTTTTTTTTCTCTCTGCATGTCGAGTCTCCTTGGAGGCAAGACTAGTTTCATACTCGCCCGTTTGCTGTGTCGCTCGCGTTACCACCTCTAAGAAAAGGAAGGGTCCACTTGTAGTCTATATCGGTCCAATAACCACAGAGCACCAACCAACTCTCAGCTAAGCACTTGCCTCACCTGTATTCTAACCTCCCAGGCTCCCAAACCTGTTTTACTTTACTGTCATTAAACGTTTTAGTGTGTAATACAAACAAGGCCTAAAGAACCAAATTCACTTTAAAAAAGGTTTGAAAATAACGAAAGTTACTTCTCAGCTTTACTTCTGTTTTGTGCAAGGTAACTTTACTGTTGTAGTTGGAAACATGTTTTTGGAAAAAAGTGTTAGTGCACTGTTTCTCACTGAAAAAAAAAAACAAACAACTATGTACCTTTATTTTTATATTCTGCGGAAACCTTGTGAGAATCATTGAGCCGTGACTTTTGGTCACGTGTTCAGAGTTTAGTTTTAGTTTTTTACCGCGAAAAGTAGAGACGAGCAAGTAGTGTTTTCAAGATAGGTTTCGAGTGTGTTTTTTGAAGGTTTTTCGAGAAAAGAAGAATCATTTATTCCGATTTCGTTCATTACAAACCTTATTAAAATTGAGAAGCAGCGAAAATATTTTATGCACATCCATAACGGATTAATCTGTAAAGTTTGTTTATCTTAAGACGACCGCTTCATTTTCATTTCAGTGAAGTTCAGTGAAAGATATCGTTTGAAGCTATACCACTCTACTCCTTGGCCATTGCCTTTCTCTTCTCCCAGGTATTTTCCGTTCAGATTGGAGTTGTGGCAACTGTTGTGCCACCAGGCACCAGTGGAAGACACAGCACAGTTTCCACCGTGCCTGTCATTATCTCTGTCTTTTGTGCTAAACGCCATGTTATTATGATATGATAACGAATCTCCTGCTGTCCCTGAATATGAACCCACTTCAAGTCGATACTTCGCCTGTTCATCACCAATGTTGAACCTACCATATTTAGCATACACTCTATCTCCGTTCCAGTGCTCCAGCTCTACTCGCAGAGAGCTGGCTCTAGACGCCGTCAGCCTATGGATCTTGTCGTTTCCTAACCAGAACTCAGCCGTCAGCTGACCAAAGCCCGATTTGTAATCGTTCCAGCCCCGATAGAAGTCTACCGAGCCATCTTGTCTTCTTTGAAACACGGTCCATCCTCCACCGTCAGTGCGCATGTCACAATAGACATTGAAGGATCCTTTACCATCTGGGTTCACAGAATACACTCCACTCTGAGTATGGCCTGATTTCAACAAATCAGAGCAATCTGTTGAAGACAAATCAAGACTTTCTTTAAGTATTAGCGCCGCCAACTGTTGAAAATGGAAACATTCGACAAAAAATTGACTGCTTAATTAAAAGTGGTTAAACCCATTTGGTCTTTCATCGCAGTTATTAGTGTTGTTTTCCATTTAACCATGGTACAGATATCAAGTTGAGAAATTTCTATTAAACAGAAAAATTTGTAGCCCCTAAACTCACAACTAGCCGGCTTATTTTAACCTGTGAGAACCATCTATTTTCTGTGAATGAGGATATTTAAATAACTAGGTGACTTTTATCTCAATAGGTTTCTTAATAATAATAGTAATAATAATAACTTTATTTACTCAAATCTTTCTAGCCGAGCACAAGCGCTCTACTAATTGGGAGACGGTAAATCAAATGAACTCTAAATCAGCTCAAATCAAATCAAACATTGGCGAAAAACCTCTCGGAGCAAAGTAGAGAACCAACAAACTTAACCCACGGGACAGTGGTGGAAGGTGAGCGCTCCAACAACTGCGCCAACCCTGCTCCCCATTTGAAGGTGGCTTTAAGATTTTTACGAATTTTTGTGCAGCAGACATGAGAGCACAGTACTTTCGTTGCATGCGGTCCCAAACGTTTGGAAAATCAACCAAAAGTTAAAATCAAAGCGCTTGTAAGTTGCACTGATTTCAAAATTACATCAATGCCTGTAGTTTTTGCAGACGCGCCGCAAAGATTTCTGGCCGTAGCAGCCTTCTGCTATTTACATTTTATCACTAGCTAATTTGAGAGCTACCCACGGTTTTACTGCATAACAAGAGGCGCTCTCAGAACTAGAGGAAGCAGATTCGCTTTAGGACAAAAACAGACTGAAAAGCAAATGGCCTAATTATTTTCTATTGTCGCAATTTTCTTAATATCGAAAAACATATACATTACATTTAGGAGTTTTACTGAATTTGCAACAGAAATGTTTCAACTTGCTTGAACAAAATATTAAAAAATGCCATTCTAATTAGCAAAACAGTCATTGAAATGACTGACACCTTGTGTACAACGTTTTGGAATAAATGCACTCATTTGTCATTGTTTCTGAAGCATACACTTGCTAATGGCGATTAAGCCCTCACTTCCTCACCGACTCACAATGCAACAATAGAAAGGACGTGTAATGAGTTGCTGATAAAACAACAGTCATAGTCCTTCTTAGCTTGCTATTCAGCTTTGTTTTGTTTTGGTTTCTTCTATTCATATCCGCATTACGAGTAAACGCGCGATCAGGAATGCAGCAATGGCTGCAAGCTCATGGTCCGTGGAAGCCCATATTATGTCGGCAACATTAACCAGTACAACACCCAGCACAGTGCTCAAGCGCATTCAGTATATTGAGTCCAATTACTGGGTGTTATTGGCCACCTATGGTCGGAACGTTTGCAGGAGGCTTTAACACATCAGTAATGCCTATAATCTGACCAAGGGGTAACACCCAACAAGACAATAAGAGTGGGGCAAAATTAATTAATCCCCAAAGGAAAGTAAACGTAACTCATGACATTCCATACACCAATTTTCATTTTCACTAAGGAACTATTAGACGCCAACGAGGCTGTTGGGCTTGTACATTATACCTTTCGACATCGTCGAACCAGCCAGCAGTTTGTGCTTATGTATAAGACGAGTCAATTCAGGTTCTTTGAAAACCACTATTCTCTCGATGTTTTTTTTAGCTCACTCCGAGGCAAAAAATATATCCTTTACTTACAAATGGAACAGCTGAAAATTAAAATTTAAAAGTAGAATGTTTAAAAGGTAATTTTCAGTGTACCCACCACGTTGTCATGGACTCGCTACTACTAATGGAATCAAGTCAGTTTGCACGAGCAATTGAAAGCTACTAAAACCGTACGTAAACAGCGAATTTCGTTATTTTCCGAATTACTGTTCCTAAAAGCTCTAGATAGTAGCAGTCTAATAGCAATATGAAAGTCGAGGATAATACGATAGTTTTTTTTTTTAATTTACGGGCTGCCCTCTTCAGCGTGTGTTTATGATCAGTAATCCGGCCTCTCTGTCTTTCTTGCGCAAACGTCATCTAGTTAGCGTAAGGATAACATGATTTACATGAGAAGACCTGTGAGGTCTGTATCAAAACAAGATCACCACCGAGCCTCGCTTAAAGGCCAATCACTGAACATACAACAGTAAACTGATGAGCTATTACAAGGAACTGATTAGGTGAATTAGTCCAGAATAAAAGGAGGAATGTGTTTTATTGTTATAATTATTGGTTTTACCTTTTTTCATTTTTGTGTTTTTTTTTTTATTTTACAGTGATAGCTTAAAATTAACTTGATGTAGTCGTTAGCCTGCTTGCAGGCGGTAGTTTGTATACGCGCGCAAGCAGGCTATGTAGTTGTCGATTGAACTCACCTTTGGGCTCTTTAACCTCAACGTAAGTCCCCGCTTCCACGTCAAACACACCAGCACTCTTTGCAACACAAATGTAGTTCCCTGTATCCTCCTTTCTTAGGTCTTTTACAACCAGAGCGCCATTAATTTCCTGACTCCGTCCAACCGGCAGTTGTCCTCCTTGTCGTTTCCAGCTGATAACCGGTTGTGGGTCACCTGTAGCACTGCAGTTCAAAGTGATATTTTCACCAACGAATGCAACACCTTTGGAATGTGGCTTCACAGTAAAGCGAGGAATAGTAACCACAACCAAGAGAGTTTTTTCAGTTGCGCTTCCGAACAAATTAGTCGCAGTGCAGAAGTAATTGTCAGAATCAGCTTTACGAAGATCGAAAAGTTTCAGGACGCTGTTATTACTCTGCACTCTTCCCTGGGGCAGGTCACCGAATGAGTTCCTCCACGTAGTAACCGGTGTCGGATAACCAATCACGTGACATGTTGGAAGAGTGAAATTGCTCCCTTCAATGACGTAATTAGGCCCCGGATGAAGAGAAACAAATGGACGCACTGCAACAAAAATAATATATTCAATTAGCTGGCTCAAATTATGTCGAAATTATTGATGAAATCTGTTTGACGCACATCTCGTCTAAAATTCGAAAGGAAACATTTGTTTTTAACCTGAGAATGTACGCATGAGGACGTCAGAGCTAATCATTTAATAAAACTAAATTTCAACACTTACCATTGATTGTCAATTGAACCACTGCCAAAGCGTTTCCAAGGATGTTTGTGGCTGAACACTGATAAACGCCAGAGTCATTTCCTTTTACATTCAGTAAACGCAACTTTCCTCCTGAAACCGCTGGCAGGTTTGTTTCTGATTCACTGTTCAATTTACTCCACGCTACTGCGGGCTCAGGATTACCCGTGACTGAACACTGAAACGAGGCTGATCCGCTTTCATTAACTGTCAACTTTGTGGGAGAGACAGCAACTGTAGGAGCTGAAATCGATTCACCAGGCTCCCCTTTAGCGCCCGGCAAACCTGCGAGTCCCATATCTCCTTTTTGTCCTTTGAGACCAGCTTCTCCTTGAGGCCCCACAGGTCCCATGATGCCTTGCTTGCCGCTCTTTCCCGGTGATCCTAGAATACCTCGGTCTCCTTTATATCCTGTTCTCCCTTTCTGGCCTCTTCGTCCTCGGGTTCCTTTCTCTCCCCTACGCCCAGGTGGACCGGGAGGGCCCGGGGGACATGATTGGCACGTTTTAGCTGAATCAGCGTTTCGCCTGTTTCTATCTAGGTTATAGAGCTGTGCCTCTGTAGATAGGAATAGAGAAAACAAAAGAATTAAAAAGTAGTGTCTCATGAGTAATGCTCTCAAATAACGTTACAGTTTTCTTTTTATTCTCATGGAATAAGCTCTGTTGCCGTCCTGTACTGAATCCTGATACATAGCAACAAAGAAGGAAATAAAAGCTTTTAAGACTGATACCTGTGTTGTAATCTATCCTTCTTTCCTTATTTTCCAATCTTCACTGGCTTTTCTAATTCTATGTGTTTGGGACGAGACTCTCATAACGTATGGAACTCATAGCGCATAGTGTGTACTTTCTAAAAGGATAGTACAGGTTTTTGCGGCGTACGGGCAATTCACTGCAACAAATAGCTTTTAATTAAGCTAGATATCGTTTTAACTCTTATCCCAAAATCTACAAAGAAGAAAAAACAAGAAAAAATGACAGATTTATTGTGATAGTGCAAGACAAATAAATATCACCACTCACGCGTTAAAAAAATACCGGCATCCCGGGACTTTCTTAAGAGGTCAACAGGCTGCAACCAAATCTTCTCCAACTATGATTTATTTCCATCTGCTTTTACTTGACCTTTGCGTGATTTTCTCAGTAGACAGGCAGGAAGCAGCGAGCACAAACAAGCAATACATTCTGATCATTTCTTTCCTCTTTGTATCGCCTTACCTAACCTCATTTTAAGGGCACGCAAACAAATGATTTCTCATATTAAGTTTTGTTGCTCCAAGAAGACGCTTTCACTAAGCCTCTGAACTGCTGAAAGGGAAATCTTTGATTGCTGGAGCAAAACAAACAAAACTGTTGAGCATTTCCTTCCAGCATGACGGCCCTGACCACAATCAAACCTGATGTTTCATGTACACATAACTTATTCGTCTCCAGTTGATAAGCCGTTCCTGCTGTGGCGCTTTCGTGATGCTGAAGGAAGACCGTGATTCAAGTCTTCAAGTAAAAAGGTACTGAGTCGCTTTATATACGCTACAAGCAATTAACAGCAATAATGATTAATTGTCAGCACTGAACACAAACTTACCAGGAGTATTCTTTGTTGTCTTTGCAAACTGATTAGCGTCTTTTGTTGGTGGCTTCCCATCAAAGGCGTTTTCAAGAGCATTTAATCTTCCTCTCTGTTCCCTCAGCTCCATTTCAACTCTCAAAAACCCAGCGCAGTACAACGCGATCGATACAACAGAAATAACGGAAGCGACAGAAGGCAAATTCTGCTTCTGAGCTTTCATTTTGAGCTGATTCAACAGGACTCAGTCCTCTATGCAAGGTTTCTTTCTTCCTCTGCTCCTACTGTGATCACGTGATAAGGAGAGATTGCCAAGATTTCTTTTTACCGATGTATCAGCCTATGAGTGTGTTGATAGCATTAAAGAGGGTCAAATAGTCCGACGCGTATCAAGCAGATACAATTGTACTTTCTTCGGGCACCTTAAAAACCTATTCAACTGTGCTAAAGCTGGATTTAATTATCTAATTGTGAGGTGCGCCTTAGATTTACCAAAATGCTCCTTCACGTTAAGAGTGACTCGGTGTTACAGGAGTATGCCCTTTCAAAAAGAAAGTTTGAAGCCAACATTTCTTCATGTAAGGCAATGTTTTTGGAGAGTAGTTAAATGTCCGTAGTTAACAGGCGCAGCAATCTCTCTCAAAGTAGGATTGAAATGCATCTCAGTTGAGATCGGATTGATGTTTAGCCACTTGCCATGCGCGTGACAGTTCATCCCTCTGGCATCAAATAACGGATTTAAATAATGTGACCCTTTGTCTATGTGTGGGAGACACGAACTCTAAGGCCGGCAAAATAGCAGTCAACAGCTTCTTTCTAGAATTTTTAGACCCCTACAGTGTGTATATATATATATATATATAAAAAGAGGATATTACACGGTGGCGAAATGATATGAATTTTATGTAGGAGTGGCAAGAACAATATCTCACGGGAGCCAAAACAGCTGTCAACAGGTTCTTTCTAGAGTTTTCAAATTCATTTAAGCTACGGTAATACGAGCAACAAAAACGTCCAACTTGTCTCGCAACATTGCTGCAAAATTAGTTGAAAAGCGATGTTGCGCGTTTTACATCCCACATACAACTTGTCTCGCAACAAAAAAAATGTGTTGCAAGTTGCTGCAGCGTGTTGCAGAAAGTAGAGGTCCGTTCTACTTTCTGCAACACGCTGCAGCAACTTGGTCCCCTAAACCATCGTGTTGCCCCGCTAAAAACAAACAAGAAGCTAAATCGGCCTATAGAACCGAGATATATAGAAGTGGCAAACATGCGAACAGGAGTCGTGTAGGCCTTCCAACACCATTTTACGCTCTGTAGATTTCTCTTTTTCGAATTCGTTAGTCACCGCCAAAAAATATTAAATTAAAGAATGATTGATGGCAACAAAAAGGGAACCTCCTTTCTGTGTCAGAACGTGGTTAAAAAGATCGGAAAAATAATTGTTTGCAGGAAGGTGTTGTTGGAAAAAAATGCTTCCAGAAGAAATTTTTTCATACCCCCCCCCCCCCCTCTTCCCCTCTCCCCTCCAGGAAAATAAAGGTATGTCCCTTGGTGTGCTCGGGTCAAGCTTTTATTTCGTTCTCTATTGTAATTCCTGCAACATTAACGTAAGCAGTCAATGTCGGACTGCTTTACTATTGTATCTCCACTCACCGCGAATATCAGTGTCCGTACTGATTCGTTCGAAATATGTATCGTAAATGGCGTTGATGACGTCCACGGCATTTGATAACTCGGTCTTTTAAGTTTTAACTTAAGCTGGACTGATGCGTACATTAAGCTTCCTTGAACAAAAACAAACGTTAGTTGTAGCAAAAGTACATGCTATACAAAAAATTTAAAACAAAGTCAAGATGCATCCTAACGAACGAATTCTTTTTAATACTTCAGGAAAAAAAAGGGCTATGGAAAAATGGACCTTGAATTTGGATGGATTGAGCACGAGAATTACACGAAGTAAAAAAGCCACCATGCTCTAACATTCAGATGGCATTGCATGAAATAATAGACTACGTCATCGTTCGAAAAAAATTGATTAGCAACACGTTTTACCTCTCTAAACTATAGAGATCTTTGCGAGCGATTTATTCACTCTTCATAACACTTTTTTTGTCTCTTAAACCTATCATGCACCATTAAAATTTAGTGAACAAATTAAACTACACTGCATTTATATTTGTTTGGTCATTTTAACCTGATTCAATGTTTACATTGTCTGTCTTAATGTGTAGTTTTCAAATTTAAAATCACTTTGCATTAGCCCTCAGACTATAGGCAGTGTGGTATTTGTCTTGGGCATTAAAAGCAACATTTTTTTTCTTCTTCCTGCAGGTCGAGTCTCCTTACGGGAGGCAAGTTTCATATTCGCCCGAGTGCTGTATCGCTCGCTTTACCACCCCAAAGAAAAATAAGGGATCACTTACAGTTTACACCAGTCGTATAACCACAGAGCACCAACCATCTCGCAGCTAATCACTTGCCTCACCTGTATTCTAACCTCCCAGGCTCTCATACCTGTTTTACTTTGCTGTCATTAAACGTTTTAGTGTATAATACAAACAAGGCCTAAAGAACCAAATTCACTTTAAAACAAGGTTTGAAAATAAAGAAAATGACTTCTGCTTTACTTCTGTTTTGTGCAAGGTAACTTCACGGTTGTAGTTGGAAACAAGTTTTTGTAAAAAAAGTGTTTAGTGCACTGTTTCTCACTGAAAAAAAAAACAACTATGTACCTTTATTTTTATATTCTGCGGAAACCTTATCAAAATTGAGAAGCAGCGAAACTATTTCATGCCCATCCATAACGGATTAATCTGTAAAGTTTGGTTATTTTAAGACGACGGCTTCATTTTCATTTCAGTGAATTTCAGTGAAAGATCTCCTTTGAAGTGATGCCACTCTACTCCTCGGCCACTGCCATACTTTTCTCCCAGGTATTTTCCGTTCAGATTGGAGTAGTGGCAACTGTTGTACCACCATGCACCAGTGTATCTCACAGCACAGTTTCCACTGCTGTACCTGTCATTATCTCTGTCTTTTGTGCCGAACGCCATGTTTTTATGACCTGTTAATGAATCTCCCGCTGTCCCTGAATATGAACCCACTTCAAGTCGATACTTCGCCTGCTCATCACCAATGTTGAACCTGCGATATTTAGCATACGCTCTAACTCCTTTCCAGTCCTCCAGCTCTACTCACAGAGAGTTGGCTCTGGACGCCGTCAGCCTGTGGATCTTGTCGTTTCCTAACCAGAACTCAGCCGTCAGCTGACCAAAGCCTGATTTGTAATCGTTCCAGCCCCGATAGAAGTCCTCCGAGCCATCCTGTCTTCTTTGAAACACGGTCCATCCTCCGCCGTCAGTGCGCATGTCACAATAGACATTGAAGGATCCTTTACCATCTGGGTTCACAGAGTACACTCCACTCTGAGTATGGCCTGATTTGAACACATCAGAGCAATCTGTTGAAGACGAATCAAGAGTTTCCTTAAATATTAGCATCGCTGGTTTTTAAAAATGGAAACGTTCGACAAAAAAACTTGGCTGCTTATTGGTTAAACCTATTTGGTCTTTCATCGCAGTTATTAGTGTTGTTTTCCATTTAACAATGGTACAGATATCAAATTGAGACACTTCTATGAAACAGACAAATTTGTAGCCCCTAAACGTGCAAATACCCGGCTTAAATTACCCTGTAAGACACGGTTATTTTCTATGTATGACAATATTTGAATAACTAGGTGGTATTTATATCAAGTCTCAAATCTTTCTATGTTCTACTAATTGGGGAGACTGTAAATCAAATGAACTATGTCAGCTCAAATCAAATTAAACGTTGGAGAAAAACCTGTCGGAGCAAAGTAGAGAACCAACAAACTCAACCCACTTATGACGCCGAGTCCGGGAATCTAACCCTGGACAGTGGTGGAAGGTGAGCGCTGACCCCCCGCTACTGATCCAACCCTGCTCCCCATTTGAAGGTGGCTTTAAGATTTTTCCGAATTTTTGTGCAGCGGAAACGGAAGCACAGTATTTTCGTTGCAGTCCCAAACGTTTGGAAAATCGAGCAAAAGTTACTGACTGACGCGCTTGTTACTTGTAATTTTTTAAAGCGAGTGAATGAAAAATGATTTGCATATGAAAGGATGAGCACTAAGACTCGCTTTGAAAAAGAGGCCTAAGGTAATTCGGAAATGGCCTATTTCGTCTTAATATCGAAAAACGTATACATTGAATTTTGGACCTTTATTTAATTTTAAACAAAAAATGTTTTAGCTTGCTTGAACAAAATATTGTCTGAGGTAAAGAAATGCCAATCTAGTTAGCAAAACAGTCATTGAATTGGCTGAAACCTTGTGTAATAAACTTTCGGGAAAAATGCATTCATTATTTGTCATTGTTTCTGAAGCATGCACTTGCTAATGGCCGGCGATTTAGCCCTGTCGACCCCTTCCTTTTTCCACTGATAGTGCAACAATAGAAAGGACGTGTAATGAGTTGCTGATAAAACAACATTAATAGTCCTTCTTGTTATCCAGCTTTGTTTTGTTTTGGTTGCTTCTATTCACATCCGCAATACGTATAAACTCGACCAGCAATCCTATTGTTGCAAGTTGTCGGGCCCTTGCAAACCCTCTTAATATTGTTGGCCATGAAGTACCGTGTTGAGTGATGCTGACAGTTGGTATCAGTACAACACTCAACACAGTGCTCAAACTCACCCCGTGTATTCAGCCCAATTGCTAATGTTGTTGGCCACCAATGGTCGGAAGGATTTTGCAGGAGGCTTTAACGTATCAATAATAATGCCTAAAACCTGGCAAAGAGGCAATGTTGTGGTTAAATGTTATCCTTGGTTTAAATTTTACTTCCCTTTGTTTCCAACTCATTACCATACATTACCACACCCCAAAACAAGGGAAAGTAAAATTTATTAAATGAATGATAAAATTGAACCACAACATATATATTAGACGAGTCAATTCAGATTCCTCGAAACCAATGGTCTCTCAAAGTCTTTCTAAGTTCAATCTAGCGCGAAAAAATTGGAGAGGGGGAGGGGGAGGAGTAAGCGGGAACTAGAGAGGAGGGGAAGGGCAGGAGTGAGGGCGGGAGTACCAAATGAATATTTCATTCATCATATTCTTTCATCATAATCTTCTCCAGCTCAGTTTGTTCGAAATCACCAGTATCAGTCACGTTTTTTTCGATTGGGGCGGAAAATCCCTCACTGCAATGGGCTGGTACTGCAGTCCCGATTAATAAGTAGCAAAACGGAAAAACCGTTCCTGCGTGCTTCACAATGTGCTGCTTAAATTTGCTTCAAAGCGGATTTAGTCTAAATATTTACTTTTGCCTTTTACTCTATATTAAACTAGGTAGCTAAAATATAAGATGGAACCCCTCGAACGGCATTCTTATGTGATTATCACAATTCAGTTGTCCAAATCCTCATGTCTGAGGATGGCTGTAAAATCGACAGGTATGACCAAAGGAGACTTGCCTAATACTATCAATCCTAGCAGGTTAAAACTATGAGATTTTTAGATTTCGTATTACTCTTCACTGGCACGAACGTTTCCGAGAACGACCCTCTCATGCGCTTGAAAAAAGATGGTATAGTGAACATTACATTCAAAGAACTGGTCGTTGATCTGTAACTGAAAAATAACCAAGACTTCTATTCAAGATTTTGATAAATGATACATAATTACAAGATGTCGCATAAATTACCTCTAGTCAGAATTTCAACATAAGTCACAGTTTCCACGTCAAACACTCCAGCACTCTTTGCAACACAAATGTAATTCCCTGCATCCTCCTTTCTGATTTCTCTTACAACCAAAGCTCCACTGACATGTTTACTCCGTGCAACTGGCAGTTGTTTTCCTTGTCGTTTCCAGGTCATGATGGGTTGTGGATCACCAGTTGCGGTACAATTCAACGTCAAAGTGTCACCAATACCTATCAAGACTTTCGCAGGAGGCTTAATGGAGAAGCGAGGAAGGGAGACTACCACGAGAAGGGTTTTCTGTAAAGCACTTCCTAAAAGGTTAGTCGCGGTACAAATATACTCAGCAGAATCGGTTTTACGGACATCAAGAACTTTCATGACATTGTTGTTGGTCTGAACTCTCCCCTCCGGCAGCTGACCAAACGACTTGTTCCACGTTACCAATGGCTTTGGATAACCAGTCACGCGACAGGTGGGAAGAGTGACGCTGCTTCCTTCAATGACGTAGAGAGGTCCGGGATGAAGCGAAACCGAAGGACGCACTGCAAAAAG
>OX419338.1:7741204-7746204 GCA_948470475.1 Galaxea fascicularis | reverse complement strand
CAAGTCCCCGGTATAAGCATCCAACCGTCCCAGCCTGCCGTTATGCAAGTCCCTATGATTTAGATCCAGACGTGTATTAAAGTGTTCTAAAGTTAAGGCCAAG
This sequence comes from Galaxea fascicularis, assembly GCA_948470475.1. Classification (NCBI taxonomy): domain Eukaryota; kingdom Metazoa; phylum Cnidaria; class Anthozoa; order Scleractinia; family Euphylliidae; genus Galaxea; species Galaxea fascicularis. The sequence continues at coordinate 7,746,101 of OX419338.1, read as the reverse complement.
AGAGTCTTGAATGGACTAAACTTTCTTTTGTAGCTAAGAAGACAAGACAAGACTCTTATGTGCTAGCTACAAACTTGAACTTTTGGAACTCATCCATCTGTCCATTCACGTGCCTTTGTCAATGATGTTTTCATCAGTCGTTACTGCCTCGACTAGCTAATGCTATCCGCGTCGTGCGGCCGGCCATTTTTGTTCTTTTTGATACGTGATAAATATGGATCATTGTTGTTGTTCCCTGATATAGAGCCTCATCTTGGTGACTAGCCTGTGCCAGGCTCTCGCTGGTTAGTTGAGTTGAGCGAAAATGCGGGCGACAGAAAAGCGACGGTTGTCTAGGACTGGCTCAGGCTACTTGGAGAGTAGAAAGTCGGAGGAGGTGGTAACCCGGCCGGGTAACGGTCCACAGCCGACTGGTGCTGAACGCACGAGAACCCCTGTACTGGACAGTAAGTGGTAATCGTAAAACGGTGGACATAAAGGATCGTTATATTTCGGAGCATACGAAACTGGCAGAGGGCACCGCATTGATAAGGCCAACCCAGGGATCATTGGCTGGAAGGATCAGGTTGCTATTGCACAATCAAAATTCGCGTAGCCTTCTGCACCCGCCAGCACCAGCCAGTAATGATGAAATACGACCACGAGTGCCACCCACTCACAACCTACGGATCGATTTTGCAGGAGAAAGAGGCTGTAAACGTTTTTTTGTTTGTTTGCTTTTTTTTGTTTGGGGTTGTGGACATAATTCTAAAATGTAAGTAACAAAATAATACGAATAAAAGCTATTGATCTGTCTATGCGTTTACAAGATGATTCTGGCTTGACTTTTATCTTTTAGCCTTGTTAACCGCGACAGTTTTTTTTAACGTGATGCTGTTTCATTTTGAACAGAAGCTCTTCTCTCCTGTGCTCAGTCTTTGACTCCAGTTAAAAATACCGTGCAGCATGACAATATTGAAAACAAATAACGTTCATTGACCGTTCATTTGGCCATTTTCGTCAATAGAGTAGTTCTCGTCCTAGATCCACTCCTTTGTGAGGGCAAATGGTCAAAATTACAATTTCCAATTAAGACTTACAATGGCTGTTTGCCCTCGTTTGCCTCCACAAAGGCCTGGATCTACCCACAATCCACTTGGTCCCAGTTGCTCAAAGAGCAGATAACTCTTTCCAGCGATAACTCGCTTTAGGTGGATAAAATGTATCAGTTCCAATACATTTTATCCGCTGAATAGCGACTTATCGGCTGGATAGAGTAATCCGTTATTTTAACAACTGGGGCCTGCAAATTATCATTACCAAAATGGTGTATTGGCTCCATCATCGTGTGCGCACCGACGTAATAGTTCAAACCATTCACTTTATTCTTGAACCGGTGGGCGATCATGAAAAATGCAAAACAACCTTGGCTCACTGCCGGATGATTTATGTTGAATTATCTCCACATGTCTTGGATGGCTCAAAGGATGTTTACGCACTTGACCTGGTCACTTTCGTTTTCCTTTCTCACAGCGGCATACAAGAACGCGAACATCCTACATGCCATGCTTTCCGCCATTACTGAATCTTTTCTGTCCGTTTTAATGTACTGACCAAACTAAGCCGAATTCTATTTATACTGATCGTATAAACCGAGCAATTGATCTTAATTTAGAGTTGCAACCAATCCCTGATAAACCAAATAGAACGTGGTGACCTGTTTTAACAATTTCTACCTGCGCTGTTTATCATGCTGTATAAGTCAGTGGTTTTGACTTTCGACTCTGAAAAAAAAAAGTCATAAAACAATATCTGCCTTTGATCTCCTGAGCAGGTTTTACCTCCAGCGTTGCCTATTCCGCCGTACTGTATGAAAAAAGGCTCAGTGGATTTCAGTTTCTTCAGTTCACAAGGTCACCGCCCCTACGTGTGAAATTATTATCAAATCACCACCATACGTCCCATCTGTCTCATGTTAAGCTCCCCTGTTATTTTAATTAAAAAACCCTTTGCAAAATCTTATGTTTAAAAGTATCGAATTCATTTAAAGCGGCTGTACTGTCTTGTTGCATTGCAGTGATTACGACAGCACATGCAAAGTAGTTCTGGGTTGAAAGAGACGAGTGTGCCATTTGTCATCCTGAACACCTTAGTGGTCCTTAGTGAGTCCGTCGACGGTCATTTGCCGTCGCATTTTCGCGTCGTTTCCCATAGCCCGCGCAGTGTTTACTACAAATATTTTTCAGGTTTAACTCTGTGCATGTTACAAAATTCAAAAGAACCCTTTCTCATCTGGCGAGACTTGACTATTACTGTTATTTTTATACCAGCTACAAAAATTTAACTTACCAGGAACATTCTTTGCTGTCTTTACGAGGTTAGGATTGTTTGTTGGCAGCTTTCCCTCAGCGACGTTTTCAAGAGCATATATTTTCCTCTTGTGCACGCTCAGCTCCAATTCGACTCTCAAAAAACCAGCACAATACAGAACGATCGATAAAACAGAAATGACGGAAGCAAAAGAAGGCAATCTCTGCTTCTGAGCGGTCATTATGAGTGGATTCAACAGGATGCAGTTCTCAATGCAAGGTTTCTTTCTTCCTATGCTTCAGCTGGTTATGTGATATTGTGCTCACATGATAAGGTCAGCTTACCAATTTTTTTTTTAAATGAAGGATTGTGTTGTTAGTGCAAGGTAAAGTTCAGGTATGTCTTGATATAATTTTATATCGTGCAGTTTCGATAAATATATCGGGCTATGAATGTGTTCATGGCATTAAGTGGGGTCAAATATATAGTCTGACGCATTTCACGCAGATAAAATTGTACTATCTTCAATTCAGGCACCCTATAAACTTATTCAACGACGCCAAAGCTAGATTTAATTACAACATAAAGTTTTATATGGAGGGTCTAAAATTTAACAAAATGATGTTTGAAAAATGCGACCATTGAGGTGAGGAGTGACTGGGTATTACAGGTGTATGAGTCTTTCAACAAGAAATTTTGAAGGGAATTAGTTTATATATTTATGCAAGATTACAAAAATAGTGTTCTTGGAGGGTACTTAAATATATATAGTTACCACAGTCTCTCTCAAAGTAAGACTGAAACGCATCAGTTGAGCCATCGGTTCGTGACAATCCATTTCTCTGGCATTAAATATCGGGCAAATGAAGTCACCCTTTGTCTATTTGTGGGAGACACGAACTCCAATGCAAGCAAAACAGCTGTCAACAGCTTCTTTCTAGAATTTTTCAATTCCTACAGTGTATATAGTGTGAGTGGTGAATATGAAATGAATCATATACATGAACTGCGGAAATTAAATCAAATGAAGACTGATCCACGCAGTTGTCTGCTCAATTACATGCAATTGCGAAAGAGGCCTGAAAAAAATACAGGACTTCCCCGTTGAAGACCCCCCCCCCCCCCCCCACCCCCATTCCCTCAAAAGTTAAATGGTGGGCCCCTAATTTAAACTTGAAACGACCGTTACATTTATCACTTAAACAATAGCATTCTGCAATTCCGCGCGATGGTGAGTCAAGAGGACTTCAAAACGTCGTGTAATATCGCTCATTTTTGTAATCAAATGTATTTCAAAACGTTTTTTCCTGTGTATCCGAATAGGTTTACCGGAGTTCTGAGAAACAGTTACACGGAAGGTCTGTTAATGTCGACATTGCCAAAAAAGGAAAAAATTGTGCGGCTACAATGCAGGGAAGGCGTCTTTTTAGGGGCGCGAGTTACCTTACGAGCGCTTTATATTTATAGTTCACCGATTGGGCAATGCGAGAGTATTTTTGTATCCCCTCCCCCTCCCCCCTAGTTCCCTCGCCTATCGCCAGCCCCCATGGTAGCAAAAAAATATATGTTTATTTCGAAATATATCGTAAATAGCATTGTTAACGTCCATAGCATTTCGTAACTAGTTCTTTTTTTTTCTTTTTAACTTATGCTGGGTGCGTACATTAAGCTTCCTCGAAAAAACAAAACAAAAGTTAGTTGACATTGTAGCAAAACTACTTACCATACAACAAATTTAAAGCAAAGCAAGAGGCATCCTAAAACAATTCTTTTCCAAACGTCAGAAAAAAAGGCTGTGGAAAAAAAGACCTTGAATTTGGGTGGATTCAGCACTGGGGGCTATGTTTGATAAGATTGGACATAAGGACAAGTTGGCCTGGGCTGAGCTTTTTTTTCCGTGTTCGCGTCGACCTTTGGAAGGAAGTTTATTACACTGTAAGTACGAGGCGTTTAAAAGAGAGGGTCTTCTTTCACTTATTTTAGTTGGAGCAGCTTAATAAATAAGGCACATTTGTTAGAGAGTGGGAGAATGGATCATCTGTCGTAAAATTAGAGATTTAAACATTACAGTCCAAATGCGACTGATACAAGTATATCTGAAGACTGAATTTCTGCTCTCACGATGAAGTTGACTGCCAACTAAGGCAAGGCACTTGTTTTCACAACGGTAAGAAATTTTCAGAGCAGAACTTTAACTTGCAATTTGAGAGTGAACAGAAGAAATACCTCGAATGACTTCATAGTACGTGGAAACGAGAATTACACGAGGTGAAAAAGCCACCATGCTCGCAAGGTTAAGATGGCATGACATTAACTAATAGTTGGTTAAAAAAATCACCGACCGACCCCCACCCTTCCTCCCCCCCCCCCCCCCCCACAGCCATAAATAACGAACAGTCCCTTAGTCTTAGTCAACTAGCCTGACTTCTGGCTGTATGTGTTTTTGTGGTCTCATTCGGGCAGAAGCCCTTCAAGCCAATCCAGCCAGGCCGACCGGCACATAGTAGGTGGTCAGCACTAGGAGTGGTCACAGCCAGGGTTCGTTACGTCCCTAGTGTTTCTTTAACGTCCCACTGAATCAATCGTAAAGAGTTGTGAGATGGGACCT
>OX419338.1:7723704-7738704 GCA_948470475.1 Galaxea fascicularis | reverse complement strand
AGAATTTACGGATTGCCATGGGACACAAGCGCCGAAGATGTGTTAACGCGAACTGAATGGGACAGTCTGGAAATAATGTACAAAGTGCGACTAACAGAGTTTGTCTTCAAATGTTCGAAGAGTTTCACCGTTACGGAATTCAAAGATCTGTTTATACAAAGGAGATCAGGCCGCAGAAGAAAGGATGATATTATTCTTCCCAGACCTGAAACGAACTTTATTAGGAACTCCATAAGTTATAGAGGAGCAATTGCATGGAATAGTTAACGAACAAGGAAACAACGGCTAAAACCTTGAAAGATTTTAAACAATGTCTTCGAAAATTTGACAACGATAAAATAAATTTTGAACCGATTTTAGCTATAACTAAAAACAGAGACACCGGTTACAAATATTTCTGATAGGTTTTATTTTAAGTCTTAATTTTAAGTTGTGCATATGTTAAAGTATTTTATTTTTCCGTAACTATTGTTTGCACGACCCCACCAGCAATGCTGATCTTACTTATCGTGTTAAAATAAAGTTCTCATTCATTCATTCATTCATTCATTCATTCATTCATTCATATGAATTTTTGTAGGAGTGGCAAGAACAATATCTCACGAGTGCATCACTCGTGAGGTATTGTTCTTGCCATGGGAACCAAAAGAGCTGTCAACAGGTTCTTTCTAGAGTTTCCAAATTGTTTAGGGACTGACCATTAGGCCATCCCCATAAAATGTTTCGTTTCTCATCGCCCGACCGACCCATTTTTTTGGAAAAGTAAAAAAAAAAAAATCAGAATCACTTGTAAAGAAGCAAGTACTTTAGTTTACAAGCACACGATCTTGTCTTATTAACATCAATTGTCTTAAATTATCATCGATACTTCGTTTTTGTAGCCTGTTTAGACATTTGGTGGTCCTGTTCCTGTTATACCATCTGATTACGAACGGAAGGACCGCGTAACCAAGCCTTCGTACTTAGCAGCCCGGCCTTCACTGGCACCCAGACCCCTTCTTGTATTCATTCTTTTTTTTTTTTTGCCCGACCGACCGACCCACCCTTACGAGAGGGAGGGCGATGGGAAACGAAACATTTTATGGGAATGGCCTTATTTTTCAAGAGAGGGTTATGAAGAAATGTTGAAAAAAATTGTTTGAAGGGCCTAAAAAGACAAAATAAATTACTTGCAAACATGATATGTATAAAAAAAATAGTTTGCATAGAGGCTAGAGAAACTTGTAACCTATTGAGGGAAAGAAATTCAAAACTAAAATTTAGACTAAAAGTCTGTCGTTGTTTGTAGACAAGATAAAGGACTCCATTAAATTTAACATTTTTTTTAACCGAAATGGAACCCCAAATTTTGCATGAAACGAGCATGAAACGGGCCAAACCCAGGCTAGAGAAAATGCTTCAGAGACCATATAAAGGACCACAGTCGCTAAACAGAAACAACATGTACAAGGGTCAAAGCAAACAGGCGATAAATGCAGAATTTAAACCCAGGAATGACCTTTGGTATCAAAATACATAGCATGCGACATTTAAGCACATGGCTGTTTCAATCACTATCATGCATCATCATATGTAATCCTTTAAACCATCGTGGTGCCCCGCTAAAAACAAACAAGGAGCTAAATCGGTGAATAGAACCGAGATATATAGAAGTGGCAAACATGCGAACAGGAGTCGTATTGGCCTTCCAACACCATTTTACGCTCTGTAGATTTCTCTTCAGTTTCGAATTCGTTGATCGCCGCCGTAAAATATTAAATTAAATAATGATTGACGGCAGCAAAAAGGGAATCTCCTTTCTGTGTCAGAACGTGGATAAAAAGATTGGAAAAAAAATTGTTTGCAAGAAGGTGTTGTTCCAAAATAAACGTTTGCAGAGGTGCATAAAAAAAAGTTTGCAGAGGAAAATTTTCCATACGCCCCCTCCAGGAAAATAATGGTCCGTCCCTTGGTCTGGTCAGTTCTGTCAAGCTTTTATTTCGTTCTTTATTGTTATTCCTGCAACATTAACGTAAGCAGTCAATGTCGGACTGCTGTACTATTGTATCTCCACCCACCGCGAAGATCAGTGTCCGTACTGATTCATTTGAAATATGTATCGTAAATGGCGTTGATAACGTCCACGGCATTTGATAACTCGTTCTTTTAATTAAGCGGCCGTCGCTTAGCGACGTGCCGCTTCTAGTAATACCCATTTTTTTTTTAAGCGGCCGTCGCTTAGCGACGTGCCGCTTCTAGTAATACCCATTTTTTTTTTAAGCGGCCGTCGCTTAGCGACGTGCCGCTTCTAGTAATACCCATTTTTTTTAAGCGGCCGTCGCTTAGCGACGTGCCGCTTCTAGTAATACCCGTTTTTTTTTTTTTTTTTTTTTTTAAGCGGCCGTCGCTTAGCGACGTGCCGCTTCTAGTAATACCCGTTTTTTTTTTTTTTTTTTTTTTTTTTTTTATTTGTCGTGTCCGTCGTGAGGCCCGGGTCCCTCTCGGCCGGAGCTGCAAGAATTTTTTTTTCGCCTGCACTGAGATTTGATCGCGCGACCTCGGGATCTCTGATCAAAAGTTCACCCCGCGCGCTTATCACTTGCGCCACTCAGACATCAGTCAACTTAATGGGTTAATTTTACAGTACATAAAGCATGGCAGTCACGCATCCGGTTTTTCACGCAAACAAATATCCTTTGTGTTTACTCGAGAAAGGGGATTCACAAATTCCAGAAAATCCAATAATTTTTCTGATGTAAAGTACGATATTATCATGAGGATATGCTAAGCGATTGCCAAGACCTTTGTTGGCTCTCAACTTCAGCTGTATACAACACGAACCACGCAAATGAAGTGATGATGCAATCTTTACCTTACTCTGGTTAGCGGGGAAATTCCCCTGAGGTTTGGGCAAACACCGAAACCGCAAAGTAATTCTTTTATGTGAAAAAAAATATGGAACCTATCCACGGACTCAAAATGAATTATATCGGGCCTTTGTGATTGTCATGTAGTTGATCTGTAAGACAACGGCCAAATCCTCTTCGAGAATTACACCCAAACCGAGTACTTGAAATGATCTGAAATGATGGTGCAATATTCGTGTGACGTAACAACTTGATAGTCACGCAAAGCAGACAGCCACAGAGCGCGTCGTATGGCCTGCGTAAAATGCAGCTTGATTTTAAGAAAAAATATAAACGTCTAGAGCATCGTTCAACACATCTTGATGAAAACATCATAATCTGGATGTGATTAAATCGTCGATTTCCCCGACTTATGAAAGAAATCGAACGGCCGGTCATTTGGTGTTTCGGCTGTTTGTTTCTACTAAATACCCATTGAATCTCCATGTAAAATCGAAACATCGCTCTAAAGCTCAACGATTAGTCAAACTAGTACTTTAAAAAAAAGCAGAACAAAACAGAAAAAGAGAAAAGAAAAACCAAAGAGAGGTGCTGCTGCTAGGAATTGAACCCGGGACTTCCTGATCGGTAGGGGATAGACGTACCTCTCGGCCAAGCCCGCTATGAATAAGTAATGAGATGAAAATTTAAATGTTTTAAGCGTTCTGCTCACGCGCTGGTTCAGAAAAAGTAGGGCTTTTGCCCAGAGAGCAGAAATGAAATGGACAGACACCGAACCGTAAAGCAATTCTTTCATAAATTAAATCGAAGACAGATCTATTGAACCGATCCAAGGTGAAACTGATCATATCATGCCTTAATGACTGCGACTTACTCTATTTGTAAGACATTGGCCGAATTACGTAGCAAGTTAATCGTCGCGCATCACGCTTCTAAAAGTGTCTTGGACAGAAGTGTTTACTAAAAATTTTAAACTTCCAACCGACCTAAACTACATCCTAAGGATAAAGGCGGTCCAAATGGCAAAATCGGCCGCTTGAAAATTCTGAGAATTTCTTGTTTTTTTTTTTATTTGTCGTGTCCGTCGTGAGGCCCGTGCCCCGCTCGGCTAGAGCTGCAAGAAATTTTTTTTTCACTACCTCCACTGAGATTCGAACCCGCGACCTTGGAATCTCAATTCAAAAGTTCACCGTGTACGCTTATCACTTGCGCCACTCAGACATCGGTCAAGTGAGTATGTTAATTTTACAGTACATAACGCATGGCACTCACGCATCCGGTTTCTCACGCAAACTAATATCCTTTGTGTTTACTCGAGAAAGGGGATTGACAAATTCCAGAAAATCGAACGATTTATCTGATCTAAACTACGATATTATCATAAGGATATGCTGAACGATTCCCAAGACCTTTGTTGCCTTTCAACTTCAGCTGTAAACAACACGAACCACGCACTTGAAATGATGATGCAATCTTTGGTTAGCGGGGAAATTCCTCAGAGGTTTGGGCAAACACCGAAACCGCAAAGTAATTCTTTCATATCAAAAAAAAACTCTATGGAACCTATCCACGGACTTAAAATGAATTATATCGGGCCTTTGTGATTGTCATGTAGTTGATCTGTAAGACAACGGCCAAATCCTCTTCGAGAATTACACCCAAACCGAGTACTTGAAATGATCTGAAATGATGGTGCAATATTCGTGTCACGTAACAACTTGATAGTCACGCAAAGCCGACAGCCACAGAGCGCGTCGTATGGCCTGCGTAAAATGCAGCTTGATTTTAAGAAAAAATATAAACGTCTAGAGCATCGTTCAACACATCTTGATGAAAACATCATAATCTGGATGTGATTAAATCGTCGATTTCCCCGACTTATCAAAGAAATCGAACGGCCGGTCATTTAGTGTTTCGGCAATTTGTTTCTCCTAAATACCCATTGAATCTCCATGTAAAATCGAAACATCGCTCTAAAGCTCAACGATTAGTCAAACTAGTACTTTAAAAAAAAGCAGAACAAAAAGAAAAAGAAAAAAGACAAACCAAAGAGAGGTGCCGTTGCTAGGAATTGAACCCGGGACTTCCTGATCGGTAGGGGATAGACGTACCTGTCGGCCAAGCCAGCTATGAATAAGTAATGAGGTGAAAATTTAAATGTTGTAATCGTTCTGCTCACGCACTGGTTCAGAAAAAGTAGGGCTTTTGCCCAGAGAGCAGAAATGAAATGGACAGACACCGAACCGTAAAGCAATTCTTTCATAAATTAAATCGAAGACAGATCTATTGAACCGATCCAAGGTGAAACTGATCATATCATGCCTTAATGACTGCGATTTAGTCTATTTGTAAGACATTGGCCGAATTACGTAGCAAGTTAATCGTCGCGCATCACGCTTCTAAAAGTGTCTTGGACAGAAGTGTTTACTAAAAATTTTAAACTTCCAACCGACCTAAACTACATCCTAAGGATAAAGGCGGTCCAAATGGCAAAATCGGCCGCTTGAAAATTCTGAGAATTTCTTGTTTTTTTTTTATTTGTCGTGTCCGTCGTGAGGCCCGGGTCCCGCTCGGCCAGAGTTGCAAGAATTTTTTTTCGGTTGTACTGGGATTTGATCGCGCGACCTCGGGATCTCCGATCAAAAGTTCACCCCGCGCACTTATCACTTGCGCCACTCCGACATCGGATAAGTATGGGTGAGAATTTTACAGTACTTAACGCATGGCAGTCACGCATCCAGTTTCTCACGCAAACAAATATCCTTTGTGTTTACTCGAGAAAGGAGACTGACAAATTCCAGAAAATCGAACAATTTATCTGATCTAAACTACCATATTATCATAAGGATATGCTAAGCGATTCCAAAGACCTTTGTTGCCTTTCAACTTCAGCTGTAAACAACACGAATCACGCACTTGAAATGATGATGCAATCTTTACCTTACTCTGGTTAGCGGGGAAATTCTCTCTCATATCGAAAAAAAAATCTATGGAACCTATCCACGGACTTAAAATGAATTATATCGGGCCTTTGTGATTGTCATGTAGTTGATCTGTAACCCAACGGCCAAATCTTCTTCGAGAATTACACCCGAACCGAGTACTTGAAATGATCTGAAATGATGGTGCAATATTCGTGTCACGTAACAAGTTGATAGTCACGCAAAGCCGACAGCCACAGAGCGCGTCGTATGGCCTGCGTGAAATGCAGCTTGATTTTAAGAAAAATATAAACGTCTAGGGAATTGTTCAACACATCTTGATGGAAACATCATAACCTGGATGTGATTAAATCGTCGATTTCCCCGACTTATCAAAGAAATCGAAAGGCCGGTCATTTGGTGTTTCGGCTGTTTGTTTTTACTAAATACCCATTGAATCTCCATGTAAAATTGAAAAATCGCTCTAAAGCTCAACGATTAGTCAAACTAATACTTAAAAAAAAAAAAGAACAAACAGAAAAAGAAAAAAGAAAAACCAAAGAGGGTTGCCGTTGCTAGGAGTTGAACCCGGGACTTCCTGATCGGTGGGGGATAGACGTACCATTCGGCCAAACCCTCTATGAATGAGTAATGAAGTGAAAATTTAAATTTCATAAACATTCTGCTCACCAAGTGGTTCAGAAATGATGGTGCAATATTCGTGTAATGTAACAAGTTGATAGTCACGCAAAGCCGACAGACACAGAGCGCGTGGTATGGCCTGCGTAAAATGCAGCTTGATTTTAAGAAAAATATAAACGTCTAGAGCATCGTTCAACACATCTTGATGAAAAGATCATAACCTGGATGTGATTAAATCGTCGATTTCCCAGACTTATCGAACAAATCGAACGGCCGGTCATTAGGTGTTTCGGCAGCTTGTTTCTACTAAATACCCATTGAATCTCCATGTAAAACTGAAAAATCGCCCTTAAGCTCAACGATTAGTCAAATTAATACTTTAAAAAAAAAAGCACAACAAAAAGAAAAAAAAATGAAAAACCAAAGGAGGTTGCCGTTGCCAGGGATTGAACCCGGGCCTTCCTGATCGTTAGGGGATAGCCGTACCTCTCGGCCAAGCCCACTATGAATAAGTGATGAGGTGAAAATTATTTTTTATAACCTTTCGGCTCACGCACTTGTTCAGAAAAGATAGGACTTTTTCCCAGAGTCCACAGATGAAATGGACAGACACCGAACCGTAAAGCAATTCTTTCATAAATTAAACCGAAGAAAAATCTATCGAACCGATCCAAGGTGAAACTGATTAAGTCAGGCCTTAATGATTGCGATTTAGTTCATTTGTAAGACGGTGGCCAAATTACGTGACAAGTTAATCATCACGCATCACGCTACTAAAAGTGTCTTGGACAGAAGTGTCTACTTAATATTAATTTACGATCGACTTGAACTCCATTCTAAGCATAAAGGCGGTCCAAATGGTAAAAACAGCCGCTTGAGAATTCTGAGAATTTCTTGTTATTTGTCGTGTCCGTCGTGAGGCCCGGGTCCCTCTCGGCCGGAGCTGCAAGAATTTTTTTTCGCCTGCACTGAGATTTGATCGCGCGACCTCGGGATCTCTGATCAAAAGTTCACGCCGCGCGCTTATCACTTGCGCCACTCAGACATCGGTCAACTGAATGTGTTAATTTTACAGTACATAAAGCATGGCAGTCACGCATCCGGTTTTTCACGCAAACAAATATCCTTTGTGTTTACTCGAGAAAGGGGATTGACAAATTCCAGAAAATCCAAGAATTTTTCTGATGTAAAGTACGATATTATCATGAGGACATGCTAAGCGATTGCCAAGACCTTTGTTGGCTCTCAACTTCAGCTGTATACAACACGAACCACGCAAATGAAGTGATGATGCAATCTTTACCTTACTCTGGTTAGCGGGGAAATTCCCCTGAGGTTTGGGCAAACACCGAACCGCAAAGTAATTCTTTTATGTGAAAAAAAAAAATTATGGAACCTATCCACGGACTTAAAATGAATTATATCGGGCCTTTGTGATTGTCATGTAGTTGATCTGTAAGACAACGGTCAAATCCTCTTCGAGAATTACACCCAAACCGAGTACTTGAAATGATCTGAAATGATGGTGCAATATTCGTGTCACGTAACAACTTGATAGTCACGCAAAGCCGACAGCCACAGAGCGCGTCGTATGGCCTGCGTAAAATGCAGCTTGATTTTAAGAAAAAATATAAACGTCTAGAGCATCGTTCAACACATCTTGATGAAAACATCATAATCTGGATGTGATTAAATCGTCGATTTCCCCGACTTATCAAAGAAATCGAACGGCCGGTCATTTGGTGTTTCGGCAGTTTGTTTCTACTAAATACCCATTGAATCTCCATGTAAAATCGAAACATCGCTCTAAAGCTCAACGATTAGTCAAACTAGTACTTAAAAAAAAAGCAGAACAAAAAGAAAAAGAAAAAAGACAAACCAAAGAGAGGTGCCGTTGCTAGGAATTGAACCCGGGACTTCCTGATCGGTAGGGGATAGACGTACCTCTCGGCCAAGCCAGCTATGAATAATTAATGAGGTGAAAATTTAAATGTTTTAATCGTTCTGCTCACGCACTGGTTCAGAAAAAGTAGGGCTTTTGCCCAGAGAGCAGAAATGAAATGGACAGACACCGAACCGTAAAGCAATTCTTTCATAAATTAAATCGAAGACAGATCTATTGAACCGATCCAAGGTGAAACTGATCATATCATGCCTTAATGACTGCGATTTAGTCTATTTGTAAGACATTGGCCGAATTACGTAGCAAGTTAATCGTGGCGCATCACGCTTCTAAAAGTGTCTTGGACAGAAGTGTTTACTAAAAATTTTAAACTTCCAACCGACCTAAACTACATCCTAAGGATAAAGGCGGTCCAAATGGCAAAATCGGCCGCTTGAAAATTCTGAGAATTTCTTGTTTTTTTTTTATTTGTCGTGTCCGTCGTGAGGCCCGTGCCCCGCTCGGCTAGAGCTGCAAGAAATTTTTTTTTTCACTACCTCCACTGAGATTCGAACCCGCGACCTTGGAATCTCAAATCAAAAGTTCGCCGCGTACGCTTATCACTTGCGCCACTCAGACATCGGTCAAGTGAACATGGTAATTTTACAGTACATAAGGCATGGCACTCACGCATCCGGTTTCTCACGCAAACAAATATCCTTTGTGTTTACTCTATAAATCGAAGAATTTATCAGATCCAAACGACGGTATTATCATTAGGATCTAAACTACGATATTATCATTAGGATATGGTAAGCGATTCCCAAGACCTTTGTCGCCTTTCAACTTCAGCTGTAAACAATACGAACCACGGACTTGAAATGATGGTGCAATGTTTATCTTTGAATCTGGTAAGCGGGGAAATTCCCCAGAGACCAGACATGACCTGTTTGGGCAAACACCGAACCGCATAGTAATTCTTTCATATAAAAAAAAAAAAGGTCTATGGAACCTATCCACGGACTAAAAATGAATTACATCGGGCCTTTGTGACTGTCATGTAGTTGATCTGTAACACAACGGCCAAATCCTCTTCGAGAATTACACCCGAACCGAGTACTTGAAATGATCTGAAATGATGGTGCAATATTCGTGTCACGTAACAAGTTGATAGTCACGCAAAGCCGACAGCCACAGAGCGCGTCGTATGCTTGATTTTAAGAAAAATACAAACGTCTAGGGAATCGTTCAACACATCTTGATGAAAACATCATAACCTGGTTGTGATTAAATCGTCGATTTCCCAGACTTATCGAACAAATCGAACGGCCGGTCATTTGGTGTTTCGGCAGTTTGTTTCTACTAAATACCCATTGAATTTCCATGTAAAATTGAAAAATCGCTCTAAAGCTCAACGATTAGTCAAACTAATACTTAAAAAAAAAAAAAGAACAAACAGAAAAAGAAAAAAGAAAAACCAAAAAGGGTTGCCGTTGCCTGGAGTTGAACCCAGGACTTCCTGATAAATGGGGGATAGACGTACCACTCGGCCAAGCCTTCTATGAATAAGTAACGAAGTAAAAATTAAAGTTTTATAACCATTCTGCTCACCAAGTGGTTCAGAAATGATGGTGCAATATTCGTGTCACGTAACAAGTTGATAGTCACGCAAAGCCGACAGACACAGAGCGCGTCGTATGGCCTGCGTAAAATGCAGCTTGATTTTAAGAAAAATATAAACGTCTAGAGCATCGTTCAACACATCTTGATGCAAAGATCATAACCTGGATGTGATTAAATCGTCGATTTCCCAGACTTATCGAACAAATCGAACGGCCGGTCATTTGGTGTTTCGGCAGTTTGTTTCTACTAAATACCCATTCAATCTCCATGTAAAATTGAAAAATCGCTCTCAAGCTCAACGATTAGTCAAACTAATACTTTAAAAAAAAAAGCAGAACAAAAAGAAAAAGAAAAAAGACAAACCAAAGAGAGGTGCCGTTGCTAGGAATTGAACCCGGGACTTCCTGATCGGTAGGGGATAGACGTACCACTCGGCCAAGCCAGCTATGAATAAGTAATGAGGTGAAAATTTAAAATTTTTATGAATTCTGCTCACGCACTGGTTCAGAAAAAGTAGGACTTTTGCCCAGAGAGCAGAAATGAAATGGACAGACACCGAACCGTAAAGCAATTCTTTCATAAATTAAATCGAAGACAGATCTATCGAACCGATCCAAGGTGAAACTGATCATATCATGCCTTAATGACTGCGATTTAGTCTATTTGTAAGACATTGGCCGAATTACGTAGCAAGTTAATCGTGGCGCATCACGCTTCTAAAAGTGTCTTGGACAGAAGTGTTTACTAAAAATTTTAAACTTCCAACCGACCTAAACTACATCCTAAGGATAAAGGCGGTCCAAATGGCAAAATCGGCCGCTTGAAAATTCTGAGAATTTCTTGTTAAGCGGCCGTCGCTTAGCGACGTGCCGCTTCTAGTAATACCCATTTTTTTTTTTTAAGCGGCCGTCGCTTAGCGACGTGCCGCTTCTAGTAATACCCATTTTTTTTTTTTTTTTTTTTTTTTTTTATTTGTCGTGTCCGTCGTGAGGCCCGGGTCCCTCTCGGCCGGAGCTGCAAGAATTTTTTTTCGCCTGCACTGAGATTTGATCGCGCGACCTCGGGATCTCTGATCAAAAGTTCACCCCGCGCGCTTATCACTTGCGCCACTCAGACATCGGTCAACTGAATGTGTTAATTTTACAGTACATAAAGCATGGCAGTCACGCATCCGGTTTTTCACGCAAACAAATATCCTTTGTGTTTACTCGAGAAAGGGGATTGACAAATTCCAGAAAATCCAAGAATTTTTCTGATGTAAAGTACGATATTATCATGAGGACATGCTAAGCGATTGCCAAGACCTTTGTTGGCTCTCAACTTCAGCTGTATACAACACGAACCACGCAAATGAAGTGATGATGCAATCTTTACCTTACTCTGGTTAGCGGGGAAATTCCCCTGAGGTTTGGGCAAACACCGAGCCGCAAAGTAATTCTTTCATATCAAAAAAAAAATCTATGGAACCTATCCACGGACTTAAAATGAATTATATCGGGCGGGCCTTTGTGATTGTCATGTAGTTGATCTGTAACACAACGGCCAAATCCTCTTCGAGAACCGAACCCGAACCGAGTACTTGAAATAATCTGAAATGATGGTGCAATATTCGTGTCACGTAACAAGTTGATAGTCACGCAAAGCCGACAGCCACAGAGTGCGTCGTATGGCCTGCGTAAAATGCAGCTTGATTTTAAGAAAAATATAAAGGTCTAGGGAATCGTTCAACACATCTTGATGAAAACATCATAATCTGGATGTTATTAAATCGTCGATTTACCCGACTTATCGAACAAATCGAACGGCCGGTCATTTGGTGTTTCGGCTGTTTGTTTCTACTAAATACCCATTGAATCTCCATGTAAAATCGAAACATCGCTCTAAAGCTCAACGATTAGTCAAACTAATACTTTAAAAAAAAAGCAGAACAAAAAGAAAAAGAAAAAAGAAAAATCAAAGAGAGGTGCCATTGCTAGGAATTGAACCCGGGACTTCCTGATCGGTAGGGGATATACGTACCTCTCGGCCAAGCCAGCTATGAATAAGTAATGAGGTGAAAATTTAAATGTTTTAATCGTTCTGCTCACGCACTGGTTCAGAAAAAGTAGGGCTTTTGCCCAGAGAGCAGAAATGAAATGGACAGACACCGAACCGTAAAGCAATTCTTTCATAAATTAAATCGAAGACAGATCTATTGAACCGATCCAAGGTGAAACTGATCATATCATGCCTTAATGACTGCGATTTAGTCTATTTGTAAGACATTGGCCGAATTACGTAGCAAGTTAATCGTCGCGCATCACGCTTCTAAAAGTGTCTTGGACAGAAGTGTTTACTAAAAATTTTAAACTTCCAACCGACCTAAACTACATCCTAAGGATAAAGGCGGTCCAAATGGCAAAATCGGCCGCTTGAAAATTCTGAGAATTTCTTGTTATTAACTGAAGCTGGGTGCGTACATTAAGCTTCGTCGAACAAAAACAAACGTTTGTTGACATTGTAACAAAAGTACATGCTGTACAACAAATTTAAAACAAAGCCAAGAAGCATCCTAACGAACGAATTCTTTTTATACTTCAGAAAAAACCGGGCTATGGAAAAATGGACCTCGAATAGGCCATTTCCGAGTTCATGTCTGCCTCCTCTTCAAAGCGAGTCTAAGTGCGAAGTTTTTGTGATGGTAATTAGTTCTACTTTACATATGAATGAAAACTAATTTTCATAACAAAAACTTCGCACTTAGACTCGCTTTGAAGAGGAGGTAGACATGAACTCGGAAATGGCCTATTTGGATGGAATTAGGACTGGCGGCTATGTTTTCTAAAATTGAACATAGGGACAAGTTTGCTTGAGCTGATATTTTTTTCTGCTTTGGCGTCGACCATAGGGAGGAGGTTTATTAGGTAGGGGGCGTTTATAAGAGAGGGTCTTCTCGCACCGTTTTTGTTTGGAGGACCTTAATACACAAGACGCATTTGTTACAGAGTGGACCTGGTGGAACTTTTGTTTCGGCGTCGACAAAACCAGGATCGGATCACAGATAGGATCACGGATAGGATCACGGATAGGATCACGGATCGGATCGCGGATTGGACCACGAATCGGATCACGGATAGGATCAGACGGATAGGATCACGGATAGGATCATGGATCGGACCACGGATCGGATAAAGAAATAATAATATCTCAAAATAAAAAAAGTAAAACGGATCAAGCTAAAATCAAATTCAAAATGTGATAACATAAAGCGGTCAGCGGTTGAACAATAGCTTTCGATGATGGTGTAGCACGGAGAGTTGCTGAGAGAATTACATTAAAGTTAGCGTTTTATCTTATATATTTTGTTTCAGGTGCGACATCCTTTTAAGTTAGCTGCAATAAAGGTTAATATCAACGCTAACCTACCATAAGACAAGTCAGCACGGTGAGAACAAATTCAAATCATAGTTCAGACACGAATATGACATTCGAAACATTATTTTTAATGAGTTTAGCCCGCAAACAGAAATTGTGCCCGGTATCACCAGGTTTTTAGTTTATTTCGATTCATACGTTCTTGGCTAATATTGTCACCATGCTTTATTTCATAATTCACGTTTTGAATTTTAAATTTTATTTTTTGTTATTTTTAATTACTATTTCTTGATCCCATCCATGATCCCATCCGTGATCCGATCCTGGTTTAGTGGACGCCTCATTTGTCGTAAAATTTAAATATAACAGTTCATCAAATACGAGTGATAACAATACATCTGAACACTGAATTTTGGCTGTTCTTCCCATAGCTCCTCTCCTTGTGCAAGTCTTTCCGCCAAGTTGTTCTGTTCTTTCTGTGTTTGATAGAGCAGGGTTTTCATCTTTTTGTGTTTGTTTTCCAACACCTAAGATGAAATAAAAACCACTCGGATTCTTTCAGCACCGATTCAATTTCTCAACGTCACACATTTTCCAAGATTTACACCCAACAATTAGAAAGGTACAACAGAGCCAACCAAAACACATAGTTTGTGCCCTAAAAGGCCATAACAGGTGAGTTTCGGCTTGTAATCCCTAATAACTTGACTAAGCAAAATGGCAAGTTCATCAGTGTTTTATTCTCGTCAGAATAATATATTAAACAAAGTTTGCTCTCACGATGAAGTTCACTGCTACCTAAGGCAAGCCACTTATTTTTTTTATTATTATTATTACTTAAACATATTTATTGACAAAGTTGGCCCTAAGAGTTACAATGCTGATCGAGAGGGCTCACTTTGAAAATGAAAATTATTTACAAATGACATTAAATTAGATTGGGTCAGAAACGACAAAGAGAAAAACAAGTAGAAAAGCACCTACATACACAAAGGGTGAAAAGATGAAAAGAGGAGCCGACAGGTGGAAAACACACTATTAAGCGTTCAATAAAATCTCATAGATTCACTGGACATGAAAAAACAAGCCACTATTTTGTTTTAACGACAGAAAGGGCTCACCAAACAGAAAAGCCGAAATTAATTGTGATTCAGACATAGTTATCCACCTGTCAGCAAGTATGCAAGTAGCAGAGAGCAGTTTTTGTGCTGGCTAGGTTACCTAGCCTGCACTATTGTTTGGTCCGTAGCTCGTAACTATATCACGTGATATAAGGTCGCCATGAACTTTCAACAGGCTCTTCAGACGCGTTGCAAGTGATTTCGTAATTGGTAAGTAAATTATCCTTTACGATGGCCCAGAATGCTCACAGTTCAGTTGTAATTTTTTCTGAGGGCAGAATAAAGAGGAGAGTCAAGAAGATAATGCTTGACGGTCTCTGTGTGAAAACCACATAAACACGCTGGAGATTCTCTACACCCTATTTTAAAAAGATAATAGTCGACAGGAAAAACATCCAACCGCAGCCGAGAGTGAATAATTGCATTTTTCCTATAAATAGCAAAATTGTGAAGATTATATTTTCACTTAGATAAAAAATTTTCACAGCAGAACTTTAACTTTTAGTTTGAGAGTGAGAGGAAGAAATATCTTCAAATGTCTTCATGCTACATGGAAACGAGAATTACATTACTGAGGTGAAAAGGTCACTATGCTCGAACGCTCAGATGGC
>OX419338.1:7686204-7716204 GCA_948470475.1 Galaxea fascicularis | reverse complement strand
TACTTTCTCGAAGTAGAGAGAGTACCCTGGGAACGAGGTTGATGGATGGGTTACCATATTTTCTTACCAATGGTGCTCCGCGCGCGCGCGCCTTCGGCGCGCGCGGAGCTCCGCTACAAACAAGGCCTAAAGAACCAAATTCACTTTAAAAAAATATTTAAAAATAAAGAAAATGACTTCTGCTTTACTTCTGTTTTGTGCAAGGTAACTTCACTGTTGAAGTGTGAAACAAGTTTTTGTAAAAAAAAGTGTTTATTGCACTGTTTCTCACTGAAAAAAAAACAACGACTATGTACCTTTATTTTTATATTCTGCGGAAACCTTATTAAAATTGAGAAGCAGCGAAAACATCCCACGCACGTCCATAATGGATTAATCTGTAAAGTTTGTTTATCTTAAGACGACGGCTTCATTTTCATTTCAGCGAATTTCAGTGAAATAGTACCTCTGGAGTAAAGCCACCGTACTCCTCGGCCATCATGTTTTTCTCCCAGGTATTTTCCGTTCAGATTGGACCGATGGCAAAGGTTGTACCACCAGGCACCAGTCCATTCCACAGCACAGTGTTCACTGCTGGCCCTGTCATTATCTCTATCTTTTGTGCTGAACGCCATGTTATTATGATATACTAATGAATCTCCCGCTGTCCCTGAATATGAACCCACTTCAAGTCGATACCTCGCCTGCTCATCACCAATGTTGAACCTGCCATATTTAGCATACGCTCTAACTCCGTCCCAGTCCTCCAGCTCTACTCGCAGAAGCCTAGCTCTGGACGCCGTCAGCCTGTGGATCTTGTCGTTTCCTAACCAGAACTCAGCCGTCAGCTGACCAAAGCCTGATTTGTAATCGTTCCAGCCCCGATAGAAGTCTACCGAGCCATCCTGTCTTCTTTGAAACACGGTCCATCCTCCACCGTCAGTGCGCATGTCACAATAGACATTGAAGGATCCTTTACCGTCTGGGTTCACAGAGTACACTCCACTCTGGGTATGGCCTGATTTGAACAAATCAGAGCAATCTGTTGAAGACAAATCAAGACTTTCTTTAAGTATTAGCGTCTCCAAGTGTTGAAAATGGAAACATTCGACAAAAAATTGGCTGCTTAATTAAAAGTGGTTAAACCCATTTGGTATTTCATCGCAGTTATTGCTGTTGTTTCCATTTAACAATGGTACAGATATCAAGTTGAGACACTGCTATGAAACAGACAAATTTGTAGCCCCTAAACGTGCAAAGAGCTAGCTTAAATTACCCTGTAAGAAACATTTATTTTCTATGTATGACAATATTTGAATAACTCTGATAACTAGGTGGTATTTATATCAAGTCTCAAATCTTTCTATCCGAGCACAAGTGTCATGTTCTACTAATTAGGGAGACTGTAAATCAAATGAACTATATCAGCTCAAATCAAATTAAACGTTGGAGAAAAACCTCTCGGAGCAAAGTAGAGAACTAACAAACTCAACTCACTTATGACGCCGAGTCCGGGACTCTAACCCTGGACAGTGGTGGAAGGTGAGCGCTGACCTCCCACTACTGATCCAACCCTGCTCCCTATTTGAAGGTGGCTTTAAGATTTTTCCGAATTTTTGTGCAGCGGAAACGGAAGCACAGTACTTTCGTTGCGGTCCCAAACGTTTGGAAAATCAAGCAAACGTTACTGATAAACGCGCTTGTTACTTGTAATTTTTTAAAGCGAGTGAATGAAAAATGATTTGCATATGAAAGGATGAGCACTAAGACTCGCTTTGAAAAAGAGGCCTGAGGTAAATCGGAAATGGCCCATTTCGTCTTAATATCGAAAAACGTATACATTGAATTTTGGACTTTTATTTAATTTTAAACAAAAATGTTTTAGCTTGCTTGAACAAAATATTGTCTAAGGTAAAGAAATGCCAATCTATTTAGCAAAACAGTCATTGGGAATTGGCTTAAACCTTGTGTAAAACTTTTCGGGAAAAATGCATTCATTATTTGTCATTGTTTCCGAAGCATGCACTTGCTAATGGCCGGCGATTTAGCCCTGTCGACCCCTTCCTTTTTCCACTGATAGTGCAACAATAAAAAGGACGTGCAATGAGTTGCCGATAAAACAACATTAATAGCCCTTCTTGTTATCCAGCTTTGTTTTGTTTTGGTTGCTTCTATTCACATCCACAATACGTATAAACTCGACCAGCAATCCTATTGTTGCAAGTTGTCGGGCCTTTGCAAACCCTTTTGATATTGTTGGTCATGAAAGTATCGTATTGAGTGATGCTGACAGTTGTTTGCAGTACAACACCCAACACAGTGCTCAAACTCACCCAGTGTATTGAGCCCAGTTGATAATGTTGTTGGCCACCAATGGTCGAAACGATTAAGGCATCAATAATAATGCCTAAAACCTGACAAAGAGGCAACGCCCAACAAGACAATAAGAGTGGGACAAAATTAATTAATCCCCAACGAAAAGCAAACTCATGAAATTCCATACACCGATTCACATTTCTTCTAAGAAACTATTAGCCGTCAAAGAGGCTTTTAGGCTTGTACTTGACACTCTTCAACATCGCCGAACCGGCTGGCAGTTTGTGCTTGTGTATATATTAGACGAGTCAATTCAGGTTCCTCGAAAACCACTGGTATCTCAATGTCTTTCTAAGACACTCCAGGGCGAAAAATTTACTGAGTTCCTTTGCTTACAATTAGAATCGCTGAAAATTAAAACAGATTAAGTTTATGTTTAAGAGGTAATTATTATTGCACCCACCATGTTGTTATGGAGACGCTACTTCTGATGGAATCAAGTCAGTTTGCAGGAGATAAATCGTTCGTAAAGACGAGGGCGTCGCCAGCATTTTTGCATAGGAGGGTTCCTAATGTAGTATTGCTGGCACGATTGACAATGGAACGGCGGAGGCGCTCTCTACTAGGGGGCTCCGGGGGGCAAGTTCCCCCGGAATATTTTTGTAATTTAGGCAATAAGAAATGGCGTTTCCTTGATCCCAAGAATATGTTTTTTAATAATCTTAGCGAAAAATGTAGCTCGCTTTTCGAAGAGGGGATTGCAAATCTCGCTTCCTGAAGAGAAGGTAATAGAATTAAAATTGCATACTTCATCAAATACTTTAGTTTTGTGTCTTACCATTCACTCAACTAGGATATCATTATCATATACGCATCCCAAAAATATTGTAGCCATGATGTATATGAAATAAATCGTATATGAACTGCGGAAATGAAATCTAGCAACTACTATCTGTTTTTATCGTTATTATAACTATTCTCTACGGTTACTTATCTTATGATTGTTGTATCGATCTTGAAGATTAGTTTCAGTTTACAACTAGGCAAAGGCAATTTTTTATGTTATTTTATCGGGAATTTTTACTATAATGGGTCCTTTGGTTGAAATATCTTCCTAAATCTAATAATTCTCTCTTCCATCTCTTGGAACTGAAGGAGACGGGGAGGAGTGAGAGGGAACTGGAGGAAGAGGAGAGGGGGAGGAGTGAGCGGGAACTAGAGGAAGTGGAGAGGGGAAGGGGTGGGGGTACCTGGAGGAAGAGGAGAGGGGAGGGGTAAGGGGGAACTAGTGCAAGAGGGGAGGGGTGAGGGGGGACTGGAGGAAGAGCAGAGAGGGAGATGTGAGGAGGAACTGGAGGAGGAGGAGAGGGAGAGGAGTGAGGGGAAACTGGAGGAAGAGGAGAGGGGAGGGGTAAGGGGGAACTTGAGGAAGAGGAGAAGGGGAGGAGAGAGGGAAAACTGGATGAAGAGGAGAGGGGGAGGGGTGAGGAGGAACTGGAGGAAGAGGAGAAGGGGAGGAGTGAGGGGGAACTGGAGGAAGAGGTGAGGCGGAGGAGTGAGGACGGGAGTACCAAATGTAATTCATTCATTATAATCTTTCATCATAATCGTCTCCAGTTCATTTTGTCCGGCCTCAGATCAGTCACCTTTTTTTCGATTGGGGCGGAAAATCTCTCACTGGAATAGTCTGGTACTGCAATCCTGATTAATAAGTAGCAAAACGGAAAAACCATTCCTGCGTGCTTCACAATGTGCTGCTTAAATTTGCTTCAAAGCGGAGATGATGGAACCCCTTGGACGGTATTCTTATGTGATTATCATAATTCAGTTGTCCAAATTAAGAGATCCATGTCTTAGGATGGCTGCAAAATCGACCGGTATGACCAAAGGAGACTTGCCTAATACTATCAATCCTAGCAGGTTACAACTATGAGGTTTTTAGATTTCGTATTACACTTCACCGGCACGAACATTTCCGAAAGCAACCCTCTCACAAGCTTGAAAAAAGATGGTATAGTGAATATTACATTCAAAGAACTGGTCGTTTATCTGTAACTGAAAAACAACCAAGACTTCTATTCAGGATTTTGATAAATGATACATGATTATAAGATGTCACATAAATCACCTTTAACCTGTTGAACTTCAACGTAAGTCACAGTTTCCACGTCAAACACTCCAGCACTCTTTGCAACACAAATGTAAATCCCTGCATCCTCCTTTCTAATGTCTCTTACAACCAAAGCCCCACTGACATGTTTACTCCGTGCAACTGGCAGTTGTTTTCCTTGTCGTTTCCAGCTCATGATGGGTTGTGGATCACCAGTTGCGGTACAATTCAACGTCAAAGTATCACCAAAACCTACCAAAACTTTCGCGGGAGACTTAGTGGAGAAGCGAGGAAGGGAGACTACCACAAGAAGGGTTTTCTGTACAGCACTTCCGAAAACGTTAGTCGCAGTACAAATGAATTCAGCGGAATCAGTTTTACGGACATCAAGAATTTTCATGACACTGTTGTTGGTCTGGACTCTCCCCTCCGGCAGCTGACCAAATACCTTTTTCCACGTCACAAGTGGCTTTGGATAACCAGTCACTTGACAAGCGGGAAGAGTGACGTTGCTTCCTTCAATGACGTAGAGAGGTCCGGGATGAAGCGAAACAGAAGGACGCACTGCAATAAAGTCAGGTATATACCATAAATCGTACGTTAAGTTTCTCATTTGTTCTCCACTAATGACAAGTACCCCCAAACCAATCGTGGCTGTTTCACACTTTCACAATTTTCATGCGTTCAACGCCGATGTCAGATGTTTATTTACATTTCTGCCGGTTGGCTTCATGGTTGTGCTGGTCAAATCTGTTGTTTTATGCCAGACAAATACGTCCATTTTTGGTTTTAAGAAATTTGATGAAAACCGCTCACGCTACACAGTAGGTATAGCTGTTCAGCAGGTAGTGGATGTCGACTGAGTCTCTATTAAGATTTGAAACACAATTACTCGAAGATCCAAAATTCAGTTTTCCATTGTGGTCCTCAATGTTAGGGTAAAGTACTTTCAGATATTTTTCGTAAGTTATTTTGATGGTCTTTTAGCTTTTGCACTAAGGCGTAGGAAAAAAATAAAATGATTTTTTTCAAGTCTATATTTCAGTTTTTTTTTTCTTTTTTTCATGACAGAAGCTCAAATAATATCAAAATTATTACCGTTGACCACCAAGTGAGCCACTGCCAAAGCTTTTCCCAGGATGTTTGTCGCTGAACACTGATAAACGCCAGAGTCATTTCCTTTTACATTTAGCAAACGCAACTTTCCTTCTGAAACCGCTGGCCAGTTTGTTCCTGAAACACTGTTCAATTTACTCCACACCACTACGGGCTCAGGATTACCAGTGACTGAACACTGAAACGAGGCTGATCCGCTTTCATTAACTGTCAACTTTGTAGGAAAGACAGCAACAGTAGGAGCTGAGATTGATTCACCAGGCTCCCCTTTAGCGCCCGGCAAACCTGCGAGTCCCATATCTCCTTTTTGTCCTTTGAGACCAGCTTCTCCTTGAGGCCCCACAGGTCCCATAATGCCTTGCTTGCCGCTCTTTCCAGGTGACCCCACAATACCTCTGTCTCCTTTATGTCCTGTTCTTCCTTTCTGGCCTCTTCGTCCTCGGGTTCCTTTAAGTCCCCTAGGCCCAGGTAGACCGGGAGGGCCCGGGGGACATGATTGGCACGTTTTAGCTGAATCAGCGTTTCGCCTGTTCCTATTTAAGTTATAGAGCTGTGCCTCTGTAGGTAGGAATAAAGATAAACAAAGCAATTAAGGTAATTTCTCATGAGAAATGACGTTACAGTTTTCTTTTTATTCTCATGGAATAAGGCTCCATTGCCTTCCTGTACTAAATCCTGATCCATTGGAAGAAAGCTGTTAGGACTGATACCTGTGTTGTAATCTATCCTTCTTTCCTTATTTTCCAATCTTCACTGGCTTTTTTCATGTTATGTCTACAGGTTAACACCTCACAACGTATTTTGGAGTGTACTTTCTGAAATGAAAGTGGAGCTTTTTGCAGCGTACGGGCAGATATTGCTGCAACAAATAGATGTCGTACTAACTCTCAATTCAAAATCTACAAAGAAAAGAAAACAAGAATAAAAATGACAGATTTGTGATGGCAGTACAAAGACAAAGACATATCACCACTCGAACATTAACAAAAAAAATTACTTTCATAAGAGGTCAACACTGTAGCGAAATCTTATCCAACCATGATTTATTTCCATCTGGTTTTATAATTACTTGACCTTTGATTTATTCAGGACACAGGCAGGAAGCTGGTACCAAGCTTTTCCTGTTTGTATCGCCTTACCTGACCTTTAGTTTATGGCGAGCAAGCTGATTTTTAAGTCACGATTTTGTTTCTCCAAAACGACGCTTTAACTAAACTTTAAAGTCTTCTGAAAGGGATATCCTTGATTATTGGAGCGAAACAAACAAAACTGTTGAACCCGATGTTTCATATACACATAACTTATTCATCTACATTTATAAGCCCAGTGCAAGCCGTTCCTTCTTGTGGCGCCTTCGTGGTGCTGAAGGAAGACTAATCAAGTAAAAGGCTACTGAGCCGCTTTAAGTCGGTACAAGCCACAGCAGTATTGATTCAGTATTATTTTCATTGATTGTCAGCACTGAACACAAACTTACCAGGAGCACTCTTTGCTGTCTTCCTAAAATTAGCATCTTTAGTTGGTGGCTTCCCATCAAAGACATTTTCAAGGGCATTTATTCTTCCTTTCTGTTCCCTCAGCTCTATTTCAACTCTCAAAAACCCAGCGCAGTACAACACGATCGATAAAACAGAAATAACGGAAGCGAAAGACGGCAAACTCTGCTTCTGAGCTGTCATTTTCGGCAGATTCATCAGGACGCAGTCTTCTATGCAAGGTTTCGTTTCTTCCTCTGCTTTTACTGTAATCACGTGATAATGACAGGATTTTATGAATTATTGTGTTGTTTGTGCAAGGCAAAGTTCAGATATGTCTTGGCATAGTTTATATCGTGCGGTTTCAATAGTCAGGTTGAATAGCATATCAGCCTATAAGTGTGTTAATAGCATTTAAGGGGGTCAAATAGTCCGACGCGTTTCTCGCAGATATTATTGTACTTCTTTCAGACATCTTAGAAATTTATTCAACGGTGCTAAAGTTAGATTTAATTATTGCTCGATGTTTTATTTTATTATTTATTTTATTTTAATCAATTTGCCAACAAAGGCAAGTGACAACGTAGAACATTAAGTCCCCCACAAGGTGTATCACTCAACCTAACCCACACCATGAAACTAACCATAGCAATCCATACCCACTGGTAATTTCCTAAGGAAAAAATACATAAACATAAAATACTGACATAGTACTTATTAAATGTGTATATAATCAAAAAGAACATCGAGCTAAATTATTAATCCTACGACATTTACAGCAGATAAGTTTGTAGGTAATCTAGTTAAGCAGAATGTTTTTAACTTATTCTTAAATACATTAACGTTTGATTCGGATTTCAGATCAGAAGGCAAAGCATTCCATAAATTTGATATTCTTACAAAAAAAGGAATCTCTGAAGAGGGATATCTTAGCATTAACATTATTAAGAAAAATCCCAGAGTCGCCGCGGCGCGAGCTGCAAACCCTAGTTTGCATTTAAAAGAGAACGGTAGGTTTAGATTTGCAAGCCAATAATTAATAGGTAATACATCTAGTAAGTTTGTCTTTATAAGAGAACAATAGATTTAGATTTGCAAACCAACAATTAATAGGTAATACGTCTAGTAAGTTTGTCTTTATAAGAGAACAATAGGTTTAGATTTTCAAGCCAATAATTAATAGGTAATAAGTCTAGTAAGTTTGTCTTTATAAGATAATTTGTGGTTCCAGTTTCAAATAAAGAATGAACCACGTCTTTGGACTTGAATCTGAACCTCCATCATCAGCAGCAGTGTTTTAGCAGCCTGTGAGAACAATGACAACGGTGTGAACGAACCAGCGAGATGTACAGCAGCTTAAGTGCGTCTTTATTTATTATTCCGATCCAGCACAGTTTTTCTCTTAATAAAAACCAAGCATACGGTTAGCTTTTGCAGTCACATTTAACATGGTGAGACCATGTTAAGTCCTTGGTGACCATCAGTAAAACCCAGATCTTTCACGGATGAGTCTAGTTTAAGGTTGATGCCGTCAAGAGAATACTGGGAGCGCATTGGGCTGATACGTTTTCTTGAAATCCTAAGGTTTTCACATTCAGACGGCTGAAAATTCATCTCATTAGCCAGGGACCAGCATGGGAGGTTATCTAAATCAAAGTATCCGATTGATTCAATACAGTTATTAATAGCACTTTAATTCATCAGCAAACATTGTTAGGGTAGTTCTAGTTGTAACATTTGACATATCATTAACATATATATGAGAAATAGGATCGGTCCAAGCAAGAACTTCTGAGGGACTTCAGATTTGACATATTTCCAAGACGAGCATAGTTCATTGATGACCACACGCTAAAGACGACCATGAAGACAACTTTGAAACCACTTTAGCAAAGGGTCAAAAATACTGTAGCACCGTAGTTTCCTCAGCAACTTCATGTGACATACAGATTCAAAAGCTTTTTCAAAGTCTAAGTAGATGAGATCAGATTCAAGGCCTTTATCTAAAGCTTGACCAGTTTCATGGATAACTTGAAGGAGGTGAGACATACAAGACTCAGTGCGTCATTGAAGCGAGTGAATAGAGTCCTTTATGAATGGAACAAGACGGGAAGCAACACAGTGTTTCTGGATCTTAGATATTACTGGTAACAAGGAAATAGGACGATTGTTACACAATTGATCCTTGGTGATCACCGCGAAGTATAAAGGCAAAATGAACGGAATCTGTGTCTTTTCTACAAAGAAGCAAACATTCTTCATTCATTATAACTGCATCGTAAAAATTCACGCAAGTATCTTCACGACAACAACATGTTTCAACACGAGAGTAATTGCTTAGTAGATGGAATCTCAAAAACAAATAAAAAATATCCTCCAAAAACAGCAAGAAACGATTATTTATCCATGCAATTTTTTAAGGGGGGGGGGGGAAGCAATTTGCCTGGCTTTCAGGACTTGGGGCGAATTTCCGTCGCAAATTTTTAATTTCCACTTCTGTCATGTTCCATAGTGAGAGGTTTTTTTTTACCCGC
The DNA here is from genome assembly GCA_948470475.1 of Galaxea fascicularis. Lineage (NCBI taxonomy): Eukaryota > Metazoa > Cnidaria > Anthozoa > Scleractinia > Euphylliidae > Galaxea > Galaxea fascicularis. The sequence continues at coordinate 7,706,674 of OX419338.1, read as the reverse complement.
GACCAGTACCAAAGAAAAATATTGGGCTTTACATTTGGTTGTCTTCTTCTTTATTTTGCGTGTTTTTGGATTTGCGGTGATTTTCCGCCGTTCCGTGTTTCCGTCCGATTCCATCATTCCGGCTTTTAGGGTCGCCGCGTAACAGTCAGGTATGATACAATCATTGTGATCTTTGAAGACAGACTGAAAGAAGCGGCTGAGGGCATCAACTCGAGCAATATCGTTACGGTAGTCAACTCCCTCCCATTCGAGTTTGGTCCAAGATCAGTTGAACAAAATGCTGTTTGAAAAAAGGCATTCAAGTTAGGACCTATTAAGGTGTTACAAGAGTATGCCCTTTCAACAGACTGCAAAAAATTGTGCTCTTGGAGGATCTTGGAAGGTGCTTAAATGTACGTAGTTAACAGGCACAGCAATCTCTTTCAAAATGGGACTGAAATACATCATATGTGTAAGGGCAGACAACAGCAACGGGAATTATTATTAGTAATAGTAATTGGACCGAGTGGAGTACAAGTCAGGGAGTAATCGAGCGAGTAATTTCAAAATAGAATACCTCACAGAATACAAAATCACTCGTACCTATTAATCCCGAATTGTACTCGAGGTCGTGCGATTTCCTATACTTATTATTTATTATAAAATTTCTTTCTTTTTCCCGTCCTCTCTCGTCATGTCTCGAATGCAGGAGGACACTGTTGTTATAACAAACATTCCCCAAGCAATTTTTAAATACTTAAAATTTGGGACGAGCGATTATTCTATGATGATAACATAAATCCATAACAACCAAGAAAGAACGAAGTCATTTTTATTGCTGGCTTTAATACATTTTAGTCTCCTGTTACAGAGATACAATAAATGCGCTAGCTATACAACAGCTGTTACAACTAGCTGTACAAATGACCATTTGCTGAACACCAACAAAACGCTTAGTAATAGCGTAATTCTGAATTACAATAAATTATCAATTTCATCAATTATAACTTCAAAGGAAACATCGGAAAAGCAAAAATATATCACATTATTCAAATTTTTTTCGGCTCGACGATACTTAAGCATCGATATTTACATTCTATTCTTGTGTAACACGAGAAAAAATAAGACCAGGGTAAATTTCTCTCTGGAAATCATAAATAAATGAATTTGTCTTGCACTCTAGACACACTACACGTGACGCAATGTGAGTGTGCCGTGTTTTTAAGCGACGCTTCATCAGAGACTGCTGCGAGCGCACTCTCGTTTTCACTGCATTCTACAGTTATTTCCAATGTCCTCAGCATACTGATCAGAAATGAATTTTCTCAGATTTTCCACATCCAAACGGAGTTGCTGTACACCATTTATCTTGGATTTTATGGCGTCAACATCATGTGATGATTCGCCAGTTCCATTTTCGTCTTCGTCCACTGAGGTTGCTGAGGAGGAAAACAAAACAAAAATAAGACTTCGATAGAGCTAGCTTTTTTCTTTTTGTTTATGCCGCCACATTTTCGCTCATCAGTCCGAGTGTTTTCAGATTGTCGATACTACACCATAAATTAAGGCAAAGGACAAAAACGAAACCCAAAAAGGGTTTCTTTACCAGTCAGGGGCGGTTAACAACATGCCTTCACTGAACAGATCGGAATTCTTTAATTATCGGTTTCCTTATCCAACTCTCTGGATTTAATTCCCGAAAGGTATCCATTTATTATGCGAGGAGAACTTTACTCTTCACGAATAAGCGACTCAGCCAATGTGGTCACCCTCATTCAGTAATGACGATCACGCAACCTTTAAGTAGCACAGAAACCTGAACTCACATCTGAGGCCAAGCAGAACAGACATGTCGGGATCTTTGCCTTCCTTTCTTTCGCGACAAACTTGGACCACGGCTTTGAGCTCAGACGTGCAGTCTGACAGCTATAATGAGAAACAAACACAGAATTGACAAAATATTTACAAGGATAAAAGTATTAAAAAGTGTAAAAAGTAAAAACAAATTCGCCTTGGAGGTATATCACTGCTTTGGGTTGTGACCCCGCTGTTATTCCCTGCGAGATCAAGGAACGCGTACAACTCCTATTCTCGTAGAAGCCCAGAAAATAAAATAATCGCTGATTTGTAAGCGAAGTCGGTACCAGTATTATAAAAGTCTCACCTCTTTCCACAGCTTTCTGTGCGCTTCTGATTTCTCTTTTGAGCTGAGCTTTTTAAGCTGTTGGCAAAAAAATAGAATTATCTCGTGAATGAGAACTTCTCTGAATTTTAACACTTTTCAAACTAATTTCTGATTATTCTCATTTGAAGTAATCTGCGGCCTACATTAGTACGGGCTGTCACGATATATGTTTAGTTTAACATCACACATGAAACTCAAACATTTTAGACATGTAAGCACAACAGACCGCGGGTGTTACACGCGCTAAAATGCAGTGGAAACTTGAGTGTCTACACCGTACACCTGGGGTCCGTTTGTCAAGAAGGTCATGAGTTAAAGGTCTTGCAGAGTACTTTAAAGTTCGATTCAGTGGTGGTGGGTTTCGAACAGTGAGTTCATTTGATTAATCCTGTAATTTTGCCTTCAGATTGATTTAAAACCGAATGTATGTGCGAATGAAATGGTTAATCTGGCACGAAAAGTTTACCGGTGTTTGAGAAACGCATACCGGTATTGAAGAAGAACGCAGTGGAAGCACAGATGGTCTGTTAATTCCGACATTGTCGATAAAGGGAAAAAAAAAGCACTAAATAGAACAAAATCGTGCGGCTGGCTTGCAGTGCAGGCGTCATTTTGGGGAGCGCGAGTTACCTTACGAGCGTTGGATAGTTAAGTTCACCGTACGCCATGTTGGATTTGAGGTGAGCGGGGATTGGACATGGCGAGGGTATTTTTCTTCCCCCTCCCCTCCCCTCTCATTCCCCTCGCCTATTCCTAGCCCCCTTGGTAACAATTTCTTCCTCTCCCCAACGTTTCTCTGCTGCAAAATTCAAGATGGCGGCGAAACAAATGCAACTGAGTGCGTGTCCGCTAAAATACACCGGCACTGCAGGCTATCGTGCGGCATAATAGCATAATAACAGCAAAATGACGATGTTATACTGCAATTCGATACGATAAACACACGCTACTAAAAGATATATGAAGCAGACACAGCTTTCCATTGCGGCAGTTAACGAGCAATCCGTATGTTCCAACACGCTCTTTACCTGTTCGCAACTGCATTGAAGATTTAAGTTCTCCTCTAATAAATCTTGGTTGTGGCATGCAATCTGAAATGGGTCAAGAAATATACAATGCTTCAGTTACACTACTCAGCAAGTGATCCTATTTAATAACTTCAGGAAGGAAACCTCAGAGTGCCATAGACAAAATGTCTATGTAAAACGGCGATAAATTATGCGCCACAGGATTCCATCGCAGTTACTGATTTTCTTGACTGACCGTCTAATATAAATTGACCACCGTACAGGGATTCTACAATTGTTTGTTTGTTTAATTGTTCCCGAGTGTCTCTTTTTTGGTGTCTTTGTTTCTCAGTCTCCGTTTGATGAAAGATGAGCAATTAACTCAACATCCCTTGTTGAAAATATACTCACTTCTTTAACCGCTTTCTTCATTTCCTCTATAGCTTTCTCTTTCACGGTAATCTCCTCCCTCAAAGCATTCACCATATCCTGTAAAATAAAGGCGACAGCTTAATACATAAGGCGCATTTGTTAGAGTGGGCTAATACGACTGATAGGAATATATATCTGAAGACAATTTCGATTGTTGTCTCCATAGTACCTCTTCTTGTGCAAGTCTTTCTGCCAGGCTGTTCTGTTCTTTCTGTGTTTGATAGTGTAGGGTTTTCATCTTTTTGTGCTTGTTTTCCAACACCTAAGATGAAATAAAAACCACTCGGATTCTTTCAGCACTCGTTCGATTTCTCAGCGTCACACATTTTTCATGATTTCCACCCAACAACTAGAAAGGCTCAAAAGAGCCAACCAAAAAGTTATCAGTACCCTATAAAGCCATACCAGGTGTGTTGCGTCTACTAAATTGACCAAACAAAGTAACTAGTTCAGGTTTTCTTCTCCGGATGATATATTAAGGAAAGTTCGCTCTCTCGATGAGGTGGACTGTTAAGTACTGCGAGCAGAGCAGAGCAGACCTTGAATTTGCATTTGGAGAGTGAGAAGAAGAAAATTAATACCTTAAATGTCTTCATGCTACATGGAAACAAGAATGACACGAGGTGAAAAAGCCACCACGCTCGAAGCTTGCGTAAAACTAAAACTCAAGGGCTTGAGAGAAGAATTAATAAATAAGATCTCGGGTTTAAGTGTTAGAGAGAGAAAGTGCAATCACAGTATAAGGGCGACAAGAATCGAAGACAATAATAAACTGAACATCAAGAAAAACCATTGGTCCACCTCTTCTCTAGACCGACTGTCACATTACATGCATTCACCTTCTTTGTCCGGTCGAGTTCACTCTGCAATCGTTCATTCTCCATTTTAAGGTCTTCAAAGTTAATCAGTGACACAGGGCCATCGTTGTTGATTTTATCGAGTGAAACCTGAAGTCTGGAAATAGATACATTGAACTTAACGTACTTCACTGCACATGTTTCAGGTATGACCTAACACACCGTGTGGTGTAAGTGAACTTTTCGCGGGATTTGAGTTTGGCGAATTCCAGTTTCGGAGTTTTGATTGTCTTAGTGGCAGTGGGATATCAGCCGTTATTAAAAACTTTATCATCAGATAATACGATTCCAGAGTTCTGATTGGCTTGGCGTACCATGTCCGACCTATGAGGACTGATAAACCACCTTCTGGTTTTTCTTACAAAAATGAAATCAGCGAACGTGCAGCAGCACTTCTCGCTTGTTGTTAAAAACAGTTAATCTACTCGCGCTTGTTGGATATAAGATTATTTTAACCAAAGCCTCGAAAGCTATCTGAGCTCTGATATCAAACAAACGCAAGGATTATTACTGTCAAATAAAACGTTCTTGTGGAGTCAAGTCAATGCTACATAAGTCATGTCCGAGGCCTTCAGAGTTTCTTGTTCGATGAAGACCTTCATCAAGCATTACCTTTGCACGTTTTCCTTCAATGCAGTATTTTCAACTGCCAATTTCTTCGCCTCGTCATCCTGTGAAACGAAAATTAATGATAAAAAAGCATGAGTTAGTGTCGTAACCTTTGAAAGGTGAGGCAGAAGGTGCTCGAGGCATTTTTGCTTTCCGTATCAATGTAAAGCAACAGCAAAAGAAATTATCCCCTCCTGTCTGTTACCCCTCAATCTCCGCTCCCCTCAACCCCCACCTCCCCCACTCCCCCCCACCGCCTTCACTAACTTGCGTCCGTGGTCTGATCTCACTGGCTGTTGAAGTAGGTCTGTAGACACGGCCCACAACGAAAAAAGAGCGTTGCTTCAAATGTTTTTGAGTCCAAAATTTTGACGTTGGTTTATACAATTCGTTTCTCTCGGAATTGGCTATGGTCCAAAAATAAGAAGGGAGGGGGGGGGTGTTCAAATCTCTTAAACGCGCTAAGCAAGGAGTTAGTTTATTTGCGGGTTAAACCGTTCATAGTGATGAATTGTTTTAAGAGTGCGTTCACCTTATTTCCAAACGCTTTATTCATACGCGCCAACTTCTTGTCTTTGGAGGAAATCGTTTCTTTCAGCTTTTCACAATCATCTCGAACATCTTTCAGGTAGGAAAGTGTCAAGGAAACCACCAAAAATAAGTAGCGAAAAGGTCGCACCGAACTACTGGCAAACTGAGACAGCACTTGCTGCTTTAAATACAAAACTAGGAGACTAACTCTAATTACCTTATCGCAAACTACTGAACAGTACTTCCACGCTGTGAAATAAACCAGTGCAAAGAGGTTTTAACTTCTGAATCCGTACACGAAATATTTTCATGTGAGTGACCTCTGGTAAAGCTTTACTGAGATTTAAAAAGGTGCTTTATGCAATCACCTTGCTGGATACTAATGACAGTAAATTCGGTCTTTCGTTAAGAAGTTTTTAGTCCATGGTTTTATTGTTAGCTACATCCAAGAGGCGCAGTACACCTATATTAGTTATTCTACATGTGCCCCTTTCCTGTACCCTATGAGGCTAATTACAGTATTGTACGGTTTTTTTATTTCCGTTTGTATATTATGTGTACCGGGGAAAGTAATTAAATGAAACTGAAAAATTAAATACCTCACAATGGCATTTAAAGCAATACAATCGCAGGACCTTGGCAGACTCTGGGGAGGGCAAAAATTGCCACGGACCGGCAAATTAAAAGAGCTCTAGTGATATCAGTAGATGTACAGCTGTAAAGGATTAAAGGATATAGTTTTGTTTAACTTCTGATGTTCTTCTACAGTCGGTACGTCCTTCAGATATCGCTCTAAACTCTGCTTTTCACGCCTGGTGAAAACAGAAAGAGTTAAAGAAGAAAACAAACAACGAAAACTACACTGTCACAAACGTTTTTTCCAACTAAAATCAATGTTTGAATCGTCTGCAACATTTGCTCTTGATTTTCAGTTCTGTGGAGTAAAACTTCACCAAAAGGACAATTCAGGCTATTGACGAGCGCTTTCCGGTGCTGAAAATTGTCATGCTGTATAACATTACCTGTAACATGAACACCGACTCTGATTAAAATACTTAAAGAAACTGTTCAATTTAAATCACTGCAAAGTACATTCCCGTGGTGATAGTTAAAGACGGCTAGTCTCTTGAGACTGCTGAAATATTTCAAATATTCAGTTACCTAAAACAAAACATATGCCAAACTTTCCTTTTGTTCACTTTGTAATCACTTGTTCATGCACACAGTGGATCAAGTTAACAACAGTAAGTAACGATGCCGCAATGTCACGCAAGTGAACTTCAGAGATTTCGTAGAATTGTACCAGAGGAGAATCTATCTAAAACTCGAGGATTTAATATAGAATTTGTCCTAACACAGCTGCGTTTGTTTCGAGGCAAATTTTCTCCCCCAGAATCACCTTTAAGGAACGCGATTATCCAACAATGAATCAATCTACCATGTAAAGTTTTTGGCGCCAAGTTTCAATTTGCAGATACCAATTATAGAGTATGATTATTGGGGCGGCAACATGCAATTCTTGTACAGCTGTACGTATTACGGGACAAACGAAACCATAACTCACTTCAGCTTTAACCTCTCGTCCTCTAACTGTTTCAGCTTACAGTTCAACTCCGCCTGTGCTTTCTTTTGCTCGGCAACCTAATATAACAGAAATAAAACTCGTTTGATTACGAGCTAGTACAAAACCGTTTAAAAGTACATCAAAAGTTTAGCCATCAGATTTGATTTTGATACCAACGGATTTCCTGTACGTTTGTACTACTTTTTACCTTCTGCTGCAGATTTTCCAGTTCTTGCCTACTCGATGCGGCAGAATCTTTAACACTAGCTTCCATGTTTTCCAGTAGATATTCCGTCTCTCTGTGAAGAACCAACACAATGCGGTCAGCAGTTTTACCCCAAAATAACATTACAGGAACAAAGTAAATACAATCCTACGTGATGTGTCTACAAACTGCGTGACACTCAAAGTCATACTATCACCAGCTGTACGGTTGCAAATATGCCGTTCTACTTAACCTGCGCTAGGGGGCTAACAAGTGGAAAGCACAGCTGATGACTTCCTGCAAAAGCTCGTGTACAAAGAAATGCACAGGTACCTAGCTTTGAACCATAAAAATCACGTTTAATGACATGGTGGACAAAGGCATTCTGATCTGAATCAGAATGTTTTTCTATTAAGCCACAATTCGTAAGCTTAAGTGATAGTTTATATACAATGAAGGACGAGTGTTCAGTCGTAGGGACCTTTAGATTTGAGTACGAATTTCTAATTTCAAACGAGACACCTCCCTTGAACCTTCACTCTTCCTTGTTACTTACCAGTAGATCCTGAGATTGTAGAAACAAGATTGGTGTCACTAGTGATCATCTAAAGCACACGAACAGGATTTGAAAAGTCGTACTCGTACTCGATCTCGTACTCGTACTCAAATCTAAAGGTCCCTAGTAGCTTCTACAACTCATCAACAAGGACTCTTTCTATCACTTTGACTGTAAAGTGTCAGAAAAGTTCAGGAAAGTTAACAGGATGAAAAACTGGATTATCATTCTTGACCAAAAACAAAAGGGCTACACAACTTATAGCAAACCGTCATTGCCATTGAAAAAATGTCATTTCCATTTCTCTTTCAGTCCATTTCTCTTTCAGTCCATTTCTCTTTCAGTCCTAACTTAAAATCTCAACTGTAATTCAACAGGTATTAAACGTTTGATTAGCAGGTCTCAGTTAAATACCAACATTTTATTCTGGATTGACTAGCCTATCCCTATTATTGCATTAAAACTTGGTAAACAATGAGTGTCTACAATTAATCTATAGCTTTGCAATCCTACGGTACCTGTATGGGTGCTAACCTAAAGCTAGACATGTCAACCTCCATAAAGTATTTGGCATGGCAGAGACCATTTTTAAGCTCACCATACAAACATTCTCTGCAAACAGTGGGGAGGAAGTTTATACATGTATCTAACAGAAGAATACTTTACATTTGACTTACCCAAGCTTTTTTTTAAGTTTATCAATAGACGTGTCTTTCTCCGCCAGATGTGTCCTAAGCTGAGCATTTTCATACTGACATTCTTGTAGCTTTAACAACAGTGAGGCATTATCTCCCACACTCTGGGTCCGGTTACCATGGTACTGTGATGGTATAAGCTGCTGCATTGCATTTGTCTGGTGAAGCAATTGCTGCTGAAGTTGAAATATGCTTTGTTTCTGTCTGCAAAGGGAGCAAGTGAAAATTATTTTCATCTCTCAGATTATGGGCATCCGAATAATTGAGCAGCTGAGTTGATTAACTCATCTCATTAACGCCTAAAGACCTAGGCGTGACTTTTGACTTGAGCCTTACTTTCCTTGAGCATAAATTGTTAAAACAGTTTCCTCCTGTTTCTCAAGTTTAGCTCAAATTAATCTGTTAAGCACGTGTTTGACAGATCGACTTTAATCACAATAATTAACACTTCAGCATTTAGTAAGTTGTTTTGTTGTTCCTCCGTCTGGTCCAGCGCAGCGGACACTAACATCCTCAAGCTCCAAGCGGTCCAGAACGTTGTTTATTACTAGGAAAGAAACGGTGAAAAACCTTCTTTCTTAAGCCACAGCTACACAAGTGATTTTTAGCTTACGATGGTGACGCTTGTGCATGGTGGTGGCTACATGAGTTACAAAGTTTGTGATGTTGTTGCAAAACATTCAACTCATTGAATTTCCCGCAATTATTTTTTTTGTGATTTTTTCAGCTGTCACCTTTTGCATCAGTAATGTGAGGGTGGCAATACTTGCAATTTTCAGCTTATGCCAGCAACACAAAAATCGCATCACTATTGCAACCAAAAAATCACTTGTACAGCCATGGCTTTAATGTAATGAACACGCAATGAACAGATTCATTGTATAACCCACATACCTGTCAATAATCTGATCTTTCTGGCCAATAAGCTCATCTTTTGCTCTCAAGTATGAACTCCACTTATCACTATCATCACTGGAGGGACTGATAGATCTCGACGTTTGGCCAGATGAGCTTGAGTAAACCTCACCCAGAACACTAATGGGGCTGTTACGGTGCCCTTTTGCACCCTCTTTAACATGAGTAAGGGCTGTTGAATATCCAGCTGTTGTTACTGGCATTGTTGAAGAAGCTGGAATGCCTGTAATGACAATTCACCTTAGTTACCTGCCTGTTTAAACTTCGCAAACAAGGGTTTTGTGGGTCAAAAGAGGGACTTTTCAGCTGAAAGTCACTGGCTGTTGGTCAAGATAATATAAAATAACAGTATCTGTTAACTGAATTTTGATAAATAACAACAAAAGTAAATGAGGGAACAACAAAGAAATAACAGACACTCTCTGTTCTTACCGGAATGCAGCACTTGCCGATTGCCTTGGCTTGACACTCCATATCCAGCGTGAACAGTCATCATAGCCCCATTATTCAATGGTATTTGTTCCAGATGTCTAGCAAGTCCATTTGCATTCAGGCTTTGATGGGTTAGATTTGTTTGTGTATGAAGTTCGTTAATTCTTGAGCTAGATCCCCACTTCCTGTGCATTCCTACATTCAGCCCCTGCATACTTCGTAGCTGTCTTTCTTGGTGTTCTGCGAGGAGTTCTGATAGTTCAGTTCCCTCGCTTGCCTGTCTTGTAAGTACACCATGTTTATGCCTGCTACTGTATGAACCACTCTGCACCACATGATTTTTTTCTGGAGATCCTTGAGTGTCACTCTTTTCTGTGGTTGATACTTATTTGAAATAAAAAGAATTGCATTATTACAGTATTAATTTTGTCTTAAAACTAAATCAGCATTATGCTGAAGCCAAGAATGCATCTTGATGGGATTTCAACACAGAATTACAAATTTCCCTGGTCTGCATTTGTGTGCAGTTTTGTATGCGTGGGTCTATTCCTGAGTTGATGTAACGAACTGCTTTGCATGCATATTTACAATAAGACTTAATGCGATGCAAATCAGTTTGTGAGGTCAACTCAGGAATAGACCCAGGCCCCTTGCATACTGTAAGTTTTAAAGCCTAAAAACAGACAGTCAAGACTTGTCCAAAAAGGCACATTGACTGTTTTCACAATACCATAATGCAACTCATTTTGGGAGGTTCTTTAAATAAAAACAATACAAGTTATTTACTCTTGGGACTGTATCATGCTTCAGTGAACTGATTATCCATTGTTTTGATGCAAATACCCCCCCCCCCCCCCACCACCACCCCAAAATGAGCTGTATTATGGGATCAGTGAAAAAAGTGAATTGCATTTAAAACAGGTGCAAAGATATATTGTAGCAAAAAAATATATTTGGGGGCAAGGTACACTTTACACGTAAATTAGTTATTGTTGTCTCCTTGAGGATTATGCCTAAATGATTGGGTAGAGACTGTTGTTACAAAATATTGTTTAATGTCAATGATAAATAAATGACTATACTCTTGGATGTCTGCAGACTGACTGCAAAGAGATCCTACCTTTATGCCAGTGTTGTGGAGAAGATGGTTCACTTGATGATTTGATGCCCTGAACAGTTGACAGTGAATCTTTCATATTGTGATTGAGATCAAGATTTACGCCATTAACATTGACTGGTTTTTTCAGTCTTGGTGAAGACCAATAGCCACTGTCTGTAGGACTGTATCGGGATGAAGACATCAGCTCTAGTAAAAAAAGAATGTTTGACTTCAGTTCTCTGAAACATTTCGTGCTAGTTTGATGGGCCAAAATTATGTCAATTAATACACTAAATATTTAAAATGTTTTTAGAGAGCTACATGCAAAGTACTAACATTCAAAACAGACTTCATTAAAAAGAAGTGCTTCCTCTTTAAAGGAAAACAGGACAAAAGGGTCAAACCAGATTCAAAAGTAATAAATATGACTGACTGTTTAACTGACAGGCTCAGTACTGACTCTCTCACTCATGCCCTGACTAGCCAAGTGACTTTTAGGTTTCACTGAAGGACAGGACATTGTTCCACTACAGGTTGCAACTGAATGACTACATAGTATGCCTGCTTCCCAGCTATAGATACATTGTAACTGAACCACACCCTGGCTAATGACATATTAAGCTATCTATTCCTGGCTGAATGACTTGCTGGTCTGCTTGATGACTTCTCTGTTCAAGGACATTATAGCGTTAATGTATAATCTTTGTTGTAAAGGAACTAATGTAAAAGCAATACAAAAATTTAATATGTGATTTTATGTACACTTAACAAAACTACACTGTACTCAATTCTGATTGGTCCAGAGCAACACAATCAGTCCCAAATTTTACGCCTTAGGTACATGTACATGTACCTAATTTCCATAGCAAAAATGGTTGAGCACAGCCAAACGTTGCAAATTTTGACCTTTTGATGGGTAAAACTAGGGGAAAAGTCACATAAACTGGAATTGTCATTTCCTGGTCAGGAATGATTTCTTGGACTACAAAGGCTCATCTAATTTTGACAACTTTCAAAATCACTCATACCTATTAACCATGAATTGTACTCAAGGTCGTGCAATTTCCTATACTAATCCAAAATTATTTAAATTATTATCTTTGATTATAAAAGTTAGAGTGTCATCAAACAATTTTCATAAACAGACTTCCAGTATGAAAGCTTGCAGAAATCTTTGCAACATTTAAAAAAAAAACCTTAGTTGTGCGGTTGGCAACTACCTACACTGTAGCCTGTTCCAGGCTCTCAGATAGTCGAGGCAGGTGAAAGAGACTGAGCGAGGAAAAAAATTGAGCAGGGACTGGGGTAGCAGGCCTTCTCTATTTTTCACCTCACTAGGCTGACGCTGGTACTATCACACCCCATTTACTATCTGAATGCCTGGAACAGGCTACCTACACTGCACTCAGTACATTTTCAACAAGCATTTCTCCGCTGTATAGGACACAGGACAGAAAATGGCAGGATTTCATAGGTCTGGAAAGCATACTTTTAGTAAGTTCCCAATAGAAATTTTCTTCTGTCAAACTGAGCACTGTATGATAAGCAACACCGTTTAATAATAAGAAGAAGAAGAACAAGAAGAATGAGAGAGGAAAAGCAGAATGAGAAAGTTGACAAGTTTCAGGAGCTTAAAAGAGAAATCACAAGGATGTGGAACATGAGAACTCAGTGCAAGTGATACGGATTGTTGTAGGATCATTGGTAAGTGTTACAAAGAACTTCAAAAAACTATGCTACTAGGAACAGCAAGGTTTGTAGAGTAAGGAGGTGAACTCTAAAGTACCTTTGGTCATGGGTTATGACTTACTCAATTAGCAAGTACATGTAAATTGGTATGAGATCAGCCACTTGTACAAAGCAAGAAATAATAATAAAAACAAAGAAAGCTGAGAGTACTAATAAAAATACATTTGCCTTGGATGAAAAAATGTAAATTATTACAATTTAAACTATTAAAAGGCAGAAAAATAAGCATCTTCTCTGATCGTTAAATTCTGCTGGCAATGTTACAGAAAACAACTTCCTCCAAATTATTTACAACATGATTCAAAACATATTTTGTTCAAAATGTCAGAAGCCGGTTCTCTAAAACAAAGACGAAACTACATGAAGTTAGGATCGAAAGAAATGACTATTATATTATGCAACTTGGCCAGTCTGGCTACGTCTGGATGGAAAATCTAAAGAAAAAACGTGAACCATGCAAAGAAGAAAGCTTTGCCTCTGCCCAATAACACATGGAGGTCTTTACAAGTGCTTGAGTTCCGTGCGTGTGTCATATTAGAGAGTTCGGCATGGTAACCCACATACAACAAATAATGGTACGGATGACTTCTCTTCTGTAATTTGGTCTTATTTGAACATGACAGGAAAACAACATCGCTCTCTTTTTCTGTCGAAGACAATAATCAGTAACAAGCTTGTTTTTTACAATTTCTGATGAAATGGCAAGCCAAGAGACACACGTTAGAACTCGCTGGGTTACACGATAGTTTGCCAAAACGCGGAACTTGATACTCCCGCGCCATTTTCACACGACACTTAGCTCAACTTACCAGTCAAAAATCCGAGTTTGTCTCCCTTTTCTGAGTCGATGTAGCTTGAAAGAGAAGTATCGTTGAATTTCCAGAGAGGAAGAATTCAATACCGGGTAACTTTCAAATAAACCGCTACAAACAAAGCGAGCTAACAATATGCTGTTGACGTGATCCACAGACCACAATATCAAAGACTAAAAGACCACTTGACTGAAATTGTAAACAAGCTCCTTGAAATCAGTACAATGCTGAATAGACCAAAGATTAAGAATCGTCTAATACACACACGATGATGGTGATTTCAGCATCAAAGAAACGTTCCTTCCGTCTTTTTGTCATTAAAAATTTATGACAAGTGAAAGCCATTTAGCGGCTTTGCATGAACAGCGGTGCGTGACGTCACGCACGATGAGCAAGAAAATATGAATGGGGATGACTGGGGAGAGTGCAAGGCGAACGTTTTGAACTATGATTAAAGTTTGATTTCCGTTTTCTTCAGGTAGTCACACGGAATTGTGTAGTGTCCGGTTTCACTTTTCTCTAGTTACAGGGATTCTTTCCCAAAACAGACGTAATAACATTGTCATTACAATCTTACAATGGCATTGAAAACCACTCAAGCTTGTGAACTGATTAAGGTAAACCGTGTATTGTGTTCGAAATTGATTATTATTTGCATTTCTGATTAAAGTCAAAAGTTTGTTTTTTGTCGCTGTATGACATTGTCTTTAGAAAGTGTAAATATGTGGGCATCGTTTTGGTTTCGTCGTCGAAACGAATGAAACATCAAACAGTTATAAGTACCGTTAACTATGATCCAGTTCATATGTCTTTGCACCTGTGTTAAAAGTCGCCAGATATGCCAGAAACAAACCTCCTTTTTCACGGTAGGTGGTATGCGTCAAAAGTGACCTATGAGGCTTTACGTGTCCCAAAGAACACGGCTGGTTCGTTCAGTTGTTTGGTCGTGCGCAGTGAACTAGTAACGAATTTCAAGGTTCATAAGGTAGTGGCCACCGTGAACAGATCTAAAAGCTGGACGGTCGGATTTGCCCTGAAGAAGGGCTGTTCGTTTTTCTTCGTGGTATTTTCAGAGACTGTTTTTATTTTTGACAGAGAGGGGGAAAGTGGTCTGAGGAAGGGAGAGTAGGTTCTGAAAAGACTATTCAAAGAAAAGAAGTCATCATGCGAATGAGGTCTCTAAATTTTCAAATAGATAAAAATGTTGGCTTTCAGCTAAGTTAATTATCTATGTTTTGTTGTCTTGAGATATCGGAACACGGAGTAAATATCTGCTTTTGTCATATGCCAGTGCTAAATGTAGTCTGGCCTGTGATTGCAAAACTGGCTTCTTTCAATCATGTTCAATAAGTGCTGTGTTTATAGTGGAAGTGCACTTAGCTATGCAAGCTAGTTTACATGCACCCCACTTAAATCCAAAGAAACAAATAATTCAAATAAACTTAACGTGATAAGAATCCCAACCGGCGGGAGGCAGACCAGTTGGCTATTTACAAGGATGACCGAGGAGTTGAATGAGACGCTTACCCAGAACAACACCAGCTTGTGGCCAGAGCAGGATTTGAACCCGGGTCACCGAACCCTAAACCACTCGTCTATCCCGCCTCCCTGCGACCACCTCATGTAAGCGACCACAAATGATTGACTTTTTTCCTGGAGTGGTCTCTTACGGGAGGGTCGACTGTAATACACTGAAAGCCTTCAGTATCTAATTCACTCAGGAGTGATCAATGCTTTGATCAAAGTGGAAAGAAACCAGTAATAAGCAAACTGAGATAAATGACTTCAGTGTACTGTGTTTGTCGCTCGTGTAACACGAGAACATTCATCTTCAAACAACAATACCGCCCGATCGAACTGGCCGCTGAAATTTTAGAATTTAAACCCGATTCTTTCTCCCATAGCGTTGCCGCTTTTGCAACACCATCGCTCAGTGCTGATTTGCTCGGATGGCCAACAGTAAATATACCGTACCTACAATGGTAAACAATATGTTTGCGACTTTGTTTACTCACCCACTGGAGTCACAGGGTACCATGTTTTGACTCCAATTGCTGGACTTTCCACCATCATTGACAAAGCCAGTCATCGGTACAAAACGGTTTGTTACTCAGGTAGGTTTATAGTTGCCTTGTTCCTCCTGAACGCATCGAGATGCAACAACCATCGCGTCTTCCTGCATTCTTGTCCACATTACCGTGTGCTCCACTTTCACTATCTATTTTGTGGAACTGATTACAATGCAAGTTATCGATTGTGATGAATTCGAGTGTTCTTCTCTGTTTGTACTTATAGCTTCGGGCCATGTTTGCATTGTGTTCACAAGTAACATACCAAGTCCTTTTGTTCTAAGAGGCGTCTCTGTTTGAATATTGTTGACCACGGCTAATTGAAGACACAAATATTTGAATTACAATTCATCAGGACAAAGGCTTTTTCTCTTTACACAGAACTCGGAGTTGTGTGGAATTTGGACGCCAACGTTTATGAAGAAAACCAACACGTACGAGGTTTTTTTAATGTGTAAACTTTTTCATCTATACTTTCAACTTTCAAAATCTTTTGACATAACTATTTTTAGGTCGATAAAGGGAAATTAATTACGTTCTTTGTTATAGAGATACAATGGGAACTAGTTTATATTGTTTGCTTCTATTTTCTCGTTGTTAGCTGACCCTGTATTCTTAGATTGACCAGTGAATTGGCCCCACTGACATCTTGAAGCAAAACCTTGAACCAACACTTCAGATTCCTTTGCATTTCATGTCCCTCTATCTTTCTTTTTTTTTTTTATGTTTTGTCTGATATTGGCGGGTCGGTTGACCCGGTTTTCTCGGTGATTCATCAACACTCACTAATTAAGTGTATTTTCAATTCTTGTATCATTAAATTTAAGGGTGATGAAACTTACAGATAGGTGAAAATTTGCGTATATATCATTTATTCGTTTGCAATTTACAATACATGTAATTTTTTCACTGATATTTGTACAAGGGACCATATATTAAATAAAGAGTAAATAATAAAACCCGCAGCTTGATACACATGATTTTAACTGACTCACTACACTGAAAGATGGCGGTGAAGGTGAGACCAAAGAAAGCAAACTAGACTTCGGCGATGTCTTCAGTTGCTGTTGTCTTTTGAGAAAGTCAATAGTAACTGAAGTTGAACGGCAAAATAATCGATTGGTACAAGTACAAATGTACGGTACCAGACTGTGAGCTGTCTCTCTTTCGCTCGAAAATCTGTGGAACGCACGCGATATGCGAGCAACGAAGCCGCAATCCGGTAGTTTCGTGGTTTCACCACTCGTATATCGCGTTCGTTCCACAGATTTTAGCGCAAAAGAGACTGTTCGCAGTCTGGTACGGTACAAAAGAGCGGTTTTCAGTTGAAGGTCGGATAGAAATTCGCGCTTGCTTTTTATATGCTTCGCTAAGCTTTGTAATTGGATATAAAACACCCCGCACCATTTTCTCTAACGTAAAATCAACAACAATCAGAGAACAGAAGGTCAGAGAGAAGGTGGTAGCAAAAACTGTATTACTTCATTCTAGAATTGAAAGATTTGCTAGATTGCCTGCACAGGTAAACACAGCAAGGTGCAACCTCGTTGCCAGGGTTTTTCCCTAGAAAGAAAAATGGCGGCGGGAAAAGCCCTGGGAACTAGGTTGAGCAAGGTGTTGCTTTGTATGGGGAAAGGGCGATCAGACTTTCTTCACTATAAATTAATTGATTACCTAGAACGTAACTATCAGGGAGCTGAAGCAAGTCTAATTAACTTCTCCATATATTAACTTCAAACCCAACCACCCCCCGCCCCAACATGTAATTCTCTCCTTCCCCTTCTACCCCCCCTCCCCCCCCCCCCCCACCTAGTCCCAATGATACGGATTTTTCTCTAACGAATCTTGAACCGTCTTCATTCCTTTGTACACTGATAACGTTTTTTTGGCTCCCCCTCGCGCAGGGGCTGTTTTCGCGGCTTTCGTTTTAACTGTAGTTATCACTTCCACTTCTCCGCCACTTGCCGGGAGAACAGCACTTGTGCTTTTGCGTCTTGCCGCTGCCGAAGCCTTTTGTTGCTTGCCCAGTTTCTTAGCTTTCTGTTGCTGGCGTCTGACGACCGCTATTTGCTCCCCTTTCGCCTCCATGCGAGCTTCCAAGCTCTCCAGCTCTCGCCGGAGATCTTCTTGTATTCTTGGATCACTCGACTCTTGTATTTGACGAGAAAGCTCTCGGTGTTCACTGCAAATACACAGGGTTGACTGGTAGTCAGTTATAGCGACTTGAGAGATATTTTTATGAGTTATTTTTACCTTAACTTGGTGTAAGGATGTCAAACGGCAAGTTTGTTATGGGCATACTCAGGATACTCCAACACATGCTATTACTTTGGCCATTTGGATGGTTTTCATCGCAAGGCAGCAGAGAACATAAATTTATTTAAAGGTGGAGTTTCAGAATACTCAAAACATGTCCCAGAAAAAAACGATCCAAATATCAGCGACCGACCCCTGAGCAGCCTCATGGGTTTTACATCGATGATTCCGTTTAACCAACAGTGTGTTCTTTGAAAGCTCAAATGCAATTTACTGCAGTTCACAAATTGGAAAAGCAAAACCAAAACAAAAACCGATGCAATTGAATTCAGCACTGTTTTCCTGGGACAATACTGTAAGAACGTGTATAAACTTGAACTTTTCTGTCAGCCCAATTTGCTGGGCCGACTGCCAAGTTGTCCATCCAAAATAACGCTATACGGTACCAAATAAGCTTTGAGTGCGCATTAGACAGCTGCAAATGTTTGAGGCCCGCAATAACAACTGTTTCGCGGTTTATAGCGGCGTCATATTTCCGCCAAACTCAACAGAACGTGTTTCAAAACGTCTTAACATACGTACAAAGTTATGTGTCCAAACTCGTCTTGAAGCCCCAAAAGCAGCTCGTCAAAAGCGTTTTCTGAGTCACTGGAGCGCGGCGTTGAGCCAGCGCTCGTTGTGTACCTCTTCTGAGCCCGCCTTACGGCAGCGTTACACAGCGCAGGGTTGTGAGCCTTCATTAGGGACAACACAGTCTGAACATTAGCGCCAAAAGAGTGTGATTTCGTTGTTGACTGCGAACGAAAGCAGACAATTGACGCAAGGTTAGTTTCGTCAAATCTTTTCACATTTACAAAGAGTTTCCCCTTCAACACTGTCCTGAACACTGACAATTTACTCGTACGCATTTTCCGCGCGAAACACTGTTTTCGTAAGGGCCGATTTACACCATACGATTTGTCGCGCGCGTCTTGGCGTATGCGGCATAACGTAGAACAAAGTCGTGCCGTGTGAATGCTCCTACAACTTCTCTACCACAGACGCACGCGACCTAAAATATGTCGTAGGATTTTGAATCATGTTTTTTGAAACCATACGACAGTCGTAGGTATAGGTAAATTGAATGACAAGAGTCGTATACGATTTTTTTGCATGGCGCGAGCAGCGCGCGCAGCGCGCGCTACAGAAGTTGCATGCGACAGTCGTAAGCAAAAATCGTACCGTGTAAATCGGCCTTTCATACAGACAAGTAAAAATTAGTGATAGAAAAGAATGTTTCGGTAAAATTGTGAAAATGGTGTCACGATCGGTATCACCGAAATGCTGGTTGCACGTTTTTGTTTCAACTGTAAATTGATTCATTGCGCTATTTCTGGCTGGTTTTGTCGGCCATCTAATGATTGCTTTACTTCTGGTTTTAGAGCGATTTTCAAACGAGCATAAAAACAACCAAGACCAAAGCACCTAGCCTGACCAATCACGACGGACAGAAACAACGCAACCAACCAATCAGGAATCGAAGCAATTGCATGTAGCCGGTACCAAGCGCGGGAAAATGAGTGCGACCGAGTAACGGCTGGTTTCGGTTTTGCTTCTTATTGGTTGAGAAAGTGGCGCGAAATTTTACCAACCAATCACAGAGCGAAGAAAAGCAAAACCAACACAAACGCGAATTACACTCAATTGAAAACTACTCTTAAGCAGTGTACAAGTATTTTGCTTTAACATTTCCATTGGTTTCACTTCTTTAATGCCCTATGATAAGTTAGCCACTCGCTCCACTTTCTTAACAAATGAAAAGCACTCAAATGAAGAATGAAAAAAATTCAGGACTTCAACGGGGTTTGAACCCGTGACCTCGCGATTCCGGTGCGATGCTCTACCAACTGAGCTATGAAGCCACTGACGTTGGGAGCAGGTCAATTTTGGGTTCATATGTTCCCGTGAAAGATATGTAAGTGAATGATGCATATGAAAGAAATCATATGTGAACTGCGGATATGAAATCAAATGAAGAATGATCGTCGCAGTTGTGATCGCACTGCTACCCAGCCTTAAGAGTTTTGCTTACGTACCTGACCGACAACAAAGGGGATGTTTCCTAAGTTTAATCGATAATGATCCGAAGGTTTTGCGGTATGGGCTGTTCTTCGCGGCTTGGTCTTTGGAACCTGAAGAAGAATTAACTGAGGTAAACGTCCGGTTCTAAGTCATATTCTTATAGCCGGCTTTCGGTCATAAGCCGTATTCTTGTAGCCGTTTAATGAACTCACTGAGGTTGTCACTGGGGCTTGTTTTCGGAGTTTCCTCATAAGGGGTTACTTGACGTTGCAAAAAGAAGTTGGGTTTGAAATTATGCAACTTGAAATGCTCAGCTTACCGCTCAAACAAAAAAAAAAACACAACTATTGGCCATTCCGAAATTCAAAAGGGAACTGGGGCGAGTTTCAAATTTTCTAATTTTGAGGCTGCGTCCCCCAAAACCATGGTTTTGGGGGACGCTGTCACAAAATTAGAG
>OX419338.1:7531204-7681204 GCA_948470475.1 Galaxea fascicularis | reverse complement strand
TCTCTGATTTTACTCTGCAAGTTTCGAAGAAACGAATCGTTGACAGACAACTGTTAAGAAACCTCCCATCCTATGGAATATTCAAGCCTAGGAGATATGCCCATCAATGTTTTTGGGGGCTGCTCAGTATAGGCTTGTTGATTCAACATTGTAAGACATCAGGGCCCAGTTGTTTGAAAGCCCATTAACTCTAATCCAAGATTAAAAATTAATCAAGGAGGTTATTTCTCTATCCCCAAACGTTGTTCAATGCTGATATTCTGCAAAATTTTAGATTAACAGGGGAAGTCAATCCTGAAAAACAAAAAGCAGCGAAAACAACTTTCGTCTAAAAGTGAAAAACTGCAACCAAAGTTTACGCTAATTCTGGATTAGGTTAATCAGCTTTTGAACAACCGGGCCTAGGAGATTTCTTTTATTTCTAAGACTTGAGTTTACAGATTTCCAGCATGTTTCAGGACACCCTTTCTTACCACTGAAAATGCTGGAGTAAATGTAAAATTCAAGTGCTCAGGCTTTTGGGCGGGTTTCAAAGTGCTCCAAATAATTACGCTGTCCTTTCAACCCCATGCAGATTTTATTGACAGTGACCAGTAACCATGACCACAACCTGACAACATATACAGGGCAAACAAAGAACGTCTGAGGGAAATAATCTTCAATGATGAAAGTCTTGATCTGAAACAAATTCTCCCACCTTGTGTAAAATAAATAAAAGGAAAACAGTGTGTACAACATTTAATTTGATATCAGGATGAATTAAGGGCAGAAACATGGGAAACAAGATATTCACCAAAATTATGTTGAATGGGCATGACTCACTTCAGCAATAGAATGCTGTGCTGTTAATTTCATATGATCTCTCTCCAGCCCTGCCAACTTTTCCAGTTGTCCTCTAACATCATCAGATGTTTGTTGAGCGGCTTGTTTAGCCATCATGGCTGACCGTTGTATTGCAGTGTCTCTATCTGATTCAGCAGTCTGAACCATCTTGCGCATGTAATCCAGCTGTTTTTCAAGCAAGTTGCACCGTGCTTCAGCACCTTGTAGATCATCCTCTAATTCTGAAATAAGACATAAATCAATACAACATAGTCAATGTTAATTAACTCATAAGGCCAGCAATAATAAGAATAATTTGCTTCTTGGTAGTACACTGTATATTACTGGGTCACAGCTGTCCTTACAGACAATTTTGAGTAACAATTCAATGAAAAAGGACACAAAAAATATCCACAGACAAAGTTACTGCAGCACTTCTTTGCAGGGACCACAGAGCAGATTTTTGAGTGGGGGGGTGTAATACAAATGCATAAGCATGAGCCAACTAGGGCAGTCCTGGGGCATGCTCCCCCGGGAAATTTGAAATTGAAGTCCCCTGAAATGGCTAGAAATGAATCCTTTTTTCGTCTGTTCAGGAACAAACATAATGACAAACTGCCTCATCTGGCCATGTTTGTTTGAGAAAACCCTCAAAAAACTAAATTGAATCGAAATGGGCAAATCAACCCCACCCCCTGCGTGGTCCCTATTTTGCATTATTTTTTTTTACTTTACAACTTACGTTTATTTTGCTTTGCTATAACTCCCTGTGTTGATTCTTTTACAGTGAGTTCTTTTTGCAACACATCTTTGTAATGCCGGGACTCCGCAGCCAATTTCTTCAAGTTATCCTCTGCATCTGCTCGCTCCAACTCAAGTTTGCGTATTTTTTCTTGCAGGCCCTTGAGTGCTGACACCACAGCTTTTTGGAAAAAATGAAATTAAATGCTACATTGTACTGATAGCACATTTATACCACCATTATCAGTTTACAGTGTAACTTAAATAATATTACCAGACTCAAACCTTACCTCTACTGTTAGTGTGGGAAACAGTGGCTCTAGGAGATGGATGGAGATTGTCATGAAAAGAAGAAACTGATCCTGTTGCACCAACAAATGAGGATGAAGAACGGATACTAGTTCTGTGTGGTGAGTCTACGCCATATCCTCGGTAACCAGGCTGGTGTAGAGGAGAACACAAAAACAAACAAATAAAACATCTGTGACATGTAATGGCATGATCATGCAAGGGTTATGATTTAAAGCCACCAAATTTGGTATCTCCGTGTATTTGAAGCTTATTTTCCTTTAATAATATATTGCATTACTACTTTCTTTCAAACTAGAAACATTCAACTCAGAATTTAACCGTATGTTCAGCAAAGCCCTCTAGAGGAAAAAATGTCTGCACAGCCCAATGCCTTAAGTATACATGGATCACTGTCATCCTAACCCTATCCAAAAACAGAGTTTGAGTTTCTAGATACATGTATAATAAATTAGTGTAGGGGCTGAGTGGAAATCTTGCCCCTTCTAGATCGATACTTGACAAGCATCAAGAAAAACCATTTTAACACTAGCAACGATTAATATATTAATTATTGCATTATCTACACTGGTACACAAGTTAATCACGCATTATGTAGTGCTTTTTACACATGTAATAAGCTACACGCTTTTAATTTAACTAAGGAATAATGGATGCAGCCCACTTAAGCTTTGACAAACGCGAAAAGAAAGCAGCTGCACAACTAGCAGAATGACCCCGAACAAAGCTTGCTTTAAAATACGATATCAGGGTTTATATGTAATTATAATTATCGCATTTTTCTCCACCAAAATGCTGTAATAAATCATCAACAGAATACGCAAATTAACAGTATTTTAGAGCATAGGATGTAATTAAAAATAAACAATCATTCTGAAAGGGTTTTGGCAAGCTTTAGCTAGTATGCTCTTATAGATGCCTACAAATTATCTTACCGCACCACCTCTGTAATCCATACTTCCTTAAAAAGACAGCTGCATCAAAGAAATATATATAAACGTTGTGATCCTTACAAAAAGGTACTGTTTTATCGACAAAGACAACTCATTTTTTCCGTCACACTTTGTTACGATAATGAACGCCTCTAATCTTTGGTGTCCGTTGTCTACAGCGAATCTCTGCTGTACGACTTATTTACTGCGGGCTCAGGATACAGATGCTGCATATGTTCAGGCCTGGCTACCAAGTCATTTTGCCGCCATGTTTGTTTCTGTTCACCAGTCCAAAATATAATTATGGGATCGGGAAAAAACACAACCGTACTGGGGTAAAAAAGAGTTAGCCTGCTTGTTCCTTCAGGGATTATTCAAAGAACAATGTGGAGAGCGAACCATTTTCTTTTTTCATCGCAGTGGACTAATTTCTCGCGGCATTGTAAACGGTAAGGGTGACATGCAACTCTTACATCATGCGCGATGGGATGCTGTACCTCTTAGCTTAAATTATGCCAAGTCTTAACTTTAAGCAGGGGACACACTAGGTAATTTCATACGCTGATCGCGGCGAATTTGATTGCTTGCGAAAATCGCGAGCAAATTTCACTGTTGGGAGCGATTCTAGAATACCCGTTCACCTCAAGCTCATTTACATGTGTTGATTGATGCGGGCATCATAGACGATTTTTTACGCCGATCGCGGTGATCTGCCACTCCAGTTTTGTTCCCAGGCTCCAAGTATCGTTGTTATCCGTCATTTTGAAAAGTTATATCCATACATGATAAAATCACCCAGTCTGATTGCTTGACTCTTCTTGTGATTCGCGGCAATATGGTTACACAGGGTCTGGAAGGGTATTTTCGGGATTCGGGATTTGACCAAAATACGGTGCGGGAATCGGGAAAATGATAAATAAATTGACGGGATCTGGGATTTGACTGTTCCCCGGGAAGCGGAACTGGCCAAAAATTGGGCACGGGATGCAGGATTTATGTTTGCGTGTCTGTCGGGAATGCCGGAAACCGTTACGTCCCACCGGTTCTAGCACCTACTAGCGACCAAAGCGAATCAATCAGGCGAGTGCTTAGTGGTGTCTCCTTTCAAACCAAACACTCTATGGAGTGTCTGGTTAATAGGTCTTAATGGTTAACTGTCAAATAGTATTTTGTTTCAATCAGATGCCAGAAAAGTGCACGTAGTGTCATGACATACCAGTTATTGACTCCATAGATTGCTTAATTAAGCTCTTCAGTCTCTTCGGCAGCCTCACTTTTATTATAATCTTGAGGGGATTTATTAGCTTTTGTAGAAATTAGACTTTTTAATGTATTTTTCTGGGAAAGAAAAGCGGGATTCGGGAAACTGATGAAAAATGCGGGATGCGGGATTCTCGCGAAAAAGGGGCAGGAATGCGGCATCAGGACCCCACCTTCCAGACCCTGGTTACAAAGTTAGGGGAACAGGCACACCAGTACCCTGGGTGCCAGAGGTTAATTTTTTCGTTTGGAGGAGGGAAATTACCACGGCCACGAGGCACGAAGCACAGAGAGGGGAAAAAATAACCTCTGGTCGCATTAATAATGAACCCCACTTCCATGCTGTGATGTCACCTGGGAAACCAGGCTTTTCCTTTGCCAATCATAGCTCTTGTTTCATGTTGGCTGGGAACCCACACTTTTCGTAAGCCAATCACAATTGTTGTTTCCTGTTGAACAACCAATCAGTGAGCTAGGACAAATTCTGCCCTAATTTGATGATATGGAGACGAATTTCTTGGCTTCTGAGACCAGAGGCCCATCTCTCGCAGTTGGCACTAGTTTCAATCTCTCAAACTGACATTTTGATATACTGCTGGGCAGTTACAACATGGTTTGGTATGGGTGCTCACTCCACCATGGGCTCAAAATGTCAGTTTGAGAGATGAAAACTAGTGCCGACCATCTCTCGCCTTCTATTTTGGTTTGCAGGGGGAGGGGGCTGTATCATTATAGAAAATTCAATCAGTCTTGAGTTATTATTAATATTTTTTTTCTGCATTATAATCGGACTCTCTGAAGGTGTATCTCTAAAAGGTTAATCATGGCAAATCAAATTACTGTAGTCTGTGATACACCTGTAATTCATTTTTATGTTCAGTAAGCTTTCACTCACACCACTAAAATGCCACAAGACCAATTCCTGTGAAACTGTTCAATGTTTACAGGAGTATCCTAAAACGTGGTCTTTGTGCAATTAAAGAGGAAAGGAAGTCAAACTGCCTGGAATCTGCAAGTGAGTTCAATGTAAATACAGAAGAGATAAAAATGCATCTTGTTACAACTGTAGGTCTGGGTGCAGATGTTCAAAGTGCAGACAAGTTGCTATCTACCAACTAATACACTATTATCCACTAATGATGCCATCCACTCTTTGAACAATTGGGGCCTGGAGGGTGTGTAATGAGTTTGGGGGCATGGGGACAACCCCAAAGGGAGTTCTTGACTTCCTCCTTGAAAGAGTATAAATTCCAGACTCTCTTTAATTGCATACAACATGTAGTCTGAAAGTTTGTTCTGGATCTGCATGTAGTAAGTAGTGACACCATCAATAGAGCATGTTTTACTTTTCCTATTTTCCTGTGGTAACGGTTTGTTATAATGTTAGACCATAGAGTTACAAAAATGTGGATATTAGTTATATCATGATTCTACAAGTGTACAATGTAGCAGACTGAATTAGTTCACTCAGTTGTTGAGCAAGTTTTCCTAAAGTCATTGTTTCTTTTTTGCTTTTGACTAAAAGCTACAGTGCATCTTTTAATTTGATTTCTTGATCCAAACAGGACATTTCAAGCCAGGTGACAGAATTCATGGCTATACAGTCAACAAGGTAATTACTAGGATCATCATTTTCATTGTTGTGGTCATTGTCATCTCATTGTCGTTCCTTGTGATGTGGAGAGATACATGTGTAAAGAGTTTTAATTTTAAACTCCCTTTTTCGTTGCTTACCAAGCCTAAATACTGCACTATATCATTGGTGTAAAAATGTCAAAGATGTAATTTAGCCTTACTCACAAAAAATAATTCAGTTGCCTTGCCACATAGCTGCTGCCAATACTCTGCCTATTTCTTGTCCCAGTTTATATACTGAGACAACAACAACAATCTTTATTTGCACTCCTAGCTGAAAAAATAATTTGACAATAGAAAAAATAACAAAGGTAAATTAGAGTACTGAGTACTGACTGCCTGGAATAACCATAGGGGCTAGCGGAGCCAGGCAGTCCTTACACATATTTTTCATTTTTCTTAGGTTTTATCTGTTCCTGAACTGTTCTTGGTATCGGTGCAACTGACTCATGACAAGACAGGAGCTCAGCATTTGCATGTTGCACGAGATGATTCCAACAATGTTTTTTGGTAAGATATATTTTTCCCCAGGTGGTTTGGTTTAAGTTTACTGTAGTGTAAACCTGCAAAGACCAATTTCTGTTAAAATTCATTTTGAGTTTTGCACTCTTAGGTTACTGTACAAAATTTTTAAAAATTATATTAATATCTAATGTGATAGATGGTAAAAAAGGATTCAGAGGAACAGTTAGTAAATAGCTAACTGGGTAAGTCCAGGTCTAAAGAGATTTAGCAGTCTTCTTTTATATTTTCATGCTCCAAGCATCCAACTTAATTACAAGTAGAAACTAGAACTTAGCAAAACCCTAGCAAACCCAACTTCATGTTCAAATGTTTACATATACTTCAATGTTAAGCTGATTTTTAATTTACTGTATCTTTAGTGTGGGCTTCCGTACTACGCCTATGGACAGCACAGGAGTGTCGCACATTCTTGAACACACTGCTTTATGTGGATCAAAGAGATTCCCAGTTAGAGATCCATTCTTCAAGATGCTGAACCGATCTCTTTCTACTTTTATGAATGCTTTCACAGGTACTTATTCTTGTTGGGTCTACCCTGGTGTTGGAGGCAGGATGGCCGAGTGGTTTAGGGCGCTGGATTTCAATGCGGTGACCCAGGTTCAAATCCCGCTCTAGCCACTAGCTGGTGTTGTTCTGGGTTCTTGCCTGGTTAATCATCTCGGTCATCCTTGTAAATAGCCAACTGGTGTGCCTCCCACCAGTTGGGATTCTTAACTCTGTTGTGTTCATTTGTATTATTTGTTTCATTGGCCCTGAAAAGCCCCTATAGGGGAGTGGTCAATTAAGTATTTATTTATTTATTTACATTAACTTTGCAGAAATAATAGTTTGATGTTAGTGACTACAGTCACTGATGTGTTGGATATTTTCCTGTATCTTGTGTCTTTTAACAGCCAGTGATTTTACCATGTATCCTTTTGCAACACAAAATGCAAAAGACTTTGAAAATTTGCTGTCTGTATACCTGGATGCTGCATTCTTTCCCCAACTCAGAGAGCAGGATTTTAGGTGAGTTTATTGACATAGGATAAACATGAATCAAGTTCTAGTAATTAATTAATTTATTTTATTTAAGTGTGCATTGGATTTGTTATAGGTTAAATTTGATCCCAGGTCATTTTTGATTTAACCTAGGTCAAAATGAAATACCTTTGTCTCCTATCCCTAATTATTCATGAGAAGACAAAGGAATTTCATTTTGAGCTAGGTTAAATCAAAAATGACCTGAGATCAAATTTAACCTGTAACAGATACGAGACAGTAATAGCCTGACAATGAGGTGCACAGTAGCGACTTGGTAATGATCGGGATCATTACCAAGTCGCTAGAATATGCATATTGATGTTAAAGTTGAAAGGCCTATGCCATGTGTGCTTGTTGGATGTGGTTCTCTTAACTGGTCCTCTCATAATATTTTCTTATACAACTTGTTAATCATGAAGACATTTCATGTTTGAGGATCATTTCCTTCATTCTTATAACCTGTGTGTTAGCTGAAATGGTGATACTGTAATTAGGGAGAAAGTAGGCTTTGGTCACGGTTAGGGCTTAAAGGATTTTAATAACCTTTGATCATAATATTGTCTTATTAAAAACAACCAAAAGATGTTGCAAGGTTTTGTAGATTTCATTTTGCCAATTAAAATCAACCAGAAAACAATTATTTAATGGCTTTTTTATACCAGGGTAAAGTGGTACTAACAGTCATATTAATTTTGTGATCAATAAGCCACTGAATTATCTGGAGCTGCATTATTCAGTGATACAGTTTTAAATTGATAACCAATATTAATAGTGATTCCAATTAAAGTAATCGTTGATTATTAATAAGAAATTTTGTTTTAGGCAAGAAGGTTGGCGTTTAGAGCCTGAGGACCTGTCCAACCCTAATTCTCCCATAATTTTCAAAGGAGTGGTGTTCAATGAAATGAAAGGTGCTATGGTATGGAATACCTATTTTGATTCAAGTATTTTGAAATTTTGCACACCTGTTTAATTTTTGTAACTTTCCTAATCCCTTACCATATAGACAATGGACAAGTGAAACCCTGGATACCAGCTTCAGTGTTCATTCTAGGGTGTATTTTTAGGCACTGAGTTTTCTGGTGGACTGACACAAATAAATTGTTCCTGTATGTCACCTGTGTATCACCGACTTGTGAAGTTTGCTGTTATGTAGCAAACGAATTTCAGGATGAAAAAATAATTTATTTGAATAAAAAACGCAATCTTTATGTACAGTACTGGACTTTTCATGGTTGCCATTTTTGTCATTGTTAATGCCAGGAACCTGGATTTCACAACCATATCTGTTTGCACAATTGACACACTGTCATTAGACCAATGCCCTAATTTTGGTTATTTGTTGGTAACAGTAGTTTAAAGTTTAGACAGAAAAATTAAACCCATTCTCTCAATCATTAATTTTTGGAAAAATGTCCCTTCTTTTTTGTGAGATGTCCTGAATTTTTCCAGGCAGTGGGACACATGTGTCTCACTCGGGACAATTTCTAGAATAAACAATGCAGCTTAAATAAAAAAAATGACAACCCAAAGCAAAGGTAACCTTTTAAACATAACTTTTAAATTTCTTTTCTGTCATTTTTGCAGTCAACCCCAGAGTCACTATTTGTTCGTCATTCCCAAAGGAACTTGTTACCCAGTCACACATACAGTAACAACAGTGGAGGAGACCCTCTCTGTATCCCTGACCTCACAGTAAGTAAATGACTGCCATAATGCCAATTACATATGACTAGCAAGCAGGCACTCATCACCGGTCTCTTTGACATTAAGTAATTGGCTTTAAGAACATTGATGAATTACTCCTTCATCTTCATGTACGGTAGAGACTACATTAGCTAAAATCTTAATGTGTCGGCTAGTAATTATTTAAAATACCTTACATTTATATTACTGATGGCTGACATTGAACTTGAACCTCTGTTGTGTTGAGTACATATTGCACATATTGTTTGAATGAGTGAAGTAGATTTGTACAGGTATTATATGTTATTGCAGTATTCTAGAGCAAAACACTTACAGTGTCGCCATACAATCAAGGTTGTTATTAGAAGCTGAGACCCAGGTACAGGCACCAGTATACTCTGACAGGGTTGTCATTATGAGCTGGTAGCCAGCGGATTTCTTCCATCCCTCAGACCACTTTGCACCGGCTACTTTTGCTCAAGAATGCAGAAAATTGCCTTTGAGCTTTGTGCTCATTTTAATCTGTAGCCACCTATTTGAACTCATTCATCCATCTACTTAAAATCCTAGTGACCACCCTCTTTGAACATGGTACCCGCCTTCATAGTTAAGGTGTTGCAAGGGTACCTTCCTTCTAAGAATCGTATACCCTCCTATTTCTCCAATTAATGAAACCCTTGTGTAATAATGTTATTATCCCCTGCACAGTGCTAAAATGTTAAGCACCACTCTATTTTTTTCTATACCATGACATATGTTTTTCTTTATATCTTGCTAGTGGAAGCAGTTAAAGGATTTTCATTCTTCACATTATCATCCCAGTAATTCCAGGTGAGGCTATCAGGTTATTAAATGTTTAGTTACTAGTTTATACATACTCCTCAGGACCAGTCATAAATTTTTTGCAGGCAGACTCAATTTGCTCTACATGTCAGAGATGCAGATCATAGCCGGCAGCTGGGGAAAATAACCGGCTGTCAACTCTACTTCCCTGACTGAAAAACCTTCTGCAGTCTTAAAAATCTGTAATATTGGATTCTTCTTTTAGAAACACTTCTGTCATACTGACAGTTACCACTTGTTTAAAATTCTATCCAAATCCTTGCATGTACATCACAGTTCTGCCTAAATGTATTTACAATAGATAACTGGTCCTATGTGCTCAAAGTTGACCATGTTTTATATTGCTATTTATATTATTTTGCTGTATTCATCTCTGGTATTTACCTTACATGAGGTAATTCTTTTAACCCATAATGTAGAAATTGTCCCTTAATTGGCATGTTGTTGGACTACTGCTTATGGTACACTGTATAAATATTTATTCCTCCCAGGTTCTACACATATGGAGATTTGCCTCTTGAAAGTCATTTGGAACATATTGAGAGTAAAGTTTTGAGTCATTTTGACAAGATACCTGTGGCAACTGATATTCCTCCTGAGCCTCGCTGGACAGAACCTGTGAGTGATATTTACCTTTTAAACCCTATAAGATGAAAATTTAAATTCTCATTTGTTTTACTACACATAATTTTGCTATAGAAATAGTGGGGAGAAGTTGATATTTATAATGTCAATCAAACTCATCTTGTGTGATTGTGTCCTTGATTGTGACCACTCTGTTTTATAAGGTTTTGAAATTACAAGGAGAATTTTGATGCTGATCACTCTTAGGGTTTAAAGAGTCAATAACTAACTTACTAACACGGCCAAGAATTCTCCCAAGCAGAGCAGGCAAATTACCACCACGTTGTCCTGTCCAACATTGCAGCTTTGACTTCTGGAACTGATTCCAAATCAGTGTCCTTCTACCTATAATAAGTAATCATTTAATGTTATTAATTAAGCATGTTATCCATTTTCACAACTGATGCACTAATTTAGTGTAAATTAGATATTTGCAAGTTGTGTGAATTTCTTCATTTGAAATACAAATTAGTGTACAAATATGTAGTGCATTTCACTTGAAAAAGAGCTCTTAAAGGGAATAAATAGAACAAGCCTTGTTTTCTGTCACAAACTGACCAGTCTGGTCAGCTGGTTCAGCAACAGCTAGAAATTGCTCTTAACAAGTATATGTACACGTACGAAATGAATGACTTTTAGTTCCCCTTAAAGAGTACATCATTATCATCTGTTGGCCTCACTATGGTTTTTGGGGGCAAGTCTTTTTTGTCAATTTTAACCATTTTACGACCAGGCTTCAACAGGCTGTACTAGTCTTTGTTGGGAAGTTTTTGCAGTGTTTATGTGAACTTCACTTCTGTTACAGACTGTGATCTCATTGTTCCTTCCTTGTAGCGAGAAAAGCACGTGTCTTGTCCTGTTGATCCAATGGCTGCAAACCCTGACAAGCAAGCTGCAGTTGGGTTACATTATTTAACAGGAAGGTTTGTGAAATTACCCTCCAGCCTCCACTCAATTTGTGGCTATAATTTGGCCCATGGTAGTTTTTCAGTTGTCAGTTGTCCGTGTTTGTTCTGTTTTGAGATAATTTGTTATTCTTGGTTTATACATTCAAATTAACTTCCAGCTTTCTTCTCTCCTCAGTGGCACAACAGATGCCTTTGAGAACCTTACTATGGTTATCCTTTCGTCTCTTCTTGTCAGTGGCCCTAACTCACCATTCTACCAATCTCTCATTGAACCTAACATAGGATCTGACTACTGTGCAGGGGTTGGGTGAGAACAATTCACGCAGTACTGCCTTACTATGCCTTCATCCATAATATGTGGCACTTTAATATTGGTTCAATGAAGTATCTTACTAGTTTTTGGTTGTTCTTATAGTTATGACAATGGGACAAGAGATGCATCTTTTTCGATTGGTCTTCAAGGAATCAAGAAAGAAGACTACCCAATGGTTGTGGAAAGCATTCATAAGACATTTGACAGGGTTATTGAGTAAGTGTTGAGTAGTTGGCCGATTATTTTTATAAACTTGTGCCTTTGTTTCAACTCAATTGTCCATTTGTAAACTGATAGATGCTTAAGCCAGTCAGGCAATTGTACATAATTATGTAAGAACTACTTCTGATATACAGATTTAATGCTTTTATTGCAATATTTAACTCACTATTTGAATTTATAAGTGGCAACAACATTCTTCTGTATGATTGCAGGGATGGTTTTCCATCTGAGAGGATAGAGGCAGCATTACACAGTATAGAACTGACCACCAAACACCAAAGTAGCAACTTTGGACTTGGACTTATCATGGTACCTACATTATTTTGACAAGCCATCTTCACTTTCCCATAGTGTTACCTGGCTTTAGGTATTTTCTAGTGTAGAGGAAAAGGTGGAGGGAAAGAATGTCTAAAATGGTTATCAATAATATATTAATTTTTAATTACAAATTTTCAGTTGGCCCTAGTTAAGATTTTTGCCTCACTGAGTCCCACTTTGTGTCCTATCAATTTTCATTACGAGGCAAAAAAAACCTCATTAATTTTGTTGGTACTAGCCCCTTACAATTTGTTCATTTTTTCAATGACTCACTCATACATTCACTCATATTTTCATACAACCATCAATTCATCCCTTCCTCTCTCCCCCCTGTCTCTCTTCCCTCCACCCCTCCATCCCTCCATCCTCCCCCCCTCCCTCCCATTCCCTCCTCTCTCTTTCCTTCCTTCCATCCTTGCTTACTTCACTCAGTCAGTCAGTCAGTTAGTCACTAATGTATGCATTCATTCACTCCTTCCTACTCTCATTCATTCATTCATTCATTCATTCATTCATACATACATACACTGTACAGTATCAAACCCCATCAATGAAAAAAAGTAATTCCATTGCAAACATTGAAGCATCATGTTTCCTTCAGGGTGTAATGTCAATGTGGAATCATGATGCAGATCCATCAGATTTCCTTCCTATAAATGACCGTGTGCAGCTATTTAAGGTACAGAATAGCGTGTAACATCACTAATTTGCCCCATGTTTGAAATGACCCTTCCCTCTCTTAAGGGTCATGAAATCTGAAATTACAATCATTAATTATCAGTGAAATGCAATGTTCAAAAATTTAATGCACAAATATCGAGGTACATTGTAAAATTCTATGCCCCTAACTTTTTTACCATCAAGGAAAATTCATATTAATAATAATAATTATTGTCTTAATCCTTTAACTCCCGATAGTGCCAAATGGCACTTGTAGATTTTACTCTGTCTAACGCCAGTAGATTTTACTCGTCAATGGAGAACCCCTTGGAAGTTAAAGGGTTAAATTTGAGACAGTTTATTCTTGTGGAACAACATGGTAACATTTATTGCTTGTGCCTCAATTTTTGCTCCATTGAAAATTGATTCAGCAGATAGTTACTTTTGCTCAATAATTGGCTATCTTCCTAGTGATTAAACTTAGCGTGCACATCTCAAATTGTCATTATTTTCCCACAAAATGATTGCCATAACCTTAGGGGATAGATCATTAATTTAGTAGCACTGTACCAAGACTTTAGAATCTGCTTCCATCTATTATTTGTTCTATTTCCAGTTGAAATGTTTTTAAAATAGACTGAAAACATTAATTATACATTCAATTTGTCAGTTAGCTGTTATTACATGTATGTAATTTTATGTTAATTTGCAACATTTGTGATCGTATTCTTTTATTTTAACTTTAAAATTGTACTTTTTAAGTTATATTTTGTGTTAATAATTTTAATTTCTTTTGTAAGACACAGTTGAATATTTGTATAGAAACTGCGCAGTATAAATTTTAATTTATTATTATTATTATTATTATTATTATTATTATTGTCATTAAAGTGTTATATCATTGTTGACATAATAAGACAGTTTACATGAAACGCTCCCTACCACAGCATTGCTACATTTAAAATTCAATTTTACAGATTGTAAGTACCGGTAATTTTGTTTTTGGTCTTGTTAACATTATTCTTTTGCTCTTTTAACCAGGAAAAACTTGAGAGTGGCACGTTTCTTCAAGACAAAGTGAAGGAGTGTTTTAAGGACAATCCACATTGCCTCACTCTTGTCATGAGTCCTGATGTATGAACTCTGTTTCGTAATATATTGGTGAACAATAGAGCTCGATCTAGTGTCTTTGATGTCAATGACATAAATCAAATATGAACTGCAGAAATGAAATGAAATGAAGGATGATCATCACAGTTGTTAATGCAATTTATGCTATTGTGTAAAGAAACCTGAAAAAAATTCAGGACCTCAAAGGGGTTTCAACCCATGGTTTATATCATATACATCATTCACACTCATCTCTTTCACAGGAACATAATTACAGTATGAACACAAAATCTGACCTGCTAACAACATCTGTGGCTTCATAGCTCAGTTGGTTAGAGCAATGCACCACCACTGCAAGATCGCGGGTTCAAACCCTGTTGAAGTCCTGAAATTTTTCAGACTTCTTTATGCAGTTGCATGAATTACATTCACAACTGCAAGGATCATTCTTCATTTCAGTAGTTATTAAGTATTATGATGTCTCAGATAATAAAAACTAATGGTATTGATCCTTTAAACCCTAAGATCAACATTTGAATTCTCCTAAAATGTTACCCTACATATTTCCTCAGAAGTAGTAGGGAGAAATTGTTAAAATATCAACTAAATTCATCTTGTGTGATCCTGTCCTCAATTCTCATGACCACTCTGTTTCATAAAGCATTGACATTACAAGGAGAAATTTGATGCTGATCACTCTTTGAGCTAAAAGGGATAATTGTCCAGGCAAGACTCAAAACTCTGTCAATTGATTTAGTCAATGTCAGTGATGTTGATGATGTGTTTGTTTGTGTAAAATGAGTCTCCAAACTTGCATAAATCTCTCATGCCTCTGGAAGAGAGTTTAATGTTGGTGAAAGCTATCCTAATCCATTTGTTATGCTTTTTGCTTAGCAGTCTCTCTGTTTTCTCTGATCTAACATGTTTGCCTTTCAACAGCCAGAGTATGAAAAAGACCTTAACAGGAAGGAACAAGAAAAGTTAAAAGGCAAAGTGAGCTTGTTATCCGAAGACGACAAAACTGTGATATATAAGAAAGGTCAGTGCATTGATGTGAGCAAAACAGTGATGTACAGCGTATGAGAAAGGTTACTTTCTCAATTGCTTGTCAACCTGTCAACAGTGCACTATTTTAACCCTAAGATCAAAACCTAAATTCTTATTTGTTACCTTTACACATTTCCTATAGAAGTAGTAGGGAGAAATTGTTAAAATATCAAGAAAATTCATCTTGTGTGATCCTGTCCTTAATTCTCGTGACCACTCCTGTTTTATAAAGCGTTGATATTGTAAGGAGAAATTTGATGTTGATCACTCTTATGGTTTGAAGGGTTAACCTCTGGACTTTGTTCTGCAGATTTTCAAAGAATTATACGAGTCATACTTCGTTTTTTAGCATTTTTTTTAAGTCATGATCATGAAATTGTTGATATATAAAATGAAATTGCACTACAAATCGTTTCAAGGTACAAACAATCTTCAACAGAAAATTTAAAGCTCCTGTTATTATTCTGCAAGACCAATGTCGTTTGCACCTCGAGCGCTTAAATACTTCCTTGGCAATGACAACTTCCAATTTCAACATTGAAGTTAGTCATAAAGTGATGAGGTGCGCGAGGTGGACAAGGATTTTCAGACTTCAATTGTGGTGTTTTCTGTAAAGCACACATAAAAGAAAAGAAATCAGAACGCATGCTTAAGGAAACAAAATTATTGACCGTTCTCAGTACAGTACTATAAAATCTATTTGTATCTTCATATATACCATCAATAAACTGGGGAAATTTCAACAGGAATTCTGAAATCTTGCTGACCAGTGATGTTTAAACCTGACAACTAGATTTTCCATGAACAGTGTAAAACGCCATTAAATTCCCACAAGTCCTGGTCACGCCTGATGTAGTTTGACCGTTAGGGTTTTCCCTGCAACACAAATACATGCTTTTCATAAACAAATTGGCGTACAAAAATTGCCAGCCATTTGGGCCAGAGTGCGAGTGGTATATATGACTAATTCCTCACATTATAATCTTTTGCATCTTCTTAGGTATCGAACTGGCAGAAAAACAAAATGCGACTGAAGATTTGTCCTGTCTTCCAAAGATGATGATTTCTGGTGAGTGTTGTTTTATAAATCAGTGGGGAACAAAGCTTCTTCCAAACAGAGCCAGAGCATATACACAAGTACGAAAACTGTCTCTATTTGGTTAGCTTCCCACAAGCAAATTCAACGATCGTGTTCAACACACTGAATAATCACATGGGTGTTGCTTGACATTTAATTTTAGCTGTGTACAACCTCGGGTCTACAGGATCATATTTTTGTTTTTTAAATGTGTTGTTTGGTGTTTTTGTAGATATTGATCCTTACATCAAGCCTGTAAGCCTGGAACACTACATCTCTGGTAGGTCGTGAAGACAACTTAAATATGAGCTACTGTAGCATACTTAGTTGAGCCTCCATGAGCGGACACAACAAATCACGATCTTGGTGATTAATCTCCAGTGAAATACTGCATTTATAACCTGCTGTAAGGGGACACCTTAGTTTGATCCCAAGTTGCCTGCTTTCAGGAGGTTTGACTGTATTTGTGGCTGTTCCAAAATCTTTGTCTTTAGCGTTAGGGTTGAACGTTTCGACCTTGACTAACAAGGTGTGTGTAGGAGGCTGTGTCCCTGAAATCTTCCACATCCGTGTCATAATGTATATGCCCTCTTAGTACGTTCCACAAAGCTTTACCCGGTGGGACTGTTTTTTTTTTTTTTTTTTTCAACAGCTGGTGTTCCTGTGCAGTATTGTGAACAACCCACCAATGGGATCACATATTTTCGTGCAATATCCAGCATCACTGATATTCCTGATGACCTGAGGCAGTACCTGCCTCTTTTCTGCTACATCCTGACTAAGTATGAACTTTCCCAAACTATAATGATGTCATTTGTCGATACTAGTGTAGGAGGAAGGCGAGAATTCAGTCGTATATGTCAATTCAGTTGCTTCCTGCTGTTCGCCCACCCACTTATGAAAGAAATCTCTTAAAAATTCGTATCTTTTCAAAGAATTTATGTCCATAAATCCATGTAGTGGTGGTTTCAAGAATTTTATTTTGATTGTATTTCCTCGGGTATGCCTACTGCGCTAAAATCGGTCAATCAGCTGTTTTTTGAGACAATAATAAGTGACATTCACCACGCCACTAAGTTTCAGCTGATTAGCCAACATATACAAAGCTGTCAAGTTGTGTAGCTAAAAGCGCACTTTCAGTTTACCACATTCAAGCAATGTCGGCATGCACAAACGATAGAATTAAGTTACAATTTTCAACCACGATGACTGAATTTAATGCCAGAGAAAAGAGCAGTTTTCAATTTTCAAAACCAAAGTAATTACTCCCGTCAGTCACAACAGACCGAAACAGCCAATCAGAATTCGAACCAATTACATGTGACCGGCGTAAAGCGCGGGAAAATATGCGCGTGCAAATCGCGATTGGTTTTGGTTTCGCTCCTCATTGACTGAAAAAGTATTGCGAGTTTCGCCGTCCAATCACCGAGCGAAGCAATGCAAACTAAACCAAACGTAATTTACTTTCGACGCTCAATTGAAAGCCACTCTAAATAGTTTGGATCGTATTCTTGTCTTAACAGGATGGGTGCTGGTAACCTGAATCATCGCGAGTTACATCAGTTGATTAATATGAGAACAGGTGGCATGTCACTATCAACACACATCACTACCCACCACAGTGACGTGAATGCATTTGAACAGGTGAGGGTGGGGTGGGTGAGAAGAATGGTTCATGCTTTTCACTGGAGAGGTGTGGGAGTATGTTCGAGTGTTGTACTGTAGTTGATATTTAACTGGTAGGCACACATTTTGCGTCATTATGTGAGCGGGTTTCCTCCTTTCTTTCAGGGTCTTGAATTTTCTTCCCACTGCCTCGACAAGAATCTTCCTCATATGTTTTACTTATGGGGAGAAATATTTGGCAGGTTTGTGGTTGTTTTGTTTGTCTGCCTTCCGTCTTCGTTACCATCAGTTTTGCAGCTGACTTGTGTTAGATGCACATCAATTTATAGTTTGTTTTAACCGTAAGTTTGCTATCGTTCGCTTTTCTAACCTGAATAACGTCTTTCGTACATTAAGCCAGCATTTTGCTATTCTCCCAAAATTAGTATTATTCAAGATTATCATGTAGGATAGATGTGCGTTTGTCAAACACCTTGATTGTGTGAATTATTTAATGTGCACCAAAAATTCAAATGTTACTGGTTTTGTAAGCCAGTACTCTAACTTTTTTCTTTACCTTAATATTTCATTGTGTAAGTTATTTTATTAGCAAGATGAATGAGTACAAATAAAGATTGAAATCGTCATTATTTTGTTAAACAAATTTTGTCAGCTTGCTGTATTTTAATCCGCCCTTGGTCTTCAGCAGTTAGGGCTTAAAGGAATCTTCCTTTGCCTTTTATTTCCCGTGAAATGTGGAATGCTAATTTTTTCCTCGTGAATCGTGATTTCCGTAGTGGACGTGAAGTGTGATTTTTTTTTTTATTTTCCGTGAAACGAGAAATTGACGTTGAATTCGCTTTGAACCGTGACTGTTTTCATTATGTCTTGTTTATCGTGAATTGGGAAAGGGCCGTTTAATTTCCGTGAAACGTGATCTATAGAGCCCCAGTTTACCACCCTCTAGTAACTCCAAGTAACATTTATCTACATTTTATTGCAGACCTAGCCTCAACGACACTAATCTCCTGCGTACACTGGTCAATTTGTTGGCCTCAGATCTCGCAATGTCTGTGAGTCAGTCAGGACACATGTATGCAATGATGTTGGCCTGTAGTTCGCTGGCTCCTGCATCTTACCTTGTTGAACAGTTTGGAGGGCTATCTCAGGTACCTGCCTTAAAGCGCTGAGCATTGCTCTAAGTTGTATTTTCGATCACTGACAGAAAGTTCCCACACGGCCACAGAGCAGTTTCAATTTGTGTGTTATTGTGACCAATCACAACAGACATGAATAGCGCAGTGAGTGCAGCCGGCCCTATAGGCACATTGCAAATGGAAGGGATAATTTGATGCTGTAATGTCGGGAAAACGTTAAAAAGACCATTAAATTTTACTTATCTTCTTCATGCAGGATTACTGACGAAAAAGTGGCCCTTTATGTACATTAGTTTTACCTGATTCCATTCATTTCTCTTCACGAGAGAATGAAACGTGCTCGTTCGTTAACACTCTTGGAATTTTTTTTCATGTTGTGTCGTTCTCATTTCAGGTCTTGTTCATGAAGAACGTAGCTGAAATGGAAGACTTGACTCCACTTGTTGAGAAATTTGGCACCATAGCAGTCCAAGTTTTGGAAGGAACGCAGTTCAGGTGAGAAAAAATTATAGAAACGCGACAAACCGAGAAAGCTTTTCTTCTGTTCTGTCCACTGTAAAAATGACCAAGCCCTTGTTTGCACAGGTATCCCAAGGAACACTAATGAGCAGGAATCCCGTAAAGTGATTCTGTGTTGGGAAATCTCTGCGATGATATTGACGCTGGCATCCCAAGCGTAAACATTCTGTGTTTGATGTTCTCTTCGATACTTGTTTTTTTTGTTTGATTAAAAACCGTTGAAAACAACCTGCATAGGATTCCTTGTATCGTCATATTTCAATAGTGCTAATTGGGTTTGTACTGCAGGTGTGCTGTTAACACAACAGCGGAAGGCAGAGAGGCAGTAGAAACTGCGTTAGAGGGTTTCTGTGATTCGCTGCCCAGTAGCTTGTACGAGGAATCATCTCATGTCAAGGTTTTGTCACTTGTTTTAGTTCACTTGTGATGAATTATTCATTGAATTTGGCACTTCAACGATGCAAATCACCTACTGTAACTTTTTTATTACATCTAGAACCCAGACTACCAGCCGTCAGGCGTGAAGACGCATTTTGAGGTGCCTTTCCCAGTGAACTACATCAGCAAGTGCCTTCCAACTGTGCCATACACCCATGAAGACTGCCACAAGTAAGTCCTATAGTCGTATCAGGGTTGCGCACTGGAAATCGAGCTGATCTCAAAGCGTTTTACACGAGTTCAGGCTACTCTTCTCAAAATTGATCACTTGTGGCCTCTTGTTTGGTTTCGTAAAAGCTACCTGGAATTCTGATTGTATAATTAATCTTCTCTACAGTAGCTGTATTTGGAATAGTTTTCAGTGGGCTCATTTCAGCGTCTGGGTTTTGAGTGGCGAGATCCCTCAAGTGATAGAACTTTTCGTCCGAAAGATCTTCAAAAAACCATTAAGTCGCAGACGTCTTTGTAAGCCAAGAAGTGAGAGTCGGCCGTTGATTATGTTAAGAAAAAGAGCTGTGAAGAAGAACTGAACAGAAATATTACCTCCACGGTACATGATATTGTCCTCTGATTTGACTCGCACAACCCTTTTTCATTTCTCAGCTAGTCGGCATTCTCGGCTATTAGGTTTTTTCATTTGAGGTGATGATGGTTGATTTGTGTTCTGTTTTAGGTTAAGAATCCTCGCCAATATGCTGTCGGCGAAGTTTCTACACCGCGAAATTAGGTAAGTATCCCAGTATCAGGGTAAAATATCAGGGGGGAAAGTTGTCCTTTACTTCGACTGTTATCACTGCTTAGCTGTCCTGTTGTGCAACTGACGATGACATTCAACTTAGTCTATTGGTCAATTTGATGTGGCTGACAGTTATTCATCAAGCGCTAGAAAGTATACGAGCCCCTGCCGGCTTGTCACTACTTTTTGAAGTAGGTGGAGATATACAAAAAATAGCCGGGAATTCGAGTTGCTGTAGTGAAGTCAACATGCTGGTTTTATATCAATGTAGCCGGGGATATACCTCAAAATACGAGGGGAAAATCCCCGGGCCCCGGTCCTTAATGACAGCCCTAGAACCCTGGAACCCTGGAACCGCGATGATGGCATGTTGGCTCACATCCTCATGTCGCCTGCTCTGCGCAGTCTGCACTGAAGCAGGCTAAGGTTTCGCAATGATGTTAAACCTAACGCGTTTTCTTTGCAGGGAAAAAGGTGGGGCATATGGCAGCGGAGCAAAAATTAGCGGTGGCCTCTTCTGCTTCTACTCATACAGGTAACTACCAGCTAATTTACTTGCACTAGTGCTTGGCTAAATTTTAAGCTCGGAAAGGAAAACATCTGGTGAGCGACTCTGCCGAATACTCGACTACAACACGCAAAGCAGGTTTGAACTCTTCTAGGTGGATACCCCTCCTAAATGTACACTAGGTGCGTGATCCGAAGCCTGACTCTTTACCAATGGTTTTATGTTACTTTGTCTTTTTCGTCAGAGATCCCAATTTCGATGAGACTTTGTCCGCGTTCGAAAACTCAGTTCAGTGGGCGGCTGAGGGGAAGTTTACAGATCAGGACATTGAGGAAGCTAAGATTTCTTGTTTAGCACAAGTAAGTATCAAACGTAGCAATGAAGTGGCTTCCTACGCTTGTTTGTTTCCTCGTTTGGTTTTTCTTTCAGCAAGCTGTTGTACCTTGCGTTTAGCTTTCTTTTTAGTAAAGGTGCTATCGCACACGGCATTTTACTCGCTAGACAACGTTGTTGCAAAGCAGTTAACGCCTGGAATTAGCTTTCAACGCTCGTCTTTGCAATGTTTCTCGCAACGAAAGGAGTACTACTTATATATTAGTGGTTATCTCTTTTACCGCTTGGTTCACACAGCGCGGTTTGTTGTTTTCATTTTATCTGGTAGATTGACAGACCTGTTTCGCCCAGTAATCGTGGTATGATGTACTTCACTCAAGCCGTGACAGATGAAATGCGCCAAACACAAAAGGACCGCCTGTTCCGCGTCACCAGGGATGACCTCATTTACGTGGCAAGCACGTGAGTATCTCGTTTGTCTTGGCGTTTCTTGCGGTCCCGCTTTCAACCGGAAGTTAGGCGACCTGCCCTCACGCTTTTCACATTAGCTTCAAACTGGCTTAGTGAAGCAAGGATTAAGGGAGAAGTAGGCGTGAATAGAGACCAAGCAAGAAGCCTGAAGGGGGACGAATTAATAAGAGTCATCAAAAGAGATTACCACGTAGTGGCATAAATTGAACTCTTTATTAGATAAGAAGTCACAGTAGCCGGTGATTTGTCTGATTTTAGTTGTCCTCTTTGCTTAGGTACCTGGCCTCTCAAGCCGTCCCCAACTCGATCGCTGTTCTTGGGCCTGTAAACAAGGTTACAGCCAATGACAATTCATGGGTTATAAGGAGAGAGAGCCTAAGTTAGCATCGATAAGACAACGATAAGTGCTTTGAAGAAATCCAGGCGAGTCAGGCTGCTTTCCTATTCGCCGACAAACGCTGAAGGAACGATGTCTTTGTTAGTCACGGATTTCGTAAAACGTCGATACCTAGCGTCCATGTTTCTAAATTGCAAGGGAATCAAGGGACATTAGAGACCTGAGCGCCAAAATGTTGAAGGGTCGGTGAACGACAGCAGACCGAAGTGGAGTGTTGTTTTGATACATCTTGTTGTCATCACCTCAACTCAGATAGTCCAAACAAGAGTTTGCCTTCCCTTTGGCGAGAACAATAAATGCGCCATCGGCTGCTGAAACATACAAAACGCCAACGTCTCTCAACATAAAAGGAGAATTTGGTTCCCAAGGTAGCTGGTAACGCTCGACACTGATACTTTGTACAAGGGCTTGTTTCATTGGATGAAGAATTGTTATGTCAATTCCTGATCCTATGTGGCTATTGAAACATTAACAGGCCACAGAGGGAAAATTAGGCTCTTCGTCGCCACTTCTAATAAAATCTCAATTTCAAGTCGTTACCTGTCTAAAGTTCTTTGCGCTTGTTCTAGTTTTCCATTTCTACGCTTTAACTAGATAACAAAGTCGCGTTACTCTCTCAACCAATCAGGTACACGAGTTTTCTCTCGCTTGACGCTTGTTACATGTATTTTCTGCGATTTCTGATTGGTTCCTTTCGCTGGTTAAGTCAGTTTTGATTGGCCGGGGTATTAGCGACGCTCAATTGAAATTCACTCCAACACATATTGCAACCAAGGCAATGCTTAAGTGAATGGTTTGCACTCTCACAATCGAATAAAATCTAAGCCAATTTGAACGCAATATTGGGTGAATTGTTTACTGTGAAACTAAGATAACCGTGAACACTACAAAGATTTCTGGAATGTATAATATATTGTGTTGCAAAAGAAAACCAATCAGATAGCCGATGGCTAAACCGCAGAATGGAACGGCGTTG
Source organism: Galaxea fascicularis (assembly GCA_948470475.1). Classification (NCBI taxonomy): domain Eukaryota; kingdom Metazoa; phylum Cnidaria; class Anthozoa; order Scleractinia; family Euphylliidae; genus Galaxea; species Galaxea fascicularis. The sequence continues at coordinate 7,658,008 of OX419338.1, read as the reverse complement.
ACTTGTTGGTGGTGGTTTCCTCTTGCGTTTTCATCAAGCGTCGTCTGATTGGTTGACAACAGTGTTCACAGTTTTCTGAGTTTCGCAGTAATAATAATTACTTTAAGTCTCAAATCGTTCTAGCCGAGCACGGGTGTTCTACTAATTAGGGAGACTGTAAATCAAATCAAATGTTGGTTTTTGAGGAGAGGGGAAAACCGGAGAACCCGGAGAAAACCTCCTGGAGCAGAGTGGAGAACCGACAAACTGAGCCCACTTACGACGCCTAGTGTTTTCGCAAGTTTTCCCGTATGTAAGGGCGCGTTCGATTGACGGAATAACCTCAAGATTCTTCTCTGCAAGTAAATTTAGGAAGATATATATTTATATGAACTTTTCTTGGAAAACGATGTTGAAGATCTGTTTTGTATTCTGATAACACTAACATTCTTTCAGGACTGACTTTTAGAAGTAAACCTTTGTATTCTTACTCTGGAATAAGGCCAATGAAACGCAACCTAATGCAAATACCGAGAGACTACAGGTATTCTTTCTTTTCAAAACCTCATTAAGTTGCTGTGCCAACATCTTAAAGAAAAGAGCATTTTCCAGAAAAAAGGCGCTAGTTTGTAAACAAACTGTAGTGCTACGTCGGTAGGGAAGTGGTCGTTGAAAATGTAAATTAAGCGCCGTACAGGGATTCTAAAAGCTGACGTTTCGAGCGTTAGCCCCGAGGGACTCAGCCCCGTTCTCCCCTGTTACTACTGACACTCTGACCAAATTTTTGTTTTTCTAGAAAACCTCACCGATGTGATAAATTTATCGACCTTCACTCGGGGATATCAAATTTATTCAACTCTGCGCCCTCGGGCGGAACCAGAGTTGAATAAATCTGATATCCCTGATAGGTGGTTTGCAGCCAATCTCTAGAGACACAGATATCAATGGTGAAATGGACAAATGCTGGTGCACGAAGAAAACGAGCTAATGAGAGATCTATTGTTTACCGTCCACCAGCTTGGCGGCGATGACGTAACGTGACAAAAACTTAGAAGTCGAGATCAAGGGTGTCCGTTGGTCTTCACACCGGTTTGTTAAATATAAATACAATAAAATACAGACCAGATGCAACGTGGGACGATTCTGACAAGAGAGCCACGTCAACGTGCTAATTCCTTAATGCCGTGTGGCTGAGAAAACTGAGAAAAATTCATTAAATGCGATATTCATTGCACTCACTGAAAATGTAATCAGCCTGTGTTGAGATTAAGGGCGCTCTTTGGTCTTCTCACTGCATTGTGAAATAAAGTAACACTCAACTGCCAAAAAATCCCGAAAACAACATAGTACGATTCTGATAATTAAAGGTGTTAATTGCGTAGAGTTCTCTGGCGAATCCAAACGTCTTTTCATTGTAGGTTACGTTGTGAATTTTTAACACAGTATAAAAGAGGTGATTCACACGTCACGCCCTTTAGTTCTTGCGCCAGTGTCCGAAGCTCAAACTGAAATCATCGGCATCTTGTCTTCTTGATGAACAAGGATTCAAAGATCAGAAACTCTGCAGGTTAGTTCCGGCCTTCAGTCGTTATTTGAATTATAAGTATTAGTTTGTGTTTGCGAGTTTTTAGTTGAAAAATCGAATGAACGCAAGCTAAACGTTTACTTAGAATTTCAATATTATTGGATAGCCATCTCCACTTCGGTGAATAGTTGTTAATTATTGACGTTGACTATCGTCAGCAGACGAACTCCGGCTGCTTTAGATGTTTCGAGATGACCTGTGCTTAGTTGGATTTTCAGTGTTTGACTAAAAAGCAACATTTCTTATCAAGATTCCAATGCACGTAAGTAATTGGTTAATTTCTGTCTAACTTTCCCGGCGTTGGATGTCACTAAGGCTGGTGTACACGATGACTGGCGCCTTCAAAGGCGTTTGGTGAACACAGTATATCTTCGGTTCCGGAAAGTACGGCTTCCCTGGCTTTGTCTTCTCTTTGTTTCACTGAACGACGCACGAACGGTATGCCCGAGCCGCAACATTGTGTTATATCGACCTCATCCATATGGCGTCAAAATTTATTACTATCACTGGAAATATAGTTAATAAGCGGTCACGGGACCCTGCTACTCACGAGTTTTGCTGTGCTTTCCTGACGAAATGTTTTGATCTTTCAAGACTACTGCCTTTATTTTGATCATCAATCTTCAAATTTTGTAAATAGTGAATTTGAGTTATTTTACTCCAGTTGTGAGATAAAACTGATGTTTATTCATGACTTTCTTTTTTCATTCCCGACATCTCGCACTCGGATCATGGTGCGCCTTACTAATACTGCTATTTTTGTTTCCTCCACGGCTTCATACAACTCGAGTCAGGGAATCAAGACACGGACATTGGTCAAACATATTGGAGTATGGGATCGGAAAGTAAGCTGATTTCTTTGATCCTTTCATAAATTTCCTTTTAGGAATGATGCATATAAGTTTGGTTATTTCAATCCATATGTTCCAATCTCTGAAATGCCATTTTCCATACTCCGCACTCCTAATTCAGTTACGATCATAGTCATCCTGTAGTCAGATTTATCATGACTTGTTTCTCATACAGGTGTATTGTTTTCAAATGTTATTGGACAACAAATATGGTATACGTTCATATTGCAATCATTAGACCTATTAAACGTTTAATAAGACCAATTTCTTGTATATAGAAATGCCTTCATAAGAAACCATTGTCGAAACGTAACCTATTCTTCGCTAAAACGCATATTTTCTCTTTTCAGGTTCTATGAACTGCAATCAGTGAGTTACACGAGCCTCCGGTAAGTCGCGGACCTGTACACTAAAGAATAAAGTTAAATGTTCATGTGTCAAAAAAGTAACAATATTACAAAAACCTGTTCATTAGATCTTCACTCTAGCTGCAAGTCTGGGTGAGTCGCTGCCGTGATTAGTTCTTGTGGTCTCCGAAGCTCATTTTGAAGTCCTCAAAGATCAGAAGACTCTGCAGGTTAGTTCCGGCCTTCAGTTATAAGTTCAAATATAGGTATGAGTTTGTGTTTGCGAGTTATTAGTCGCAACATCAAAAGAACGACAACTTTAAGTTTTTCCTCATAATTTGTATATCATTGATTATTAACCTTGACTATCGTCAGCAGACGATCTCCGGCTGCTTTAGTTGTATATGACCTGTACTTAGTAGGATTTTCTTTGACTAGAAAGCAACATTTCTTGTCAAGATTGGAGTACACATAAGGAATTGCCGGGATAATTTCTTCTATCTTTCCCGTTAGATGGTAAGGCTGATGTACACTTTGACTGGCGCCTTCAAAGGCGTTTGGTGAACACATTACATCTCTGGTTCCGGAAGGTAAGGCATGCCTGGCTTTGTCTTGACTTGTTTGCTTCTTTGAACGATACACGAACGGTAATCCCGTCCCGAAACATTGTGTTATCTCGCTGTCACCCGTATGGCGTCAAAATTTATTACTATCACTCGAAATCCAGATTTTAAAATAAGCTGTCAAGGGACCATGCTACTCAATATTATTCCTGTGCTTCTGACAAAATGACTTAATCTTTTTAGGTCAAAATCCGAAAATTGCAAAGAGACGTGCCAGGTAAGAATTTCAATTCATCAACTGAGATAAGTGCCTTTTATTTTGATCATCAATCCTCAAATTTTCAAGTTTAGTAAAACGTGAATTTTTTACCCTAGTTCAACCCTGCGAGATGAAACTGATGTTTATTAATAACTTGACACTTTCAATTCCGACATTTCACACCCAGATCATCTTCTGTCTTACTAAAGCTGCTCTTTTTGTTTTCTCCATTATTTTAGTCATACAACTCAAGTCAAGAAACAAAGGAGCGGACGGAACTGACAGGAAAACCCTTTGGTTAAACATAGGACTATGGGATCGGAAAGTAAGCTGATTTCTATCACCTTGTTTTCTTATGACCTTCTTTACTTTTGTTGCATGATCTCTGCAATGCGACTTTCCTTACACTAGGTCAATTTAACACAAGTACTCCCAATTCAGCTAAGATCAGAATCATCTTCCAATGAGGCTTATGATTGTTTCTCATACAAATGTAACTTAAAAGTGGTTTTGTTTCCAAGTATTATCAGAAAACAAACAGTTTAAGATCAACGCCCACTTTCCTCTTTATGGAACTTACCCGTAACCCATTCACTAAAACGCCTCTTTTCTATTTTCAGATCCAACAATATCTTACACAAGATTCAAGACCATCATAGCCACCAGCATTAAAGCATATCTAAATAAAGATTAAACATTACACATTAAAAAAACTATATTCTACATTTCCTTCAGGCTGTGCAAGTGTGGGTGAGTGGCTGTGCAAGTGTGGGTGAGTGGCTGTGCAAGTGTGGGTGAGTGGCTGTGCAAGTGTGGGTGAGTGGCTGTGCAAGTGTGGGTGAGTGGCTGTGCAAGTGTGGGTGAGTGGCTGTGCAAGTGTGGGTGAGTGGCTGTGCAAGTGTGGGTGAGTGGCTGTGCAAGTGTGGGTGAGTGGCTGTGCAAGTGTGGGTGAGTGGCTGTGCAAGTGTGGGTGAGTGGCTGTGCAAGTGTGGGTGAGTGGCTGTGCAAGTGTGGGTGAGTGGCTGTGCAAGTGTGGGTGAGTGGCTGTGCAAGTGTGGGTGAGTGGCTGTGCAAGTGTGGGTGAGTGGCTGTGCAAGTGTGGGTGAGTGGCTGTGCAAGTGTGGGTGAGTGGCTGTGCAAGTGTGGGTGAGTGGCTGTGCAAGTGTGGGTGAGTGGCTGTGCAAGTGTGGGTGAGTGGCTGTGCAAGTGTGGGTGAGTGGCTGTGCAAGTGTGGGTGAGTGGCTGTGCAAGTGTGGGTGAGTGGCTGTGCAAGTGTGGGTGAGTGGCTGTGCAAGTGTGGGTGAGTGGCTGTGCAAGTGTGGGTGAGTGGCTGTGCAAGTGTGGGTGAGTGGCTGTGCAAGTGTGGGTGAGTGGCTGTGCAAGTGTGGGTGAGTGGCTGTGCAAGTGTGGGTGAGTGGCTGTGCAAGTGTGGGTGAGTGGCTGTGCAAGTGTGGGTGAGTGGCTGTGCAAGTGTGGGTGAGTGGCTGTGCAAGTGTGGGTGAGTGGCTGTGCAAGTGTGGGTGAGTGGCTGTGCAAGTGTGGGTGAGTGGCTGTGCAAGTGTGGGTGAGTGGCTGTGCAAGTGTGGGTGAGTGGCTGTGCAAGTGTGGGTGAGTGGCTGTGCAAGTGTGGGTGAGTGGCTGTGCAAGTGTGGGTGAGTGGCTGTGCAAGTGTGGGTGAGTGGCTGTGCAAGTGTGGGTGAGTGGCTGTGCAAGTGTGGGTGAGTGGCTGTGCAAGTGTGGGTGAGTGGCTGTGCAAGTGTGGGTGAGTGGCTGTGCAAGTGTGGGTGAGTGGCTGTGCAAGTGTGGGTGAGTGGCTGTGCAAGTGTGGGTGAGTGGCTGTGCAAGTGTGGGTGAGTGGCTGTGCAAGTGTGGGTGAGTGGCTGTGCAAGTGTGGGTGAGTGGCTGTGCAAGTGTGGGTGAGTGGCTGTGCAAGTGTGGGTGAGTGGCTGTGCAAGTGTGGGTGAGTGGCTGTGCAAGTGTGGGTGAGTGGCTGTGCAAGTGTGGGTGAGTGGCTGTGCAAGTGTGGGTGAGTGGCTGTGCAAGTGTGGGTGAGTGGCTGTGCAAGTGTGGGTGAGTGGCTGTGCAAGTGTGGGTGAGTGGCTGTGCAAGTGTGGGTGAGTGGCTGTGCAAGTGTGGGTGAGTGGCTGTGCAAGTGTGGGTGAGTGGCTGTGCAAGTGTGGGTGAGTGGCTGTGCAAGTGTGGGTGAGTGGCTGTGCAAGTGTGGGTGAGTGGCTGTGCAAGTGTGGGTGAGTGGCTGTGCAAGTGTGGGTGAGTGGCTGTGCAAGTGTGGGTGAGTGGCTGTGCAAGTGTGGGTGAGTGGCTGTGCAAGTGTGGGTGAGTGGCTGTGCAAGTGTGGGTGAGTGGCTGTGCAAGTGTGGGTGAGTGGCTGTGCAAGTGTGGGTGAGTGGCTGTGCAAGTGTGGGTGAGTGGCTGTGCAAGTGTGGGTGAGTGGCTGTGCAAGTGTGGGTGAGTGGCTGTGCAAGTGTGGGTGAGTGGCTGTGCAAGTGTGGGTGAGTGGCTGTGCAAGTGTGGGTGAGTGGCTGTGCAAGTGTGGGTGAGTGGCTGTGCAAGTGTGGGTGAGTGGCTGTGCAAGTGTGGGTGAGTGGCTGTGCAAGTGTGGGTGAGTGGCTGTGCAAGTGTGGGTGAGTGGCTGTGCAAGTGTGGGTGAGTGGCTGTGCAAGTGTGGGTGAGTGGCTGTGCAAGTGTGGGTGAGTGGCTGTGCAAGTGTGGGTGAGTGGCTGTGCAAGTGTGGGTGAGTGGCTGTGCAAGTGTGGGTGAGTGGCTGTGCAAGTGTGGGTGAGTGGCTGTGCAAGTGTGGGTGAGTGGCTGTGCAAGTGTGGGTGAGTGGCTGTGCAAGTGTGGGTGAGTGGCTGTGCAAGTGTGGGTGAGTGGCTGTGCAAGTGTGGGTGAGTGGCTGTGCAAGTGTGGGTGAGTGGCTGTGCAAGTGTGGGTGAGTGGCTGTGCAAGTGTGGGTGAGTGGCTGTGCAAGTGTGGGTGAGTGGCTGTGCAAGTGTGGGTGAGTGGCTGTGCAAGTGTGGGTGAGTGGCTGTGCAAGTGTGGGTGAGTGGCTGTGCAAGTGTGGGTGAGTGGCTGTGCAAGTGTGGGTGAGTGGCTGTGCAAGTGTGGGTGAGTGGCTGTGCAAGTGTGGGTGAGTGGCTGTGCAAGTGTGGGTGAGTGGCTGTGCAAGTGTGGGTGAGTGGCTGTGCAAGTGTGGGTGAGTGGCTGTGCAAGTGTGGGTGAGTGGCTGTGCAAGTGTGGGTGAGTGGCTGTGCAAGTGTGGGTGAGTGGCTGTGCAAGTGTGGGTGAGTGGCTGTGCAAGTGTGGGTGAGTGGCTGTGCAAGTGTGGGTGAGTGGCTGTGCAAGTGTGGGTGAGTGGCTGTGCAAGTGTGGGTGAGTGGCTGTGCAAGTGTGGGTGAGTGGCTGTGCAAGTGTGGGTGAGTGGCTGTGCAAGTGTGGGTGAGTGGCTGTGCAAGTGTGGGTGAGTGGCTGTGCAAGTGTGGGTGAGTGGCTGTGCAAGTGTGGGTGAGTGGCTGTGCAAGTGTGGGTGAGTGGCTGTGCAAGTGTGGGTGAGTGGCTGTGCAAGTGTGGGTGAGTGGCTGTGCAAGTGTGGGTGAGTGGCTGTGCAAGTGTGGGTGAGTGGCTGTGCAAGTGTGGGTGAGTGGCTGTGCAAGTGTGGGTGAGTGGCTGTGCAAGTGTGGGTGAGTGGCTGTGCAAGTGTGGGTGAGTGGCTGTGCAAGTGTGGGTGAGTGGCTGTGCAAGTGTGGGTGAGTGGCTGTGCAAGTGTGGGTGAGTGGCTGTGCAAGTGTGGGTGAGTGGCTGTGCAAGTGTGGGTGAGTGGCTGTGCAAGTGTGGGTGAGTGGCTGTGCAAGTGTGGGTGAGTGGCTGTGCAAGTGTGGGTGAGTGGCTGTGCAAGTGTGGGTGAGTGGCTGTGCAAGTGTGGGTGAGTGGCTGTGCAAGTGTGGGTGAGTGGCTGTGCAAGTGTGGGTGAGTGGCTGTGCAAGTGTGGGTGAGTGGCTGTGCAAGTGTGGGTGAGTGGCTGTGCAAGTGTGGGTGAGTGGCTGTGCAAGTGTGGGTGAGTGGCTGTGCAAGTGTGGGTGAGTGGCTGTGCAAGTGTGGGTGAGTGGCTGTGCAAGTGTGGGTGAGTGGCTGTGCAAGTGTGGGTGAGTGGCTGTGCAAGTGTGGGTGAGTGGCTGTGCAAGTGTGGGTGAGTGGCTGTGCAAGTGTGGGTGAGTGGCTGTGCAAGTGTGGGTGAGTGGCTGTGCAAGTGTGGGTGAGTGGCTGTGCAAGTGTGGGTGAGTGGCTGTGCAAGTGTGGGTGAGTGGCTGTGCAAGTGTGGGTGAGTGGCTGTGCAAGTGTGGGTGAGTGGCTGTGCAAGTGTGGGTGAGTGGCTGTGCAAGTGTGGGTGAGTGGCTGTGCAAGTGTGGGTGAGTGGCTGTGCAAGTGTGGGTGAGTGGCTGTGCAAGTGTGGGTGAGTGGCTGTGCAAGTGTGGGTGAGTGGCTGTGCAAGTGTGGGTGAGTGGCTGTGCAAGTGTGGGTGAGTGGCTGTGCAAGTGTGGGTGAGTGGCTGTGCAAGTGTGGGTGAGTGGCTGTGCAAGTGTGGGTGAGTGGCTGTGCAAGTGTGGGTGAGTGGCTGTGCAAGTGTGGGTGAGTGGCTGTGCAAGTGTGGGTGAGTGGCTGTGCAAGTGTGGGTGAGTGGCTGTGCAAGTGTGGGTGAGTGGCTGTGCAAGTGTGGGTGAGTGGCTGTGCAAGTGTGGGTGAGTGGCTGTGCAAGTGTGGGTGAGTGGCTGTGCAAGTGTGGGTGAGTGGCTGTGCAAGTGTGGGTGAGTGGCTGTGCAAGTGTGGGTGAGTGGCTGTGCAAGTGTGGGTGAGTGGCTGTGCAAGTGTGGGTGAGTGGCTGTGCAAGTGTGGGTGAGTGGCTGTGCAAGTGTGGGTGAGTGGCTGTGCAAGTGTGGGTGAGTGGCTGTGCAAGTGTGGGTGAGTGGCTGTGCAAGTGTGGGTGAGTGGCTGTGCAAGTGTGGGTGAGTGGCTGTGCAAGTGTGGGTGAGTGGCTGTGCAAGTGTGGGTGAGTGGCTGTGCAAGTGTGGGTGAGTGGCTGTGCAAGTGTGGGTGAGTGGCTGTGCAAGTGTGGGTGAGTGGCTGTGCAAGTGTGGGTGAGTGGCTGTGCAAGTGTGGGTGAGTGGCTGTGCAAGTGTGGGTGAGTGGCTGTGCAAGTGTGGGTGAGTGGCTGTGCAAGTGTGGGTGAGTGGCTGTGCAAGTGTGGGTGAGTGGCTGTGCAAGTGTGGGTGAGTGGCTGTGCAAGTGTGGGTGAGTGGCTGTGCAAGTGTGGGTGAGTGGCTGTGCAAGTGTGGGTGAGTGGCTGTGCAAGTGTGGGTGAGTGGCTGTGCAAGTGTGGGTGAGTGGCTGTGCAAGTGTGGGTGAGTGGCTGTGCAAGTGTGGGTGAGTGGCTGTGCAAGTGTGGGTGAGTGGCTGTGCAAGTGTGGGTGAGTGGCTGTGCAAGTGTGGGTGAGTGGCTGTGCAAGTGTGGGTGAGTGGCTGTGCAAGTGTGGGTGAGTGGCTGTGCAAGTGTGGGTGAGTGGCTGTGCAAGTGTGGGTGAGTGGCTGTGCAAGTGTGGGTGAGTGGCTGTGCAAGTGTGGGTGAGTGGCTGTGCAAGTGTGGGTGAGTGGCTGTGCAAGTGTGGGTGAGTGGCTGTGCAAGTGTGGGTGAGTGGCTGTGCAAGTGTGGGTGAGTGGCTGTGCAAGTGTGGGTGAGTGGCTGTGCAAGTGTGGGTGAGTGGCTGTGCAAGTGTGGGTGAGTGGCTGTGCAAGTGTGGGTGAGTGGCTGTGCAAGTGTGGGTGAGTGGCTGTGCAAGTGTGGGTGAGTGGCTGTGCAAGTGTGGGTGAGTGGCTGTGCAAGTGTGGGTGAGTGGCTGTGCAAGTGTGGGTGAGTGGCTGTGCAAGTGTGGGTGAGTGGCTGTGCAAGTGTGGGTGAGTGGCTGTGCAAGTGTGGGTGAGTGGCTGTGCAAGTGTGGGTGAGTGGCTGTGCAAGTGTGGGTGAGTGGCTGTGCAAGTGTGGGTGAGTGGCTGTGCAAGTGTGGGTGAGTGGCTGTGCAAGTGTGGGTGAGTGGCTGTGCAAGTGTGGGTGAGTGGCTGTGCAAGTGTGGGTGAGTGGCTGTGCAAGTGTGGGTGAGTGGCTGTGCAAGTGTGGGTGAGTGGCTGTGCAAGTGTGGGTGAGTGGCTGTGCAAGTGTGGGTGAGTGGCTGTGCAAGTGTGGGTGAGTGGCTGTGCAAGTGTGGGTGAGTGGCTGTGCAAGTGTGGGTGAGTGGCTGTGCAAGTGTGGGTGAGTGGCTGTGCAAGTGTGGGTGAGTGGCTGTGCAAGTGTGGGTGAGTGGCTGTGCAAGTGTGGGTGAGTGGCTGTGCAAGTGTGGGTGAGTGGCTGTGCAAGTGTGGGTGAGTGGCTGTGCAAGTGTGGGTGAGTGGCTGTGCAAGTGTGGGTGAGTGGCTGTGCAAGTGTGGGTGAGTGGCTGTGCAAGTGTGGGTGAGTGGCTGTGCAAGTGTGGGTGAGTGGCTGTGCAAGTGTGGGTGAGTGGCTGTGCAAGTGTGGGTGAGTGGCTGTGCAAGTGTGGGTGAGTGGCTGTGCAAGTGTGGGTGAGTGGCTGTGCAAGTGTGGGTGAGTGGCTGTGCAAGTGTGGGTGAGTGGCTGTGCAAGTGTGGGTGAGTGGCTGTGCAAGTGTGGGTGAGTGGCTGTGCAAGTGTGGGTGAGTGGCTGTGCAAGTGTGGGTGAGTGGCTGTGCAAGTGTGGGTGAGTGGCTGTGCAAGTGTGGGTGAGTGGCTGTGCAAGTGTGGGTGAGTGGCTGTGCAAGTGTGGGTGAGTGGCTGTGCAAGTGTGGGTGAGTGGCTGTGCAAGTGTGGGTGAGTGGCTGTGCAAGTGTGGGTGAGTGGCTGTGCAAGTGTGGGTGAGTGGCTGTGCAAGTGTGGGTGAGTGGCTGTGCAAGTGTGGGTGAGTGGCTGTGCAAGTGTGGGTGAGTGGCTGTGCAAGTGTGGGTGAGTGGCTGTGCAAGTGTGGGTGAGTGGCTGTGCAAGTGTGGGTGAGTGGCTGTGCAAGTGTGGGTGAGTGGCTGTGCAAGTGTGGGTGAGTGGCTGTGCAAGTGTGGGTGAGTGGCTGTGCAAGTGTGGGTGAGTGGCTGTGCAAGTGTGGGTGAGTGGCTGTGCAAGTGTGGGTGAGTGGCTGTGCAAGTGTGGGTGAGTGGCTGTGCAAGTGTGGGTGAGTGGCTGTGCAAGTGTGGGTGAGTGGCTGTGCAAGTGTGGGTGAGTGGCTGTGCAAGTGTGGGTGAGTGGCTGTGCAAGTGTGGGTGAGTGGCTGTGCAAGTGTGGGTGAGTGGCTGTGCAAGTGTGGGTGAGTGGCTGTGCAAGTGTGGGTGAGTGGCTGTGCAAGTGTGGGTGAGTGGCTGTGCAAGTGTGGGTGAGTGGCTGTGCAAGTGTGGGTGAGTGGCTGTGCAAGTGTGGGTGAGTGGCTGTGCAAGTGTGGGTGAGTGGCTGTGCAAGTGTGGGTGAGTGGCTGTGCAAGTGTGGGTGAGTGGCTGTGCAAGTGTGGGTGAGTGGCTGTGCAAGTGTGGGTGAGTGGCTGTGCAAGTGTGGGTGAGTGGCTGTGCAAGTGTGGGTGAGTGGCTGTGCAAGTGTGGGTGAGTGGCTGTGCAAGTGTGGGTGAGTGGCTGTGCAAGTGTGGGTGAGTGGCTGTGCAAGTGTGGGTGAGTGGCTGTGCAAGTGTGGGTGAGTGGCTGTGCAAGTGTGGGTGAGTGGCTGTGCAAGTGTGGGTGAGTGGCTGTGCAAGTGTGGGTGAGTGGCTGTGCAAGTGTGGGTGAGTGGCTGTGCAAGTGTGGGTGAGTGGCTGTGCAAGTGTGGGTGAGTGGCTGTGCAAGTGTGGGTGAGTGGCTGTGCAAGTGTGGGTGAGTGGCTGTGCAAGTGTGGGTGAGTGGCTGTGCAAGTGTGGGTGAGTGGCTGTGCAAGTGTGGGTGAGTGGCTGTGCAAGTGTGGGTGAGTGGCTGTGCAAGTGTGGGTGAGTGGCTGTGCAAGTGTGGGTGAGTGGCTGTGCAAGTGTGGGTGAGTGGCTGTGCAAGTGTGGGTGAGTGGCTGTGCAAGTGTGGGTGAGTGGCTGTGCAAGTGTGGGTGAGTGGCTGTGCAAGTGTGGGTGAGTGGCTGTGCAAGTGTGGGTGAGTGGCTGTGCAAGTGTGGGTGAGTGGCTGTGCAAGTGTGGGTGAGTGGCTGTGCAAGTGTGGGTGAGTGGCTGTGCAAGTGTGGGTGAGTGGCTGTGCAAGTGTGGGTGAGTGGCTGTGCAAGTGTGGGTGAGTGGCTGTGCAAGTGTGGGTGAGTGGCTGTGCAAGTGTGGGTGAGTGGCTGTGCAAGTGTGGGTGAGTGGCTGTGCAAGTGTGGGTGAGTGGCTGTGCAAGTGTGGGTGAGTGGCTGTGCAAGTGTGGGTGAGTGGCTGTGCAAGTGTGGGTGAGTGGCTGTGCAAGTGTGGGTGAGTGGCTGTGCAAGTGTGGGTGAGTGGCTGTGCAAGTGTGGGTGAGTGGCTGTGCAAGTGTGGGTGAGTGGCTGTGCAAGTGTGGGTGAGTGGCTGTGCAAGTGTGGGTGAGTGGCTGTGCAAGTGTGGGTGAGTGGCTGTGCAAGTGTGGGTGAGTGGCTGTGCAAGTGTGGGTGAGTGGCTGTGCAAGTGTGGGTGAGTGGCTGTGCAAGTGTGGGTGAGTGGCTGTGCAAGTGTGGGTGAGTGGCTGTGCAAGTGTGGGTGAGTGGCTGTGCAAGTGTGGGTGAGTGGCTGTGCAAGTGTGGGTGAGTGGCTGTGCAAGTGTGGGTGAGTGGCTGTGCAAGTGTGGGTGAGTGGCTGTGCAAGTGTGGGTGAGTGGCTGTGCAAGTGTGGGTGAGTGGCTGTGCAAGTGTGGGTGAGTGGCTGTGCAAGTGTGGGTGAGTGGCTGTGCAAGTGTGGGTGAGTGGCTGTGCAAGTGTGGGTGAGTGGCTGTGCAAGTGTGGGTGAGTGGCTGTGCAAGTGTGGGTGAGTGGCTGTGCAAGTGTGGGTGAGTGGCTGTGCAAGTGTGGGTGAGTGGCTGTGCAAGTGTGGGTGAGTGGCTGTGCAAGTGTGGGTGAGTGGCTGTGCAAGTGTGGGTGAGTGGCTGTGCAAGTGTGGGTGAGTGGCTGTGCAAGTGTGGGTGAGTGGCTGTGCAAGTGTGGGTGAGTGGCTGTGCAAGTGTGGGTGAGTGGCTGTGCAAGTGTGGGTGAGTGGCTGTGCAAGTGTGGGTGAGTGGCTGTGCAAGTGTGGGTGAGTGGCTGTGCAAGTGTGGGTGAGTGGCTGTGCAAGTGTGGGTGAGTGGCTGTGCAAGTGTGGGTGAGTGGCTGTGCAAGTGTGGGTGAGTGGCTGTGCAAGTGTGGGTGAGTGGCTGTGCAAGTGTGGGTGAGTGGCTGTGCATCTATCAAAGACAAATAGGATGAGGGTCTTGGAGATGACGACAATGGAAAAACTGGATCCTCTCTGGCAGAGCAGTACTTACAGGGAACAGCGTGAAACAAATAACGACAATGGCACAGTTGTTGTGTCAATTGTAGGTCAATTCGAGGTTAAATTGCGGTTAAATTGAGGTTAAATGGTGTTCAGAACTTTATTTTGTTTTACTTCCGCAGCTTATAAATGATTTGTTTTATATATATCACCCGCATGTATTTATTTCACGGAACATATGAATCTACAATTGATATGTTGCCAACATCATTGACTTTATAGCCCTGCACTGGTATCGAGAGGTTCAAAACCCATTGAAGTTCTGAATTCTTTTTAGGTTTCTTTTTGCAATAGCATAAATTGCGAGGATCAGTCTTCATTTGATTTCACTTCCGCAGTTCATAGACGATTTATTTCATGTATATTACACACACATAAAAATCACCATGACTTAGCTATTTAAAGTGTTCGATTCACACCATATTCGCAAGGTTTTTGTCTTGCCTTCTTTACATTGTGCACTCTTTTAAGCAGCTACTTTAAAGCGTCTTTTCTTCTGCGGTAGCTTGGAAAAGTTATTGAGTCTTCGGATTTCGAGCAAAACCTCCAGATTGCTAGAGGAACTAATGTTATTCTCCCGAAGCAGGCCTTGTAAGAGCTGCTCCTTTCCCCTCCGCTTTTTCCAGGATTTAAGTTTACGTCTACGTCTACACTATCCGCGGGCTGACACTCCGTCAACTTAGTTGAAAAGTGAAATAGTCACTCTTAATGGTACTTTCAGAACATTTGAAAAAAGCTTGCAAAAGAAGAAACTGATTATTTTTTTCAGTTTAGTTGAGGGTTATTAGCTAGGAAACTGAGCTGGCGTTCTCGTTCATGAATACTTACATCAAACTTGAGAACCTCAGGTCTTCAGTTTCGTTGTATAACTTTGTATCGCATCTAATAGCATTTTGCTAATTTATTTGTGTCCATGTCAATAAAGTAATCTCGATTGTCTGTATACTGGTATTCTAAAGACCATCACTTGTCTACCCTTTTAGTACCGAAACTCCCTCAGCCAAGCCTTCCTTAGACGGATGCACACAGCCAAGCATTTTCCAGTCGCTGTTCAGCGTGACAGCTGCGCCGATTCCCGCCACGTCCTCTGCAGTCTGGGAATCAACTTCAGTAAAAGCCTGTCCAAACTCACTCACTTCTTGCAAGATATTCTCGGCGATGGCAAATTTTTCAACTTGGACATCCTGCTGAAAAGACCGCGGGCTCGGAGCAAGAAATGTTGGAGCCTCGAGCGCTGCTTTAGGATTCATTTCACTGTCCAAAATGTTCGTCAAGTACTGTGGGATGGCGAGTTGGTGCGATGGACCCAAGCATGTCATGGCCAAGACTGGAACCAGGCCAGTATGAAACGCAGGCTCGCCTCTCTCCTCCGGGTATACGTTTGGTTCCCAAGCGTCTGGGATTCCTAAATGAGGGAACTCCCTTGACTCCAATAACTCGTCTTCCTTGATGGGCTCTTCTTTTTGTGTCTCCTCTTTTCCGTCTGTTCCATTGTCCAGTGTCTGTTCCTCCTCTATCCCATTTCCTTCCGCCTCCCCTTCTTCACCATTTACATTATTTGAAGTGAGAACGGATTTTTCGTTTTTAGAAGAAGGCTTTCGTGGTACAGGCTTTAAAGGCTCTAGATAAGGCTCTGGATCAGTAAGAAGCTTCTCTGTGGTTGGAATGGGTGATTCTCTCTGGACTGGAATGCTAACTTCATTGTCAATCTTTTCCCTTTCTTGATCAAGGCGGCCGTACTCCCTATCGTCTTCTTCTTCTTCTTCTTCTTCTTCTTCTTCTTTATCGTTCTTGTCAACCTTGGCAAGTTTGACCAAACGTTCGAGCTGTTTCATGCCGGCTTGCGTTGGTTTTTCCCACTGAGATGACTCTGTGAATGGTTCCTCTTCCAGGTGTGATCGTGCCCTGTTATGTGTTTTGAATACCACCAGTTTTTGAGGGACGTTTTTCACCGTGTATCCACGATGCTTTAAGCTTTTTCTCTTGTTCGTAGGCCTTCGTCGGTGCTTCGTGGTCAAAGGAACGTCTCGTCTAATCCTTCTACCAAGTTGGTTGAGCTCTGGGAACTCTTCCTTGAATACAATCAAAGGCTGGAGTCCCGAAGGCACTCTGTCGCCACTCCTTGTTCCTTTTACTGCCGACTTCAATGCGATTCCTGAACTGGGAAGACTTACTCCCTGCACGAATAATCCAGAACCCCACAGCCCACTATCTGTACCATGCACCAAAGAGCACACATTACCGCTTCTGTCCACTGCAACAACTCCAGACGACCCATGCCTATAATACTCCATATCCATCTCGACGCTTGCCACCATCTCTCGCATGAGCTCGTTTATGTCTTTCATGTTCTCAACAGAGCCAAATTTGTCCCACAGTTCATCGGCTGCCTCTTTTGTTGTTCGATCCGAGCCGTCTACATCCACGCCAAGGTGTTCCTTTAGAAGATGCTTTCCATCGGGTACGATGTGAGTGAAAAACGAGATGAAAGAACTTACACGTGTAATAGATGCCAACCAGAAGAGTTTAGTGGCGTTTGTCAGGTACGAGTCGGTCGAACTTCCGATCCCGGCCAACTCCATCAGGTTCAGCTTTTCTACCAGCTCAGCACCACCCCATTCTGCGCCTGACGTCAACACGTGATACCTTTTGTACAAAGTACTCGCTGGCTCGGGTGACCTCACGTGATATTCAATCATATCTTCCATTGTGATGTAACCCTCTTCGCTTTGAACAGTTTCCACCATATCTTCGGCCCAAGGTCCTCTGTAGAAGTAATCCTTGCCTTGCTTAGACAGCCGCTTCAGGAACTTCGCCAGTTTGGGCTGTCTGAATCGTTCGCCAGTTTTGTATAAATTCTTTGTTTTAGGGCTGGTGAAAATGTACTTGCCTATAAAGGAAAGATAAATTTTCAGCGGGTTTACATTCCTAAAGTGCTACGAATAAATGAAGATCTTTTGACTGTAAGGGAACAAGAATGGTGCAGTGGTGAGAGCACTGGCCTCCCATTAATGTGGCCCTGATTCGATTTGCGGTCTTGGCGTCATATGTGGGTTGAGTTCAGTGTTCCTTAGTTGGTTCTCGTCCTTTCTCCGAGAGGTTAAACTCCGCGCGGTTACTCCGGTTTGCCCCTCTCCTCAAAAACCAAGATTGCGATTAGTGTCCCCAATTAGCACCTTGTGTACCAAAATCAGTGACATTCAAATGGCCCTGG
This sequence comes from Galaxea fascicularis, assembly GCA_948470475.1. Lineage (NCBI taxonomy): Eukaryota > Metazoa > Cnidaria > Anthozoa > Scleractinia > Euphylliidae > Galaxea > Galaxea fascicularis. The sequence goes on along the minus strand of OX419338.1, from coordinate 7,641,687 downwards.
AATGAATTTTTTTGTGACTCCGATAAAAAAGTACGTCAAAACGAAAAGAATCGAAGAGGACAAAATATCAAGAAGAGTGATACTTCTTTCTTCCAGCATTTTAAATTGCGTATTATACAATTAAGTTTGCCAATCACAACAAGCGCATAAAATGAAATAAACCAATCAGAGCCCAAACCGAAATCTAGTACAAGAAAAGAAAAACGCTAGTGAAAAAGAAAACACTATGCAACACAAAAGGACGTCCATTTATACCTCGGTGTTACAATATGCAAGAATGAGACTAGAATGTCAAACTACGTAGTTTCCAATAAATCAACAATTATTGTAAGGAGATCACTTCGTACCTTCCTTAGTGCGAAGAAGATTGCTTGGATTATAGTTATTTCTCATATCCTTTGCTAAGTGAGCAGGAAGTTTAAATCCCTTTGCGGCAAAGTACAACGCGGGCTCCAAAAGCTTTGACAACGGCAGCAACCCATACTTCTCTGAAGCTGCTGAAACTGCCGCTATGAATCCTGGAACTAGTACCGAGGCTCCATTCCGCTGCTCAGAGTTATGGTCCGGAATCTGGCCCGGGTCTGTGTAATAAGGCCTGTTCCAGCCCCCATCTATATTGTAGGTATCGCCAGTTGAACTGTCGTAGTATAGAATGTTGGCTATTCCAGCATACGACACGTGAGAACCAGCTGCAAGGGTTATTTCTACAGAAAAAGAGGTTGTAGGTTCCTGCATCAGTTGAGTTTTGACAAATACACAAACAAAGGCCGTCTGAGAACAGGATCTAAGTATTACAACCGTGACAAGACAATGACAAAACGGTTCTGAATCATCCTGGTCGTTTCCAAGGAATCCGTCATTGCTAAATTACGATATAAAAAGAAAAGCCGTAAACATCCCTTTGAAAATGGTAACCATCTCCAGAATGTGACATTTCTCAGTTGTGGTTTGCCCTTTCTCCTGATGAGAAGAGCAACAATTTCTCCGAGATATAGTGTGCTGCAGAAACATTTTATCAAGTGGCGGTAAGGGACCAAAATTAGTCAAACTATTTTAAATGAAGGCAGTTTTTAATTTCTTACAATTGAAACTGGAAACCAACTTTGGTAAATCTTGATAGTACAGTGATTAAGTAGGTTACTGATCAAAAGCGTTGCACTTTTGATCCCCATGGATTTAAGTGAGATTACCTCAAGGGCAGTCACAAACAACTGCTCCATACCTGTACTAATGGTTTGACCAAAGATAGGTATTTCACTTTAAAGAAGGAAACTCTTCCACGGTTGTTTGAGATATCAAGGTAAAAGCAATTATTCATATACCCAACTAAAGCCTTCGGCGGTCATTTTCAGAGAACGATTCAAGAGCTGCGAACGTTTAGCGAAACTTCGGCTCTATAAATTGGCGTGTGACTATCAGATTTGTGACTATCTGTAGTATAATCATAAATATGCGATAAGAAATCGCTGTTTTCTGTGGATAGGAGAGCAATCAGATAAACGTCTTCCACATCCATTTAACCTTAGGTATGCCACGTTAAGATAAAATTCAAGTTTCCAACAAACGTTATCGAGAGCAGCTCTCGCGGGCGTTTTGAATGGGAATTAAGAGAGTGGCTCGCACCCATTTGAGAGAGCTTCCTTTCGCTGTTTAAAACTACCACAAGAACTGAAAACGTCTACCTAGTGTCGGAGCTTAGAGACGGACCGCTGAGATCGATATGGCCGCCTTGAAGAAGTGCACTTAACAATTTCAAGAATGTGTTGCCCTTAAGTGGAATGATCTCGAACTCAGGGCTGATAAACAAACCTGCTTAAGACGTCACCGAACAAACATAATTTTTTACGCAGACAAGAAAGAGCTTTTAACATTGTTGAGACTACATTGGGTTTGTAGAAAAAACAAGACCCCAAACCATTCAAACGTAAAATCACTTTAATTAAGCTTAACTCTGATAGGCGATGTTTGTTTTACTGGGCAATCGCCAACTGTTTAACCGATGTCTAGTATCAAACTGTGGTTATCGAGCAAGCTTTGTTTCTGTGGGTGCTGACGGGCACTTTGCTCTGGATGGCTCTAGCTAAACAAGCTAAACAAATGTGCATGTCTTGGTTGATTCACCCTTAAAGATTTGAGATCAGATCATTGGTGTTATTCGTTTCGGTATATGCATTCAAACCAAGTGAGACGCGGGAAAGTTCAAATGATCTGCCATCAAATTTATCATTTCAGGATTCTAGAAATCAATGGAAAAAATATATATATCGCAACGCCATATACACTGGGAATACCCAGTTTATGGCTAGAACACGCCTCATATCAGGAAGAGATGGTTACGCTGCCAGTTGTTTAATTTTTCCTGGTGTGAATTAGTAGAGTGCCTATGTAATTATGTCGTGAGCTCGTCTCAGTCTAGTTTTAGTAAGTAGAGTCAGGCAGACCCATTAAATTAAACGGCTTTTAAGTTCTGATAAGGGACTTTTCCACTGATAAAATGATTACTTTTTCATTAGCACTGTTGCGTTGTATCATGTAAATGGCCACACCAGGTGAATATCGGATTAAACACACTATCAAGGAAATAGTGGAATTTGACATTGTTGCTTGTGTTTACCAAAAGAAATGATACAATAGTTCCATGCAAACTTGTGCGGATTTTTTAAAGAATGAATTTTTTAAAGGCCTTCTTTGGCTCCACTTCTTGTGAAATATCTCCCTGATCAGCGCGCGGCTTACTTGAAGAAAAATATTTTATGAACGTTAACAAACTAAAAGATGACAGAGATGAAAGGCAACCGAGACAATCAAGTGTCACAGATTTGTTGGTGGTCAAAGATTTGATAAGATGTTTGGATCAACCTTTCATCGTGCTTATTCATCGTTTAACTAGACCATTATTTTCACGTTTAAACTGACAAACAATTAATGTGGTCTCAAGGATCGACAAACTGCAAATGAAAACTGAGCGAAGCTTTATCGGCGAATATGCTGTTTCAGTTAAATTTCTGCAAGTAACGCACTTAGATCAAAGAACTACAAAGAACCTAGAACTACGTAAAATAAATCGACTCCGAGGACTTCAAGCAAGAAGCGTTGAAGATTCCTGTTAAACTGGATGTGCAGCCAAATGTGTCAGGGAAACCTTTCGTGCAATAACAAGCTGCAATAACTTCCTTTGAACTACCTCCTTGCTTTGCGTGTTTTGGTGCAAGTGGTCAAATTTTGATAGTTTTGTGTGCAGGCGTTAACTCGGGGGGATCTTCATCAATCAGTTTTCCTCAGATGCCGGCAGTTCAAGATAAATCAGAGAGGATGTTTGGAGTCGTAACTAGAAAGAATATTTTACTCATCTTTGGAAAAAGTTATTTATAACGGAGGACTTGATTGTTTGTACCGTGGGCCATTCTGAAATAAATTGATCAAAATGTTGGTCTGATAATATGCGGTCATAAAGAATGAAGTGCGTTACTTTTCAGATCGAGAGTAATTGATTTTAATGAAATTCTAGTGAATTCGCCTTGAATTCGTCTAGACTACACCCAGGTTAGAGTAATTGATTTTAATGAAATTCTAGTGAATTCGCCTTGAATTCGTCTAGACTACACCCAGGTTAGACGAAACCTCCAGATATTGATCCCGGCTTATTCCTGACAAAAAAACGGCTTCTAATTTCTCCTAAAGAACATCGATACATTGAGAACAACATGGTAAGGAGAATTTAACCGTTTTCTGGCCCACTGGGAGAGACGTGAGCTCAATATCCTTTGCTCAATATAACGAGTTTAGTGTAGATTGTTTATCTTGTGAATTGATAATATTGTTTAACGGTGTATTCAAGAGAAAACGTTTGGACAGTGTTATATTGTCGTACTCAGTGAATTTCGTTCTGTTGATTTTAGATTACTTTTTTGAGGCTGAAATTCCATAGCGAGACTGTTCAAATGAATGGTGCTTTTTCTTGGTCCTCAGATAAAATATAAAAGTTTGCAGACCCTTCAGGTGACTTTGCTGTTATTCTGTTTACAAAACAGAATATTTCTGTGGTAGTTGAAAGTTCGTCATTGAAACCCAGACTGTCGGGGGCCGCTGACATTTCTGCCTGCCTGTATAGCCCACCAACGATAGAGAGTGTTACACCCATTTTGCTCGACATCGTTGCAAAATCACAATTCTTAGGTAAAGTATTGAGCTTGACCGTGCCGACGCAAAAGGATAAAATTTGATTAAGTAAAAGAAATTCCTCCATGAACATCGGTTCGATATCGAGGTTGATGAGGTCAACAGTTTGAAAGTCGCAATACACGTTAATTTGAAAAATATGCAAGTATAATTTGCACAGGGTTAATTAATCTATAATTATAGAAAAGGCAGATGTAGTGCATTCCCTGAAACGACCAGGCTGAGGGCTACGGCGTTGTAATAAAATCTTGCAAAAACATTCGAAATCGATCAAATGCTCCGGAAATTATGAGAGCGTCTCACTTCTTTGTAAAGTTTACTGCGATAAAGTTTTGATAGCTGGCGTTATCAAATCATACACACGGGCTTATCGTTTGATAAATGACGTTCGAACTGGAGACCGCCTACGTGTGTATTAGATGGCAAACTATTTCGTTTGTACTTCAAGAGAGAAAACAAGATACCTTCTTCTAAAAGTTTTTTTCCAAGTTTGGAGGGGACTTTTTTCTCTATTTACCAGGCTGTCCATCTTTATTTCGAGAAGTCTTCATGATGTCGTGACAATTGGAGGACGGTATTTAGCCTTCGAGGCACAGCGAAAACAACTGAGGTCAAAATTTTTTGAAAGTTTGCCCAAGTCGGATAATCACATACGTGGATTTAATTATAAAATTTTCCTTTTGCCACAAAGTTTCAAAATGGTTTTAAACTAAATTTGTTTCTAGTTCCTCTTGTTTCTTCCATGGTCAGCCACGAGGCTATCATATTTAAGTTCTTATCTGAAACATTTTGCAACTTTAGCTTTCTGTTTTGTTAAGCGGTAAAAAACAAGCAATTCTCCAGGTCTATCGTCTGCGAAGTTCATTCCTTGCTTTACAAGTTTTGCGACAGGCAGCATTTTTCTCCCACCACACGAGAAACTGAATGTTTTGAAAAACAGAAGCGAACGGTGACTATTCCACAAAACAAGATGAATCTTGGCCCATGCTTTCAGAAAACAAGAAAAAATCCGAAACCTCGCGTCTAGACGTTAATATGTCCTTGAGTTTAGCATGTTGTTCTAAAGCAAGAAAAATACTTAGAGAGAGAGGAAGCTAAACTTCCTACAGATGATTTAACCTTTGGAATTTTTTCTTAAACATCCATCCTATGAACAGGATGAAAAGCCCGCTTCAGCGGGTCGGAACGCCGTCTGTTTTCTCCGACGTTGATTACAAATCTGTAAATCCCTTTTAAGCTTATCCTCCTTGGAAAGGAAACACTGTTTGACTATTTATAAACGCCGGTAGAAGAAGTGGAATTCCTCTATAGTGAGCACTTAAGTTCATGAATCAAGACGATCAAACCGTTTGAAAGTTTTTCACGTACGTTTCGGGTAGTTGAATCAGTACCTGTGAGAGCTGTAGTTAAGCAAGCGTCCATGGCGTTCCCGCCTTTTCTCAGCGCCTCTGTTCCCGCGTGTACTGCCAGGGCATTACTCGTTCCCGCCACTAAGCCTTTTCCGTCGCTGAACGCCAATGGTTTTGGGCGTCGGTGCGAGTGCTGAAGTGATAAAGCCTCCATTCTTTGAAAATCTCTCGGAAACCACGTCTTTGGAGAGAATGACACGCTCTCGGGCGGGAGCGAACTAAGCGCGCTCCAAAAAGACCCCAAGAGGAGAAACGCTTTAAAATTCTGCTGAATCATGGCTATAAGGTCCGCGCTGTTGAAAACTCAAAGGATGATCGCGAAATATGAAACAGTTGTGTTGGTTTTATAGCGTAAATGGGTAATTTAATAGTCTTTATTGTTCCGTTGTGGTGCATGTATTTTATCTTCGAGGATCGAAATTTAATCGCACCGGAATGTGACACTTTTGAGAGCGAGTAAACGAAACTTTATATTCACTAATGGTGGATATTGCCCATGTTTGCGCGCGCATTCACGCAAAGCAAGGTCAAACACGTGCCAACTTTTGACGGCGACATGACACAAAGTCGTTTGATCAGATTTCAGTAAATAATGAGTTGTTTAATAACAGTGAATTAACCTGGAGTGATCGTCGAATCATGTGGAGTGTTTGAGATTTTTTGAATGTCAGCTTTTGACAGTTAGCAAATAATATCTTGAGCTCGTTTTACACTGATGTAGTGGCGGCTCGCTTGCTCGTGTTCACTGTTCGGATTCCGTTGATTTCGATTTCATTGGAGAATTCCTTTCGTTTAAATTGATTGACTTTGGTGCTGGCTTCAACGAGATGAGATGAAAAGCGCCAGAATTGCGCGGCGGATCGTCTCCCGTTGTAAGACAAAGAATGGACAACGGATACGGCGAAAGACTGAATGGCTTTCTGCCTGCGGGAGTCGTGCAAGTACCTAAACAAGAATTACAGAGGTATCTGAAATGCAAGAGGATCGGTAATTATCTTTTGGGGAAGACGATCGGTGAAGGGTCATTTGCCAGAGTCAAGCAAGGCTTTCACGTTCTAACAGGAGAGAAGGTAGGGGGGCATTTATAAATCACTGCCTCGTTTTAATTTAATTAACAACGTAATCATCTATCACGGGCGTTAATCTCTCAGTCGGTTGTAGTTTAGATGAAAACTTTGTCTCCCCTTATTCCGACTCCGAAGCCGTAACAACAGCGAACTTCAGTAGAGCTGCAAATTATCCCCAATAGATCCAAACTTACCATTTACGGTTTTAGAGGGCCATGATTCTTTACTTCTCGACTTTTGTCCGAAACAATACGGCCTTCCGTTCCAACGACAAGGCCGCAAGTATGGCATACAGTGTTTGAGGATTATGTTGTAGTCGCCAAAACCAATTAGAAAATTGCGAATTGTTTAATTATTTTTTTAAGCGAAAAAATTTATCAAGCATGACAAATGTTTACAAAATGTCGTGAAAATGTCCCGCACGACGCTTTGTGTACAAAAATGGGTTTTGCGCGCAATTAATTGTAGGAATGTATGAACGTGCAAGAAGTTTAACAGTCCTATTGAAATTTATTCTTGACCCGGGCGGCGGTTTATACAAGACTCCTTGATTGCATGCATTTTCTCTTCGCGTAAATTCAACAAAAGCCGTCAACTAAGCGTTTGTGTGGACCTTTAATAAGTTAATAAAATACTTCAAAGGACCTCACCGTTACGGACTGGCACACATAGCAACCAAACGGGGAGTGATTTTCCATCTGATCTAGCATGTCTTCGTTATTTTTAATTAAGGATAGATGAAAAGGGGTGAAAACTTGGCGACAACATTGACCGACGTCAGTGGAAACTTGAATTTGGTGATTTCAGATGGGAAATATTACAAATAATTCACGAAGATGGGTAAAATCCTTCATCTCCCATCTAATTCTACTTTACTGATATTGTACATTGTTGTTATAACAGCGTGTTCAAATCGTAGGTAACATTTAAATTTAAGATTTCTCGCGCGCCAATCGTGTTTGACTACTTTCGTTTGCTGTGTCGCAAACAATTCTGCCAGTATTTTAATAATACAACGCCATAAAATGTGTACACAGCGCCAGTTTGTTTAGACAAAAAGATTTTACGATGAAAGGCAGGGGATATACTATGTTGACATTTCCATCACTTATCAAAGCCCACAGTTCAGAAATTGCAGATTAGTTGTACGTACTTTCAATCGTGACGTCACTGAGAACGAGAGCAATCGAAAAATTAAAATAATCGCAGCTATTCGTCGTAAAAAGTTTTTGTTTAAATAAACTGGCGCCGCTCTTTTTCTATATCTTAATTTTTTATCAATAATATCGATATATTTCGTACCTTTTAACCGAATGATATTGATATTGAGGTCATAGAATCTTTCGTTTCTTTAAGTAATATTTAGATTAACAGGGATTATCGATTTACATTGAGCGACAATGTGCTCTCTTGAAGCGTGAGCAAGTAAAAGGTGTTTTCTCGTGTTCTCGTGGGAAATGGCGTGTTCAAATAACAGATTAAAAAGTCCTCTTCGGAATTTCGTCCATGTCGTTACCTGAATTTGGACTGTTTTCAAGAAACAAGTGGTTTGAAGAAATGCGGTTTCACGCTGAGGGGAAACGACCTGAGTACAAAATACAATTTTTGCAGGTTAATGAGGCCTTTGAAAAGATAACAACATTTCTCCACGCAGATCCGCTCGGAAACAAGAAAAGTGGGTCAAGAAAAACACTTATCGTCATTCTTTTCAAACCACGACGGATAAACATTCTTTTTCATGCGGAGGTGTAAAAGAGTTTCAATCAGAAAGAGTCTGCTTCGTTAGCGCATTGATAGGATACTTGCGTGATGGCTGTTGCAAAGTCACGCACTAGAATTTACCATATATACGCTGTCTTTATTACGTAAAGGTCACTCAACCTCTGAAAAATATTAACAAGCGATATTTTTATATAATAGCGACATATATCTAACACACGACAACCATGGGTTCATCAAAGAGCGCGACCTGTGTTCTGTTTGCGCGTAAAAGTATGATTCGGTCAAATCCGACCTCAAGAAATTAGGCCATCTTTTCAGTAATCGTTTGCCCCATGCATCGTTGTTCTATATTGCAGAATAACAACCATATCTCGGATATATGGTGCAGTTTCTAAATTTCCGAGTCTGTACAATTAAATATCCAGCAAAATGATCACCTACAAATGGTTTTCCTTTAAAATTCACTTAAAACAGTCTCTCTTTAAAATGAAGCTCTAAAATGGTTATTTAGAATTAAAATGAAAACAAAAAATCGTGAATAAGGGTACCCTTGCAAAAAGAGTACCACACTCGTGTGATGCAAATTCCAAGATGGTAAACCGATTGAATTCTTTCTGCAGAGTGACCAGAAACCCAAACTCGATTGTAAGTCGGCCAGTAGCATGTATAACTTCATGAGCCTGATATAATTATTGAACGAAAGGAGAGACAAGGAAGTAATTAGCTTAGTGTGTTCTAATTCTGGAGTGGATGCGGGGGACAATAGACCGTTTTACGGTTGTGGCTGAGTTACCTGGCCTGTGAATGGAGGCGAGGCTGAGGGTGACCTTGTTTTGATACAAACCTCTCTGTTTTTCTTATGTAAATGAAGACTAGTTAGCATTATAACAACATGATTTACATGATAAAAGCAGTGAGGTCTCTATCAAAACAAGTCACCGGCAACCTCGCTGCCATTCATAGGCCAGGTCACTGAGCGAACAACTGTAAAATGGCCTATTTCCGCAAACACTCTTGCAAGTTTTGAAGATATATCTTTTAGCATTAATTGGAACGTAGAGACACGGCTGAAACTTGAAATTTTTTCCCTAGTGAACGTAACTCCTCACGATGCCGCATATGTGTCGAAGGCCATACTGCATTGTCAGGGCAGTTTTCTCGCCCCTGCAGTCAGACTCACTTTTAGCTCGACTGTTATCTCCTGTTGGGGATGGTTTATCAAGGGGAACGATAACAAACCCTGATTGCAGTCCCCAGGTAATCCTCCAATTTGAATTTACCTGCCTTAGGGGCCGGGGCCGATCATTTCGTCATGTTGTTTCGTATTATAATAAAATCAACCCTGTGCAGTCAATTCCGCCTCTGGAATTGACTGGTTACCGGCACACCAATAGGTGATCTTCAAACCCAACAATAGTACCCGGGCTGTCTCTGCCATGGACTAATATCCCAGAGGGTGGGGGGAGGAGGGGGAGGGTTGATGGGCAGAACAGCAGAAACGTTCAAAGCCACTCACTGAACTCACCAGCAACGATGGCCAGTTGGTTCGTTGTGTTCGTTTCATAGCAGCGTTTGATTTACTTAACGTCTTTGCTGTCCTGAAAGCACGGTTGCTTCAACATTTTTTAAACAGGGAAAAAATTATTACGTTTCGTTTGTTAATAGAATGAATGCGCTTGTTATTCGAACTAAACGCCTGGAGGGGGTAAAGTATTTGACGGAGAGACCGGAGAGTGAACGAATCTCACAAGATGGGTGTTTTAGCCAATTTGGTTTGGTGATGCATACATTCCCCTCAGCGAAATCAATTAAAAAGGGCTTACAACTATGCAAACACGCACCTGACGAGCTTTAGGCAATTGCGGCCTCCCTCAATAAATCTTTAGAGCAAAAAAAAATGACTCGTCTGCGATCTTAAGTCATTTTAACTTGGGAAGAGATCGTTTCTGAGATGATTTTAACCCCGCTACTTGGTTCCCCCACTATTAGCCTCAGCTTATAAATGTGTCCTTTGTTACGTTCATCGTAGGTTGCCGTAAAAATAATAGACAAGAAGCAAGCTCATCAGGATAAGTATGTCGCCAGAAACATGCGTAGGGAGGCGAAAATCATGCAAATGATTCGACATCCCAACATTGTTCAGCTTCTTGAAGTTGTGGAAACGGAGCACAGGTGAGTGAATGAATAATTAATATGCACATGTTTTCTCCTAAATGCGTGTAGTTCCTGAATTTCGGGCACCCTTAGCTTGGACTTTCACTGACCTTCTGGTTCACTATATTACATCGTGTTTTTTTTTTTTTTTTAGTTTCCAGTTGGTTTGAAAATTGGCCTTCTTTCCAAGGAACATGGTTGCATGGATTAGGAAAACTAGTCTGCAAACAAGCTCTCTCGGTGGGTCGGGGAGAGAGAGATGCCCTTCAACAATAACAGCAAATACTTTATTTACCAAGGAGGGCTTGCTGGCAGGCTAGGAAAACTGAAATTTGTTGGGGAGGGGGTTTCGAAGATGTAAGTGATTATCGCGGTTATTAACACTACTTGAGAAGCTGTGAAAATTAAGCCTGAAAAACATTTTGACTGGTGCGGGAGGCGAACCCATGACCTCTGCGATACCGGTGCATTGCTCTACCAACTGAACTAACAACAAGCTCGTTCTCAGAACCTTTTCCCTGGCTTGGTGGTCGGAACGAGGTTGAGCTGACAAGCCAACTGGGAGATCGTCATTTTGGGGGTTCGTGATAAACTAGTGAATGATAAATAGATGAGTGTGAATATTTGAAATCACGCATTTGAAATATGGAATAGATGAGGTAATGTTACGATTCCAATTTAACTATTGGCCATCTGGGGTCCGTTTCTCGAAATCGGACCCGTAAAGCCATTTCTCAAACTGCAACTCGCTTATTCTAAAAAGCCAGTCTTTTACTACGATCTCAAGATACGAAATGGAAAATCTGTTGCCAAATTACATACCTGAGTACGTCCTGCTTTTCTGAATTATGGAACCTGAATTGAAATAGGCCCGAAAAGTTTCTGTAGTTTTGAGAAACTTGGTTATCAATACGTGAGCAGTAAACGTTGTTGCTAAAAAATAACACTGTCACTCGGCTGTACCATTCACCTATCTAGGTATTATCTGATCACTGAGTTAGCTGCTGGAGGAGATCTTATGGATTACATTTGTTATCGGAGAAAGCTTGGAGAGGTAGAGGTTAGAAAGTTTATACGACAAACTGCATCCGCCGTACACTATCTTCATCAGGCAGGAGTCCTTCACAGGTAAAGAGAACAACGAAAAGTATCAAATCGAGAAAAAGCGAATGCAACGGCATAACCCTTTAACTCGATCCCAGAAGTGATTAGCATGTACAGAAGAACCCCTTTAATACGACCACCGTCTGGCCATGAAAATTTGGTCGCCCCCGCGTATCAACCGGGTGGTCAGACTAACGGGGCTTTCAAATAAGAAAAAAAGTGGGCTTATGCAGTTCGGGCCACAAACTTTGTGGCCCGAACTGCATACTACTTTTTGAAAAAGTGGTCGTAATGACGAGGTGGTCGTATTAACGCTGTGGTCGCATGACGGGGTTTCGCTTTAACTTCTCCTTGTGATTTCAATGTATTGTATGGCAGATAGGTGATGAGAATAGACGAACTTATCAGCTAGAGGGGGCATCTCTTAAACTAATTTACAAGCAAAATTTATAGCGGCCAGCAATGTTAATTAATAATCAGATCTTGTGATTTAAAGGGTTAAATCATTCTTTCTGGACCAAATTGCCGTACTTCTGCCCCGTATGTGGGTGCGTAATGTGATGTATAATTATGTGGTGGTTTTCCTGTCTTAAACGCATGTTTGTGATGCACTGAATTTGATTGATAATTAGCGGTAGAGGTCAAAGGGAACTCGACATGAGGTTGATCCTATAGTGACCTGTGGTATCTGTGTGATTATAGAGAAAAGTTAAAGCCAGCGGTTTGGAAAATTCTGGTTGTTCATTTCGTGCGAACGTGTGCGGTTGAGGACCAAACCGGCGAGGGCACGGAACGTGAGACTGCATGCAAGGCGATCAAGCACTCGTTACGCTGGTAGCAACTGTTAGTGTCGGGAGTAACGAAATAACAAATGTTCCCTGATTGATGATAATGTTGACTTAACAAGCAAAGGAACATACTTGATTGTGCCGCTTCCACCACCCCTCCCCTTCTCCTTCCGTTTAGCCCTGCTACAAAGACTAGCAACTAGTCTGTTCCAGGCTCTCAGATAGTGGAGGCGGGCGAACGAGACTGAGCGAGGTACTATCGCACCCCGTTTACCATCTGAACGCCTGAAACAGGCTAACTAGCAAAAAGAATGTTATCAATTCAGACCAGTGATTAAGAGTCAACACGCGTACTTTCCTTTGTGATTTAGGGACTTAAAAGTGGAAAATCTGCTTTTGGACGAAGACTACAACATCAAGATCATAGGTAACCTCTGAATTTCCATTTTACGCTGCGCTGTGCGCCTCGCTACTGAGCTACAAACTCATATTAACCTGGTTCTGAGATGGCGAAAGCGTGGAATTTTTATTTGTTTATTTATTTAGCGCTAACGCGGAATTACAATGAGAGGCCAAAGCCAGATGCTTACATGGCATGGGTCAGGGTACGGAGATTACAAGTGCTACTACTAAATCAGTCACTAAAGGAAGGAAGGAAAAAAAATAATCATTACAATAATGATAGTGATAACGATAATGATAATAATGTTGATAACGATAATGATGATGATAATAATAATGATGATGATTACAAGCATCAGATGCTAAGTAGTTCCAGGTTTGTTTGGTCTCGTCTTTGTCGCACTGTCTGCTTCGTCGTCATTAACCTCGCTTTCTCTATCTGTATCCCGCTGTACCAATGGGTGCAGGCGATAAAACGAAGTGAATATCGCAATAAGAGACCATCATTTTGTCCAGTTCGAAACCCGGGTTAAGTTCTGGCGGTATGGGTAAGCCGGCTCTTGTGCGACTCCAAACATAACACACATACATAGTACAAGACATAAATTACGCTGTGAGCTTCTTGATGAAAAAATTAATGTCTTAGCTTTATACTGGAAGTGAGTTAGTCACCGTAACTACCGTTTACCAAAAACACCGGCGTTCTTCTATGATCAAAGTTTATTTTCAAGTGATGTTCCTGTTAAAGAGAAAATTTAGTTTTCACCCAGTGTTTTGTACGTTCTCTTTTCCAGATTTTGGACTCAGTAATACGATGATGACGTCTTCATCTGAAGGTCACACTGCCCGGGAATTTCTCAAGACCCAATGCGGTTCACCAGCTTATGCCGCTCCAGAGATCCTGGGACACAAACCTTACGGGCCTGAGGTGGACATCTGGAGTATGTACGTAAAACCTATTTTAGTGAAACTCACAAGCGAAATCACTCGATCTAAAATGCAGAGTGCGTTAGCTACAATGAAGTTATAATTTATCCAGTAATGTAATCAAAGTATGATGCACGGTATGATGTTCTAAGTAACAATTTTAGCGCTTTGACACAGTAAAGAGATTCTTCTGCCATATCTCAACCAATTAACGCAAGAAGCTACGCTTCAGACTGGAAGGAAACTATTTGCAGTTAAAGTACATTAAATTGCAACTAAGATCACAGCTCCTTTCCCAAGATAGATTTGGCGGGAAAATGGTGCGTGGCCCGAGACCTGCTCGTGCATGACATTGCAACCCAGTTAGTTCTGACGCCCGGTCTATGCTGTGCATTCGTCCCAGGACACCTCCGTTGAGATAATTGCGCGTATTCACTTATTCCTTAACCGCAATAAGAATAGCATTACGAGTGTGTGCCCTCAGCAATTTTCAATTGAGTGTTGTAAAACCAAAACCAGCCAATCACAACAGACCGAAAAAGTGCCATGAGCCAATCAGAATTCGAAGCAAATACCTGTAACCATCATAAAGCGCGGGAAAACGCTCGCTTGCAAGTCATGATTGGTTTTGGTTTTGGTTTTGATTCTCATTGGTTGAAAAAGTGGCGCCAGTTTTGTTGGCCAATCACAAAGCAAAGCAATGAAAACTAAAGTAAACGCAATTTACTTTCGACACTCTCTTGAAAACCGGTCCAACTTGTTGGATGGTGTGTCAGAATCAGATAACTCGTTGCACCACTTCGGAATGTTTACGTTCTATCTAGTTCCTGCTAAAATATTGATCATGGTTTAAATAATTAAGTTATAAGAGCCTTAAGTGGCTTATGCGCAGACGTCGGAGCACTGACGCGGCACATGTCTCGTTTCCTTTCAGTGGGGTTAACATGTATGCAATGCTGACTGGAAAGCTACCTTACACGGCTGAACCTTTCCACATCACGACTCTTTACAACAAGATGAAAAACAATGATATGAATCCTATTCCAGAGCATCTATCTCCTTGTAAGTTTGCAAGTTCTGTAAATCAGCTCGCGATACACCATCCTTGTAAAGACCCCGACTCTTCGCATCCTTAATTTGGGGTATATCAGAAGGAAGTATGGGATATATTAGGGGGAGAGGGTCGCGGCGAAGAAGAGAAGAAGGCTATCATTTCACACTATGAACACCTAACAGCTACCTTAGTAAGGTTTCTCCAAGCCGGAAAACAAACCACGTATGTCACAATCCATGCTGACTAAAAAATTGGTTGGTTATTTGTTTTCAGGGGATTTACCACCTCATTATGGGCAATTTTAGCCTTGCCAGGAGAAATTAACAATAGGTTTCCATTTTGTTTTAATATTTTGAGCCCAGGAATCATATAGCCTCGTGAAGAACGATCGTCTGGGTGATTGTACTCCTGAGAAGGACTGTTACCGACAATTGCTGGCACTTGACTCTGCTTCATCAAGTTATAGTTTCTTTTATGCGAATAACTCATGTCGTCGTTTCACCAAGTGATTCTAGCCTCTTCACCAACGACTACAATGTTTCAGCAAACTGAAATGTTTTTAACATTAGTTCCCCTTTATTTGCATTAGCATGTAAGGACCTCATCCGGCGCTTTCTCACATTTAACCGCGAGCACCGGATAACGCTCGAAGAGGCGCTTGGCCACGAGTGGCTGCGGAAAGGCTACGACGGTCCCGTGATCCCGGTCCTGTTCCCGAATTACCCGCGGGACGACGAGCTGGACAAAAACATTTTGAGGCACATGACAATCAAGATGGAGTTTGAACAACAGGAAATAATTAATGCGGTCACGCAAAACAGGTATTTTCTCTGGCCTATACTCGAACGCAGGCAATTGCATCATTAAATTTGCCTCAGAACGCAATGGGTAAACAGAGAATAGTAAAGTGAGTAAGATGCGCTTGTAAAGCGCTCAATGAAAATACTTGTGAAACTGAAATCTTACTGTGCTCGCGTCATCGCGTCTGACTACCTTTGGGGCTGTCCTATTGGGTATTAAGGGGTCGAGAGCACGCAACGATTCATGATATCAGGCTAGGTATATTTCATTGAGGAAAGCTTATCGTGAATTGTTGAGAACCCTCAAGATGGCTGCATCTAGAGATTTTCCAATCAACATCATGGATGCACTCCTTTCCGTTTATCATTCTGGCCCATTTTCCATGTCCACTGTATATAATTTTAACTGAAGCGTTTTCTCCGCTCTATCTTAGGGCCACCTCATCAGCTACTGTGTACCATCTTCTGAGAAGGAAGCTAAAGAAGTACTACATTAACCATCCTGCAAAGGCCCAGCGCACAACGGATGCCGAATCAATCAAAGACAACATTGAGTCTGTAAAGAATTATTGGGAAACTGATCAAGAAAAAGAAAACAAAAATCAGGCCATAAAGCGACCTGAATGTACAGTGGCCACGGTTGTGGCATGCGATTTTAACGATAATGATGAGAAAACACTGAAAGTAGAGCAAGAAGTGAACGATTCAGAGTCTAAGAAACTTAAGGTTCCCATATGCCGTGGGAGACTGTCTTCTCAGAGTCAAGAGAATTTGTCCGCATCGAACGAAGAACTTACAGAAAATAAAACAAGCAACAATAATGAAAGGGACACCGAAAAACTCAACGATGAAACTGATGCTGCGGAGAACGACGAAACTTGCAACGTTTTAAGTAATACAGGAATTGAAATTTCCAGAAAGAACTCTTTGAATTATTCGTCGGTTGAGGTCATGGCCGTCAAAGGTCACAGGTTGTCATTGAACTTATCGCACATTTCACTCGAAAGTAAAGTGACAGCGGGTCAACAGTCGCTCAAAAATACGTCTGGTGAGAATTTTGATGTTCATGGTGATAGCGAAAAGCAGGAACCTGAGGAGAGCGCCTTGAAACATTCTCCTGGACGCGTTGACATCATGCCAAGTCTCACCTCTCAGGACAAGACATCGAAGTCACCCAGGCATCCAGGCCCTAACGCACCTTCCATTAGCAAAGTTTCACTTATCAATGCCAAGATTATTTCCATTCCACTGCAACAATCAAAGCAGGATTCATCCGATAAGGTAACTGAAGCATTGCAATTTTAAGTTCGGTCATCATAATCAGGGCTCGAACTTGGCGGTGGTCTACTAGCCAAATACCAGTAGATTTTGAGTCTTGGCTAGTGGATTTTCCAATCTGCTAGCCATCTTGGCTAGTTAATTTTCGCCTCTATAAATAACTTAAGTCTTAACAAATTTTCAACATAATTTCATTTCAAGAACTAGCATGAAATAAAGAAAGAAAGATAACTCTATATATTCGAAAAGTCCGTGTTCGTTCGCCGCCATATTGACTTGCTTGATCGAGGAAACATGGGAACAAGTCACATACCCATGATGCAATGCTATCAAAAAAACGCTTGTCCGCCATCTTGAAATGCAAATCTTGATTGCCTCGCGGATCTGCCACGCGTGATTTGCTCTCGTTTAAAAATATGGAGCATTTCTGGCATCGTCAAAATCATCTGAATCATCTCAAACATCTACAGCTTCCACTTCAAAGAGAGCAATTGATGATTCTTCGACATCTCAATCTTCATCGAAACGGAAATTCGTTTGGTCGTGGCTGAAAGACTTCAAATGGCTAACGTACGACTTAGTTTAACATTTTCTCGTGTTTTTTTAATCTCTAAAAATGATAGTTTTGTGCTGTACACCTGGCTAGTAGAAATGCATTTTTGGCTAGTGAATCCTGACCATGTACTAGCCATTTGACTATTAACTTCAAAAGTTAAGTTCGAGCCCTGATAATATCGATCGTGTACCGTATTTCAGTAATCTTTTGCTGTCTTAAGCCCGCCGCACACTTGAGGAAAGAGCTGAGCAAAATTCCTCGCGAGGCAGTTAGCTCAGCCGTTTCCTCACGTGTGCGGCAAATTTGCGGTGAGAAATTCGCCTCGCGAGGCGAAAAAAAGATATCAAACATGTTTGATATTTTTTTTTCGCCTCGCGAGGCGAATTTCTCACCGCAAATTTGCCGCACACATGAGGAAACGGCTGAGCTAACTGCCTCGCTAGGAATTTTGCTCAGCTCTTTCCTCAAGTGTGCGGCGGGCTTTAGTCTTTCTGAAGTAGACGACTTTATGTTCCCTCCACAGGCCCGTAACAGGAGGAAGGACAAGGAGGGGGGGGAGGGGGGGTGCTCAACCCATTTCCCAGGATTGTTGAAAGTTAGAAAACTAATTTCACCAAAACATGCCTAAAGATACCACGACGGTGACGGTAGTGAACTCACGTGTTTTAGAACTTCATCGCAACTCTTCCAACGCGCCAAATTGCCAGGCAAATTTTCCTGCTGTCAAATTCTAAGGATGGGCTCCAAGTTAAAAAGAAGAAAATTCTCGTCGGGTGTTTACGTCCTTCATAACTAGACATGAAATTACACATTCGAGACGCAATTGCTGAATCCCCCCCTCCCACCCCCCCTCAGTTAGATCAGCCTTGCTACTTGTCTGGCTTGAGTTTCTCGAAAGCCCCGAAACTTTTCGGGTCTTTTTCGGGTGCCATAATTTCCTTCGTATCGTGAAAACGAAGACGTTTCCAGGCATGCAAGTTTGCAACAAAGTTGCCCTTTCCTATCTTGAAGTCATAGTAAAAGATCAGCTTTTTAAAATAAGGGGATCGCAGTTTTAGAAATGGCTTTTCGGGCCCGAAAGTTAACGGGACTTTCGAGAAACGGGTCCCTGCTCCGAGTTTAAGCTAGCAGTCAGTGTTACCTGGCATATGAGTCTACTTTGAAGTTGTGTGTTAAGTGACCTGGCCTTTGAGTAGAAGCGAAACTAGAAGTGACCTTGTTTTGATAGAGACCTCACTTTTTTTCTCGTGTAAACCAAGTTATTCTTAGTCCACAATTGCACGAGATAGACAGAGAGGTTTGTGTCAAAACAAGGTCACCTCCAGCCTCACTAGCTATCAACAAGCTCAGCTCTCAAGTCGAGATAATCCCTGGCGAAGGTCCTGGCTGAATTCTCTAACCACTGAGTCGTGAAGAGCTTGATAGTGATCGAGGCCTGCAATTATGATATATTCATTTCTCACTTGACAGAGTTTTATAGTTACGAAGCTTGAAATTATGACACGACCTTATGTTACAGCTTAAGCCATATCTACACCTAACTTAATTGACCTTGCTCACCTTCTTGTCCCCGACAGTTCAATGTGTTCATGGCTTCGACCGTCTTTGAGAGGCCTTGGCATTTTTTCTTAAGTTTATGCCTACTTGAGAACTCTTTTTCATTAATTTCATTTGTTCAAGATTTGTCATGTCACTCATCAGAGTCTCCAGTCATGAACACTGCTTTGGTGAGATGAGGAATCTTGTTATCACTAATCAAACACGACCATTCCTACTTCCCAGGTCAAACTTCCTCAAAGAAGGTTTTCCCTTCCTCAATCCTTCTTGCCATCAAAGAACCTGGGAACTAACCAGCAAAAACAACCCGTCACAAGTCCATTCAGTTTCTCATCCTCTACAGAAGGCAAGCAAAGGAGCAAAGAGTCGTCCGTTTTGCCACCATATGGCCTGTGCTGCCAGTTAACGGCGATTAAATCTCAAGATGAGTCTAGTGACCATGAATCACGTGCCAAAGAAGACAAATCACATGGCGAGCACGCAGCTCCGGGCAACGGACTAGATTCTAGACATGCGCAAACGCGGAGAAATATGCATTGTCCTACATCTACTGATAAAGAACAGCAACGGTGGAAAAGACACTCACTTGGCACGCCAGGGGGAAGAGAATTACTCAAGAGTATAAACAACACTTTAGGAAGACTTATGGATTTACAAGAAAAAACTGACCCTTTCAAAGCGCATGGTCAAGACAATTTACTCCTGAGATCTCGCTTGCCACCAGCGACGCTGAACGGGCCACTTAAACGGGAGGCTCCCATGAAAGATGTTAAATTATCTCTAATACAGGAGAATGTTGGTGTTAAGGAAAAGAAAAACCATGAACTGAAGATAAGCTGTCGCGTAAAAGATAGTCACCCTCATCAAAAACCACAGGACGTATCTAATTTTAACTCTGAAGCGCACTCTACAAAAGAGAAACTTTCGAGAGAAAGCCGGCAAAATAAATCAGGGCTGCACGACAGAGCTGCGAGGAGACGGAGGAGAAGAACAATGGAAAATAAAGTTTCATTCACAGCTAATCAAGAGGATCAAAAACTTATCGAGAGCGCAAGTTTGCAACGTCATCTGCGCGACGAGAAGCGAAAAACTACTCATGAAGCTTCGCGCCAATCACGTGACTCGCCAGAGGAGTTTATCTGACTGACCATGTGATAATAAAATGATAATTAGATAATATTAACTTTATTTGTATATAGTGCTATACAGCCACTATGAGAAATAGAACATTTTTGGCGGGAATCCGGGTCGAAGGATTTTTAAAACAAGCCCGCTCTTGAAAGAATTAAATATGTCTCTTGAATTGCATGCCCACAAGAAATCGATAAAAGGAAAATAAGACCCTTTGTATTTATGGCGTTTGCAGGAAAATTCACCCCTCAAATTGAGAGATTTTTCCAAATAATTAAGGCAATCGCCATAATTGTATACAAATGATACAAGTTATTGTCTTGAATTATTAGAACAATTTATTACACGTTGAAACATATTTTTGAGACCAGCGTCATGTTATTGAAGTAAAATTGTACCTGAGGTTCGCATCAACTTCAAGTAATCACTTCTGGGCTACTATCAGCTTCCGTTTTACCCCTAGCCCCATTATTTCTCTTAGTAGGCCTCCGTCGGTCACATGGATGACGCGCCCTAGTTGTCTTGTGACGAATTGACTACACGGCTGGAACAGCTTTGGCTGATAAGACCGATTCGGTAATGACACCCGCTGCGGGTACAGGTTTGAGTGGTCGCCGGGTTCTCTTCACAGGAGCGCGCCCTCCATGTTGTTTTTGTCTCCCGTCTGTCCCTTGCTTCGAAGCTCAAGAATAATGAGCACCTGAAGTCCTTAAAGCAGACTTCGAGGAACCCCTTATTCTTCTAAGGATAGAGAGTGTTCTCTCACCTGACCAACAGCCATGTTAGTTTATTGAAACAAAAGTTTGGATAAAAGTACAGTACAGCACAGTTCTCAGGATTTCTCTCCGCCACCGTTTCTTTGTTTTGCCCCTGTCTCCTCCCAATCTCGTTCCAAGGTAACGAGGTTGGCTCCTCCCAATAGAGACTTTAAGCATTGGGAAAACCCAATTCATCTAATGCGCATGTCTACCTTGACGTTGCCGTCACGTCGCAACGTGAGAAGTACGATTTTGATAGATTCTACGTTATCTATCACCCGCCTTCGTAATGACTAATGAAAAGGTGATTTCTGACCACCTTTACATGTAAAGATGACAACGATGAACGGTTTTCGCCTTTTAACCGCGTTGTCTCCCCAGTCTTTCCCTCGGTATCCACGTTACCTTTGCCGCACCCATGACGTCATCCTTACCAGCCTCCAAACGGTTGTTGGAAACAAACATGGCGTATTCACGTGCAGTCTGACTCTATCGTGGTGCAATTCTGGATCTTTTTGTTTGCAGCTCTTGATAATTTCCTTATTCACTTCAGATGTGGTTATCGTGTTGCTCAGAATAGTTTATGAAAATAATTTCTAATCTTCTTCAATGAATTCAAGCGTCAAAATTCTGAAGCTTCCTTCAAACAAAAGCCGGCCTCGTGGTAAGGAGTAAGTTCTTACTGTAGGACTTTTTGTTGATTTCGTTGTAGCCTTAAAATGTGGATCTCCGCTTTCTTGGAGTGCTCGTTTTTATGAATCTTGGGAGCACCTTTCTTGACTGCCTAGATTCTCGTTTTTCAGTCGTATTTCCTGCGAACGCGGCTGTGCCAATTTCGGAGAACTTTCGGCGCTCCTTCCAATCTGCAAGTGCACGCACGAGTCTTTTTCTAAACGTCTGTTGCGCCCGCCAGAATCGCAGCATTTCACGCGGTAGCTGTGAGGCTAAAGAGGCATGTACCATCAACCATGTACGCACGAGTTCCGAACTTCTGGCCCCAGTTGTTCAAAGGCTGGATAGCGCTATCCACCGGATAAATCACTATCCAGCGGATAAGTATTGGGAAAGTTAATTGCACTATCCACTGGATAGATATTTATCCGGTGGATAGCGCTATCCAGCCTTTGAACAACCGGGGCCTGGTAGTATTTCACGCGGTGCACGTGGCAAAACGTGGCTCTGTACGGGCGAGATCTTATCGAGTTCTGCCGTACTCTGCAGACTGGCCCTCCTTGTAAAAAAGTAGGCTTTTTAAAACCGAGAAACCGAATGATCACTCTATCCCACAAAGCTCAGTCTAAAGGCGGCTTCTCCTGTGTCCCTTTGTTTATTAGATAGCTCAGTGTGTCAAAGTATTTTGAACGCGGCAGTCACTTCACTGAAAAGTGGTCATGTCATTGCCCTGCCAACTGACACTATCTATGGTGTTGCGGCACTTGCGCAGTCAACAGAAGCTGTCAATCAACTGTATGAAATAAAGAAGCGTCATGAGGAGAAGCCGGTGGCAATCTGTGTCGGAAAATTGGAAGATGTTTACAAGTAAGTTATTTGACAGTACGAGTATTATAAGAATTTAAGAAACCTAAAGAGAGGGCTTTGTTAAGATTGGTGATGCAATGCATACAGCTACATGTAATCCAGTTAGCATAATCAGATTTTAAAGTATCAAACTTACACTGCAAGACTGAAATGCACTATATATTGTTGTAAAACTTCAACATTTGGCTTCCTTTTTGCTTTGTGAGTACCATAGGATGGTTTGAAGTACTGATAAATTTTAATGGTTACTTATGTGATTTAATATCTTCAGAAGTCAATCAAGCCGAATTTTGAACAGTTGTAAAGAAATTACCCAGATCACCATACATAACAGGCTCACTGTGTATTTATTTACATAGACCTAGTTGAACTATGTGGCGTGTAAGGCCCCTTTTTTAGGGGTTTCTGTATTCCTTTTCCATGGGGTGGAGGGCCAGGGGCAGTCCTTTATTGGGTCTCTTCCCTGTGACCGATCCAGCATGATTGAAATTACCAGGAACTGGCGCCCCAGCCCGCATAGCTCTTAGGATCATTGAGACACTCAAGCTCCACCACCAGAACAAGGTGACAGTGCCCAGGGTGGAGTCTCATTGTATAGGACTGAGTGTTAATTAATCAGTTAGTCAAAAAAATGACAGGTCTTTTGGCTGCCTGTCCCTAGGCATTTTCACATGTTGTAATAATTTTATTGTAATAGTGTAAGTGATGTGTCCTCATACTACGGTACCTACCCTAATACTTAGCTAATAAATTATTATTAGTTTTGCTATATTCAAGTAGTCTGTATATGTAATTCCATTTTAAGTGTTAAAGATTTATTGTACATGTAGTCTCCAGCTATATTCTTTCAGTAAAGATTCTGTCAATTTTGTTATTAGTAGATGACTTACCAATAACTTGCCATTATAAAAACAGTAAAAATTCTTATACATAATACATCTCTCGCAATCTGAAACTTCTTCCCAGTGCCTTCTGATACACCTGGTGAGATAAATAAGATTGCAAAAGAGAAGAAGCTGGGATAACAGGCTGGCTTGTATTTCACTTTCTGTTTAAGTCAGCTTGGTAGCCCCAGCTACAGATGATCACAAGCATTAAGTGATTAATAACTACTTAATAACTGAGAGTAAGGTTGTTACAGGAAAATCTCAAACTGAGGCCTTCCTGTATTGACCAAGCGATAGCGAGGTCAATACAGCTATGCCTCAGTTTGGGATTTTCCCGTAATGACCGAACAGTCGAGGTTATTAAATTGTTTATTGTATGGCTAACTTGACGGTTCTAAGGGAAAAAAAATTAGTTCAAGCAGAAGTCTTCGCTTCACGGTAATCTATTCATTAATTTTTTCCAAACCAGGGCCCAGTTGCTCGAAGGCCGATTAGCGCTAACCCGGGTTTCTTTTTCTTTTTGTCAAAAGCATTTTCTTGAATAGTTTTCTCCATTCTTTTTAGAGTATTCAATCGTCAAATTGTAGACAAAAATAATGAAACTGAATTTGCTTTTTAAGCTTTTCATATCTGAATTTAAATTTCGCACTAACCCTGGGTTATCTTAACCCACCTTTGAACAACCCGGCCCAGGGTTTTAGCCAGACATTGGAAACTGGCCGTCCTGGAGGCATTTTTCCCATAAAAGTATAAGAGATTAAATGAATTTTCGTTGAATGTCTTCTAAAAGTGGCCGTCCAAAAGACGGCCGGACGGCCACCTGGCTAAAAGCCTGTTCTAAACTCAGGTCAAACATTTCACTAACAGTTTTCCTGGTCGTGTTTTCAGTTTTTTGCTCTAGAAGCACCAATTTTCAATGTAAATAAAACAAATGTGGCCTTTGGATGACTTTTTGTTGTTTTTGTTCCTAATTTGCATCATCCGTAATCGGCCCATGGGCATTATGGGAGAATAATGCCCTAGCGCTTCACTTAGCCAATCAGAGCACACGTTGTATTGCATACAAACACTAGCCATATAATAATAACAGTTAATAACTGTCAAAGAATAACCTGCTGTCTTTTACATTGAGTAACATGACAAGTGTAACTAACAAGAGATTTGACGGTATTAACCCATTTAAGTCCAATGCGCCCCCATGCGCCCTGGCAGACCAACGTGCCTTCTGCCTCCTGTGACGCCATCAGTTTGAACGGTCAAGCGTAGTTTTGCTGACTAACGTGTTTATCATAGCGAGATCTTTGAAACCATACCAGATTGAGCATGATTCAGTCAAGGGGGGCCAAACATAAAGGCAAAACACCAAGCGACATGAACGCAAAAATTCCTATAAAAATCTGCCCCCACCACCCACTTACCTTTCCTTTCATCAAATCCTAGGATCCTAAACGCTTTTCCAGAACTTTTTCCCACCAAAACAAAGCCCACTCAATACCCAGCAAAAGCCCAAAAAAAATGAGGCAAAAAGAACGGGAAAAGAGGGAAGAAGAGAAAGCGAAAAGCAAAAGTCAAGACTGCTGTGTCACTTTTCAACCCAAAAACTATCTCGAAAATTTTGCTTTCTGCGCATGCCCGTACTCTGAAAGCGAATGTTTTGCATCTGGAGCAGAAGGCCGCGTAGTGCAAGACTTGCCAACGGTTTTCTGGTGAGTTTTAGCTCCTAATTGCTAGATAGTGGCAAGAAAATGACTCGACTAGCTTGAAAACGTGATTTTCGGCAAAAGTTCCAGATGCCAATGGGTTAATTAAATTTGTATATATTTTTTTAATATGCAGGTGGGGGAAAGTGACCATCAGTGATGAGATTCTTCAAGACCTTCTCCCTGGACCTGTAACCCTAGTATTTGAAAGAACAGAACAGTTGAATCCTAGGCTGAACCCAACCACACAACTTGTAGGAATCAGAATCCCAGATTATGAGTTTGTTCAGCAGCTGAGTTTAGCTTGTGATGAGCCGCTTGCTTTGACAAGTGCTAATGTGAGCACAGTTGGACAAAGTAGCTTAAAAATTGAGGTAAAGTGGATGTATTTATAAACATTGCTTGCAATAGCTCATTAATTTCATTTGGACGCTACTCTGATGATCAGGTCTTTAAAGCTGATAGTATTGGACCTTGCTGTGTATTGTACTATCCAGTATTATTAAATTAGTCTGAATCTTCAGCCTTATCCCGGGTTTGTTTGATTGGTTAGTGGAGCTGTGAGAAGTGGGGTCGCTCTTCTTCATGCATCACTGTCTCTCACATTTAGTCTACTTTGCTGTTAACTCTGGTGCTAAGATAATAATTATCTTAGATGTGAATTTGTCCATCTGGGAATTACTGTACATGTCCTTTCTCTAGGAATTCAAAGAAATCTGGTCAAAGCTGGATCTTATCCTTGATGGTGGTGTGATTGGACTCACAGAGCAGTGCCGTAAGGGATCTACTGTGGTGAATTTGTCAGTTCCTGGCAAGTTTTCTATTATCAGGGAAGGAAGGTAAATAAAGGAAGACATTCTAACTAATGGAAGCACCCTTTCACCAGATCAAAGTCCTTGTTGACCTTTCCAGTGCAGTAGAGACAAGTTCAACAGGCGTGTGACTGTTGGTTCCCGTAACTGTGGCTTTTTGGGGGGATGGGTCGTTATTCCATCGCCTTCTCTTCTCCCAGCCTAAAAATGTATGGATCAATGTCAATATCTGGGCAGGTGTGCACTTACCCCTCCCCATACCCAACAATTTGTAATAAGTTAATAAGTTAGTGTCCTTGTTGGGTTAGGGGAGGGGTGTGTGCACGGTTGCCCAGATAGTGACATGGTACACAAGGACAGATTACAACACCAAGAACTACATCCTCAGCTCCTTACATTTACATTTTGTAGAGGTGAAGGAGACAGCATCATTAAGTTACAGTTTTTGCCTGGTGAATGGTACGGTCACATGATCTGAGGCATATGCTAAGGACACAGCCAGCATGATCTTACTTCTCGTTTTAAGATCCTGGTTTGTGATCTGGTTTGGGGTTTGGGCCCATGGCCTTCTGCTCAGATGTCCAGTTGTTTTACCAGCTGAATTAACTGGTGGACCACTTGCTCAACAAAAGAGTTTATTACAAATTTTGTGGTTGTAAAGATTTGGTTTACACTTAGGATTAAGGTTAGAGATAGATCTTTGGTTGGGGTTAGGGTTAGGGCTAGAATTAGTTCTACTGATTGGATTAGGGAACTAATTTGGCTTAAATAAGGGTTAGTAATTGAAGGGCTGAGAGCCATTGGTCCAGGCCATTGGTTTTTGTGTGTCATGGAAAGACCTAAAAGGGTACATCATGAACATCGACAAGGCAATCTCAATCTCCTTGTCAGTGCTATTTTATGTCACTGATGAGGTAAATACGGTTGCTAAATTAATGGAGCTGGGATAACAGGCTGGCTTTGTTTTATGCTGTCAGAGTTGGCTTGGTAGCCCCAGGTATAAGTTATTCCCTCATTAAATCCACACAGAGCACATTGTTTGATTAATTTCAATTTGTTACAGCAAATAATTCCCTCCTTGCAATATCAGTTCCTTGTGAAACGAGGTCATGTGAGCAGAGGAAAAGCATGCGAACACAGACATTTGATCCAGCTGTCATTTCTCTCCAGCCTTGTTTTTCTGTGGAGAGAAACGGCAGCCTGAAATATGTTTGCATTTGCAGGCTAGCAGATAAAATAAACACCAAACATGACATGCTTTGATGATTAAACAGTTTCTTCCAAGTTGCCATGGTAACAAATGAGAATGTGCATATTGGTCTCAGGTCTTTTAAGGGTTTATTGTTTGCTTCACAGTGCTTATAACCAGACAGTCAACATTCTTCATGACAAGTATGGTCTTGAGGATTGCACCAGCTGAGGGACATTTTATTCACTGCTCCTTTAAAGTGTTTTGAGTGACATTTAAAGCTGCATGTATCACAGGGGTCAAGTACTCTGGATTTCAAGTGATGGGGATGATTGAATGGGGGTTAAAAGTCAATCCCAAATAATTCGTGGACCAAAAATTAACCCCCTCAAAAAATCCCTGGACCAAAGATTAACCCCCAAAAAATCTCCCATGCCAAATCTCTGATTCTTAAAAAGTTTCCAGAAAGGACCGTACTGTATTCACAGAGACTACACTGGTTACCACAAATCTTCCGATTGTTTTGAATACGCAAAAAAAAAACCTACTCAAATCAAGGCACACCATCAAAACAATTGCCAAATTTTCCCACCTAAAACAAATTCTGGAATAAAAAATTTCAAACCCCCCAAAATCCTTCAATCATCCCTCTTGTCACTTGAAAGCTTGAGTGCCCCTACTGGAACATGCATTCAAACACTGCACAAAATACCACCTCTTCAACAAGGGTTTCAAAAAGAAAAAAAGTAGCAGGAGGATATTCAGAAGTACCCGGACGACTATTGCACCGCGATAGCAGCACAGTGCAGCGGAGCTGAGGTTTATGCTGGAGTATCCAGCGCAAACGTTTAAAGTAGCCGGTGACTTGCATCGGGTGCCGGCTTAAATTGAAAACCCTGTTCCAAGGCTTGCCTTGGTTGCGAAGTAACTTATGTCTTAAGCAACCTGTGCAGTTAAATTGTATTACTTTCTCAGAGGAAGAGTTTTTGCTTAAGTCACAAATGAATTGTACAATTACTTTTCATGTTTAGTTATCCTAGAGGCTTTTTGTTTGATATAACCACTCAGAAATATCATCTGGTGGGTCTCAAGAAACAGTGCAGTGACACAAGCCTTTATGACTGAATTTATTTAGTGGGCAAAGTTCATATATTTATATAGTCAATATGTTTCAACATGCAATAACTGCTCTAATATGGTTCTTTAAAGAAAAATTTTAATAGTAATGCACGATGTCAAATTATAAGTAAATGTTATTAGTAAATGTTAGGTATAACGAAATTCGCAGAAACAACACGACACTTTCTAAAAACATGTTTTGACAGAAGCTTCTGTCGTCTTCAGTTTAAATCAGTACAAAGTACAGAGTTGTTAGGTGTATATACATGTAGAATGCTATTAATAAAATAATGTTTCCTAAGAAGACTAAGACTTTTTATGGACACCTTTGACTTGTAACTAAAATGGACAATTGAAACAGGAGCAATGTTTCCAAAAACTGCAGGCTTCCCTCGCATCAATTCTTGTTCTTCTTCTTTCTTGTCTTTGTTCTTTTTAGAAATCTTTACCTTTTGCTCATTTGACTACGCATCTACCAGCTCCAGGTCCCCATTACAGTTGAATATTTACATTTGTTTAAAACAAGGCTGTCTTATGCTTTAACTGTAAACAATTTTGAATGTATGCCAAAATAAATCTTAGTTATTATTTGCACAACATGAAAACACAAGCAGTTGCAATTTCATGGGAGTTTAGGATCCTGGAGATGTTGATCAGACCAAATATCTTGTGTGTTGAGTAGGCATCACCCCACATAATTTTATTTTGCATCAGAGATCTTGCATTACCTTCAATTTGGTGGTGACTTCTGGCCCTTGGTCAGCCCCTTTAGAAATTTACGGTAATTTTATTTTTAAATATTAAAGTATTTGAATCTGGTTATTATATGCTGGTTACAGCCATCATACCATCCTAAGTTGCTGCTGTTTGTCTCAAGCTTGGAAAAAGAATTCTCACTCTTCCCATGCATTAGTTGTGGCATGTTTTATCCACTGCATGGTAGCTTTTTTTTGTTTGTTTGCTTGCTAAGTACAAGTATTGAATATAGGGGGTATTTTTAAAGAAACCGTGTAGCTGTGTTGGTGGGGAAGTTGTACACAAAAATTTGGTTTTATCAACAGAGTTGCTAATGTAAATAGACCACTGTACAGGGATTCTAAAAGCTGATGTTTCGAGTGTTAGCAGCCCCTTGTCAGAGTGAATCCGCTCTGACCAAGGGCCAATGCTTGAAGGACTGATGTCTGCCTTTAGAATCCCTATATGATGGTCAATTTACATCATCAACTCTGTTGATAAAACAAGATTTTTGTGTGGCTTACACGAAGTGTATAGCCACATTATGCTGAGACCAAATTTATTTATTTGTCCACGAGAGTCGAGCGCCTGTCACGTGGTCTAGTAAGCCACACATGTACGCATTGCGGACCTATTTTTGAGTATGTAACTGTCCCCTCTTTAAACAACTGGGACCAAGTTTCTCTGATACATTCAGTGCATCTGATGTGAATACTAAATACCTATCAATGTGGTTATGAGAAATGTGCAGTTATATGGTTTTGATTCCCTTTTAGGAGACATTACTGAAATATAAGCCTCAAAAGGGAAGCTTAACACTTGCATTACATTTTCATGGTTGTCGAAAAGCACCTGTGGCTGGCAATATCGTCAGCTACTTCCATAATTTCGATGGCTACAATTTGCATGTAAAAAGAGAACAACAACAACCATATTTATTATTTGACAACGAATCCTTATTCCCCTGGTTCTGCAGATAGTCGAGGCAGGCCAGGATAATCAGTAAAAGAAAGGAAAATACACACAGTAAAAACTACAGATAAATAAATAGATGGTAAATACAAAAACAGAAAGAACTATGTAATTAATTCAAGTTGGCAATGCATTATTTTGTGAGAGGCAAAGGTGATAGCTTCTAAGAGTATTTTCTAACTTTTGAGATGATCGATTCTAAGTCTTCATAGGAGTCTTCAGATTCTAATATATTGAACAAGTTCATACAAATTTTCCTTTTAAAGATGAGTCTTGGTTGTGTTCAGAGCTTAGTTGGTATCTCATGTACTGGGAAAATGGTGTTGTTGCCCCCCGTGATGTCTACTTTTTTAGATAATTTGTCCTTCCACTTGAAACCTTTTTTCACACCTGATTACATCTTTCTAGGATCAAATGTATGACAGTGTAACTACCCTATTCAAAACAAATAGGTCATATTGCCATCTGTTGCATTTATCCCAGACAAACAAGTCTCTCCTCTAATGTATACCTTTCATGATAATTTTGGTTGCACATGGTTTTAATGCGGTGGTCAATGGATTTACAAAAGGTGGAGATATTGAAGTCACATGACCAGTGCTTCTGACACCACTGGAGGAAAGCAATGACTAAGATTAAGTTAAGGACAGGGTAAGAGTTGGGATTTTAGGGCCCCAGTTTATTTTTTGACCTAGGGTTGCATTCTGGGGGCTTAGCATAAGGCTGGAGTGAGGGTTGGGGCAAGAGCATGAACAAGTCACATGAATAACACTCCCAACACACTTTAATGACATAGGCCAGGCACTTTCTGTTGCTTGGCTGGCTTGAGGCTAATTCCATTTTGATTGAGCCCGTAATTGGTACTTTGCCACAATATTGACCTATTTGATGTTTGTCTCAGATACCCCTCCCTACTCAACTCTTTGTCCTGTGCTCAGGATTACACCAACATTTGCAGAGATACATTTTTCCATTTTCTTTATTGTTGCACAAATTATTCACACAAATAAAGTCTGAGGATTTCTGATGCTCTAACACTTTTTACCGAAAATAAATAAATTATTGAATTATATAATATTAAAATAATAGAGCCAAAGAACATCTGAAAAATGTGTGCACTGTGACCAGAGTAGCCATTGGCATTCACGCTAGTCAACACCACCCCATACATGAAATCAGCTTCACACCTACAACTCAGAAATGGTATAGCCATTTTCTAAATCATAAAATACTACAGGCTTATTACTAGGTGAAAAAATAACCTAACTGGGACATCTCTTTATCAATGTAGACTTTTACCTGTTCCTAAGAGCTTAACTCAATAATGAGAAATAACCAATATGCTAGTGACCAATAATTAAATCTTTGGTCTTTTTCTTTAACTCTTTAAACCTTAATATCGGCGAATATATTCTCCAAACTTTTCTACCCATATTTTCTATGGAAATGAGAAGGAGAATTTGTTAAACAATCAAGACCTTTGTTGCTTGATGATCACTTCGTTTTTTCTCACAACCTTTACATTTGATAAGCAGTCTTACTATTAGGAGAAATTAACTATTGATCACTCTTGGGGGTTGAAGGGTGGCCTAAGCTTTTTTTAAAGCTACAAACACTGTGAATGATATTCTGCCTACTGACCATTAGTCATCCGATTGTGAAACACTCCATATGAGACTTCAGGGAGCACATTTTATAAAGCTTAAATAATGAGGTCAAGTACACTGGCAGTCTCTTACTGCCTGGTTTGATGAATGATGTCAAAGCAGACTTGCTACCCAAGATTGTAAACTAAAATCTAAATAAATATCTTCCTGTTGACAAAGGGACATAAATATTCTTGAAGAAAATTCCACAGTAACAATACTCAAAACACAAATGCTTCCCATGTTCTTCTTTGTAAAACTAACATTACTGTGTAGCATGAAAATTTTGCAGGTTTTAAATTTTTGCAGATTGTCCTAAATCTGCAAAAATAAGTTCCTACATAAAAAAAGACTCCTGTAAAATAGAAGGCCACAAATATCTACTACCTCAAGTCCAATATAACAATTGGCTCTTAATAAACATGTGTTACGGGCTATATATATCTCACAGAAAGAAGCACATAAATCTTAATTCTTAATTCACAAAAAAGAAACCAGAGCTTTGATAGTCTGTATTGCAAACAAACTACAGGGCAGTATGGTATTACACTATGATAAATCAATGCTACACGGTAAGGACTTCCTTTGTGTGCTACTAAGGCCCTAAGTAATACAATTCTATGGACTCTGGCACAGTTAGTGCTAATTGAAAGACCTTGGAAGCATTATGTAGAAAACACTAGGACTGTGACAAATAGCCATTGCCTTTAGAAAGTAATTTTTTTCCTGGTGTCAAATGGGACATCATAAGTGGACTTAATAAATACCAACATCACTGCAAATACAAAATATTAATGAACGGTACGCTGCAAAATGTGCATACATGTATATCATGATCTAGCCATTGCCATAAAATCCAGCTCTCTCTAAACTCACTCAACTTGGCATACAGACTGGTTACCGTGTGAGAAATGATTTGTAGGCCTGGATTAAAGAAAATTAGGGCCTCTTCATGAGCCCAGTCGACTGGACTAGACTGTTTTCTGAGATCTCACCACACTACTAAATCCAAAGGAGAGGACAGGCTGGCTCGGTTGTTGAAATCTCGGTTGTTGAGATCTCGGTTTTCCCAGCCAGGATCTTGGTAACCAGGCTGGAAGTTTTTCCCATATGAACACTTCCACCTGGTTACTGGGATGAATGTTTTTCAACTACGCATGCCTTGTAAGACTGGATGGCATGATTTTACCTTGCCTCTTGTATTTTCCATATCGATCATTAGTATCCCACTTAGCTGCAGTAATACAACTTCAAGAGTTGGCAAAGCTATGATAGGCACAAAAGGTATGACTTTGCATTTCACCATGTTTGTTTTGTTTTCAAATTTTGCAGCATAACTCATCCTCAGGATCATAATGACTTTTGTCATCTTTGAAACTGGGCTGAACCTAAGACAAAATTTGTTCCGCAAAACAGCACAGGCTGATATAAAGAGGCCCTTTGTGTATGAATTTTGCATAAGATCAAACTGCTAAAGTATTGCCTGAAAGAGTTTCTTCACAAACACTCTTCTCTGGTTCCTCAGTTTTTGGAAAAAATCGCAAGCCAATTTCATCAAATCTAGTTTTTTAGTCCACAAAATAACTTCCAGCCTGCAGATAATAACCAGTCTCTATGGCAAAGTCAAGTGAACTTAGAGAGACTGTTCTGAGGCCAAATTGCAAATTAAAGGTCTTTTAGCGGCAAGTCGTCTCCCACATCATTGGGGTATGGTACAAAAAACATCCAGCTCTGACTTTTCTTCTTCAGGATCAAGTTGTTGAATCGGAACTTTTTTCTTTTGAATATGCCAACGTGGAGGATTCGGAGAAGCTCCTGCAAAGATGAGACGTTGGAGAGCATGTCGTAGAAATCAACTATGGACATGTCGGCAAGGAGGAGTAAGGTCTGAAATCCAAACAAAAAGCCAATGAAGAACGTTATGCCAACAGCTGGGGCAAACAGTATTGAATAGTCTTTTAATAGGTCACAGCCCTCAGGCACAGAAACGTCGGTCAGGCCCTTAAAACCACTCACACCAGATACTTGGAGAACACTGATCTGAGGCAGAGTACGCACGATTTCTCTGAATCTTTCAGCGGCAACTACAGATATGCAATTCTTGAATGGAAAGTAGGTAAGATAGCACGCATACAACAGCCCAAAGAACGCATAACACAGGAAGGTGTAATAGTAAACGTAATTTCGGCGCCCGATACAGTTGTTCGTGAAAGGACAGTGGTGGCACATCATCTCTACGCATGTATGGCACCAGCTGCAGTGATGGGTTCCGGCGCTTCGGATTCGGTTACACTTCACACACATTTGGTAAGTTTTGACAAAGAGTCTGTCTCTAGTGAATTCATCTTGATGCTGTGGGTAACCCAGACACGTAAATACGGTCATGTAGTAATTGAAAACAGCGTTGGCCATCATGTAGTTGGTTATAAAGATATGAAACCATCCCTGCAGCGAAGAATACGGCTGGTTGGGTACGTGGGCGTTCAGATAAACACTAAAGAACAGCCATAACAACGTCGGGAAAATGAAGCTAACGGGGACAAGTTGAATGTAACTGACAACAGCCTGCGACGGCAGCAGTGTTCGGAGCTTAGGAAATATCCTCGGTAAAATCTGGAAAACAATTGCACCGACAATAACGACTGTAATCGCAATGCTGAAACAGACAACAATAACCGCCATTTTGGGAGCAGATCAAAGAATGAGACTTGATTGCGGTTGACTCCAGTATGGGGTGGTCGCCAAGTCTCTTTGGGGTAGGGGGTAGGGCAAAGTAAGAGGAGTTCACTGAAGAAAAGGTCCGTCTAGGGGTAATTTTATGAGTGTTGTGCATACAGTGGACATAAAATTCAAGGAAAGCTTGAAGAAGGTTAGCAGCAGCGTAAGAGCTTGACATCTATAGTTCTCATCTAAATTTAAAGACCCTTCGGGAGACCCCTGAGGAAGGAATTGTCGCTTGGTTACGAAATCCAACATGGCGTTCGTCTGGATAATAATTTTGTCTGTTGGACTAATTCAGGGCGTTTTTATCATCAGCAGCCTGCAAACGCTATTTCCCCGCGGATCAAGGAAAACGTGCATTTACAAAGTTCTTAAAAGAGTACAAATCGTACCTGTGCTAATCATATTTGCGTTTGCAATTTGGTTTTTCTTCATGGTGATTTTGCCCATCGAGGTTGCAAGGCCATACTCCTCGTTTCAAGGCATTTGTTATGCTTTTACTGCAATCTACCTATGGCTAAACATGGTGTTCAACTACTTAGCAGCTATGATAATTTTCCCGGGATATCCAGAAACACGTCAAGAACTCGAAGAAGACACTGATATTTATCTCGAATCACTGAAATTCTGTGGTAAATGTTCACGCGTTAGAGACAAAGGGACGCACCATTGCAGTGCTTGCGATTCATGTGTTATGTTCATGTCACATCATTGCCCTTTTACAAATAACTGCGTCGGATTGAACAACTTTGCCTATTTCTACTTATTTTTATTTTACTGTTCGCTGGGGCTTGTGTTTGCGACATATTGTACTTACGATCCGTTTGTGTTCTGTATGATGAGCTACACATCGCCTTCTTACACTCCAAGAGTTTGTCGAGAACTCGGCGACTATGCTGTTATGTTCCTGGTCGTCACCTTTGTTCTGTTGTTTATTTTTCTAGTATTTAGCTTTCACACTTTTCTTCTCGTTATCGACTTGTCCATGATTGACTTTTTAAAACTCTGCCAGAAATTAACATGGAAGGAGTGGCTGAAAGGCATTTTAATAGAAAGGGGATTGCGAAGGAAGAAAGTGCTATTGAGGAAGCTTCTGCTGTACAGAAGGGAAAGGTTGTGGAAGTTTCTCATACCTACTTTCAATGAAATTCCTGAACTTCTTCCTCCGGATGAATTCCTTGTTTAACAGAAACATGACACTTAACTTTTTGTGAATTGTGTTGTTTATATTTCTGTTTCCAGGATTTCTTGTTTCTTTATACCACAACAAAATTGTGGTCATATCATTATTGATGAGGCCTTCAAAGAGTAGAAGTTACAAGCAACGTGGCTCCATAAACAGGCAAGAATCTTCTCACAAAACACCAACAACTGACAGAAATTGACAGAAAAAGTGACAGTTTGTGACTGGGACAATTCAGCACTTTTCATCTTTGGAAATGTACTTTACCAAATTTTTTTATTTTTCCCACAAAAAGTGGGGGGGGGGGAGTGGTGGCTTGGCCAATGGCCCCTCCCCCTGCACGGTTACCTTCACATGTTGCAACGTGAATGTTTTATCAACACAAGCACTTTTGAGTGTATTTGGAAAATGTGATGAATTAGAGAAGGCATTGCAATTTTTTGTACTGTGATCATCAGCATGATACCTTAGTGGTAAAATAAAGTAAAGAAAGGAATTCAGATCTCATTCTGCCTAGTTTGTGTATTACAATGACAACCATGTTGCTATTTGATTGTCACATGGGTCCAGACTTCATGATCGCGAGCCTACTAGAATATCTGTGTAAACACAGGCGGCCCAGACGTTGTTTGTGATTTACATACGTGACAGTATTGCGTTACGTTTTGAGCCATTTAAGAGAATGTATGGAAATGGTTCGAAAATCGCTCTTAATTCAACTTGTAGTAAAGGTTTAAATAAAAGAAGCTTACCTTAGTCTGTGCTTGTGTTATTTTGAAGTCTTTGTGGTAGCTGCGTCATTGTAAAGCCATTTTTTTTTCTTTTTTAAGTTATGGAGCTAACCACGCTGTAGTAAGTCAAAAAACTGACTTTCAGAGAACACTTCTAATTGAATTCTTTAACAGTTAAGAAACGTGAATTTGAAGTGGTAAGGTCTTCAATACTAACTCCCTTCTGGTACCATTTTTGAAAGAAAAAGGGCTTTTTGTCAATTCTAATACCGGAATTATACCAAATTAACGTCTTAAGCGGGTTTATGTCACCTGATGCACTAAGGTGATAACTAATTTCACACCAACATTCTAAAATTTCATTAAGAGAGAAGTCTGTTGAAATTAACTAAATCATTCTGTTTTAAGTTGGAGTAAAAAAGTAGTTTGCCACCTTGAAATCCCAAAGCGTCATCAAGAAGACATTTCCATTTTGCAGAATTATCATTATCGAGGTTTTTTTTTTTTTTTTTAATTTACCCATGCGGTATTGAGAGCTTTGTTGAAATAGGCCATATTCGTATCCTCGGTATTGAACTGGATCTAGCATGAAGTGGAGGCTCTTGCGGGGGAATCTTTTCATATGTAAATGTATTCCCCCGCAAGAGCCTCCACTTCATGCCAGATCCAGTTCAATACCGAGAATACGAATCTGGCCTATTCATTCCTTTCTCATAATCATTTATCACTGTGTTCCGTTTGACTTTGTCATTATAACCTTGCCAAAATGCTCAAAACTTCAGAACTTTTTAGGGTCGTTCAATTCAACGTATTATCAGCCTCGACCGCTCGTTTTGAACTTTAAGATTTTGTATATATTTGAATGTAAGTTTATCTGTTTCAATGTCGCACTGATAGCATTTCAGTATACGTTTACAATGCATTTAAGTGTATTTAATATTTAGCTGTATTTGTATTTTAATTTTGCCAGGCCCCTAATGCCAACTCATTCCATTGGTTGTCCAAACTTATGGCGAAATTCCCCAAATCTGTCAGGCCCCTAAACCAACTTATTTGCATTGAATTCTCGTATGCTGTCAAAACTCATGGCGAAAATTCGCCAAATCTGCCATTTTTGCAATTGCCTGCATTTATGACATACCCTGACTCTCTAACTGTGGCACCACACATACAACATTCATTGGTTTAAGAATTATGGCACTTTTCTTGAGATAATAGGTTACCATACCAACTGTATAACCTGCGAAACATTTCTAATTTAAGCTTTTCAGTCGAATAGCAACTCAGTGAAAGCAACCAGAAGTGACACATATATTCTACTACTGTACTACAAAACTCTTTGCAAAACACAAAAAAAATTGGAAGGAATACCCGAGCCACCTTAAATGTTTACTCTGATTCGCTCCAGTACCGTTTTCTGGAAACTTTGCAAAATGTTTTATTTTGACTTGCTAGTCTGTGTTCCATAACAAACATGAGGTCACCCAGCCCGATTTCATCAGTCTATGCTGGTCTTACATCATCTCTTTAATTCTGGTTTAGGTCTGCCTTTAAACCAGAAATGTCGATCAAGAAAACAGTCCCTTATGACGCAAGGAGAGGAAAATCCGTTTTTAATGAAGGACTATCGGTCTCACTTTACCACGGCCTCATTGTTTTATTCGTTTATTTGCCCAATAACCATGTTAAAACATCTCTATGCTAATAAATGCCGTAGTTCACGTTGCATGTTTTCGGTGTACATATGGATTCTGATCTGGTATGGTAGCATAGCATGGATTTTTCCCCTTATATTTATCTAAGTACCATTGCTAGAAATCGGTCAATGCAATATTTCTCACCCTACCCTTATTACGCGCTTCAGGTATGTTTTAATTGATTATACAAACATTACTTCTCGCATTTCATGTGCACATGTACTACCTACATAAAATATTTCCAGTACTTCCAAACACACGTAAATTACACCCCTAAGCTAACCCGCCTTGTTTGTTACATTAGCCTTGATGTCCTTGATGTGTTTCTGTTGTTCAGCATAGTCTTCACTAATATACGACGTTTAAGTAATGATTTTAAAACCAGGTCGGCTTCAGACAATGAAATGTCACACATCATGCCTTTTAATAGCACACAATTTGAACGGCTTTGGCCCCAATGCAAACGCTGGAGGAGCGGGCTCCAGACTTGGCATATCGCATCCTGGGGGGGTCTCAAACTTGAAACTGTGCAGCAGGCGTGCCAACACCAGGTATGTCTCTAGCCTTGACATAGACGCGCCAACACAATCCCGAATCCCGACCCCAAATGGAAAGAAGTGCTCAGGATTTGGAGGAACAAATTTGCCATCCTTGTCGAGGAACCTTTGAGGCCTGAACTCGTTGGGTGCATCCCAAAAATCTGGGTCGTGGTGAAGGGACCAAAGGTTGGTAAAGACGGTGGTGTCCTTGGGTATGTGGTATCCTAAAAGACTAGTATCCACTGTAGTCTTACGTGGAACTGACAACGGGATAACTGAGGCAAGTCGCATGGTTTCGTTAATGGTGGCTTCAAGGAAGGGTAGGCTCTGTTTGTCCTCGATATCAGGTAAACGATCTGGCCCAACGACGTGATCCAGCTCTTGATGCACCAAATCTTGGATGCTTGGATTGTGGACGAGGTACAGCAGTCCCCAGGCCAGAGTGTTAGCAAAGTTAACCACAGAAGCAATGAAAATCTCATTCATTAACATGATGAAGTGCTGATCAGTGACCATTCCTTTGTTTGACGGGTCTTCCTCTTCGGCCTCTTTCTTTGCCTTTATCAGCGCGTCTGTCAGATCCTGAGGATTCTGTACTCTGTTGGCTTCAACATGTTCACGATAAATCCTGCCAAGTATCTTGTCTCTATCATCAGACAACTCTTTGACAGCCCTGATAGACTTGAATGGAAAGAACTTCAGGCAAGGAAACACGTCTACCAGAAATCCCTCGGTAAACATGTTAAATATTCCGCTTTCGATTTCGGCCAGTCTGATGAACTCAGGATCATCAAGCTCATACCTCGAACCCAACATCATGACGCAAAACGCATTGATTGCAGCAAGCAGAATGTCGCTTTTGATGTTATAAGGCTCTCCGTTTTTCGCCTGAACTCTTTGCAAGAGCCGGTCGAATTCATCATTGTACACTTCAGCCTGCTTTCGGACGTCATTGGTGTACATCTTGTAGGCGGAGATGGTAATCGCTCGAAGAAGGTTCCAACGTGGATTGTAGTCCTCTGTTGCGACGCTGTACGCTGAACCACAATTAGTAAAGACCTCTGTACTGTAAAGAATTGGGCGCCCGGCAAAATCAGTTGCCTTTGTAAGGAAGGCTTCTTTGATGGCGTCTCGGCCACTTACTATAATCGCAAGTTGCTTACCAAGATATAGTCGAAATACGTTTCCGTACTTCTTCTCCATTTCCATGAAGTCAGCTAACCTCGATTCGGAAGCCATCAAGTGCGCATTTCCAACAATCGGCCAAGAACAAGGTCCAGGAGGCAGTTTGGGCGTTTCAGCCGAGGAACCCATAACGCATCAACAGACTCTTCAAACAAGACGTTAGTCTTTCAAGGGAGTGCCACTAATTTTAATTTGTGCCACTCTTATTGCTGGTTTTCACATGACGTCACTAATTTTCAAACTTCAGAACTATTGATCCTCCTGAGATTTTACTTTCATTATGTATAAGAGCAGCTAAAAACTAATATTCATATAAATTTTCACTCCGAATGGGTTCATGGTTTAGTGATAGACTACGCTTGAATTTCGGCAAAAACTTCATGCTAGCCCACATTTAGAGCACATATAAAAGAAGACAATAAAGTACATTTACAGGA
The DNA here is from genome assembly GCA_948470475.1 of Galaxea fascicularis. Classification (NCBI taxonomy): domain Eukaryota; kingdom Metazoa; phylum Cnidaria; class Anthozoa; order Scleractinia; family Euphylliidae; genus Galaxea; species Galaxea fascicularis. The sequence continues at coordinate 7,601,709 of OX419338.1, read as the reverse complement.
CAATAGATCAGGACAATAGAGGAATACGGATTTACATATTTGGCTTACCATGACGTTCTTGCCAGAATTTCTAAGCTTTTGCGTGACGTGGCATTTACATGACGGGCGAGAGAGCTGTGAGGTTGATTTAAAAGGTGACTTATTTCGGGGAATTCAGATATCTGAACAGTTCTTGTATTAGAATTAAGTATTATTGTTACGTTTTTTAGTTCTTCGAGAGATAAAATCACGCTTTTGTAGCAAAACTCAGTGACAGATGTTTCTGCTGGTTTCCGGCCACCATGTTGGTGCCCATCTAGGTGGGCACCAGCATGGCGTCTCCATACAAATCTCTATAAATTTGGGGAAAACGTTTCTCCGCATATCTTCCATAAGAAAAATTGCTGTGACCTGAATCTTGGCGAGAGTCTTTGCATATCTACTTTCTTTCTATTTCCAGATTCTGGACTTAATCTATTGAACGGTTTTGATATTTTATTTTGATCTATTTTGAATGGCGTGACACTGAAAACCAGCAATTCGCGGAGAAATGCAAATCAAGACTGACGTCTTTCAGTACAGTTGTGGTATTCACCACTTTACGTACGTTCTAAATAAACGTTGAATTACCCAGGCAGGCGTTTCTGTCGTCCTTTTCACAGCCTCAAACGGCGTCTTTTTTTGAGGAGTTCGTGTGAGTTTTAAAACATAGCTGAACAAATAGATTTATATATGGATATATCCAACCTCGAAATGATGTCATAGAAACGGCGGCATACAAATGTAACGGGCCCCCTATACTTTTTTCGTGAAACGCCAGCTGTTTACCTAACATTCTTGCTAAGATTATTTATTTAATTTTTTCCTTTGTATATATATCTTTACACATTTTTATCACATTTTAGTGTTCGCCACATTTTTGTCTATTATAACTTGTTTTTAACAAATTTATGGTAATTCAAAAAAATTATTCATATAAAAATGACCTCGGAGAGCTCGAATCGTCGCGACTTTTCTTTGTCAAAGATGGAGATGTCAAGACTTAAACAAAAGGGCGAAAAAACCAACAAACACCCTTTGTTTTATAGACAAGGATTTTTTTAGGCGGTTAAAATGAAGCATTTCGCAGAAATTCTTTAGAAACTAGTTTCTGGCTGCCCAGTGACCGATGTCTTTCTCTTGTAGAAGACGGCTGATATAGTCGTTGACAGATCCAATATGAATAAGAAATTTGCATAGAATATTGAATGGTTTTACTGAGGGCGCCTTGTTATAGGAATCGTCGGCACAGTAAATTTCATCATGCTGTAGGGATTCTCACAGAAATACTTCTTTAAATCGGATCAAGTAATCCTGTGAGCAAGCTCATGGATGAGAAACATCACTATACATTACTCTCACTACATTATTGCTGCAAGTGAACGAATCTCGAGAATTCAGCACTTTGGCGTTCTTGTGATGCAACCTCGTTCCCAGGGTCTCTCGAACTAGGCTGCATGGTTCGTTAGACCTGAAGATTTGTTTTCTCAAATGAGTATTGAAAGATCGTTTACTAAGCCAAAGGATATAGACTTTCTGAACAAGATCAATGTTTTGGCTAGGAAAGTCAATTATTTGCGATCGCTGCAGTGTGGGATACTATTCTCTCCTCCTCTGGGCGATCACCTTGTACACAAACCCGGCCGAACTGTCGTAAAAAACGTGAATAAAGGGTTAGTTTATAAAAAAAAACTGGGGTGTTACGTCGGTGGGGGAGAGCTAAACGAGAATTTGGTTTTATCATCGGAGTTGATAATGTAGATTGGCCACCGTACAGCGACACCAAAAGCTTTTCGGTGGCGAATTTATATTATCAACTCCGTTAATAAAACCAAATTGTCATCAAAAACGTCCCATTCTACATGTAAGAAGTCAGATTAGTCATATGTTGCTCCAAGAGCCTTAAGTCCTATCATGGCTCTTGGTTGCTCCTAAAACCATTCATATGTGTTGCTTGCCTAAATACAATTATTTGCTAGAAAAGTTTTCTGTCGGTTACTTTGCTTTTGTAGATTTACTGTTGCGACTACAAAGCTGCGGATTAGGGTCAATACTGCTTTCCTTGTGTGAATCACAACCTTTTTATCGACGTAAATCATGTTGTCCGTATGTTAACTAGCCCACATCTGCACGAGCAAGACAGAGAGGTTTGCATCAAAACAAGTTCAACCCCAGCCTCGCTTCTACTCAAAGGCCAGGTCACTGAACAAACAACTGACTATCACATTGATCTCATGGGCTCGAGTTGGACTGCTAGCAGTCGCACTCTTTTCCCCAGATCACGAGTAAAAGGAACAACTACGCCACCACGCAATAGTTCTTAAAAGGCCCGTTTACAAAGGCGATTTTTGTCGCGCTTTGAATTTCAACTTCAAAATCGCACGTGGAAACCAGGTGCGATTTTCAGTGCAATTTGTCGCCGCGATATCGCAGGGGTTTCGAACATGTTTGAACCTTGCCGGATGCGACTTCAGCGCAACAAAAATTGCATCGAGTTGCCGTGACAAAAATCGCCTGTGTAAACGGACCTTTATGGGCAAAAACAATCATTCTGTACGTGCGTTGTACATTTTGATACACTTCTTTGCCGTCCACAAAACAACAACGCAAAATCACCATATTTGGGGTTTTCTAGAGAACACGAACGCCGGGATATCAACAAATGATTTTGTTTTCCACGAAAACGAGAAGTTACATTTCGAAATGAAGCTTTCGTTGCCGCCGTCGTTGCTTAGCTCTCAATGCTAGGCATAGACAGATTCTGCTAAAAAATTCTTTAAAAGTTGCCCAAAAATACCCTCAACAGTTGCTAAAAAAAATTATTCACACCCTTGTTGCCTGATTTATTGAAAAATGATAAAGAATCAAGTTTCTACACTCAACTGCAGCTTCAATAGATCAAGCAATTATCTAAACACCATATGGCATAATTATGCTGAATCAATATGGTTGTATTAAAGAGACTCACTAGGCCGCCATTTTGTTGGCTTAGCAACATAGGGAGTCAAAAAATACATTCATTTACATTGGCTGAGCTGGGAGTTTGAAGTATCAAACTCAAACGATATACAACAACAGCTGCTACTATATTTTTTAAAGAAAACTATAACAAATAAGAGGCTGACTGAGGCTTTCAGGTTCCGTCATCTCTGCCACATTTTCTCTAGCAATTTGAATAGGGTCTTCGCTTTCTTGCATAGCTTCCGCCATTTTGCTTTCAGCAACACAGGAAGCTATTCTATATTTTAACTATAAAACATTGCGATAGGACAAAAGTTAAAACCATCACGGTTAAAAACTCTAAAAAAATGTTGAAAACTTTTGAAAACGAGAACGTTTCGACGTTTACTCAACGTCATTTTCAAGTCGCACAGATCACATTGAAATTTATAGACCACGCACTGATTGTTTAATATTGGGGGCTTTTTCTTTTTCGGGGAGAGGACTTGGCTGATCTTCTTAGACTGAAAGACAGGCTTGATTTGCACTCCATTGTTTGCGCTCAGATTTTGCATTTCTCTTTTCACTGAGTTAGCTGATTTCTGATCTTTGAAAGGTAGTGGTACCACGATATTAGTGCGCCTGATGAAGCAAGTCATCAGTGGTCTTTAAATTTCAATGTGAGCTGTGCGACACAGACTGTGTCGGGTACACAACCCGACACTTGCACCAACGCATTGGCGAGCATAAACATTCTGTAATTGGAAGACACTTGGAAGACCGTGGCCTATCGAAGTTCGATTTGAAGGACAAACAATTCTCTGTTTTGAGAAAATGTAGATCGAAGTTTGACTGCTTAATATTTGAGATGTTGTATATTTAAGGAGCTAAAACCTAGGCTAAATACTCAGAAGGACTCCGTTCGTGCTAAATTGTTTACGTGACACTGCGTGTAAATATTTTCTCGCAATTATTAGCGCTTAATTTTATTCTCTAAGGATTTTTTTTGTATATTTATATTCAAGTAACTTTCTCTTATTCATTTTGACTTGAAAATGACGTTGAGTAAACGTCGAAACGTCATCGCTTTTTAAAGTTTTCAACAGTTTTTTAGAGTTTTTAACCGTGATGGTTTTAACTTTCGTCCTATCGCAATGTTTTACATACCCTGGGTGCCAGAGGTTATTTTTTTCGTTTGGTTGCGGGAAATTACGAGGCGCGAAGCGCCGAAAGGAAAAAAAAACATCTGGTCACACGAATAATGAACCTCATTTCCTTGCTGTGCTGTCGCCTGGGAAACCACGCTTTTATTAAGCCAATCGTAGCTCTTGTTTCATGTCGGCTGGGAAACCACCCTTTTCGTAAGCCAATCACAATTGTTGTTTCCTTTGAAGAACCAATCAAAGAACTAGTTCAAATTCTGAACTAATTTGTCACATGGAAATAAGGTTGCGTAGTCCTGTGACCAGAGGTTATTTGTTTCTCCTCGGCGCTTTGCGTCTCGTTAACGCGGCTTAGCCGCGAACCATCAGTATCAATAAGAAAAAATATCCTCTGGAACCCAGGGTATGTTTTATAGTTAAGTTGTTGACAAAACCTATTCTTTTACGTATTCTATATTTGAAATATTAACAGGGCTACACAACGAGACAGCCATATGTGGAAGATACACCACAGGACATCCAAATACAAAGTGAAAATCGTGCTAAAAGCAAGGTTTTTCGTTCAGTGTTCTATTTGAAATGGCAAAATGTATCAAAAATTGTCATTTTGGTATAAGTTGCTCGGAAAATCGAAAAAGTTGCTCAAAAGCTACCGAGCAGAGTCTGTCTATGCTTACCCAATGCGCGGCGCTACCGGACTACGAGAAGAAACTGCTCACAGTATAGACTCGAATAAAAACAAGATAGAACTGCTGCCCGTCTAGCAAATGGCCTTAAGAAACAAGAAATGCGGCGATGACACTATCCTTCTTCAAGCGGCAAGATCATTGTGACAAAGCGCAAATACGCCTCTGAAATCGGCCAGGGAAAACACCAGAATTAAAGTCGGCTGCCTTAAACCCCTTAAAACCGTAAGATCAAATTTTGAATTCTCATTTGTTGCCCCTAAACATTTTTATAGAAATAGTGGGGAGAAGTTGTTGAAATGTCAATCAGATTCGTCTTGTGTGATCCTGTCCTTAATTCTCGTGACCACTGTTTCATTAAGCGTTGATATTACAGGGAGAAATTTGATGCTGATCACTCTTAGGGTTTACTGAAGGGTTAATTAAGGACCGGGAAACAGTGCGGGGGTAGCCTGGGGGTACAAAGTTTCTGCACCCACCACTCTCGCACCCGGTGGTGGATTCGCCGCCTCTTTCGACTTCTTCTGTTCATACATACTGCACGATGCTGCAAATCCTACCTCCCGCCACTCTTTTCCACCAGTCCTTGACGTTTCCCGGGGGGCCCTACTCTCTTCCCTTCCTTCCCAGATGTCGTTAAAATTTTCCTTCAACGTTAAGTACAATACCGTTCCGATCCAAGAAGTTGCGAAGTCAACTGCCCTTTAAAAGAGTTCACCTTACGTTTACTTATTTTCTCTTTGGAAAATTCAAGAAAAATCGCATCGTTTTACCGCATCTAAAATGCGTCTCATACAGTACAACGCTTTACTTAACGAAGGTGCGTTCAAGGTGCGATAATCAACAATAAGACTGAACCAGACAAGATAGAATTTTTAAAAAGCAATTTTATTGGTCCAATGAAATGCAAAATACATAAAACGAGAATGAACTCACAGCAACAGTGCGATTCCTTCAAAGACGTCCGTCTTCTCCTGGGTTGAAGTCTGGCAGTGACGTTTCCCTCTGACGTTCAGCGGCGCCGTGAGAATGTCGTCTGAGCAACAGGCGCGCCATCTTTGGGTATCTCCCTCGTCTCATCACCAGTCGCCGAAATAAGCTCCACAGTCTCTCAGTTGGAAAGTTGAGTGGCGTAAAAGTGAATAAAACAAGCTTGGTGAGTATTACATGGTTTGATGTTCGAATGGGTAGACTCCGCAAAACTAGATCGACATGATATAGTAAATAATAGAAGCGTACACCTGTTAGAAGTGTCAAAAGGTGCTCAGGAAAAAAAACGTAATCCGCAAACAGAAGAGAAGGCGTGGACTACAGGAAATAGTAGGGATGTTACTGAACAATTTGCGTACGCAGAGATGAGTATGCCTACTAGACAATCAGACTTGCCGGAACGACGTCGTCTACTCCAACTCTAAAAGAACACTTAGAGTTTATCTAAGTGTCCTTTGGATAGGGACACTTTGATAAGGTCTAAGCGTTTTAAGTATCTGAAAGGGATACTGTCACGGAAACTCTTATTGTAAGTGTGCATGTTCAATAGGCCATTTCCGAATTACATCAGTCCTCTTTTTCAAAGCGAGTCTAGGTGCTCATCCTTTCATATGCAAATCAATTTTCATTCACGACGATGTCGATTTCAAGTGATTTCTCAGACGGAAACGGAAATTATAAGGCGATTTTTTAAGACACAACGACACATAGGATTTAAGGGTTAAGCGCTCTATAGTTGCAAACACATGTTTGGGTTATCGAAATTACACACGAGTGTCTCTTAAAATAGAACATTGCAGGTCGCAACTACAAGGTAGTGTTTCTAAGAGAGGTTCTAGAGCTATGAGTTACTGGAGAGACACGGCAGGAATGTCGTGCACAGTACGCCTAATAGGGTAAGGGGAAGCACAGTCCGACCCGGTTACCGCACAGGAAAAGTTGGAATATGTCGATAAATAAACACATAAAGGGAAAAGGTTATTCGCTGTGCAATCGAAAACGGCTACAACAGCTCCCCTGCAGAATAAAAAAGTACTGCAAGATTTAGCACGTATTCCGAGGTGTAACCAACGTCTAATTATTCCTTAGGTTACATTTAAATCACACGCATGTAAGAATAGAAACAAGTCACCAAAGAGGCTATTGCGTAATTTCAGTGAAATAAGGAAAGCCCTCCATCCGGTAACCCGCGGTTTCCTGAAAGAAAATCTATTTCGTTTCAATTGAAAAACGACGAGTTTCGAACGGCTCTTGGCATCAACCTTATCTCCAACGCACAGAACCGCTCAACAGCAACTGCCAAATCGATACTATGTGAGAAGTTATCCGAGTTATGTTTAACTTCCATGGACTCATAACTAACCACCAGACCGAGTGCAAGTCCACGACCACGTGTTGAAGTTTGCTAACCGACTACATTTTTACTTCTGTTCCCTTTTTTCCATGGTAGAAATTCAGTTTTGGAAGTCAGTATGTTCTAAAAGGATCACACTCATTTGTAGTACCAATACTAAGACCAAAGGTATTCACAAATGTTGCACAGATTGACGAAGTTTAAACATCCTTGGTGTATCTTAGCTCTCCGGCTTTTCTAATGAAGGCTACCGAGTAGACCACTCTTAAAGTTTGCCATACAAGCTGTTTCTAATTCGAGAGTGGACAAAACCCTACGCGACCATTTACAGAGAGTTTTCAAACGGTGCTTATAGTGGGCGTTACAATTCAAATGAAAATTGACAAGTTGCAATTTCCTGTGCTGTCGTGTACAACGCTGTACAACGTGCTTCCAACTTTCAAGTTTGCAGAGAAAATCGGAGTAGCACGGGTATGTAGCCGGGTTGCTGCTTATTATGCTGTACAAGGTGGTTGTTACTTTTTGAGAATCCAAAAACCGTGAACGCCAGAAATATTTATGGAATGTCATTGTTTCAGCTAAAAAGCCAATCACGCGCGAGAAAACTAAACCGCAAACAGTAACGGTAATTCGTTTGTGGTTTTATGTGAGGCCTTCCAAGGGGGGTAGTCTTGTCGCCTTGTCGCATCCTTTTGTGTACCTTTGTCGCCTGACCAGCGGAGGAAATTGTCGTTTTCGTAAATTGTCGCTTCTTTCGTGTCAACTTCTGTCGGCTGTCGGTACTTTGGTAACAAATTGTCGCCATATTTTGACGCAATGTCGCTTGTCGCTCAAACCCCTTGGAAGGCCTCTTATGTCGCTTCTGTTTGGTTGCTGCACAAAAATCAAAATTAAGGGTGCGTTACTTTGGGATGATCCAGATCAGGATCAGTGATCCAAGATTACTCGGATCATGGCACATCAAAGGAACCGAAGGATCCTTGCTCAGAGTGGATTTCTCGGTTCCTTTGATGCGCCATGATCTGAGTGATCTTGGATCACTGATCCTGATCTGGATCATCCCAAAGGGAAGCACCCCAAATCAAAGTGTTCACGGTTTTTGGATTCACACAGTAAAACCCCAAGATCAAAATTTATATTCCCATTTGTTGTCCCTACACATTTCCTTAGAAGCAGTGGGGAGAAATTGGTAATATATCAAGCAAATTCACCTTGTGTGATCCTGTCCTTAATTCTCGTGACAACTCTGTTTTATCAAGCGTTGGTGTTACAAGGAGAAACTTGATGCTGATCACCCTTAGGGTTTAAAGGGTAAAACGCGAGCCAATGAACCGTACCTTTCGCTTGTACTTTGTACTGAGCTTTATGTGGTTGCAATGTTTTGGTCTGTGGGTAATAGTTGTAGGATTTTTTGGCTAATCTACGATATTTTGGGTACCTTAAAATAAAAAATCAAACATGAAAAAAAAAAAGTAAAACAGGAATTTGAATACTCTTTGAAGCAAACTAGATGGACAATCTTGAAATGGGAAGCTGTTCTGCAAATCTATTCTGAAAAGTTGTAAGCTTTTCTCATTACTTTTTTCCGGTAGCTTTTGGCTATATAATAGTAACGCACTTTAGTGTGGAATCAAAGTACATCTATATGCCACTTTCTTTAAACTTTTTAGGGCTGAACGAATCACTTTAAGGAAAGCTAATGAACAGCTTTATAATACAATGCTTTGTTCTGTGCATAAAAGGTCACCATGCAAATGCAAGCCATTAACCAGTAACTTCTCATATTGCTTCTGTGTTCTTCACTTGTTCTAGCTCTGGAGTCTGTACTGGTGCTAAGTGTGAGTATTAAATAACAGCCACTGAATTTTACTTTTCTGTGGGAAAAGTTCATAATGATGTGAAGTGTATATGAAATAATTCATATTTGTACTGCGGTTGTAGATGCAAGTGAAGTGTGATCATCGCAGTAAATTTTCCAATTTAAGCAACTGGAAAGAAGAAGCCTGAAAAAATCAGGGCTTCAACAGGTTCCCGTTGAAGCCCTGATTTTTTCAGGCTTCTTCTTTCCAGTTGCTTAAATTGGAAAATTTACTGCGATGATCACACTTCACTTGCAAAAGTTCATAATACTATGTGAGGTGGCAATACCTTTCAAGTCTGCAAATGAAATCCTCAAAAGTGTGGGGGTGTTCATTATAAAGTTCTGGTCTATGGATGAAATCCTAAACCTTTTAAGCCTCAACAGTGATCAGACCCTACTTTCTCCTTACAGTAATTACCATTTCAGCTGACACACAGGTTATGAGAATAAAGGAAATGATCATCAAAAATGAAAAGTCTTAATGCAATGCTGTGAAGGAGGGAGCATTGTGTGATGAGCTTAAGCGATGGCTGCGAAGGAGAGTTAATTCACAGCTTCAAGTTGATTTCAATAACAACATTTAGAAACCTGATACTAATGACCCTGATGAAGACCCGAAGTACACTGTTACGTATAAAAACATCTACATTTGGAGCCGAGACCGATTTGCGCCTGAAACGTTAAGCTGTTCTCAAGTTACATTGTTTGCTGAAATGTGGTATCCAGTTGCTTGTCACATGCTTGTGTGAATTTCTCTGATGCTGTAAAAAACCAAAAAAGATGTCGTGCTAACCAACTCTTGGTAAATTTGGCTTAACAAAAACCATTGAACACAGGTTCGCAAAAACAGAGGAAAGACAAATTCTTAACCGCAATATCTCTGTATCAAGCACCAGCACCTGATCATCAGAAGCATGGAGGTGACACTCTGGACTGGATCTTTTGCAACAAAATGGTACCCACTCCCGCTATTATCCCAGGGCCAAGTTGTTCGAAGCGCAATTGGTGTTAATACTGTTATGGTTCCCTATAGATTGTCATCACAGTTTTACCAGGATTAACACTAATTGGGCTTTGAACAACTGTTAACAGTTAAATTACAACTATGTTAAACAACACTTACCATCATAAAACGGCCACTCTGCATGAGACGTCAATTTTTGAGCCTTTTGGATAAGTTGCCTTTAATAATTTAACCATGATCTTTTTCTCAATTCAAACGAGCTTTCCCCCCTTTTTTTTAAGGGTTCATATGACTTGATGCATTTTATTGCAAACTTTTGTATGATTTTCTAAGGTGGTTTCACCACAATTTCTTCATCAAATTTCTTGGTGCAATTTCATCACGAATTTTTCTATAAATTTCCTGATGCAATTTCACCTTTGTTTTGGACACATCAATGGACAACATACTGTTTTAAAGCCAGCTTTAGTGGCTAGCAAAATTTTGTGTAGCAATTTTTATTTTAATGATTTTAAGAATGCAGATATTTAATCCATTAAATCAATCAGAGAAGAACATTCTCCTATTTTTCCTCCACAAGTTATAGTTTTTGGCTAATCTACAATATTTTGGGTACTTTAAAATAAAAAATAAAACACGAAAAATGTAAAACAGGAATTTGAAGACACTTTGAAGCAAACTAGATGGACAATCTTGAAATGGCAAGCAATTTACATGATGTTGCTTGAATGGCTTCTGCAAATCCATTTTGTAAAGCTTTAAGCTTGTTTGCATGACTTTTTTCAGTAGTTTTTGCTGAATACAATAACGCACTTTTTTGTGACCTCAAAGTACATGTATATGCCATTTTCTTTTAGCTTTGTTTCTTTTGACCCAACTTCCAATCCAATCAGCAAAATAAATTATTGGGCTCCAAACAAAACAAAATGAATCAATCACAAATCTGATTGGATAAGTTGAATGGCTGCCAATCTGGGTTTAGACCACTACCACTGCTGCTGTGACCAGGTGCCACTATCTTGGTACCACTGCTGCTCTCCCTGGTCACCATAACTATAATCCTGGCCCCACTGCTGGTCCTGCTGCCCATACTCCTGGCTGCTGTAATCCATGTAAGACCTCTTTGGTTCAGGATAACCACTAGCACCACCCTGATAGCCATCACCACCAAACTTGCGCTTCTGCGGACCAAACCCTCCAGCTCCTCCAGTGCCTCCTCTTCCTCTAGGTGGACCACCACGTCCGCCCCTGCCACCAGGACCACCACGCCCACCACGTGCACCTCCCCTTGGTCCACCTCTTGATCCACCTCCTCTTGGTCCACCTCGACCACCACGAGGGAATGAGCCTCTCTGACCACCTCTTCCTCCACCACGACTGGAGTAGTCTCCCCCATTGGCACCACCATACCCACCCCCTCCGTAGCCTCCACCACTATAACTACTTCCACCATAACCACCTCCACCATAGCCACTTCCACCCCCACTGTAGTCTCCGCCACCATAACCTCCATCACCATAGTAACTGTCATAACCACTGCTGTCATCATAGCCACCACCACCATAGGAATCATACCCACCGCTGTTATCGTACCCTTGGTTATAACCGCCACGACCACGCCCTCTACCTCTTGGCCCACCACCACGAGGTTGGTTGCCACGGGGACCTGCTCCCATTCCACCACCTCTGCGCCTGTTGTCCTTGTTTGCTGGTTGCGGCTTTGCAAGGGACACATCAATTGCAATGTCATCCCAGACCTGGTTGTGAAGTCCTTCTATGGCATTTATTGCACCCTCTCGCTCTGTAAAATGCACGAAAGCATAATCTTTGATCTTCTTAACTCGTTCCACAGTACCATACTGGCTGAACTCTTCCTGGATTTTTTCTTCTGTGATGTTTGGTGAAATGTTCCTGACATACACCACTTTCACCTAAAAAAAGAAAGAAAAAATGATAAACAGTGGTGAAAACCAATTTGACATTCAAACACTTGCTTTCACCAGCCCAAACCCAAGAAAACACAAGGTGTTAAAAGTGTACCTACAAACAGCAGCAATTGGTTGACACACCATGTTCCTATAGTAGTTTTAGTGCACCAAATAACACCACTCTTTTTTTCGTGCAATAAACTGTGAAAAAGACCCCCCCTCCCCCATCCAATGTTGCTTGTTTGTACCTCAAGATCACAGCAATTGCCGCACAACATTGTTTGGGGGGAGGGGGGGGGGGGAAAGGGATCACGGTGACGGAATAGGGGATTGAAAAGGTAAATGTGTCAACAATTTTGATGCCGATTGTAGTTTAGCATCTGGAGAAGCCAAAGAAAGTGCCAAGCCCTATTTTCAGAGGCCCCGGAAAAGGACAATGAGTGATGAAAAGGTTTAAACCAAGATGACAACATAATCCCTTTTCTGGATTAGCAGGCTAAATTAAGCGTGCACTAGACAAAATCAGTTGCCCAGTTTTCCTGATTGAATGCTACACCGAAGGTTCACAATTACCACTGGTATGCAAAGGAAGGAGAACAAAGGGACAGAGGCCATACCAAAACCAGGACACAACAACCTCCCAACGCAAGTTCAGTGCTCTAACTGAACAAAAGTAAAGGGCAACAAGGAACATGAATGATAGCATAAAAGCTCTGAACTTCAAAATCAAACTTATTACTACTGGGTTTTTTCCTTGCTGTAAATTATTTCAACACAAAAACCATTTCACCAATCACCTCACAAAAACTAACAACAACAACAATACTTTATTTCACCGCATAGACCTCTTTCATAATGGCGGCCAAATAAAATATTCTTTTGTTTTAATGCTGATAAGCCTTTCTAACCTCGCTGCTATGTGCAAAATACAAAAGAATGTTTGCGCTAAAATGAGGCCGGTAAGTCTAATTAACGTAGATTCAAAAGAACAATATTATCGGCGGCCATTATGAAAGTGGTCTATATTTACTACAAAAAAAGAATAACAATACAGCAGATGATAGGGGTGCTGGCTGCCCAAAATAACTTAAAAGTTAAAAATACTAGGCAGCCAGTTAGAAGATGTTTAAGTGCTTAGGTCAGCAACACAAAAACAGACATACACAGCGCTCCAAGCTCATTTTTTCAATAAGTCGCCTTTTGGCGACCTTCATTTTTAAAATGGTTGCCAATGGAAAATTTCGGTCGCCAAAAATTGTCATTTCATTAATGCAAGACACTTCATGCTACTTACATGAAGGAGCTACTGCTGAGTTTTCAAAATGGCTGCTCAATGAATTTGAAGCTGCGATATGCAGATCCTTATGCCAGAACTGTACACATGTCTTGCCAGGCAAGAGGAACAGATTCATCATTGAATTTACACAGAAGAAAAGCTTGGAAATATTTCTTTAATTTAACGATGATTCAGTTAAAAAGCGATAAAACGTGAAGCAGGGCTGTGCTCTAGTGGCGCCCGGTCGCCCCTGGCGACTTACTTTTGCCATTGGGTGACCAGGAAATATTAGTTTTTGCACCAAACTTATATGCTGGGCACCCTGGATTTCAAGGGTTTAGAGGTTTGGGTGCCCAACTACTTTTCTTAGAGCACAGCCTTGGTGAAGTCAACTTTATTCTTTTGAGCTTATATCCTTTGGTCACCAAATGGCGACTTTCGCCGCTAATTCAGTCGCCAATTTTTTTTTTCACTCGCCATGGTGACCAAAATGGTCGCAGCTTGGAGCGCTGATACAGAAGATACACACAAAAATAGAGATGAACAGAGTTAAACTTGTAAAGTACCAGTATCTTGATGAAATGACTAGGATTCTTACATTACATTACTAACCACTTGATCTACACAGTAAACTATCTCAGATACAAACAGGTTCCCAGGTCAAAAACACTAGCAAAATGGCTCCCGGACCCGACTCTGAGTTGTCGAGTCAGAAAATTTGAAGGCCTATTAATCTTCTGTGGTCCCAGAATCTGAAAATTTATCTGAACTCTGCAGAGGTCTGCTACAGTGGCAAAATGTTGCAATGCATGTTGTTGAAATGTAAAGGAGTGTGAGCAAATGAACAATACATTGTACTTCAACTGTTGGCAAAATTTGCAGGCATCCCTGGAAATTACTGCAAGGCAGAAACAAACTATTTAATTCAATGCACCCACCTTGGCCATCACTTCCTCGTCTGGTTCTTCTTGAGGATCCGCCCACTCAACTTTGGCAATCGTCATTCCCCACACATGCACCTTACCACTTTGAAGACGACGCTTAGCAAGCGCTGCAGCTTTATGACTTTCATATTCCAAGAAGGCAAAGCCCCTGTTTTTGCCTTTGTTCTCTGATGACAGATAGACAATCACATCAGTCAGATCTGCTGTGACTCTTGAAAATTCGGTAAATATTTCATCCTTGGATTTACTCTTCGGGATGGAGCCAACGAACAGACGGTTGTTTGCAACAGAGATACAAACACCCAACTTCCTGCCTGGTCGGATTTCCTTGTTGTCCAGTTTCTTGACTGCGCTCTGTGCTTCACCTTTGGACGCGAACGTACAGAAACCAAACCCTCTGTTTAATCCTGATTCAGGGTCCAGCATCAAACGAAAATCATAGATTTGTCCACACTCTTCAAGGAGAGGGATGATCTCATCTTCAAAACAATCTCTTGGAATCTTTCCAACAAACACTTGACAACATCCTTTCTGTGGGATGTAACAAACATCAGTAACATTTAAATCAGAACTAATTCTCTAGTACCAACTTAGAAAAAGAAGTTGAGATAAATTTCTACTCTCCAAGCATCACTTTAGCGACATTTCAATCTTAAAGACTTGATTCTATTGTTATTTGCACCAGAGCCTTAAGAATTTAATGACACAGTTTGAAATTTATGATTGGCATTAGGCCATTTGAGAAGGACATCACGATTCCTTAATGCTTCAATCATTTTTGCATCAAAATATCCAAATTAAGGCTCTGCTTCAGTACTGGAGCAATATCTGTTGGACATCAGCACTCTTTTGTAATGGAAAAAGGAAAAATCAACGATGAATAGCAGTCTATTTCTGTTCATCACAAGGGCGACTTCAGGTTTTTGTTCAACTTTTCTGATTGGAATTCTGTATTACCGATAAACTTACAGCCAACCTTCCACAAGTTCCACGACTTCGAACTAGAGACTTCACGTAGAGCTCTAAAAATGCCTGATTGAGACTCGTAGGACCAGGCTAAAAAATATCGATGAATGAAAACTATGGTTGAACTTTTGAATGATGCCATTTCATCTATATTTTACAAAGCATGCGGAACACATTTTATAAAGTTTGTATGAAGCTTAAACGCATAGGCTTAAACACTAGAAAACATTCGTTAACAAATTAAAAGGTTTCCTACCTCACTGCCTCCTGTTCCAGGTGCAGGTCCTTCCCATCCGGGCGGTGGGCCTCCATATTTCCTTTGTCCAGAAGTGATATCTAACGTATAACCAGTTCTTTCCAGCAAAGCTTTGATCTTGGCTTCGTCGGCCTTGCTGTTGGTCGCCTCGCTATTCGAAATTTCACCGCCAGAGGTAGATTTTGTGACGTAGGTTTTCATCACTCCGCACAGAAAGGCGCTCTTGTTTTGGACATGAGTCAGATCACTTGTGGCAAATTGATCCAGCACTTCCAAAGCGCCTTCTTGGTTGAATTCACACAGAGCTTCGAACGCTCTGTCGTCAAGTTCTTCGGGTGAAAGAATCCCAGAAGCGAAAATCTCAGACACGCGGTTTGCAACAGCCTCACTGAGGCCTTGGTTGACGAGCATCTGCGGCTCCATTGCAGCGAATAAAACGGTAAAAAACGATTAAAAATTACACTATGCCGATAACTCAGAGATACCCAACCGAAAACTTGCGCTCAACGTGACTGCAAGGGACGCCCGCGTGCTCCAGTTATTTCGGGGTGGACCATAAATCCCAAAGGGGTAGCGTACGAAACATAACTCCACTACCTCCCCTAGTGTACAGATACAACTGATAAAATACATAAAAAAAAGACCCACAAATTGCCTGCCCTGTATTTTAAAGGTCTTCTTGCTTAAGCTCCCGAGGCACATCTGCTTGGATAGAATGCAAAAACCAATGTGACTTTGCCTATATGTTTTTCTTGCTAAATAAATGAAATGAATCGAAATTACTCAAAGGCCAGGGATTCTAAACGGTTGAGCGACGCCGGTAATAGCGTCATTTTCTCGATTTTACCATTTACCACTATATTACCATTTACTATTTTACCATTTACCTCTTTTATCCTCGACTCTCTTTCCCAGCCTGGGACGTTCCCTTACCTTTCGTTGGGTAACTCCACTACGGAGCCTCGTCTCCAGGGTAGGGTGGGTGAACCAATCTCGTTTCCAGAGCCCACGTTCCCTTTGCCTTAACCCTGGAAGTTTCCTCTGTCCACCCCTAATGTGCTCATGCTCATTGCGGCACTTCAGAGCACGTTGTTTTGAGTCTTCTCTTGTTCTGGAAGAAGTGTCTGGAGTTGCTGTGAGTTTTTACCGTTCTTTTAACACGTCAGTACATCAATGGAGGCGACACAAGAGCTTTCAGATGAAGCGCAACAGCTTGTGAACCAAGGTTTGAGCGTTAAGATCGCCCAACGAGTGGGAGTGATCTTCGCAAGTGGCTCCCTCGAGCCGAGTGAGTTGGACGACAGGGCACTCGACGCTCTTCGCGAGTTCAATGAAGAAGGAGCTCTTGAGGTGTTGGATCAATTCGGAAGCAGTGATCTTTCTCACGTTCAGAATAAGAGCGCGTTTCTGTGCGGTGTGATGAAGACCTACCGCGAGAAAAATCGGCAGAAAGCCCAGGGGCATACACCGGGAACCGAAGCCGTGAACGGTCCGAACGAAGACAAGATCAAGGCTTTACTGGACAGAACTGGCTACACGTTAGACATAACCACAGGACAGAGAAAGTATGGAGGTCCGCCGCCGAACTGGGAAGGCCCTGCTCCTGGAACAGGAAGCGAGGTATTTTAAACTATTTAAATTTGAAATTTGAAATGTTGGGCTTCAGAAACTTTTCACACCTGGTAGCACCACAGGACACCCAGTGCCATTTTCAGTAGTATGGAAATTTGTTGCTGGTTTTAGACAGGAAACAAAACGTGATATTCATGTCAGTTTACCCACCACATCAGGTGTTTTCGATTATGTTGTGTCTTGACTGCCGTGAAGCATATAAAGTCATACTGCATTCAGAGTTTAGCCTTCAAGTTTTCTTTACCAACAATAATCAAAATAAGAATGTTGTACCTTTGATGGAGCAGATTTTACGTATAGCCTCAGGAATAAATAATACACAGGATCTTGTATTATTTTTAAGAAACAAATAACAAGTATGCTTACAGTTGCCATTTGTTATGGGTACACATCGTACAAAAGTCTTGCTGCACTATTTCAATATTTTGTTTCTTTTTTTTTTCAAACAGAAAGTCTGTTGTCAAGTGTTTGTTGGCAAGATTCCCAGGGATTGCTTTGAAGATGAACTAATTCCAGTTTTGGAGGAATGTGGGAGAATCTATGACTTTCGATTGATGGTGGATCCATTATCAGGGCAGAATCGTGGGTATGGGTTTTGCACATACTCAGTCAAAGAAGAAGCCCAGGATGCCATGAAGAAACTTGACAACAGAGAAATCAGACCTGGTAGACGACTTGGTGTTTGCCTCTCGGTAGCAAACAATCGGCTGTTTGTTGGATCCATACCCAAGACGAAGAACAAGCAAGAGATCTTTGATGAGTTTAACAAAGTTACATCTGGTCTTTCCGATGTGATTGTTTACATGTCATCAGAGGACAGTACAAAGAACAGAGGGTTTGCTTTTCTAGAGTATGAAAATCATCAGGCAGCATCTTTGGCTCGTCGCAGACTGGCTAGTGGAAGAGTTAAAGTTTGGAATGTTCATGTTGTGACTGTTGACTGGGCTGAACCACAGGAAGAACCAGATGAGGAAACTATGGCCAAGGTATGACTTTTCTTTGATATAGTTGGTTGTTTTCCCTAACAATCGAAGGGCTGAGAGCATAACCGACCTATGTCAAATTTTAGGTTGTTTTTCAATTTTGCTCTGATTTGTCTGAATTGTTGCATATGACCTGTAATTTGATTCTAAAGCAGTGTCCAGTACTTTTTGAGTTTGGCTGAGTTTGTACTGGACAATGTTTTACAATCAAATTACAGTTCATATGGAACAATTCGGACAAATCCAAACAAAATCGAAAAACGACCTAAAATTCGACATAGGTCGGTTATGCTCTCAGCTTTCAATAATTTATTTATTATTGTATGGTCGTCTGAAATCACCACCTCCACCCTCTCCTCCTTAAATATCAAATTCAAGCATCCCTGTGATAACGAGTCCTTCAATATGTGAGCAGGGCGGTATTTAACGGCTGGGGACGGGGATTTCAGCCGTCTACTAGGAACATAAACTATGGCCGGCTCAAGACTAACAGTAGCCAACTAGCCACAGACTAGAAAAAATTCTGTTTCGGCAAGTAGGTTTTGCATTTCTCTAGCCGTGAAAATGTCTGAGCACTGGAGGACCAGAGCATATAATTATGAAAATTGAGTCAAAGCATGCAGAATCTGAAACATTGGCTGCAACAAATATCATAATTTATTGCCTCAACCAAGAACTTCAAATTACTTGAAAGCGAAGGTTTGATTGACTTTTTCAGTTATT
This sequence comes from Galaxea fascicularis, assembly GCA_948470475.1. Lineage (NCBI taxonomy): Eukaryota > Metazoa > Cnidaria > Anthozoa > Scleractinia > Euphylliidae > Galaxea > Galaxea fascicularis. The sequence continues at coordinate 7,583,025 of OX419338.1, read as the reverse complement.
TGTTTTCCTTTCTAAAGCGACAAATGATATACAAACTGCTTCCAACAATTAAGAAGTCATGGGAGTCTAGGGATCATGTTTCATGCTTAAAAAAAGTCATGTGTGCTTTTCTTTTAATTACTTCCTATTTAATATTGTTGCCTGTATCTCCAACCTCCAAATAAAGTTAAGATGGAGCAAGTTTTCTTGTTCATGGAGATTGTGAATCAGCATTTTGAAAAAAAGGAATGTTTTGTGGTGGTTAGTTGCAAAGTTTTGACAATGGTTCCACAACAAGTCTCAAGGGTGCTCAAACTTTGTACTTTTAAGTCAGTGAAGTATACTGTGATCTACATACAGGCTAACATGTTATTTGAGAATCTTTCATGTCAGAATTGTAGTTGGAAAAAAGGTACTGAAACTGCTTGACAGGTCGAAATCAAATAACTAAGAAACAAGTCTGCCAACAGAAAAATTTGTTTTGGCTGGTGAATCAAACACGTGCACTAGCCACCGGGCTAGCAGCTGAAAAGTTAGTCTTGAGCCCTGATAAACCCCGGGTACATTCATAGAAAAACAACTTTAACAGCTCAAAAAGTCTTAACTTGTGCATTAAATTTTACACTCTCATGGACAAGTGGGCGAGTGCTGGTGTCCCATCCCATATTAGTTTTGTGGTACCTACAGCTGTACATGGTTTCAATTTTGAACTTACTTTTCAATTACTCCTGAGCAATACCGAAAATATCCCTTGCTGACTGAGAGTTGCATCATTAAATACAGTATCCTGGTTGCAAACAAAACCAAGCTGATGCATGTATTTTGCTGGTTACAGGTCAAGGTTCTCTATGTCAGGAATGTTACTGCAAGTGTCACAGAGGAAACACTTCAGGAGAAGTTTGCAGAGTTTGGCACAATTGAGCGACTCAAGAAAGTCAAGGATTATGCTTTCGTCCACTACTCTGAACGTGATCATGCAGTCAAGGCTTTGGAAGCAATGAACAATGCTGAACTTGAAGGAGTTAAACTTGAAGTATCTTTGGCCAAGCCTCAACCATCACATAAGGACAGACGGCGTGGAGGGCAGTCTGGGTATAGTTCTTATGGTGGGCCACGAGGTGGTCCTCGTGGGGCCCCCTCTGGGCGTGGTCGTGGGGGACCCTATGGTGGTGACAGACGTGGGCAGTATGAGGGTTATGATCAGAGCTATGATGATTATTATGGTGGTGGGTATGGTGGTGGTTACAGAGAGGACTATGGCAGCGATGGTTACTATGACGACTATTATGGTGGTGGTGGTGGTGGAGGATATGGCTACGAACGCCCTCCACCACCCCGAGGTGGTGGCCCTCCTAGAGCTGGTCGTGGTGGTCCATCACGTGGAGGTCCATGGCGTGGTAGTGGTTACTCAGGCAGAGGTGGTGATCGGGGTGGAAGAGGGGGAGGATCCCGAGGTGCCCCACCCCGTGGTGGAAGGGGAGGACCTTCAGGACGTGGCGGACCCAGAGGAGGCGGTGTTGCCCCTGGTAAGAGGAAGTATGGTGCAGACTCTACACAAGCACCTGTGGAGTATCCTGAACAAAAGCGCAGGTTCATGGGGCAGAGCCCAGGTGGTGGCTGGGGAAGCCAGCCAATTGCTCAGCAGCCATTGTATGATAGTTATGGTGGCCATCAGTCAAACCAAGATTGGTACACTGACAGTTACAGCCAGCAGTGGTAGTCAAGGAAAGAAAATTTTGTTTACGGCCAATTTTTAATTGGCGGCTTAATCCTTGGCCTTTCTTTGTTTCGTTTGGCTTTTATGAGTTTTGCATTGTGGTCCATACAGTAGTCTTAAACTGAAAGTTATTTGGCTTATAGCAACTAAGTGAATGTGGATTCAATTTGGAACACGTGTTTGGATGTGTGACTTTAATTTTTCAATTCGAATTGAAATACCACATGTGAAGTTTTTAGAAGTTATTTTAGTTTTCAATAGTGCCAACATCAACATTATTTAGTGACTTTTAAAGAATCACTGTAGTAAACATCTGTTTCAGCTTTTTTACATCTTAGGAAAGTTTGTCATTGTATTGTGGCGTTAACTTGTGACTGATATTCAATCTAGTTCAAAGTTGAAAAGTGTAATTTGGTCAGTTTTTTCTTTGATTTAGTTTGGTGGCAAAGTACAACCAAGCAGTTTGGCTTGTAAAGTTGGAAACCTGAGAACTCGCTAGTAAACCTGCCAATAAAATGTGACCCCAAAAATACTTGGTTCAAAACATCCAGGCTCAAGGCCTACTTTGCATAACTTGTGTTGTGGTTAATTTACAAAGCATTCCCTTAACAATCGCTCAAAATCTAAAAAACAAAGATAATAAAACAACCTGTCCTGAATTTTGACAAAATCCCAAGTCATGACAAAATTACTGCAGAAGCATGGCTTTGACTGACTCAATGTTCCAGGTAAGTATTATTCATTTGTAATGGTGTTTGCTATGTATGACAAACTGTATAGTTTGTCGTCATTTTTTCTGAACTGATGACAAAAGGAAGAAATACTTGCCTGTCTTGTAGTGATCGTACATCCCAGTCTCATGGAAGCATAGGAACATCATAACTGTTATAAAATTTGTTATACAACCAGCCTATTGTCCACAGTTGTGGAGGCAGTTCCCTTAGATGTAATGCCAAATATGTCATCAAGTGCAACATGAAATCACAAGTATTAGGCCGACCAATCTTGTTAAACTTTGCCTTTTTGCCAAAATCAAAGTGGTGTTAACAAGAGTAATAAGGCTGACAACAGTCTTTTGGCCTTGGGGTGTACCTATTAGAATCAAAATTTCTTAGCTAAGACAGGCTTTCATTTCCTTGACACTACAGCATCTTTTCAATGCATAACCAAAGTTTATCTACATGTCAGTTTCCAAGCAACAGCCGTTACCATAGCAACGGTAATGCAAGGCCGCTCATTTTAAAAAAGTAAGGAACTCATTTTGAGACCCATTTAGATACTTCATGACGAAACTTTGAGTACAAACTACTCAAACCCCACAGCTTGTAGGCCAAAATAGAGAAAGTCTGTAAGGGCGTCTTCGTATAAATTTTTAAAGGCACGTTAAGCTCATCTCACGTGGCCTTTTTGAAGAAATATAAAACTTTTATACCTTTTCTTCTCTCCAAAGAATTATCTTGATAGTAGAACATTTTAATTCACATTCATCGCCTTTGGCGACTGCCGTTGCAAGATATTTAAGTTTGAATTTATGCAAACTTCGAGCCATGCTTTGAATTTTGCTATTTTCATACTATGTCGTACAAAAATTATTGCAGCCTCCCAGGAGAGTCCATTTGAAATGTTTTGTTAACATGCTAATTCCTTGAACAGAGAAAAAATTGTGTAAATGTTGAGTATTTTCTTGTAAAGCTTGGAGAAAAATGAAGGAAAGAACAAAACCAGCCTATTTATTTGTTATTTACTTTAAAGTGCTCCTACTAATTTCTAATTTGGCTAACAAGTTTTGGGACTTGAGTAGTTAAGTTTCGTTTTGAAGTGTGTGTCTGACTGGATTTCGACACAATTGAGCGTTTTCAAAATAACCTGCCTTGCGTTACCGTTGCTTGGGTAACAGTTGTTACTTAGAAACTGACAAGAAAATAAACCTTGGTCATTTGCCGAAAAGATGTTGCAGTGTCAAGGAAATAACCGTTTGTTTTTTACAAGAAATTTCTTTTTCAATAGGTATACCCCAAAGCTAAAAAAACTGTGCTGTGAGCCTCCTTAAACGTCCACTGAATGGAAGGCATTTACATCGATTTCGTACCACTTCGATTTTATTTTCTTTCGAATTTCAGAGTAGCTTACAGGAGCTAATATCTGTTTTTCCCCTTTTTGAAACATGCTTTTCCCATCCATTGTGCAAAAGTTACTTTCCTTTCGTTCGTGAAGGTGCTCATTAGCGGATTAAATATTGTATTGTGGGGATCTTACTGAAAAACCACAGAGCAGTAATTTCTTTGCTTGCATTGAAACACAGTGTAGATAGTGCCCTGACTTTTGGTTCTGTTGATGAAATCCCAACCTTTTTCTACACAAATGAAAGGTACAAAGCAATAACTATCGTATTAAAACAATAGCAGCTGCTTTCCTTGGTGCCGATCAAATCAGCAGCTCTCTGTTGGGAGCTACATTGTCACTGAGCCGCGTAGATTTCTTGTTTCAAGCAATGTGATTGGTTAAATGCCTGGTCTGTTTAAAGCACTGATCGTCACAAGAAACAGAAGAAAGCATTTGGTGCCTTTGTTCTTGTTTTACTGATTGTCGTTTTCTCTCAATTTAAAAACTCTCAGTGTTTCGCCATGTAACTCCTTTTGGCGCGAAAAAATGCGCAACCGTGCCTGTCGCTGAAAGCGCACGTCGGGTGTCGAAGCTCATGGAGAGCTCTTGGTTTTCTTGGCCCCGAGTGAAGGAGCTGTGGTTGTTGGTTTTGTAGCAGGGGGCATTCCTGAGGAGGTTATTAAGCCAATAGTGCTAGACGCTGGGGTGTCGACTAATGCATGTCCTCTGTGTCTCCTCTCTTGTGTATTCCAGAAACTATTGCATAAATCATTTTCTGAGAAATGCCTCTTATCTAATCGACGTCGCTTTCAAACACAACGCAGTGGAGAAACTGTCTTTTAGATGTCGGGGGAATTCTGACGCACAGGGCCCATTCAAGTCTTGGTTCAATGCCAATTCATGCCCCCAGACCCCCCTAGAAAGTAGCGCCAAACTGAGGCCCGCTGATTAGTATTCTTGTTCGGCACCCACATTCAAAAAATGCTACATCTGCTCCTGCAAACTAGCCTTTAACGATACATACTGAGGGCGATGAATTTTGCAGTTCAGCTGCAACTTATTGGGGCCAATCAAATTAGTTACTCCTCCCAACATTAATTAACCTGCGATGATCACTCTTCACTTGCATTAATTAACCTCGAGCCTTGGGCTTATTGTGGTCATCATTTTAGTTTTTGAGCAGACTAGCATTGATCACCGGGCCGTGTTGCTGAAAGCATGGTCAGCACTAACCTTGGTAAATTTCATAAAACCTATAGTTTGTCATGTTATTCAACCCGGGTTAGCGGTTACCACGCTTCGACAACATTTTTTGTGGTGTCGGTGAGTCTGGTTATGGTTGTGAGGGATGGTGTACACCGGCATTCGGTTGATTTTGGGCATTCCCATGGGAAGCCAGGCGGTAGTCGGCAGAAAGAACCAGTCCTGCACGAGTTTGCAGTTTTCAAAAGCAATGTTGATTTAGGGAACCAGACACGGGCGGGTTTGTAGTTTTAAAAGCAATGTTGATTTGTTTTGTTCACAGATTATGATCCTCAAAATGGCCAGCAGGCGTTTCAAAATAAACTTTTGTAGCTTGGTTAGTTCAGAATTAGTGCTTTTTTTTTTAATAAACGTTTATCCTGAAGTCTCGTCGACCAGCATCGGGTGAAAGGAAGAGTCGTTTTTCTCCAGGATGAACTCGGTAAGTATTTCAAGATCTGAAATTGTTGTAATGAGTTTCATGCTATCGACATTAAAAGTTTGAAAACGATTTTGCAAATGTGTCTTCTGTGTTTGTGCCTGGCCGGTTAGTACACCTCACCCTGCGGCCCTCCCTGCGGACGTGGTAACTGTGCCAGATTCCAGTGCGCACTGATTCTCCTGCGCTTTAACCCCTTTGCTTTAAAAGACGGGGAAAAACCTTTTTCGAGTTAATTGCGTTCGGTGAATTACGCTAGTAGCAATGTAAGAAATCGACAATCTAATCCGTAAAGCGTAAATCAAGAAGGAAACCGCTAAATTTCCAAACAAATGAAAAGGACATTCGGAATCTTGATTTTTATATTATACTCAACAAAATTACTCTTATTGGTGGAGTTCTGTATAATCAATCCCAAAGAGTATACGTACATAATAAGTTTCCATGGTAACGGCGCGTGAGCGAAACCAAACAACAAATAAGAAATGGGTAATTTGAATAGGAAATCGCACGACCTTGAGTACAATTCGTGATTAATAGGTACGAGTGATTTTGAAAGTTCTTAAAATTGCACGAGCCTTTAGGCGAATGCAATTTGAGAACTTTCAAAGAACTTTCAAACTTTCATTTGAGAACTTTCAAAGTCACGAGTATCTATTAATCACGAATTGTACGAGAAGGTCGTGCGATTTTTTATTTATAGTTTGCTCAGCAAAACTACGAATTGTATGAAGTAGCGCAACTTGTAAATTATTGCTTATTTTAATAAATTAATCCAACAAATCATTCCAGAGAATGGTAACTTTCGTTCATCCAGTTTCGCCCATCAAAACGTTCAAATTTGTAACGTTTGACTGTTCTCATGCACTGTTGCCATGGAAAATTAATAGGTGCTCCTGCTTAGTACTATTTGGGTTTAATTATACTGCTCTCGACCAATCAGAATTGAGTGATTTTGTTGAGTGTACCATGAAAACGAAAAATTAAACCCCTCCCCACTTTTACCTTTTCCAAGACGCCCTGGCAAGTTGCGCACCCCTGGTGCTCCAAGCTACCTTTCTCCAAGCCGCCTAGGGGACAATGAAAAATCCAGGAGAAGAAGGAATAAGACCTTATCACGGTTTGAGATCCCATCTTTGTGGGTAGGCAAACGCAGCGGAAATTACAGTGTTTGTACGCGAATCGGTTGTCAGTTCAGTTTTTAATGGCGCTGAACGGGAGTGCCAACAGATACTAAACAATTATTGGATAAAATTTTTATCCCTAGAAATCATGCACCGCGGTCATACTTGGCATGATTTCCCGTGACCTTGACGCGTTGTATAATCTTCAGGTGGGTGATGCCACAAGCACTGATTTCAAACATTCACTGAACGCTTTTGGACAATCAGAAAAGAGATAGCAAATATAGTTTACACAAAAAACTATGGCTATAGTTAGATCTGTAGGCAAACAGGAACTGTTATGGTGATTTGTCGCAATATCTTATACAAAGTTTCAACAGTAGTATGATAGGGTTTTCCAGATGTTATTCGATGCATTTTCAATCTTTCCCTTGGCCTGGTTTTACCTGAAGAGGTAATATCTTTTTGTAATTAGTTAATCAATTCAGATTTTGGTTCAGTCTGTTGATTTTTGTCGCAAGCGATCACCTCCTGTGAGCGACCACTTTTTCGTGTACCAGGTTGTCGCTTACAAGAGCATAACATTCCTAACATTTCCTTCATCCCATTTTTGTCGGTCGAAGGGAGACTGGGTACAACTCAAGTGACACAATCAAAATGGCGGGGAATTTGTTCGATCGGGGGGAAGAAAACAGATCGTGATGGCATTCAGCAACTCTGCCAGCGATTTACAGGATCTTTCAGAGTGGACTGACAGTCTAGACTTGTATGAATTTTCTGATCAAACTGAGACGAGAGAGGAGCCATTACCCAAGAGGCAAAAGACAGATGATGATGATGTTCCTCAAAGAGCTGGTAGGTGACTGAAAACCAGCGCCAAAATGAAATTTATTTTACATCCCCTGGGAAGGGACTCGTTCTCAGTCAATCCTTAGGTGGAGGAGTACCGCTGGCTCTCTTAACCATTTTCCTTCAAGAAAAATTGTCCAGATGGGCTATGTAATTCTAATCCTCATGGAAATATTTTGCTACTGTAACTGTTGTACAGCGCGATTTATAAGCTAATTTAAAGCTTAAGCTTACTCCTTGCAGTACTTAGTATCGCATGATTAAGTTTTTAATCATTTGAAATGGTTTGAAATGGTGATACAAAATTATGCTACTCAGTGAGCCAGATGACACATAATTTAATAGCAGACAAACTAAATTATGCGATAAAACGTTATTTATTATTTATCTATTTTGCCATACAACAAATATAATGAAAAAAAAAAAAAAACAGAAAGAATAGATTTAACAATGTCGAGGAGACCTAAAGGAAACTATGAAGCTTATATTAATTAGGTCTCCTCAGTTATTGTTTTACAAGATGAAATCGAAAAGAAGATAAGAATATGACGACGGATACAATTACAATTAGAATTACATACAATTACAATGTCAAACGGAAGGATACGATACGAAAAAAAAAAAAACGAAAACCTGCAAAAAAGTTAATACTTAAACACATTTATAAGAAAACTACCAGTAGTTATTACAGAAAAACGCCTTAAGTGCTTTTTTAAAGGAGACAGAAGAGGACGAGTTGACGATTTCGGTACTCAAGGAGTTGTAAAATTTAGGTCCTTGGTAAAAAACGGAAAATTGTTTGATGTTAGTTCGACAAAAAGGCAAGCGATATAAATGAGAGTTTCTTGTATTATACGAATGAATTTCTTTCTGTAAGGTGAATTTACAGTCAAATTTTAAAGGAAGGGCACGGTTCTGGTAAGAGTACATGAATAAACCTAATTGTAGTAGGTGTATGTCATGGAATTTTAAAATACCAAGGTTTCTAAAGATTGGATCAGTATGTGCATAGAAATGGGTTTTAGCTATAGTTCTCACCACTCGCTTCTGAAGAATTTCAAGACAAACAAGGTTAGATTTGTAAGTGGAGGCCCAAACTAAGTTGCAGTAAAAAAAGTATGGGTAGACAAGTGAAAAATATAAAGTTCGTAGAGATTTTGTCGACAAGTAGAAATTAGATTTGCGAATTATTCCGATGGACTTTGAGACTTTGTTAGCCACATGCGAGATTTCGGACTTCCAATTTAAATTTTCATCTAGGATTACTCCCAAGAAAACTGTTTCTTTTACCTGATCAAGTTTATAATCATTTATTAAAAGTTGAATATCATAACTTACACGTTTTTGACTTGGTTTAAATACCATAAATTTAGTTTTTTTCAGGTTTAATGAGAGCTTGTTAGCTCTAAACCAATTTGACAACTTATTAAGCTCAGTATTCAATATGTTAGCTAGGCAATCTGCATCCTTATGGGACAGAAGAACGTTGGTATCATCAGCAAATAAGATCAACTGTAACATTTTAGATGCGTTGTTTATATCATTGATGTAAAGCAGAAAAAATAAAGGTCCTAAAATGGAGCCCTGTGGGACACCACATGAAATGTTAGTACGTGAAGAAACATGTCCGTTGTATTCAACAAATTGAAGTCTTTTTGAAAAATAGCTCTTTATCAATTTCAAGGCCAAGCCACGTATGCCATAGTGTTCAAGTTTATCAAATAAGATAGAATGATCAACTGTGTCAAAAGCTTTCGAGAGGTCTAAGAATACGCCAACCGCTAATTCACCGTTATCCATCGGAATTGATTCAATAATTGCAACGTGATCACTTGGAAAAGAATCATTAATAAATGGGGAGGAGGCAAATTTCATTTTACTGAGGATAGGACAAGAGCAGTGTTCCAGATAAGCAGCGGGTCTCGGGTCAAAAACCCGAGAAATCTGGCTCCCTGACCCGACACACAGATTTGTTAAGTAAGAAAATTAGGGAAGACCCGTGTCTTGTGACCCCTTAAAAATTTTCCGTGACTCCCTAACTCTGAAAGTTAACTGGAACAATGCAAGAGGGTGGGGTTGATGGTGGATGGTGTTGAGGAATAAACACCAGCTGTAGGGGCCATGTAGTGAGACTTCATGTGCTCAACGTAAAAATGCATGTTTTTATTGTTAACCAGGAAAGGTATGTGATGTGTGACTGTTATTGGTATGGGTTCAAACCCCTGCCAGACCAATAGTCAGGGTCTTTTTAGAATAACTGAGGAGAAAGTACTGCCTTTGTAATGATATCTGCAAATGGTTAGATTTCTAGTGTTCTCAGACAAGGATGATAAACGGTAGGCCCCATCTTGCAGCATTTGTTCATGAATTCTGTGGGATGTCAACAAGCCCACACATTGTTTATAAAGAGTAGGGCATGGAGTTCCCAGTGTTGTGGTTTGGCTTTTTCTTCTCAGCAAAGTGGCCAGTTTCGCCAGCAGTCATCTCAAAAATGCTTATGGGGTATGAGGCCACTTTGCTAGACAGCCATAAATAATAAATTATTGAGGGGATGTTGCTGAGAGTGCCAAGACTTGGTCTCTGGGACAGTCTGGTGGGAGGGCAGGAAAAGGAGAGCTTGCAACTATGTCTCTGTAATTTGAGTATCCGCCTCCAATTCTCCTAAGGCTCCCAGTCAATTGAGCTGTAAGATTTTTGCCAATCAGCATGAAGCGGAAACAAATGCGAAATGTAAACAAACACTGAAAAACTTGTGATGTCATTACTAATGTCATCTCCGTCAATGGACATTTTGCATAAAAAAATTCGCTGTAGATATTCAAATTACAGAAACGTAGTTGCAAGCTCTCCTTGTCCAGCCTGCCACCAGACTGCCCTGGAGAGCTTGATAGCAGGCTAGGTTCAGGGGAGTCCAAATCTCTCACTTTCCATTCTCTTTATCTCCATTTCTGATCTCTTAACCCCTTTGCCAGGTCTTGTATACTATGTAACTTTTGCTTAAAGTTGTACCAGAAAGGAAAAAAATGTATTCATTTGTCTTTTGTTGTATCTTTCTCCCACATCTCACCGACTTCTGACTTTTGTTCAGTTACTGGTACTTATTTCTTCATCCCCTCCCCTCTCAAAATGCCACAGGAACCACACCTGGACAGTCAGTACTGTATGAGTAATATCTGGTCTGAAAATGACCTGTGCAATTTTACCCTCCTTAACTGTAACTTAATAACAAAATTTTTGCACCTGATTGGCTATCATCAGTTATGATTTTTGCCTAATAGGAATGTAATTGGACAGTGTACATGTAAGGATCATGCGTAAGAAATTGGACAGTATGTGCCATAGCGCGTGCTCTGTAAGAGAATGATCGCACTTCTTAACTGTTCAGAAAACATGAATACAATTACATTTGCAGGTGTTTTTCAAAACAATACAATTAGACTTGCACAAAATTGATTAATTAAATAATTAATGTGGATATTGATAACTTGATATTAATATAAATCTAGACCAAACCAGGGGGATCAGGGGTCTGATAGCTAGCATTCTTTAGCGTTCTTACTCCAACACTGGATGCATTGATAAGGCCAGGTGCATGAAAGGTATATTGATGTATTAATACATAAGTATGCGGCCATAGTCATGAAATGTGCAACAACCAATCACCTTAGCTTTATTAGCACAATTACATATTGAACCTCAACTGTACATATCAACTGTAATCTAGCTGTAGTCACATTATTCATTCCAGCGTGCGATCTGTGAAGTAGAGCAATTTTTGAGCTCAGCGTAGGCAAAGTGTTTGCCCACCCACCCACTTCCTATATCTATAGGCAGTCTTGTGTTGTATTTCATAGCTGATTGTCTACCAATGATTTATTAGTGTTCGTTGGTGTATAAGGATTATATTCTATATCTATTTGTTGTTAACCTTGTAATTAAAGACTGCCTGATCCCAATCCTTGCATCTGTGTGTAGTGGTTTAGTAGATTAAAATCATTGACATAAATAGTTATAACAGTGAAAATGATAATAGACAAATAAATTAAAGCATTAGGTAAGTAAAGAAGAAACTAAGACAGGAAGAAGTAATCACCCTAGCATCAACATAGACCTCCTTAATCTGGAAAAGCTTTAAGAGTAATTTGCACAATTTTTGCTTAAAAAGTGCTTTACTCAACTTGCATAGTTTAGGAGCAATTTTGTTCCAGATTTGTGACCTAGTTCTTGAAAAGGATAAGTGTTGATTAATTCTAGATCCATGATTAATATTGGTAACAGGACTTTGTATAGTCCAATTCAGACTGCAATCATACTCACGATGAAAAAATTTGGATTTTGTTAATCACTCGTATGATTACATGCAAAAAACGAATTGGACTCCAATCGGTCCAAATATTAATCTACATGTATTATAGTGTATAAAATTGTTACAGGTTAAAATTGATCTCAGGTTATTTTTTATTTAACCCAGGTCAAAATGAAATTCCTTTGTCGCCTAATCCTAATTATTCATGAGAAGACAAAGGAATTTCATTTTCATCTAGGTTAAATAAAAAATAACCTGAGATCAAAATTAACCTGTAACATATATGTATTATGTCTATTCATAACCTAGCAAAAATGTTTGATTTTATATTGATTATTTTTCAATTTGTTGATATTTCTAGGTTCAGTTATTACAAGAAACCCAGCAGAGTTGAAGTGCAATGGCAACTTCAATCCAAGCAGACTTCAGGAGTCTCTATGTCAGAATGGTTACCTAGCAACTGGAGTCTTGAGCGCGTAAGTTTATTTGTAATAACAAATTTTAATTTGTTCCAGATACTTCACATTCCTCACAAGAGGCAGTTAGGGAACTTTCATACTACTCAAGACAAGCTTAAACCAGGAAAAGTGATAGACGTAGAGGGCCAGGTAATTTGCCTAGTATTTTGTAAAGCAGCTCCAGCAAAATGGCATTGGAATCCACTTCAGGGATCAAAGAATGGTATAATCCAGTTGGAGTTTTCTGAGTTTTGCTGGCTCAGACAAATTAGAGTTGGGGATATCATAAGCAATTTGCTTGATTTTTACCCTGACAAATACTGTTTTTAACCACAAATAGTAAGTCCATTTAAGAAAATTTTTAAACAACTTTTCTGCATTAACAATATTTAAAAAGCAGAAATGTGTAGATTCAGGGAAAAAAATTACCACTCATATTCTTATTAAACATTGCAGCCTTCCCTTGGCTGAGTTTTGAGTTCATTAATTTTTTTGCCATAGGTGACATGTCACATTTAGCATGTATGTTTTGCCTTTTTTTCTGGATTACTGTGTATGCCGTAAGAGAACTGGGAAATAATAATAATAAATAAATATATATTTTTTGTTTAAACAATATTTTATTCAGAGCAGTTGCTCTAAGAGCACTGAGTGTTCATTTAGAGAGCTAATGCAGTTTACATTAAATTTTTAATTGTCACAGATTAAAGGAGACAAAAAACATTTTAAAACGAAAACAACTATACAAATCTCAATCAAACTATTTAATGGTCTGGTTGAGAGAAAAAAGACTGAACAAAATTAAGCAAGTTTATATTGATCTGAAGGTCAACAAATTGTTTTCCCTGTGTTGAATTGAGTATACCCACCAGTGATGCTAATCTCCATTATATAGATACTTAAGATACTTCTTCTTGTTTCTAAAGTACTTAATAGTCTGGGTCTTCTGTATCTAAGTGAACTGTTAAAACCGTACATTCCTAGTAGAAACCTAAAATCTTCTAAGCAAAAACTCTTAATTGTTCCTAAATACAATTGTAAAACATATGGATATAGAGCATTCTCTCATAGAGCTCCCACACTGTGGAACGCCCTGCCGAACGATATTAGGCAACTGGAACACCTACAAACATTTAAGTCTAAACTTAAAACCCATCTCTTTAGGCAGTTGTAGTTTTTGTTTTCATTGATTTTTACTAGTTTTTTAATTCATTATCCAATTGATTTTATATTCATACTACCATTATTGTAAAGTGCTGCTGGATCTTTGAGAAGCACTGCGCTATATAATTATATTAAGCTATGAATTATTATTATTATTATTATTATTATTGAAATGAAAGATATTTTGCATCTTATGGGAACTCGGAAAAAATCTGAGCCCCAGATGGGATATGAACCCACGACCCTCCGAGATCTAGTACGGATGCTCTAACCACTGAGCTACTGGAGACTCTTGTGGCGAGCACGGGTGAAATGTGGGTATAGACTACGACTGCATCACGCAGTCACATAGTCCAATTTTAACCATATATGACTCCTAACTGCATCGTGCAATCACATTGAAGCATATCAACCATACATGACTCTTAACTGCATCGTGCAGTCACATTAAAGCATGTCAGAGATGCAACCAACCAACCACCCAAGTGAGTCGTACAAGAAATGAAATGAAAGATATTTTGCATCTTATGGGAACTCGAATCCCATCTGGGGCTCAGAATTTTTCCGAGTTCCCGTAAGATGCAAAATATCTTTCATTATTATTATTATTATTATTATTATTATTATTATATCACAGTGCTGCATACCCAACTTCCATGCTCTGACTCCTCCATTCATCTCATGACTGAAACGTTTGCACTTATTTCCTTATTCCTACCACAACTGTAGAATTCTACATGGTGAAAATCCCTACCCAAGAATCTTCAATGACCCAATTATCCAGCTGTTTGGGGCAAAATTTGTGATGTGCAGTGCTCTAACACAGCACATGGAAACTCTCTTCTTTATGCTGAGGTAACTACATTTTTTTATGAAATACGGTAACTAAGGTACTATCCCCATTCTGATTGGTCCAAAACCTGTCTTTTAATATTGTACTGGGGTCCTTGCCATTTACACGGAAAACCCGGAAATTCTGGTTGGAAATTCAAATGGTACATACCATTCCATTTGGAACGTTTTAGAAATTGTGGGCCATTGGCTTAATCAATGCATTTTTTCTGCTGTTTTTGAGCTTTACTAGTACATTTTGTGATTTATCCATTTTGCGTTTGGACAAGCTGCAGCATTAAATATTTACACCTAAAATTTCCACCCAGATGGATCGTGTAAATGGTAAGTGCCCCTGGTAAACCATATTTTTCTTCTGAAACTCTTTTGTTACTACTCACAATTATTTTGAAGGGTTTTCTGGTGTAATAGTTATGCACTTGGGATGTTGGGAGAGCATTTCAGAAGATTGTAAATCACAAGCCCCGGCCATTCTTCCAACATCTCACATAGGTTTATTTTGCTGAGACACCCATAGAAACTGTGGTCTATTGCTTAAATAATCAATCTTTATTTGTCACACTCCTTTCTAATAACTGCAGCTGCTTTGATGTGAATTTGATAATGAAACCTGATGTCCTGCTGGTTCACTTTGTGTAAATAGGGTATTTTTGCTGTTATGATAGTAAAATGTTTGTTACAGCTGTTACTTGATAGTGCTAAATTAAGCAAAAATGATTTCATTTCACTTTAATGACTTGGTATGTTTTTTCAATTTATTCAGACAATGTAAGTATGATTAATTTCATTTTCAAACATGCAGACAGCAAGTTTTCAAGCTTGAAAATGAAGGAAGCACCACAACTTTAACAGGTGAGGAATATTTCCAATATGACAAACATTTTTATTGTTCAAAATGCATTTATGCACACATTCCTGTGCCTGAATGATGAATGATGGTGGAGAGGACTGGAGAGTTGTTCCACTACTATTAGAACCAAAAAAGAGGGAGGGAGGAGGGGAGGGAGGGGGTGAGATAGGTATGGAGGTATGGAAGGAGGAAGGAAGGAAGGGAAGGAAGAAGAGAGGGAGGGAGGGAAGGAAAGAAGGAGAGAGGGAGGGAGGAGGGGAGGGAGCGAGATAGGTATGGAGGTATGGAGGGAGGAAGGAAGGAAGGGAAGGAAGAAGAGAGGGAGGGAGGGAAGGAAAGAAGGAGAGAGGGAGGGAGGAGGGGAGGGAGCGAGATAGGTATGGAGGTATGGAGGGAGGAAGGAAGGAAGGGAAGGAAGAAGAGAGGGAGGGAGGAAGGGAGAGAGGGAGGGAGGGAAGGAGAGAATGAGAGAGGGAGGGAGGAGGGGAGGGAGCGAGATAGGTATGGAGGTATGGAGGGAGGAAGGAAAGGAAGGAGATAGGGAGGGAGAGAGGGAGGAAGGGTGAGAGGGAGGGAGGGATGGATGGAGGTAGGGAGGAAGGAAGGAGACAGGGAGGGAGGGAGCAAGGGTGAGAGGGAGGGAGGGAGGGACAAAGGAAGGGAAGAAAGGAGGGAGGGAGGAAGGGGTATAGTGATCATCAAGGATGTTCTTATCCAAAGAGTTGAATTTTTCCTTTCAGATGATGTGCACTCCCGTTCAATGGAGCTTCGAAGAAAATGCAACAAGTTCTGTGCCTTCCTTTTATTTGTTACACACAAGTAAGTTGTGACTGACCTGCTACTGTTTTGTCACAGACAAAACCTCTATTCCATAGGATAGCAAACTCTAATATCTAGGCCTGCTTCTTCTTGCGTTGTATTTCATGGTGTCTTACACGCACTTCACCAATGTGCCATGGGTTAACCCTTTAAACTCTAAGATCAAAATTTAAATTCTTATTTGTTGCCCCTACACATTTCCTATAGAAGTAGTAGGGAGAGACTATCAAAATATCAAGCAAATTCATCTTGTGTGATCCTGTTCTGAATTCCCGTAACCACTCTGTTTTATTTATTAATTAAAGCATTTGAGAAATTTGATGCTGATCAGTCTTAGGGTTTACAGGGTTAAAAGAGTGCCTGAAGTCTAACTGCAGGATGTGGGGTGTCGGAGGAGGCAGGGTGTGCCTTCAGATAATTTTTTGAGGAAGTACAGCAGGTGTATACAGTGCAAAAAAATTCTATCCTTGAAACAGTCATGTACAGCTCTTAAGGAGGTGGAGCATGTGATATTGTGGAAGATCGTTGTTGATTTACGTTTTATAGTGGTGTTGTTTGCAATGTTAAATCTTTAACCCTTGAGTGTGACCATAAATTGCTTAATTTCTCCTTAAAGTAACAGTGCTTAATCAAACATTAAGGTTGTGAGAAAAAAGGAAGGGATCAACAAGCAACAAAGGTCTTGATTGTTTAACATTTTCTCCTCATCATCAACATAGAAAATGTATGGAGAATAGTGTTGAGAGTATACATGCTCGTGTTAGATTTTAAAGGGTTATAAATATACACTGTCAGAAAAATGTCAATCTTTGGATGAGTAGCCAGGCCAGAGCAATGTTGTTCAAAGAGAGTAGAACTTTTTCAGTGGGTAAAACAACGATTCAGAGATCTTATGTTGGAGTGGTTTGTCCACTGAATATCGACTTGTCTTTTGGATTAGTTATATCAATCAACCCTGGTTTGTTGTATAGTATGATGAAAGTTAAACGAGACAGAATCTCCTAAAACCAGGAACTATGTTTTTCTTATTTCCTTTTCACCAGTCATCTTGATGTGGATCAAGATTCAAACCCGAGTAATAACCAGCTCGTGCAGCTGATTCTTCTGCCTTCACGGCTAACAAAACAGCTGGATGAGTTGGCTCTATTTTTAGGCAGGGTATCGTCTCTTCCGTCTTCCTTCACAAGGACCAACCCTGTATCTACGGGAACATCACTACGTCTAACAGCAGGGGGACATTTCTTTCATCTCCACTTGGAATTGAACTGGGCCGCTATACAAACGCTGTGTCTCATATTGCAAAAACAAGGTCAGTACAGTCTTCTGATCATGAGGTTTTTACCAACGTACCCTGCGAGCAGTGGTTTCTGACCTCACCGGCCGCTACGCTATGAAAGGGAGAGAAATGACAGCTCGCAAGGTATTGACAACGACAAAAACAAGGTCAATGATCATACCATTTGCCAGTCACGTTCATAACATTTGTCTTGTCCTCATTAATGTCTTGAAGGCTTTGGGTGTGTTTTGCCTTGAAAGAATAGGCGTGTTTAGTTTCATTTTAACCATGATCATATTTTGCGTCTTTATTTTCTGAACATGAATGTTCATTGAGGGGAAAACGCTTCCTAAACCTCAAAGAAAGGGAAAAAAAAAAAAACCTGCGGCGCGCACGCATGCGCAAGAGCGGCGTCACTTTACCTGCAGAAAAAGTACCATATGGGAGAAAACGCTAAGGGGATTTAAAATTCTTCCGACGCCCTGACATCAGTAACTCTGGTTTTCCTTCAATACGCATAAATCTTTCGCCTTTTACTAAAGATTTCCGTGGAGGAGAACAACTGAATGAGTCTATAGACCAATTTTTCGTCGCCCTGCCTTTCGGCGGGGCTCCTAATATAAATAGAAAAGCACAATAACCGCAAACAACAGCAAGTTCACTCTGGTTAAGCGCGCATTTTTTTTTTTCTGAATAGACAAACGACCAAATCGTCTCATTGTCCAATCAAAACTGAACCGTTTAATTTACGATTTTGTAAGTAACAGTAAGTGAGTTCGTTCTTCTTATGTTTCTGCTTATGCTTATGTCGCTGCTGTTTTCAGTTGCGCTTATGCTTATGTTTGTTCGCATGCTTGTGCTTATATGTCAGTCTACATCTACATCTGATGAATAAAGGGGGTAGTTTCTAAACTGAAACTGTGGTGCTGCGTCGGTGGGGAAGCAGTACACAAAAATTTGGTATTATCAACAGAGTTGATAATGTCAATTGACCACCGCACAGGGTTTCTAAAAGCTGACGTTTCGAGCGTTAGCCCTTCGTCAGAGCGAATCGAAGGGCTCGAAACGTCAGCTTTTAGATCCCTGTACGGTGGTTAATTTACATTATCAACTCCGTTGATAATACCAAATTTTTGTGCATATCTACATCAGCATCGGTAACTTGCAAAATCTTACGCGACAGTTCGCCGCTGTTTTCACTTGCGCTTATGCGTATGTTTATGCTTGTGCTTGTGCGCTTTTGAAAACCAACCTTTAGGTATTTTAATTGAAATGCTTCTATTTGGTTCAATCCTTTGTTTCTTTACGCTTTGACGACCAAATAATTATACTCTTATTATGGTAATTAGGGTAACAGAAAATTGTTCGTGTAAAATTTGCATACAAGTTAACTTCTTGATCAAACCGACCACGTGGAATAAAACACTGTGCCAGTAACTATTCTTGGTTTTCAACCACGCAACAAGGCGGCCATATTGGATGACAATACAATGCAATTTTTTTTTTCGCAGAATTTGCATAAAAATAAAGTTTAGTTCTCAGTCGAGAGGCAAGCTGTTGTTCTTATGAGCCAACGTGGTTCCCTGACGTCACATGCAAACCAGCAATCGAAGCTTGTCAACTCAAAGGAAATATTCTGAGATAAAATGAGCGATGTAAATTGAGTTTTAATAGTACTTTTATTCAGTTCAAATCACTTCATGTCACTGTTGAAAAGCGCCGAATATAACAGAACAGGCAATGGCTGAACCTTCTCTCACTTTGAAACGAAAGCAGGAGGAGATATTATTGACTCCGTTAAACCGCAAACTGTTTTAACTACGCCAAAGAACGTTTTCCTTCTTTTTATTCATCTTTTATTTCCGTTCCAAAAATATTTACTATAAATGTTTTTTCCTAAAAGTGTTTTCATCACCTGTTGCTGGTATCATTGCTATTTCAATACAACACTCAGATAGACTTTCAGTCGTGAAATGCAGTTCAAGCGTTTGAGTATTTTGTGTCACTGTTTAAAGGATACTTATGAGGAGATACTTCGCGGTGGCGTATTATGTACTTATTGACTGAGTGGGAGGTCCGTACACCATGACCGAGAGCCAAATATTTTCCCGTCCGGCCCGCCCTAACTCATTCAATAAGCATTTTATCATATGGCTTCCTGAGACACTTCATGAGCGCGTAAAAGATGAAGTTTTTACAAAAAGGGTGACTAATTTGCACATAAAATTGATCTAATATGCTCTTTGCATTTGCTTTTTGGTTGTAAAATAAACTTACATGGTTGGACGCGACGAAATCCTCTAAAATCGTATCGCGCGGGGCCGTTCGTGTTCCTAACAGGGCCGTACGGCTTTTTCCGGCCCTGCTCGCGCAAACGCGTACGGCCCTCATACGGGGATTTTCTCAATAGTTTTAGAATGAAAGCGCGCGCGGGGCCGTACGGGTCATATGATAATTTTCATTAAGCAGTAGAAAGTGATTCTAACCTTTGCGTCCGTAACTGGAATCTCAAAGTGTGCAGTGCTCGATCTTAACTTTTAAGCAAACTCGTTCATCGGTTAGTGGAGTCAAATATACTAACCAAATGGTGTCACCATTGATAGCCAAACATCGATCGCCTCTTAAGACCAATATTGTGATTACCGAGCTTGTATCAGGGGATATTTTCTTTCATTTCTTTTCTGGGAACAACTAAACTCAAAACTGGTTGAATTTCTCTTCATTAATGGTATCTCTAAAACATCTTCTATTACAAGTAAGTGGTGGAACAGAGAATTAACTCTGAAGTGTAAATTAAAGTGCTAATAGAAATCCATGAAAAACCCACTGGGCGTTAGTCCTATTAAAGGGTATCAGGGAACCACACGAGGCAAAGAAAAAATTCTTATGACCTCGGTGGGAATCGAACCCACGACCTCCGGATTAGATCTACCGTTGCTCTGCCGACTAAGCTACGAGGTCGGACAGAGAAAGTCCAAGTACAAGTCCAAGTACAAGTAGTCCAGCGGCTATTAGTTATTGAATTTTACTGGCCCAAATCACACTTCTGCTAGTCTCGAGCTTGTGGACTATCGCTACGGTCGAGCACTGGATTGTGGGTATTCAAGTGAGAGGTGCTGAACCTGTTCTCTGTCATGTAGTGCTTTCTGTGGATAAAATCCTGGAGGGTTGATGTTTGTATGAATATTATTTAGCCGGCAGTATTTTACCGTGGGGCTATTAGAGATGCTGTAGAAGGTGGTTCTAACTTTTGAGTATGAGTGACCCATTAATTACCCAAACTACAACGAGTTGCAAAAATACTTGAGACACTGTACGCCATTTGGCCTTGAATTACGTTTCCATGATCTTCCGCTTTCCCTCTCCCTCCCCCTCTTATCAAAGTTTTTAACGGTGCAGCACCATGCTCGAAACTTTGAGGAACAACTTTGAAAGGGGGAGAGGGAGGGGGTGAGTATTGCATGTCACAGATTTGTTAGCAGCAGCGTTTTAGATAGCCTGCGTAGCAAGCGTTTCCGTGGGGTTTGGGAGCAAAGAATTACCGCGCGAAAAAAGACGTGGAAGGGGGAGGGGGAGGGAAAGGAAGGAAACGCTTGCAGACAAACCCCTGGATTTTGAAAACCGCCTACTTAGCCTTTCATGCCTGAGTGATTTCATGCTGTCATCGGCTGTCATAAATTAACCAATAAGATCTTCGCCCTTCCGTAACGGAAGTGAACTTTGAACCAAAACAAACCGTATCTTGCAATTTCATAGTTAAAATTTGGTAATTTACAATCAAGCTATATTTCAACAGAAAATCTTTTCAATCCGTCTTAAAGGAAGGACTACGAGGGCGAAGTTTTAGCACAAATCTGCCAGGAAGTTGTAATTGAGGTTGAGGTTGTAATTGAGGTTTTAAAATGATACAAAATGTGACAAGCATTCAAGTCGCGTTTGTAATCCTTGGCTCACAAGATTCGAAATCTTGGATCACTGTGTTTATTCGTCTAAGAATCATACAAGGTTACCCTAGGTGCTAGAGGTTTTTTTATTTTCGTGACGAAGCTGCGATTGTGAGCGGCAAGGCCACAGTGACTCATCAAAGCAAGAGCGACTAGGAGGGAAGAAATCGGTGCGTGAGCTATTGCCTGTGACAAGACAAACTACGGAAAGCTTTTGGAATTTGGGCAGGAGAGGCTTCAAACATCTGAGAAGGAAAATAGCGATAATCGTTACGAGTATACATAATAGTTCCCCAAATCGAGAAGACTAAATGTTTGGCAAATACTGTATGTGACCAAAACTGGTACGCCGCAGCTAACGCAAACGTTCTAAATGCTGTCAAAATGCTTCTAATTAAATGTCAGAGAACCTAAAATCATGATGTTGTTATGTAAGACGAAATCACTGGGTTTTCCAGCACAGTATTCTTGGACGGGGTGCGAAATTTATGTCCCGTGGACCTTTGTCCCACGGTTTATTACCTAGTTCAGTTGGCGAATGTGGCATTCAAGAAAGTGATGTTAAAATTAAAGGAACGGCTATAAATAGTGTCGCATTTTCCTCTGCAATAATGTGCATGCTTCAAAATCCTAAAGTGTCGGCATTGTACTACAGGATTTCCACCGTACTGTCGAAACTCACGACTAAAGCCTCGTTCGGCGAGAAATTTTTGTAATCAATCTTCCCATTCTTCTGCCAACCTGTGGTCGACACATGTCAATAATGTTTTACCGGTCTAGCCAATCACGAGCCCCGTTCGCTAGCAAACGGAGGTTTTCAAAATCCAGGGGTTTGTCTGCAAGCGTTTCTTTCCTTCCCCTCCCCCACCCCCTCTTTCTTATTTTGGCTCTCGTCCCAATTTCGCGCGTACAAAATCCCGTTCCTTGGTCTTTCTTTGCTCCCAAACCCCACGGAAACGCTTGCTACGCAGGCTACGTTTTAGAGAAAGAAGAGACGTTTTTGATGGCGAATGTCTCAACAATTTTGCAACTGGTTGTAGCAATATGAAAGCTGGCGATTGGTACTTTGTTAATGTGCTACTTGCATTTGCAAAATCCTTGCGGTATTCTGTGCTTGGTTTTAAACCTGCTGATCATTGGAGACTGAACACGCAAAGACTGAGCAGTCCTACGATGACAATGGCAAGTGATCTGCGCGAGATAAGTGCATCCCAACAATGTTTTGTTTTTGTTTTGTTTTCTTATTCTTTCGTCACATATTTCTTTCATTCATATGCATCATTCACTTTTTCATCTATTTAACTGGCACCTCATTTTGATAAAAGCAGTGAAACAACAATTTTTCCCAGTGTGGGAATTGTAGCCCGCGATGAATCACGAACGTGCCAGCGGTGAGGCAGTCACCCACTCCTGCTACACGCCAGATTGTAGCTTGCCCCTGGTGTGAACACTTGTTCCACCACACCCTCTTACTGTGAGCAAACAATACTCTCCCTACCACACTCCAATGAAGGCACGCAACAGGCTTAGTTGAAGGGGGCTCCAGGCCGAGGCCCAAAACGTGACCAAGGCAAAAGTACCCTGGGGGTGGCACAGGTCGCCAAATTGCTGCTTCTGAATTCGTGGGTTTGGCATGTGATCGCCAAAGCTCCTGGTAGCTGACTGGGTTTCTAAGCAATCCCCTGCCTCCTTTTTCCTTCACGACCAGCACATTTACCGCCCCTCCCGTGTGGATGGAACCTTGCTCCGCGTAGTGCCCTAGCGAACTGTAACCAGTGGGGGCTTCCGGGAGGTACACACTGAGGAACTTAGAGTCCACGCATTCTTTTTCTTGGTAAATAAGGGCCAGGTCATCTCTGTTAAGTTTCTTGATGGTCAATGAAGTGTTTTGTGGAGGTGGAACAACGTCAAGACTCAGTGACCAGAACTGATTGACGCGAGGAGCTGTTCTGGAGTCGCTACTCACGAACATATCAATGTTCAAATAGTGATAGCTGGGCGCTAAAGTCCAGATGCTGGACATCCGGGACTCTTCAATCCACAAACGCTTACCCGGAATGCCCGGCGTCGCCACAGTTTTGTGTACCACGCACACGTGACTGTCCGACGGAGGTTCGTAACTGGTTGTGGCCACGTGACCAAGCGCAACATATTCCGCGCTCGGAACTTTAGGCTCCCAAAACGCTAAGACGTGAGAGTTGCCGGAAGCTTCCCCACTACCGTCACTGGATCCCTCTTCATCGTCGTCTCCACTGTAATAGCCATCTCCGCTTGCGGGACCTTCGCTGCTCCACACTTGAGTGAACCCGTGTGCTTTGAGCACCATCTTGGAGTCGCTTTGCATGAAAGCACAAAGCATGACCCCGTGGTTTGGTTTGTTGACGTCCCCCTCTTGCGCGTAATCGCCAAGGATACAAAATCCGGGGGGACATTGAGGTCTGTAAATAGAGAGGCCTGGACCACCGGAATCGGTGTATATTTTGGTAAAGATAGAGACGACCATCATTGCGATTGCCGCACCCGCCATCTCCTCTGCAAAGAAAACAGAAGAAAGAAATTGAGAAAACTCCAGCTTCACTGGCTTCCCGCTAAGGTATAGGGCACAAACACATTTTCTCACTTATGGCTATGCTTGTGGCCAGACAGTCTGTCGGTCAGGCAAAAGGTCAGTGATTAAGAACGGAGTAGTTCATTCTTTGATCGACGCAAGTGTTTTTGTCTGCCAGACACAGACATAATCACAAATTTGGAACTCACCCAACAGCAATCGAACCTACATTAGAGAGCTTAAGGGACGACGACGGCGACGGCAACGAAAATTTCAAAATGGGCATGTAACTTCTCATTTTTGTACTTCTTTCGCGATTATTCCAATTTGTTTCACGAAAAACGCTGGCGAACTGTTCAGGGCCTAAGTTACTGTGAAAAATAAAGGCTGCCTTTAGGGTCTCCCAGGGGGAGTCCTTGTTCCCGTGTTCCCTTCCAAAACTTCCCTATGCGCCCATGTTCCCAAAGTTTTTTCTCATTTGTTCCCCGTTTAAAACATGTGAGAAGAAATGAATGGAAATGAGTGACAGGCCTGCGCGCGCGGACTCCTCATGTGGTTTTTGTGGTCCCCTCGCATTACAGCTTTAAATTATATTTTTGCTCTAAGAAGCATGTCTTAAGAGATTTACCTCTTCTGTATGATATTATCGGAGGTTTCAAGTAAATTGTTTTTAAAATTTTAGAATTGTAAAGATTTCGAATTGTACAGCTTATTATTGTAAGGCGCATTTGATCATATTCACATGCTAATTTGCGCCTAATAAGTAATTAATTATTATCATCATTGTTATTATATGTTTGATTGAACAGTTTTTATATAAGGCGAAATTAAACATTAGTCACTCTTAAAAGGTTAAAGTGGTATCGAATGCTATTTCGGCTATTTCAACTTTCACGCCACCACCACAAAAGCGAAATGGCCGCAGAAGTTTTGTTTCGTTGACGGATTCATTAGAGCAACAGGGGGTTATATTATGTAATGGCATTTTATGGCATTTTCAATATACGTTTTCAAGGACCAAAAATTTGGAATTGAATTGAAGAAAATGTCAAAAGCCTGTCCTTAAGTCTGTTAAAAAGGTTCTAAATAACAAATCTCTCGATGACTATTGACTTATTATTTATTTATTTTATTACATATGCTATTTTCTTTACTTCAAATTAATAACTTACTTATTTATGTTTGTGTATATTATATTTTCTAATAGTTTGGGTGTTTTGTGTGCGGTTTTTGTTTTTTTATGTCTGTGTGTGCATCTATGTGTGTGTTATTGTGCATCTTTCTTGGTGTGTGTTTGTTTTACTTCGTGAGTACATTGTACTTCTGACCTTTTCATTAATCAATTTTATATCCTGCAAATATTGACCTTCTGGCATTTTTAACCCTAAATAGTTATTTCTGAAGGTCCGTACCTTTTCTAATTTATTAGTTAACTTATATTTCCAATAAGTAAACTCTAAGGTACAAATAAAGATGTTGTTGTTGTGATTTTTACACGTTTTTCTGGGGCGTTAGTCTGAGAGGAAGTCAGCCGGGAGAAAGTGTTCTTACGACTCGCAGAAGACAGCCATTGCTGTTTTTCTTACAAGCAAGCTACAATGTAGACGCTAAAAGCATCAGACATAGAAATCAAAGTTTTAATGTCTCGTACAAACCTTTTATTAGTACGCAAGCCATGAATTCAATGGTTCTGTCCTCACGTGTTCTGAATCTGTGCGCATTTTAGTCCGACCTTATGAGAATGTAGTGAATTTGCCCCTTCGTGGTGGTGTATGTATGCTGTTAATTAACTAATTCGCCTTTCGATGAACACTTTTGATGGAGGTCATCGAAATATTTTATTGCTGAGATTCCTGGAATTTATCATCAGTTCGATTACAGCGCTGAGCGGTTTAAGTTGTTTTAATGCAAATATTTCAGCAGATTGAGAGGGAGCAATATTATTTGTAACTAGCCTGATAACAGAATTTATTCGAGGCGATTGATCGAAGTCCACTATCATTCCAGAAATCTAGCAAGTTGCTTTATGTTTTGGATCTGTGTAGGATGCAGTTCGAAACACAGTTTCTTCCTCGAAAATTTCCCGTTTTTACTGTCAAAATTCGTTCTTTGTGTCTGGCTCGTGCTGAGGAGAAATAAGATGCATGCTGATCAATAATTTCAGTGGTATTATTCATTATGCTGTACAATGTTATTATATTTTGTATGCAAATATTTCTGAAAAGATCCTTTGTTTATAGTGTATATAATTGTTTAGTTAGTCTTGCACAAGGCTCATGACAAGACAGTTATAACTAAATGCTGTATCATAAAGGACCAAACCTATTTTTTCTGCTTGTACAGGAATGGCTTCTACTGAAAACTTAAGAACCTAATTTGGTACCTACTTTAGCCTAAATTGCCAATAACTACCCCCAAATATAACAACCTGTTTTGCCAAACTTGGAAAAATGTAGGTTCTTACACGCGGGCTTTTACTGTAACGTATTACCAAAGAAATGAAAGACATGAAGTATGCTGTAAAGTGTAGCTCCAGCTTTTATATTTGAGTATGAAAATCTCAGATTGTTACCCTCGACATTAAAACTATAGGGCAGTAATTTTTTGAAAATGCTTGTCAAAGCGTGTAAGGTGGCTTTGGCATTTGAGTAAAGCATTTTTTTTTTAATTTTATGTATATGAATCATGTAGTTTACATGGAGACAACAATAGTGAGAATGATAATTACAGGATAGGTTACAAATGCTTGTTACACCCTCAATAAAAATACGCCCCAAGAAAAAGACCGTTGCCTGATACGCAGGAAAATAATTCGAGTTTTTTTTCCAGAGTAAAAGAGGAAGAGAGAAATAAAGAAAAAAGAATTTCCGAAGGATAGGCTCTGATCGAAACGAGAAGCTTTTGAGGATTTGCCATTCATGTTGAGGGAATTTTGTTTTATCGTTTCTTTTAGCTATGGAGTGTTTTATCTGTTCGATATAAGTTTTGCTACGAATTGCAATACTGTAGGCTCTGTTGAAATGTTTAGATGGATTGATATTCAAATGAAAGTTCCTGATAAGCGCTTTTGCGACGTACCCACTGTTAAGTGGCCGATAAAGAAGCCTTCAGCTTTTGAGTCTGTTTACCTAATCCGTAACTGTCACAAGATAATTGTTTGCTTTTGAGCTGTCTTCTTGCCTTAACATTGGCGATGAGACCTTTTTTTATTGAAGTCTATCTGCCATTGTTTGCCCCAAAAGCACCTAGGCTTAACAAGGGGATCACAGTAATAAAAATTTAAGTTAAAAAATCAGGCTTACACGCAAAAACACACAGAGAAACAAGACACAAAAGTTAAAACTGAACAGGGAAATTTACATAGCTAGAGATACATTAATTTAACAAGTAAACAGTGGACATCGAAGAGCGATTAAAAGACAAAAACAAACGAATTCTCTCGCCGAAACACATTGATAATCACGACTGTTATTTCTCGTCTTCAAAGTGACTTAAACATGATTTTGCGAAAAGGCTCTCTGTTTATTTTAGACCAAGTGGACTCCAGTGTTATGCTAGTGCATGCTTATGTGTGACCTTTCAAATGGTGGCTTTAATGCTTTTCTGTTGTGGTTATTTTCTGCGAACATTCGAATTAAAAAGTTTCCGTGCGACAGTTCAGTTGTTATACCTTTTAAATTGCTCAAGTTGCTTGTGGTTCAACATTTTGGCCTGTGGTTGGCATCACCAAATAAAAGCACGTTTGTGGTACTTTCGTCTTTCCTGTTTCTGTTGAGTTGATTTTCGTTTTTGAGTCTGAGGATGAAATCCCGATGTGCGTCCCTTTTGATGTCAGCAATTCAGCAGTGCTGTTTGTGAACTGGAATTTAACACTTAGTTTCGGTTTGGAATTCAGGCGCACCACGTCCCTTTGTAACAAAATCACTTTAAAAGCTTGGTCTACTCCATCCGATAAGAAGTGAGATTAAGCCATGTAAACAGACTGCCTTTATAGTCTGATGGACGTTCGGCATCTTTGTCTTTATATTACGACTTGGAACGCAATGAAAAATTTCTTTTCTCTAATAATGCATGGCCACGACACTAAATCGACTACTTAATTTTCGAAGATTTTCTGTAGAAATTCGCGTTTTAGATGTAGAATCGGTGAAGGAATTTCCTTAGAAACGTTTGCGGCATTCAGACATTTCGACAATGGGTCTGTGACCCTTGATTTACCGCGAGCAGATTCGAGTTTTTTACCTGGGAAGCAGAGAAGGGGGGAAGTGATTACACCTTTTAAGTGTTTAGTTTGCATCTATTATCTTATCGCTTATTTTATCAAATCGGTCTTTTATCGTCGACAGAAAGCATGAACCTACAATTGTTGGTGAATTCTGTAACTGGTTTGGAAAATCATACAACTTGGTTTTCAAGAGAGTTTAGCTTCGTAGTTCTCCCACACCTAAGCGGATTACAGGATATGTCCCCCCTTCCTTCCTCGCGTATTCTTACTGTGAAGTGACCTTGCCATGGAGTTCATTTAACTTCTATGTGGAAAGAATGTTTGCCCACTGCTTAAGACTTTCAGATAGAATTAACGCTAATAAGCCACGGAGGGGCTGCTGCTTCATACTTGCAAAGTGTTCAAACGTTACTGAACGAAATAATGCTTTACGTTCAACGCTTCGAAGGAACGCTCTTGTCAAATAACTTAAAAAATATTTTCATCTGTCCTACGTTTTCTGTGTTCGGGTAAATAGTAGTTTAGAGTTTACTGTTTAGAAAAAGACTAGGACTTATTTGAGCGAGAATTTTAATTATTATAAGGCGACGCATTAGTCATTAATGTTATGTTCTAGAGGTGACGATTTTTAAACCCATGTTTAATCCTATGCTCGTGAAATGGTGTCTGGAATGAACCCGTTAAATCAGTAGAAATGAGGGAAATTAAGTGTGAATGCATTAGAACTCACCGTCCCGTGATCGGAAAATTTCGTTTGGTTTTCGCTCGCTACTGTTATGAACTTCCCACTCGAAGCTTGTGAAGCAATCTATTTCACCAAGTACTGGTTGCTGTTTATATCGGATTTGGGGCGGAAACTTGCTTGAGCCAAATATCTTGCCGAAGATAACCTCTAGACCCTTTTCTCAGCAATCGGATACAACTGACCGGACAAACGGGTTTTGGCGCCTTTGTTTTCGAGGCTTAGGAATCTCGGTCATGCGCTAGGGCGTGATCTTGGAGGTAATTGGCATGGTCGTGTCTACTTTGCGTTATTGATTACTTTTACACTTGTTATGTCTAGCAGCCACCTAGGTGAATACCGCAAATGGCTAGGATTAGCGATACAGCTTCCTTTTTGTGCATCAAAGTAACTGAATAAAGTAATTGAAACGGATGGTCTGGTTTTGGTGCCTTAACATTTCCTGAGTTCGTCCCTAACATTTTAGTAGTGACAAAGTTGAGGTGCAGATCAGAAACCTTTTGTTATTAATTCGTTCAGCGTAAAGATTGACGATAAAGAGAGGCTCTTTTTAAGTCCTGTCCCCAGTTGTTCAGAGAGCGGATAAATCGCTATCTGGTGGATAAAATGCATTTTTATCCGCTGAATAGCTGGGGCCTGCTGTCTGGCTTTATGATACGACTTAACCGACAGATTTATACAGCTGTTTATAGTTTCAAATCGATTCCCTTGCGCTTGTTAGGACGTTTGACCTAATAAGTGAATGGAGACGGTGTTTTAATTTCACGTTCACCAAACGTTCCTTACTTAATCACCATTAATCTCAGATTATCTACTCCAAATAGACGGCTAGTCTCGCAATGTTTTGAGTGAACATGACATTACACTGGATACTGAGCCAGATTAGTTTGAATTGATCGCACGGAAAAGACAGGCTTTTCTCTGTCGTTTTGCGCCGTGTACCTCGTTCGCTCAAAAGCAAAATAAACAAACAAACAAACAAAAAAAGAAAACCCCCAGGAAATATCGACAAACTAATGGAATGAATAATTCGGAAGGAACTTTGAGCTGATACCTTCCCAATGACCAACATTTTGCATCAATCCGGCCTCACAATAAAATGTGTTGGAGCACGCCGCGTGTGAGTGCTATATTATAGGTGCCACACTGGCGTTTATTAAAATGGCTACAAATCACATTTTGTTAAACTTGGCAGTAACACCTGGAAGTTCTGGGGAGCTGGCAATTATTAAGAAACTTTTTAACGTTGTTAAGTTAATAGAAAGGAAATCCTTCTATAGCACCGCAGTAAAGCACTGCTAAATAACTTTCGTTTCATGGTCACAACCCAGGAACGTTGTCACGAACTCGAAGAGAAAGTAGCTTCAAGTAAATCTCTTGTTGACATTGTGATCTCTCTTATGTTGGTACTTGAAGTAGTTGTTTTGAAGAGCTCAAAGGTTACATGTTCCTAATACAGCGTGCAGAGAAATTGTTTCGTGGGATGATGGATACAGAAGCAGCGATTTTCTTCTGGAGTGATTGATTTCGTTGGTATGTTTAGGGGATAAATTTGCCCCACGGATGAAGCGAACAAGTATTAAGTTTACGTTGAAAAAAGGTCATCTCGAGCCTTCTCTTGTCATCTATCCTCAAATCTTCTCAGGACTGCTTTTTATTAATTCTCAATCCTTGACTCATTATTGGACAAAACCATCGGTCTCCAGTGGCTTAATCTAATTGATCCGGTGCATTTATCAATTAGTTTAATTAGCCTAATTAGGCAATCGGTTCCGAAGTGTTGATAGGCTCGTTAGCGTTTAGACTGGGCAATGTAATATGCACCGAGGAGTAGTTTTTTGTCCCTTTGATATGTGTGTTCTGCTTCCCTTTTGACGCGCCGCATTACATTTTTTGCTGGAAAACACCGCTGCTACTGTGCTTTAAATCATTTCACGGGCTTTTTTTTAAAGCTGCAAGCGTGTGCCATAGGCACAAGTCTCCCGTTGTCTTTGGGCGCCTTCTAGATGAGAAATCAGTTTTCGCTAAACCCGCATCTGGTCGAGGTCTGTGTAGCCCTTGGACACCTTTTAATTGGCCGTTTGTGGTAATTTTAAAGATATATAGTTTCAAATTATATATCCGTCGGCAGCCAATTATTTAAAGAAAGCGATTTATGCCAAACTACATGAAGATGTTTACCCGTTTAGTTTCAGTGCGCCATTCTTCACAGCGCCATCGTGGAATGTTAGCTCAGTTTTTTGTCAGTTTCTGGTTTGACTGCATGCCAGCCGTTTTTTTTTATGATAGTTCTATCGTACGTGTTTAATCCATCACTGGTAATGATTTGTTTTTTCCCAGCAGTTAGCTGTCAATTTGAATTTAATTGATTTTCCTCGCTCTTCATTCTAGAACTATTGCATACCGGCCATGAATTCGGTTTCGACATATTCCTGGACTGGGTGCAATATGGGATATGAATTTTACTGGTTACCCCGAATTGTGCCAAACACCAGTTGCTAACTCTTATGCTAAGACGTAACAGTACATTTATCCAAAATCTAATTCTTACGTCACCTTTTTCAAAGCGCCAATGCCTAAATTCCCGATTTCATCCTCTCAAATTTCATTTACGTTCCTGGGGTAAAATGTTGTCAAATTCCATTTCTTGTTATATCACTTTAGCACCATTGTTTAGTCATGTTGTGTTGTCTATGAACAAAGTGAACAATGTGGATTTCCGGTGGTTTTTACGAAACGATCCCTAAATTTTACTTCCACTGACAACACACCGTTACTTCTTGGTTTTCATCGTGTTCATTCTATTATCATCCCTTACCCGTGTTAATCTTTGAAAAGGAAGGAAACGAAGTTTTATTTTTTAAGTCGTGATAAATTGCCACCTGGCCATATTCCATCTTTGGATAATTTCCCATGTGTGCCTAGAGTAATTGTTTCCAAAAATTATCCGACTGTAGGCGCCATAGCACTATCTTAACTCGCCGTTTGTTAAATTTTAATTAGTCCAAACGCGCGAGCTGTCGCAGATGAAAACTTTGCTCAAATATTCCGTTTTTAAGTCTGGAGATCTAACAATAGCTGTCCTTTTTTTCCTATCAACTTCTCGATTAAGCACGTTCTTTCGTTTATCAACTTCAATTTTCTTTGACATTGCAGTCATTGTGATATCAAAGAACGATGCGTTCAAAATCAAATCCGGATGGTCACTTTTTCAAAATAACGTAGCCATTTTTAAAGATTCTTTTTTGACCGTGGTGTATCTTTACCTTCCGTATCAGTTGTTTAACACATTGTTGTAATTACCAAAACATCTGTGGAGAGACAGACATATTCCTGAAGAGTTCAAGGAACTTTGCAGTTAGGAACACTCTGCATTGAAACTGATTTCCCTGAGCTTAAAATTTTTCAAGATCTGGACTACTATAGTTCGGATGGACCTGTTTTGGTTTGTTGATAGTTGCAAAATATAACTTGAGGAAAGTTTCATACATGTGTTTACACTGTCTGTTTGTTCGTTTTTATTTATTTGGTTTTCTTTGAAACGTCTCGACCCGTGTTCTCGAGTACATCACCGCTCGTATTAAAAAAGTCTTGTAATAAACTTCACGTAGTTTAAAGGGGCTCTGTCATGAGATTTTTTCTGTTTACAGAAATGCTACTTAACATACCTGTTCGCAAGATCAGATTGCTTGTTAGAGGGTTATCAATCTGTACAGGCAATAATAATTCATGATCACCTGATATAACTGAACATTGTAGAGTTAATTACTACTTATGATCAAGTTGGCGTCCGAACGCCTGCCCTAAGCCACCTGTTAGGATGCGAATGCCATTATAATTGTGTTAATGTGTATTGCAAATGACCTCTTGTTTCAAAGGTAGCAAACGTTATGCACGCAAGCTGATATCAGGTGTAAGTCACGACTTTCCAGACTTCTTCTATCATCCTCAGGAAAATGTTGGTAGGAGGGGAGAAGCGAATTTCAATTTTTTTTTAAGCCTTACAACCATATGTCCTTCACTGGTGAGCAGGGATGGCGCAGTGGTGAGAGACTTTGAGAGCACTCGTCTCCCACCAATGTGGTCCGGGTTCGATTCCCGGACTCGACGTCGTATGTGGGTTGAGTTTGTTGTTGGTTCTCTTCTCTGCTCCGAAAGGTTTTTCCCCGGGTACTCCGGTTTTCCCCTCTCCTCAGAAACCAACACTTCTAAATTCCACCTCGATCCGGAATGCTCGAACGTTTAATACATGAGCTCCTGGCTCAGGATTGGGCAACCACTCCACACGCGATCGAGCTTTAAAAAATTGATTTGATTTTGATTTGATTTGATTTGATTTGACTGATAGGCAAACATTCTAAACTGGTCAAAATCTCTGCCTAATCTCAAATTGAAGTCCCGCTTAGTTTTCTCGTGCTTGCATGTTATCGTATTGCGGGGCGTTCTGTCTCTAACTTGGAAAACCGTGCTAAATTTTCGAATCTTTGTATAGGCTGATTCGAAAACCCTCACGAAACTGGTGAAAATGAACTTGGCAATACCTATAACTGATTTTACTTAAAAAGAAAAAACCGAACGAACGAAAAGACGGACAGACAGACAAAGCTTGAGATGAGGTACAAGGTGATGGATATCTTGTTAATTGTGAAGTACATACTCAGGTTAAAGAAGTTATCATGACTGTCCATTTCCCCGAAACGTTTAGCCGATAAGAAGTGATCGATTTTATGGAGAGATCGTTTAGATTGTATCAGCCAAGTCAGTTAACAATTAAGTTGTCGGCTTTTTGATGCTTGAGTATTGATGTGCCTTTATGCTCACGGCATGTAATTTAGGAACTCTTGGGAATTCAATGTATAACTTGATGTATAACTTGATATATATTTTTAGTTTCTAGGTTTTTTATCTAATTGTATTGTATGTTATGCTCTTATTACTGTAAGGCCCAGTCCATTTTAAACATGATGTAGGTAGTTTTATCTTTGTAAAATAAGTTCGCAATTCGCTTATGTTTAAGCGCGACGATTTTATTAATAAACCAGACTTATTAGACTTATTATTATCTCCTTCTGGATCTGAGAAGGTGTGGAATTTACCAGTCCTGAAGAGATAATTGTGGAATGTGTTGCGCTTAATCCTTTTCCTAAGTAAAATCTCTAGTTACAACTGAATTTGCCTTTCTACACCTCATGTTTATGCATTCAAAGCAGAGGGTTGGGCAGTTCATTATTTTGTAAGATTAGTGCTACGCTGCGATAACGTGACCTCCGTCTCTTGTGGAAACATCCAGGTAGTAACTCCTTTCTTTGGTTCTGTGTCGATAGACTCCGTATGTGGCCATCCAATATGAATTATTCATGCGTACGTTTCCTTCCCTTCTACTGAATACTTTAGATGTGGAACATCACTCTTATAAAGCTCTGTCGCTTTAGTTAAGAATATACGTTTTATGCTCATCGTTTGCACCCGCCAAACCCAAGGTTTCTTCTGGTAGTTGATTACCAACATCAACAATCAAACTGTGTCCCCAAGAGGAGCGTAGAGGTCCAGAGAAAAAAGAATCGGTAGTGTAAACGAACAGAATTTGGGTTGCAGCGCAATTGGATCAGTGGCCAATTTGTAATTCGTTTTATCGTAAAGATTTGCCTGTAGAGTCCATCTTGCCAGGCCCAGCCCTCAACAAACCGCTAATATTATTATTTGGACCAAAATTTACAGTGCGACGCGCCTTACCGTGGCCACCCAACAAACATTTTTACAAGTCAGCCAATCAGGGTACACAAATTTGATTGACAGACACGCCTCCATTTGGTTGTTGCGTTTTGAAACTTTCTACGGAGGCGTGTCTGTCAATCAAATTCGCGTACCTTGATCAGTGGCTTAGGCCCCGTTCAGACTAAGTGCCCGTTCCGTGGCGCCGTTCCTGGGCACTAAAAAGGACGCTGTCTAGACACCTCAGTGCCCTGGACCGAGGATGTTCACACTCTTGCAGAAGGCTCGGTGCCCAATTTATCTTTTTGAGTACTCCGCAATATTGCCGCCATTTTTGTGACTGCATCGTAGGGAGACACGGGAAAAAACGCGGGAACACATGAAAACGTGTTCAGGCAAGTTCCCGGGAACGATGCCCTAGTACTACCCTTGGAGGTACTGCCCGTGCCAGGGCACGGTGCTCAGATTTGTGTGCGGGCACCAACAAAAAGCTATGTTCAGACCAGTGCCCGTTCCCGAGAACCGGGCACAGGCACCTACTGTAGTCTGAACGGGGCCTAACTTATGAGAATGTTTGTTGGGTGGCCACGGTCAGGCGCATCGCACTGTAATTGCGGTAAAAGGTTTGGAACTTTCTAACCATTTTCGTAGTCAACTATCCGATTAAGGCGCCCTTTCTGGAAGCTATGGTTCCGTTGTGTTCATTGGAAGTGTAATGAGCCAACGTGCTTGTTTCGTCTTTGGTCTTGATAACCTTTTCATATGTTTTGATGGCCAAAGTCTCATTTGCAGTGGAACTTCAGATCACTTAAATTACCTGCAGTATTTAACACTTCAAGGTTTTGTTCTCATACTCTGTAGTTACAATCGACTATCTTTTACTGATAGCCAAGTACTGCTCAAAATGTAAAGGATCTTACCGGCAGGAGCCTATCAAGTTAGAACCATGTTGGACAGCATGATAAAACGAAGCTCTAAGCTTAATTAGATTCTCACAAGAAATCAGGTGAAACCACTTTATTATCAGAGTTATCAGTCTTTCGCAACAGTTTTAGCGACAGAAAAACATCTGTACACTGGATAACGTTTTCTTTTCCGGCTTTTTCATCGGATTTACTTCAGTAGGAGTCCATCACTAGGAGCGTACAACTGCCCTATATTCCTGTCACGGCCTTTTCACAGACCGATTTATTTTTAGCTTGAGTTTTCCGCAAATATAGGACTCCCTCAGGAGCCCCATTCTCTCGTGCGAAACTTTTCCTCGACCTTTCTTTTGTTCTAAAGTTTGTCTGCGAAGCTAAGAAACTTTAGAACAAAAGAAAGGTGATGATGATCCGGTATCACGTGCACCGGAACTGCCTTTTTTCACGGAAAAGATAGTCTAAACATAAATCGCTCTGTGAAAATGCCGTGACACAGGCTTATTATGGGAGTTATACGCTCTTATTGATGGGCTCCTGACTTCAGTCATTACTTGAGGTGTTAACAGTTTCTTTGCATGAATTTACCAAAACGTTTGTTATCAATCTCGTACACACAGGGTAAGGCAAAGCCCAGCAATGAATTTGAAAACTTCTACTTTCGAATTACAAATTTTAGTATCGTAAACTGTATGCAATATTCTGATTTGTGTACAAGAGATCCACTTGTTCTGGTAAACGTGTAATTTCGCGTCTTAGGAAGATATAGCATTATGGAAATTTAACGCGAATTTGGGAATTTGGGAGTGTTAATTTCCGCGCCATTAATTAAGTGGAGCGTTAATTGAGCATTGTTTATCAGGGTGGAGATCCACCGGTATCGTTGGCGCTGAAAAGAACACTCGAATTAGCGAGATTCGTTTGGGTTTTGGACTTTGTTAACTTGTTAACAGCTAGTGTGTTACAATAAATTTGTTCCTCAGTGTTGTCTCTAGAAGTCCCGTTTCTTTGTGTGGTCGCGTTAACTTCTTCATTTGAAATTTTAGCACGGCTTTCGCGTTAATTTCCTTAATTGGAAAGTAATTTTTCCTTCACTTCGTGTGAATTTAAGTCGCGTTAATTTCCAGTATCTTAATTAACACGAGCGTTAATTCCCTATAATAAGGTATTTTGTCGATTGTCTGCTGAATCACGGCAATGATCATTGAGTTTCATTAATCCTTGCTTCCTGCACAAAAAGGCATCATTCCCTTTAAATATTCCCTTTAAAATTCTCCATTTTATTATTCCTCAATCTTTTCATGCCCCATGCCATACCACACAGATCTTTTTTTAAACTGATAAATTTATCAAGAGGGGGCCTGATCTTTGTGGAGACCTTTGGCTTTCTTAAGTCACCTCACCACTTTTTTTTGTTATGAATTTACCTGTTTTTTATTTACACACTTTTATACTTTTATTTATATATTTTCTTGGCAAAAAAATTAAGTTTATGTTGGCTTGCAGATAGCGAATTTGCTATTCGCGGCGGTCCAGTCATCAACATACTATAACTTACAATGTTAAGTAAAGAAACTAAAAACTAAAGAGTTAAACATTGCATGTTAAATTATAAAGAGAAGCATAACTGGTAAATACATCAATAGTTACATAGTGTAGCAATAAAGTATACGAACAAATTAGATACTAAAGTAATTGGATCAATTTGTTTTAATTGTGCAGTTTTTGAGTTTAGAGGTTATACTTTGAACATCAAGGTGAGAATCTTTATTACTCAGGATCTGAAATAAAGACTTTTTTATTTGTTTTTTAAAGGAATTTTTTGATGTTTTAAATTCACTCGGTATCTTATTCCAAATTTTGACACTATTGATATTATAAAATGTTATAGTGTTAGTTCATATTCTTATGTAATTTGACGTGAATCGTCGAGTGGTAAAGAAAGAACTTGAGCTAACTTGATTTAGACCAAGGGGAAATTTTTAAGTTTTAGAAACAGGACCCGGTTGTTCGAAAGCCGATTAACCTAATCCAGGATTAGGGTAAACTTTTTGGTTGCAATTTTTAACTTTTGGATGAAAGTCGTTTCCACTGCTTGTTGTTTTTCAGAATATTGTTTTGCAGAATATCAGCATTGCACAACGTTTGGGGATAGAGAAATAACCTCCTTGATTAACTTTTAATCTTGGATTAGCGTTAATCGGCTTTCGAACAACCGGGCCCTGGGACTATAAGATGCGTATTGTCTGAACAACAACAGTAAGCCCCTTGTCGACACTTTTGGAACCCTGGCTACATTTGGAAATTTTAACAACGGAAGTTAGTTGTCGCTTTTTAGCCGTATTCGATAAATTGTACTATTTTGGTTAACTCCTTTCTGTTTCCGGTCCTGATTTTGTCTTCATTTGAGCTGCCTTTGAGGAAGTCAATTTTCCGGCTTCCGTTGGTTCGAACAATTATGTGGCCCCGACTCTTAAATCTCTAAGTTTCCTGTCATTCATTTACATTCATGCATTACTCAAAAAACGTAGCTTTTTTGTCCAGCACATTTTTTGCTTGATTGCTACTCAAACTCATTAAATTCGTTTTAGTTTGGAAAGAGGAATCACGAAATCAAACGCAAGGATGAGAAAAAATTTAGCGCAAACGAGGCTTGGTGGTGAAATTTGAACATCTGAAGTAATCCTGCATAAGGCCAACTTTCTCTTGAAGTCTCTAAATGTTAAGTGATAAACGCTTCTTGTTCTTGTCTCCTTCCAGGCCGACAAGGTGATTTACAACCCGATCGCTTTGTTGATGTCATAAATAGCCTCAAGAAATACACAATTTCTTTCCTTTGGGATTTAATAGCGTTGGCTGCTTCTATCTATAACAAGGTTTGTTATCTTAAAAATTCTTTTAATTCATGAGTTGTTGTCTCTAAGGTTTAAGAGTAATTTTAACGGCATTGATGCAACGATATCCCACATAAAATATTTTCTTGAAATGGAGTTGCTGGATTGTTACCAGTTTTGTTGGGATAGACCATTACAACAGGCTGTCACGTACTACAAGGAATTCTAGGCTGTGCGTGAAAGAAATTTTTGAAACACCGGCAATTCGAACGTTCGTGAGCCCTTTCGGAACTCTTACAATTCCCTTGGTCAATTATGTGCTTG
The DNA here is from genome assembly GCA_948470475.1 of Galaxea fascicularis. Taxonomy (NCBI): domain Eukaryota; kingdom Metazoa; phylum Cnidaria; class Anthozoa; order Scleractinia; family Euphylliidae; genus Galaxea; species Galaxea fascicularis. The sequence goes on along the minus strand of OX419338.1, from coordinate 7,544,598 downwards.
TGAATGATGTATATGAAATAAATCATACATAAATCAAATGAAGAATGATGTGGTTAATGAATTTCAGCCTCGTTTTGGGGACGAGGCTACAGATTGTGTATCGTTCGTAGAGTTTCATTGCAGACGGAGTGGGGCGATTGTTTGAACCATGGTAAAGTGAAAAGCAGGATGTTGCATGTTTTCACGTATATCGTAGCTTTGCTCTCGGGGCAACGAACTAGAATACCTTGATTAGAAATAAAACACAAACAGCGGATATAAACATGGTAAACCAACGCATTTTATATAGACTTGACGTTTCGTATGCTAGGCAACATACATTTTCAAAAGTGACCGTTACAATTTTTGAAAACTGTAAAATTGTGTTTGCTGTTTGTGTTTTATTTCTAATCAAGCTACGATGGCCTAACAACAAGAGTTTATAGAATACTTTGAATTTTGGTGTTTTCAATGCACCCGTTCGTGAGGTCTTGAAATTTATTGACTCGATGTGCGTCTCTTTGTTCCACAGGAATCCCATTCAGACCTACTCAGAGTAAGCCCATTCTCCTGCGGCTGTGTTTGTGAACTGTGGATTATGTTTATCCACCTCTTGGATCATTTGAGCGCCAAAACAGAGGTCGAGGTACGGGAGACGAATCGTGCCCATGCGAATGTTTATTTTTGAGCTATTCATTTCGGTTCAAGAGAATTTCGTGTATGAAATGTGTTATACCAATGCTTTCCCCAAAAATTATCACTCCCACGACTTTATGAACAGAGAAGAGTATTGTTGCAGTCTTGTTGACTGCCATTCTCAAGAGGTCAGGTGGTCATTGGCACGCAAACGGAGTTTAAGGAATAACTGTGTAGAGTTTTTTCACCCGTGTGACTTTCAGCCATATTGGTTTGCTGAAAGAAAAGAAGCTATTAATGCCATTCCCACACGTTTTATTTGGGACACCAACATTGCAGTCGTTTCTTTGTTTTGGGACACCAACATGGCCGCCGTGACGTCATGTGAAAACATTCTCTACCAAGTGATGCGCCAACCAGGGAAACATCAAGGCAGTTGGAATACTCCACGCCACTTTTGAGTGCGTTGTATTTATATTTCCTGAAAAAATTGTGCCCAAAATTGGCGAAAGGGAAGTAAACAACCGTTCCTATGCTTTCTCTTTAGTCATTTTGGTCAGCGGTATCCTCCATCATGTCAGAGATCCTTCATCTAAAAGAAGCAGAGCCAGATAGCCAGGAGTCCGGTGCGCAACCATTGGCGCAGTCCTGTGGTAAGATTCCTGACCTCCTTTACTTTTATGACAACAATGTTTGTATCGCACACCAAAGCATCTCTGCAGCTGGTGGTTGAATATTCACGCATAACCGCTACAGATTAGTTTTCAAACATTTTTGAATTTGTTAAAACGTTTTAGAACAAATAACATCGAAACAGAAAAGAATTATGAAGTAAAAAGTTCACTGTTTTGTAACGGTATCGGCTCGCTTGACGAGCTCGCTTGACCCGGTCATTGTTGCTTAAATGTGGCTTAATATTGTGTCTTGAGAGGGACATGGTTGTCTTTAAGACCACGCATGCTCAGTTTCAACGTGAATTCCTAATACAGACAACTCTCCCATGGCGACCACTTCTCGTAAGCGACTACTTTGTAAATGATCGTTTTGTTTCTTAGTCAAAGACTGTTTCGAAAACTCTCTTGTAAGCTATCGACCGCTTTGTCGTGCACCAAAGGTGGTCGCTTATGGAAGATATGACTGTATTTGATTTAAGGGTATAAGTACAATGGAGATAGGCCAGATGTCATTGCGCAGGTGCAAGTTATGCCACTAGCATCAAGATGACCGAGATTTGTAACGACTTCATGGAAACCGTTTGAATGTTTGTCATTTCTAGTCCCTCTCAGTTTTACAGTAAAGACGCCTGTTGGTTTTTGTTGGTGGCTGCTGTCCCACTTGTCTCCACTGTACTGGTTTACTGACAGGGGAGTGTACTCACAGAGAAGGAAGGTAACACATACGGGGTTGAATTAATAAAGCTTCCTTGGATATCTAATTATTGGCTTTTGAGCGAAAGATTTCCGTATTCAAACAAGCCATATTTTGGGTGCGTTTTTTTTGGGCTCTTCCAGAATAAGAATGAAGGAATGGGAATGGTTAGAATGATGGGAATTCAACTACGTAAAAAAGACGGAATGAAAACGCACCCCTCCAGGCTTGTTATTGTTGTTCACACCTACGGTAGCTTGAAAACAAAGACTTCCAGCTGTTTTCGCAACGTGCCGGGGAAGGAAAATACCCTTCTCCGTGCATCTCTCGCGAAATATCCGGCTCCCAGAAAGAGAAACATCAGAAAAATGGGCTTCGTGTTTCTTATACAAACTGATAAGACAAAGGATTTCTTCTGAAGTCAACATTGTAGTTGGTTTTCTTCTCAGGCTCGGAAGCAAAAGTTGAAGTTGTCGCCAACACGCTGTTGGACATTTTTTTTATTTGTTGTTGAAGTGACTCACGAGTTGCACATTCTGTTCATTCTACACCACGTAGCAGAATAAATGGAGTGGGTTCTAAGCATTTCGGAATCAGAATAGGCAAAAAACCGCGCCAAAAATACACTCCATCTATTCTCATTCCAGAGAGGTTCCCAAAAAACGCGCCCTTAGCTAGGTTAGAGACTGGTCTGTACCATCATTTCAACACCAATGTACATTTTTTTCATGATTATTCAATTGTTATAAATATGACATAGAAACTGGTCATCTAAAATATCTTATTAAAGCGTTATACTGGTCGAGTAAACAAACTTGACTCATTTGAACAATTATTGTTAACAAATGAAAAAGACATAACACTGTTGCATACACACATAGCCTATTTTAACCACAGTGAAGAAAGGAGTATTAAAGTTATGTAAATGAGGGGTCGTGGCATAAAAAACAAAATCAGCTGATAAATTATATATACAAAATTACAGTATAGGAAGGAACGTGTATTTTTGTTTCATTTTTGTGGTAATATCGTTTTAAAATGAAGAATGATCCTCGTAAAGAAGCCTGAAAAAAAAGCAGGACCTAAACTGGACTTGAAGCCGTGACCTCATCGCACTGGCATCGCGATCATTCTTCATTTGATTTCATTTCCGCAGTTCATATATGATTTATTTCATGTAAGTTATCCTCAATATCGTTTTACTCGTCTCTCGTTAGGGTTGCGTTCCAGGGAACTGGGTTCTAGCTCAAGATTTGCTAAAATCCTCTCTGCAAATTAACAAGGTGAGTTTGACGATTGCGCAGTCGCAGAAACTGCCACAACTGCACCTTGGAAAACAACTTGTTTAAAGGGAGCCTCCACTCTTACAGCAAATCGACCTTTAATTGTAGGAAATGATTTCTAGATTCCAAAATTTAGTTGAAAACGTGAAAATATCATTTAAGTGTACAAACTATTCGGTTATCATTAACGCCTCTTTCAAATTTTAAATTTCCCGGGCGCTGCCATCTTGGATTTTATGACGTACATAGACAATATTTGCATTCTCGGTATTGAACTGGATCCAGCATGAAGTGGAGGCTCTTGCGGGGGAATATCTTTACATATGACAAGATTCCTCAGCAAGAGCCTCCACTTCATGCTAGATCCAATTTAATACCGAGAATACGAATATTGTCTATTGGCCGCAACTATTGTTTAACACGAATGATTTTCTGCTTTGTTTTACTTCCTGACAATAGCCATGAAATCCAAGATGTCGGCGCCCGGAAAATTTAAAATTTTAATTAGGTGTTAATGATACCCGATTTATATTCTCGTTTTCAACTAAATTTTGGAATCTAGTAATCATTTCCAACAATTTAAGACCAATTTGTCGTAAGAGTTGAGGTTCCCAGCCTGAGTGGTTGGAGCACCACGGTCTAGATTTGTTTTAAAATACTGAGTTAGTCCAATGAAGGAAAAAGAAAGTGTCTTTGCCATGGCTGGGAAGCATTAGCGACCTTAAAGCAATGACGACGAGGACGGAAACGAAAACGTCATTTCACAAAATGCAACTTCTTGTTTTTGTAACTCTTTCGCGATTATTCCAATTTGCTTAACGTGAAAAATGCTGGCGAGCTGTCCAGGTCCTAAATTAATGTGAACGGTGTTAAAGCAAAGAAAATGAGAGAAAAACTTGCAGTCATGCGCTCACGTTCTCGAGAAAACCTAAAATTTGGTCATTTCACTTTGTTGTTTTGCAGAGGACGGCAAAGAAATGTACCAAAATGTAAAACGCACGTGCAGAGTATTGTTTTGGCTCATTAATCCCATTGTTTTATGGCGTTCACGTTGCCGTCGTCGTCGTTGTCGCTAATTTGTTTTCAAGTCTGGGTATGAAGAAAACGGATTGCAGCTTGAAGAAACACGGGGGGCTGTTGTGTGTACCCTCCCCGCTTTTAACAAATGCTTGATTGTGAACTTATCGTGTATTTCTTGGAGACCATTTTGGGTGGTCTACTTTAACTAGAACAATAAGGTAATGTGTAAGTTTTATCTTTTAATACTTCATTCCAGGACGGCCATGAAGAGTCACAACGGCGCTTTTGCCTTCGTTGTTGTATTTCGTTGTCCTGTCACTGGTCTGCAAACTCAGATCTTGTTCTGTGGCTGTGGGATTACTTTCACAAGAGGATGGTGGGTCCATTCACTCCTGTTTTTTCTGTGTTTTCATTGTAATGATTCATCTCTACTAAATTTTCTATCATTTTGTTCCTACCATTACTCACACCATCACCAACAGCAAGAACGACGACAACAACAACGTTTACGTTAAAAAACATCAGTAATATGTTGGCATTACGTGCTACACCTTATAAACTAAACGCTTAGAGGACATTCAGTATAAGTAAGTATAAAATCTGTCCAGTGCAAAATCGGCGCACATAAAGTCATGGGCAAAAAACGCGCTTTCCTAGTTTTGATGGTTGACGTTGTTTAGGAATCGTACGAAATTTTTTCATAGAATTGGTTGCGTTATATCCCACAAATTTGGCGTTTTTTCTTCGAACCTTTGATGTAATATATCAAATACGAGAGACAGTGTTTCATAGGGATATCCAAACACCGAGAAGAGAGTTGAAAATACGACGCGCAGCAGAGTATTTTTGACGGAATTCGAGGTTTTTGGATGGCCGATGAAACACTGTCTCGAGTGTTTGATATATCTTCTCAATTGAAACAAAAAGTAAGGAATTAACGGGAAGTAAAATCGTCAAAATATATGCTAATCAAGACCGCATATCCAAACCCCCTTCACGGTTGTGATTTTTTTTGTTCTAACTTAATGAATTATTAATGAGTTTGAGAATTAAATGTCCTGTACGGTCTTTAAAGATGGCGAAGGTAGAATCAACTTTACGTTTAAAGCTATAATTGGCCCATTTTGGGTCACAGTTCAAATGTGGTAAAACGTCAACATGGCGGCAAGACAAATAAGAAGGTATACCGCAGAGGACGTTGCCAGGATTGATGATGTCCCTAGGATAACGACATATCTGAAGTTGAGGGGGAAGAAGGGGACAATGCGGGCGTGTGATCTGTCTTCCACGGTCTCTGGTGGATCGGAAAATAGAACACGGTGATAATCCAGAAAGCTACTGCAAGAGAGGCGAGATCTAGATCCCTTTCAGATCAACGTCATGCAGAAAATTCAACGATCAGGTGGAAAAATCGTGATGAGAATGTTGCCATTTACAGAGGGCAGCATGGGCGTTGGCCCTATTACTCTTCAGGAAGCTGAATCTGAGCCAATCAAATCTATAAGTGTTGTATTTCCTGACGAACTCTGGGATGTTTTAGTGGAACAACCAAACATTTATGTTGCTCAAAAACAGAGAAACACATGACTCTGATGAGTTTGATCAATATTTTCCCCTGTTTGGATATTTGCAGTTCCTGCATCACACACTGTTTTTACTTTGGGGGAGCGGGGATGGCGCAGTGGTGAGAGCACTCGCTTCCCACCGATGTGTCCCAGGTTTGATCCCCGTCTTGGCACCATATGTGGGTTGAGTTTGTTGTTGGTTCTCTTCTCTGCTCTGAGAGGTTTGTCTCCGGGTACTCTGGTTTTCCCCTCTACTCAAAAACCAACATTTCCAAATTCCAATTCGATGTGGAATGCACGGACATCTTTGAACGAGTTCTCTTGAGCTCTTTAGTGTTCCGTGGGAAAACAAATTACAATTACAATTGGATAAAGATAAAGAGGGTTGTTTGTAAAGAAACTGGTGCTGAGTAGGTGGGGGAGTTGTACACAAAAATTTCGTTTGATCAACGGAGTTGATAATGTAGATTGACCACAGTACAGGTTCGAGCGTTAGCCGTTCGTCATAGGGAATCGAGGAATCGTGGTTTGTGTACTGGTGGTAACATGGCAACGTGAAAAAACAGGAATACATTAATTACATGAAAAGCGTTCGTTAATACCGTGGGGATTAAGGGTGCCGAGTTAGAAGATGCATTTTAGTTCTAGATTCTTTCGGCTTTCCGTGGTACCTTGATGTAAAATGACGAGCGACTGGCTAGGACGCGTCTTCGTCAACTTTCCTAACATCGGAAAGGTGTTCACGGAATCGGTTGCCTAATCGTCTTCCTTTCTCGTCAATGTATAACTTTTTTCTTAAGGTACAGGTAATGTAATAGATGACATTGGCGGAGTTACACGTGAAACGATCCGGCTTTGATCTTAAGGGATCGCTTAGGTCCCGATATTTTGTTAGTGTTTTGATTGAAAGGATAAGTTTTGCATGGGGAGCGCGCGCATTTAAAAGTGCTGGGTTGCTTTGAGTACGCTTCTAACCAAACGCGACAAAAACGAAGGCAAGTTTTTGGTTCACACATGAATGTATGAAGTGAAATTGTTTGCTTAATTCTTCAATATTTTGACCGTGGTCAGAAACAAGGCGTGATCGCGCTAAAATTTGTTTGGACGGTCAAGATGACTCGCAGGTGTCCAAAAATTGATTTGAGCCCAGCAATTTATCATCATTGGCGCAGTCTGACTTTATAATTATATTCATATCAAACAAAGCTTTCATTACCTCGACATCTGTTTGGTTAAAAGAACTCCAAACCGATACCTGTATCGCGAGCTTGGCACTCTTTTGACTGCGTGCGCGGCTGCATTGTTTTGCGATAATGTCGTCTCAAATACTGGCTTGTGATTGGCTCTAAAACTGTCAAGTAGTGTGGCCTGTAAATAGGTTTCTAGGGGGCTGGCAAGGTGTTGTCATTTCATTTGCACCATTCAAGAAAGGTAAATCCTAGTTTTACTTTATCTTTTGCTTAACATGCCATGTATACAGTGATATAACTTTATCCTGAAGGCGAATGATGCTTCTTTACGCAATTGTAAAAATTGCGATCATAACTGCGACGATCATTCTTCATTTGATTTCATATCCGCAGTTCACATATGATTTCTTTCATATGCATCATTCACTTTCATATCTTTCACGGGAACATATGAACCCAAAATTGACCTGCTCCCAACGTCAGTGGCTTCATAGCTCAGTTGGTAGAGCATCGCACCGGAATCGCGAGGTCACGGGTTCAAGCCTCGTTGAAGTTCTGCATTTTTTTTTCAGGCTTCTTTACGCAATCGTAAAAATTGCGATCATAACTGCGACGATCATTCTTCATTTGATTTATCCTGAAGGAAAGCAAAAAAGCCGAACCGTTTGCTTATAAATTCGATGACAGAAATTTACCTCAAATCAAATCAGCAAAGACTTTTTCTGAAAACGGCAACGCTAAATTACTCACGGTAAGCTTACATTCAAATAAATCATGACATTCACAAAGCAAAATTCCATTTTGAACCAGTCATTGTTCATTTTTCAAAATTAATGTTAATTTGGTATTCATTAAGCGTTGAAAAGTTGAAAATGCTGGACAGAGTTTGTTGACATCCGTGTTATGTTGTTGTGGACGTTTGTCGACGAACATCCTGCGAGTTTTCCACAGATTTCACGTTGTGTCTGCAGAGAGTTGTCACTATACGACTGGATGGAGAATGGATTTGCATGGTCAGTGAGCTCTAAAATCTCCACCGGACCCCGTAAGCTCTGCACTTCTGTAAGGTGGCTGAGGACTGCCACTGAATTTTCAGGGCACGTTTTTCTTTTTTAAGCAAATAAAATGTGGAACAAAATGCAAATACAATTGCAGTGAAATGTAAAACATTTTTAATCTGAATCAAGTTTGATTTTAATTTGTTCTTTGCTTTTTGTTTTACATTTAATCGCATTTGCATTTAAATTAATAAATAAATAAAGTCTTAAATAAATTCAGAAGATAAAAATACATATCTCAAGTTACAAGTCAATCAAATAAAAAAAAGTTTAGAGCTCTAGAACAATTACATCTATTTACATCAAGGATTCAACATCATATCTAAAAATAAGTCTATTCACATAGGACGATTTGAAGCACTCTGTTGCCATTATAGGGTGATAAAAGCCTGGTTTTCTTAGCACGTAATTGGTGAAATTCCTTTCTGGTAAAATCTTCACAAGGGGCGAAAATGTTCTTATGGCCTTTCTAAAAATACGGGAATCTGATCTTTCAAGCAACTCCCTTATATTCAATTTCTTCAATATATACCTGCATTTATAGCACCTATCTAAAAAATTCTGTATGTTGTTAAGATCAGAAGAGGAGGCTCCGAAAGGCCGATAAACCATATGAAAAATTGGGTATAACAATTGAATGAAACAGATAATCCAGCTCCTCCTGATTATACCCCTCTTGCCGAAGAGTTCTTATTACGTGTAAGCATTTATTAGCCTTAACAAGCTTTTCACGGACGTGACTTGCGTATTTACAATTGCACTTGATTTTGACTCTTTACATTTTCATTTACATTTCATTGCAGTTGTATTTAATTTTAATTTTATTTGCATTTTGTTTCACATTTTATTTACTTAAAAAAAGAAAAACTTGACCTGAGAATTCAGTGGCAGTCCTCGGCCACCATACTGCTGTCTTGCTTCCTGAGGTGTTCGTAAAACGTCCTTCATTCTCAATTCCTGCTTGGAGGGCCATTCCGCCATTCCGCCATGTCGCCCAAACCATCTCTTTTAAAAGCGAATCGCTTACACAACACGTCCTCCTTTGGATTTTCAATCGGTTGTCATCTTGTCATTTACCTGCCAACAACAAATTTTCAAAGCAATTCGATGGCAAAATATGAAAATCTGGCACCTCGCCTATTTCGTCATCATCAGGTACTTTGATAAAGTTTTCCATTTTCATTTGTTTTCATGTATAATTTGTACACAAAAAATGTCTGATATTCAAATAACTCGCCGCCAGAAAAAATTTATGCATAGGATGCTACCATGGCAACAGCTCGTCTAAAGTAAGAATTTCTCTTTTGATCAGCAAGCTGTTTTGCCTACTTTCGTGCACTCTCTCCAAACAATGTTTGTATCGCGGTACAAAACTAAATTCGATTATGAGATGACATTACGGCTTTTTAATGACGGCTAGTTGGGAGTAAATATATTTACGTATTGGGCTATCTCGCTTCGCGACTCCGCCCAATACGAAAATATATTTTCTCCCAACTAGCCGTCATTATTAAGTCGTAATGTCGTCTCAAAATCGAATTTAGTTTATATTGTTTCGAGCTTCGTTATAGCTATACCTTTAGTGACACTTATAAGCACAGCTTTTGCTATAAACAGTAGCCTATTGTACACTTTTAATGGAAGCTGACGAATTTTATTTATCGCACATCGCACATATTTCCGTATTGAGCTACGTCGCTTCGCGACTCCGCCCAATACAGAAATATATTTTCTCCCAACTAGCCGTCATTATAAAGCCGTAATGTCGTCTCAAAATCGAATTAGTTGATATTGTTTCGAGCTTCGTTATCGCTATACGTTTAGTGATACTTATAAGCACAGCTTTTGCTATAAGCAGCAGCCTATTGTACACTTTTAATGGGAGGTGAAGAATTTTATTCATCGCACATAGCTAATTGCGTCGTTGACTCTTTCTCCAGTTGTACTGCCATCACCTTTAACATTGTAGCAATCCATGCGATCAGAAAAACCTCGACGTTGACAAAGACTTTACGCACATTGCTCGTAAGTCTCGCGGTATCTGATCTTGGAGTCGGTTTACTTGCTCAGCCTTTGCACGTTGCAGTTCTCATCATGAAGTTCAAAGAAATAAACGACCCAGCTTACGATGCTACACGCGACGCATTCCTTGTCTCGCTTAACTTATTCGCTCTTTCTTCATTCTTTGGTGTCGTGGTTCTTAGTGCCGACAGATTCTTGGCTGTTCACCTTCACCTCAGATACCAGGAACTGGTGACTCACAAGCGCGTTATCACCTCAGTGGTCTCAATTTGGTTTTTCAGCGCGTTTCTTTCCATACTGAGGTTTTGGATCCATAAAACCATCATTTTCATTATTTTTGCCACCATGTTGTCTGCTTGTCTGTCAACTCTAGCATTACTGAATTACAAGATTTTTGTAGCCGTCAGGCGCCACGAACATCAAATACAGACTCTCCAGGTGCTGCAAATAGCGCAAAATATCGAAATGGCGAATGTCGGAAGGGTTAGAAAATCAGCAGTCACCGCAATCTACGTATATCTAGTGTTTTTGATGTGTTATTTACCAAACACCTGTATTCTGATGATGACGGCTTTAAAACCCAATCAACCGCTTTTTGCTGTTATACAGGAGTATTGTCGGTCACTGGTTTTTCTGAATTCATCCCTCAACCCTTTGATATACTGTTGGAGGATGAGAGACATTCGACACAATGTGATAGACATACTTCGAAATGTGGCTGCGAATCACAACTAAATATGGCTGGTTAAACATGCATTTGAAATGAACTGTTACAGGAAAATTTTAAAGATCTCATTGACAGAACACAGGACGAAAAATCAATGAGGGACGAATTTCAAGTGGAAGAACAGTGGCTAGAGAACTTGGTGAGAAGACAGAAGCTAGAATGTTTTTGTCCTTTGAAAAGGAAAGATTGTCCTGGAAGGAAGGATAGATGAGAAAAGAGAAAGAGGAAGACCAAGAAGGCAATGGGAAAGAGACATTCGGGACGCTTTCAATAAACCTGTGGCAGAAGTAGGAAGATTAGCGTTGGATACTGGGAACGTTTCCGAACTATGATCAAAGATGCGACGTCAAATAGGATAAGCAGTTGATGATGATGATGATGATGATGTTACGAAACAATGGACTAACAGGGGCTTGTAGATGAATTTCTCTGTAATTTTTAAATATTCTGCCAACATTATCAACCTTGCAGTATTTCTTCTTCAACCATTTCGTCTGCACATGCTTTTGAGTTTAATTTAATGGAATTGTGAAATAGAAACAACACTGATCTCCCGTGAAGATCAAACACGTTACGAAATGCGTTAATGAAAACATGTTACAAATCATAGCCACAAGCTTAACATTTCCCTTTATTTTCTTGATATAGGACAAAATCTCTAATTTCCTTTTACTGGTCTATTGAAGCCAACATATTTCGTTTTAGCGATAGACGCTTATTGCAAGCTACGTGCCTCAGAAATTGCTGGATTCTAACAGCTGTAGGGAGGAAGGATGGCAAACAAACATCCAGTTTTTGATGATTAACTTTGAAGAATGTACGTGCATGTAGATCACGTCTCGTATGACATAACGACATAACAGAGGGGCACCTTGTACTAATTGGAATAATTACAATGCAGGTTATATTAATTGTTCTTTTCTTTAACTCTAAAAAATGGAAAATAATCAATAAATATTGAAATAGAACATATTGTTGCGTCAAGCTCTTTTTTAATAATCGGGCTGATAGTTAATTACCAGTCACATGTGCTAATATAACTGAAAGCTCTGCCTCTATTTTCCATTAGCAAAAGCGGTAACATTGTAGTTGTTGACTTTTGAGTGCACCAACTAATCAGAAAATCATTCGCTTTCCCTCTGTAGAAATCCATCTTTTAATATCATTTTCAGTTTTGTTTCTAAATTTTGCACCAAAAAAGATTTTGCCTCTGACTGGTCTCGCGGCGTCCATAAATATTTAATTAAAAAACATAAACGATATGACGATCGTTTTGATAGAAAAGTAAATAACAACCAAGCAGGAGAAAATTGGATGTCAGCGCCGGGGAGATTATTATTATTATTATTTTTTTATGAAATTGCCTCAAGGAAGATGGATAGCTGAAATCCTTACCCTAAACCAAACCAAGTTTAGGTGCAATTTTCAACCCTATACTAGACTTAACATCAAAAATCCATACCCTATCCCAGACACGCTTTTTGCAGAAACTCGATAAATTGTCCGTGTTGAATTTTCTGAGCGCTAATTCCCGGGAAAAATAGCTGAATTCTTCAAGCAAATGATCTTATCAGTTTGGAAAATGATACTCTATTCTAGACCAAAACTCTCTAATAGGCCACTTCCGAGTTCATGTCTGCCTCCTCATCAAAGCGAGTCTAAGTGCGAAGTTTTTGTTATGAAAATTAGTTTTCATTCATATGTAAAGTAGAACTAATGATCATCACAAAAACTTCGCACTTAGACTCGCTTTGAAGAGGAGGTAGACATGAACTCGGAAGTGGCCTAATTTCTATACTCTGTCACAGAATAAACTGTTTAAAACCATACCCTTCAAAGCGGCACATACCCATATAGGGAGTATTTAAGTAATAACCGACAGCTATTGTTTTATTAACCAGTAACAAGCTTCCGTAAGGAACTGTGGTGCATATAGCCTCCTACACAAGGTGCCCCTACGCAGACCGTCTTGGAGAGCCAAAAGAAGGTCTGTGTAGGAGGCTGCTGTGTGCGGTACCCGGGGGCTATTGTAAAGGGAGCATTGCTCATTTCAGTTAATACAACAAAGAAGTGGTTGTATATTTCCCTTTTTATTCCAATTCTTAAAACTGCCATTAGATGGTTGCAGCATTTTCCCTACGAGCTCTATTCCACAGTTGAACTGAGGTGGGGCGAACTTACCCAGCCCATGCCGTGTGCCTGTTTTCTTCTATGCAGACTTTCGTTGTATGAATTATTTTAAATGTGCTGGTTTGTTGTTTATCTCTTGCCAAGTACAGTATACAATTATCCTTTTAGTAATTATAGCATCGTTTTGCCTTTACCTGGAACAGAATGAATCCTTTAACATCCCTGGCCAATCACTGAACAGTTTTCAGACAGTCAGGTATGCGTCTTTCAAAATTCATTCCAGTACGTCATATGAGTTGTTAAAGATTTGATGAGTCAACGCATTTGTGAATCCAACTGCGAGGTGGTTACGGTACTCGAACCCAAATGGCCTGCGATAGAGATTCAGGTTGTCCACCAACTGAGCTAAAAGACTT